>JAKWJC010000368.1:9140719-9863131 GCA_027704865.1 Solanum neorickii | reverse complement strand
CCAAGAATAAAGGAGAGTCACACCTATTATATGTGAGGACTATCCAAGTTTAAGGGAGAACTCTTACGTAGTAGAGTGTGGATTTTCCCAAAGTTAGGTCTCATGAGACGGGGTCCTTCACAGAGTTTAGTTAAGGTTTCCTAGTAGATATCTCCATATCCTAGGGGCTAATACATGCTTGAGAAGCATTTCATAGGGTCCAAAGCATAATGAACCAAGACTTACTAAATGAAGTAACTCATAGGGTTCAAGATGTGTAGATGAACTTAGACATACCCAAGGTGGTATCTCATAGTGTTCATGATTATAGATAGATTAAGACATACTATAATAAAAATCTCATAGGTTCCATGTGAATAAGTAACTTAGATATATTTTATGAAATATCTCCTTGGGTTCAAATTGATAATGAACTAACATGTTCTTGAGATAGAGTACCTCATAGGTTCTAAAGTTAAAGATAAGAACTAGGTTCCAAACTAAGAAGTGACAGTAAGAGGACATAAATGTAATACTTAGCATGAATAGTATTATGGGGTGTGTGCATTGGACAAATTATGACTTAGGGTCACTAAAGAGGAAGCTTGAGTTGACTAAAGGTGAGATATTCTTAGTTAAGAGAGTTAAGTTAATAATGAGGCCAGAGGAGGGTGAATACGATTAGGATGACTTCAAGATATGCTTAGTGTGTGAGGTAGAATGAGATGCCTCACATGCATTGCACAAGTGTTACTTGGGTGGTATAGGGGAATAGTGCTCTGACTTCATGAAGAACTTACGTCTTAATTATGAGAGTGGATTATGATCAAGAATTACCAAAAAGAGGTACTTAGCTTAGGTAGTAGAATGGGATGCTACATTGGCCTTGCACAAGTATACTTGGAGATGGCTTGTTATGTATTCCACTTGAGTAAGAAGGACAAATGGTTGAAGTATGAACCTATGTATGCCTTATGATGAATTATTACGCTTATGATATTCATGTTATGTTTATGCTATTATCTCTTACGAATATGCCTATTATTGACTAACCCTTTGAAATATCTTATGTTTTATATGTTAAATTTCATACTTGGTACATTTTTGTACTAACGCATATTTACCGACATTCTAATCCAAAGGGTGTTGAGGAGATTGGAGTTGCTTTGAAGGGTATACTTTCCAAGGATTTCAAGGAATGAAGATTTTGTGAGTCCTCATAGAATTTGAGGACAACACCCTTATGTTCTGTTTATGTGATTTACTATGTTTTAGACTTTTGCTGGTTGCGTCCCAAGATATTTTTACACATGTATTTCGTAGATGGTTTTGAGACATATGTTAGAAATACTTCCATTGCTTTGAAATGATTTCCATATTATGTTTACTAGAAAAGTTTTTAATTCCGTCCATTTTTACATGATTTTATGTAATAAAGCTAAGAGGCTTTTACAAGATATTCGCGAGTTCAAGTATGCTGTGTGAATTCTAGGGGGTTCTCCCCACTCGTGACATGCGAATTCTGTCCATTTTACTCACCTCTATATCTGGATCCAGGTGGACTAGCATATGATGATGCATGTCCCTTTTGTTTCTTAAAAGATGGGTGGTTCATTCTACCTTTTTGTGTCCTAAACTCATTCCTGGTCTTATTTTTCTTACTTCTATACTCTTCTCTGTCCCTCAACTTCTCCTCTTCAACCTGTTGCACATAGACCATCAACCTATATATGTCCATGACACCTATCAGCATCGCAACCCTGCATCTTTGCTTGATGAACGACCTAAGACAGCGACAAACAATCTCATCCTTCACCTCATGTCCTTAACCATTTCATGAGCATAGTAGGATCTAGGTGAACATCAACGCATACTTGTGCACACTCAAAGAGTCCTGTTTCAGTGTAAGAAACTCTCGTACCTTATCCTCTTTCAGTTCTTGGGGAAAGAAACTCCCCTCGAAAGCCTCTTCAAAATAGTCCCAACTCGGATGTGGCACATCCTCATCTCAACCCTCCTTTCATTGATCCTAGCCACATTTTTCAGTTGATATATAGCCAACTCAACTCTTTCAGCATCAGCAACATGCATCACATCAAAAAACTTATTCAGTACCTCAACAAAATTCTCTGGACCTCAATAGTGATCAAACCTGAGAAACTTAGAGAATTAATTCTCAAGAATTCACGAATCATCGAAGTGTCAGCCTCTTCTTGCCTAGATACGCTTTGCTGCCAAACTTGTTTAGTTACCACTTGACTCAGAATCGGATAGCGTCCCGGAATTCAGCATTACTGACCTCTTCTTGAGGTTGCAAGTTGGTGGATTAGCTACCCCTTGCTCTTGCGGATCCTCATTTATTCTAGAGGGACGACTTCAGGATGTTCTTCATGGCAGCATGGTTATTTGAAACATGCGAAGTAAGAATTAGAGATAAACTCTAATGCATGAAAAGAGTGTGAAAGAAGTGAAGGAATTCCTAGATGTTGCAGCCTCCTAATTATAGATGTGGCGCGCTTCACACCAATAACTAGGACTCCACACGACTTCATAGACTCCCTAGTAGTCTTGAAATTTGTTCTCTGATACAAAGTTTTTCACGCCCCGAGCCTACAGCCTGGGCGGGACTGGCACCCTAATACTATTGTTGTCCTTGAGAGGACCTTTGGCCTGGCATACTTAACTCAACAGAAGACTTAAATCAATAAAAAACAATCTTATATAATAATTTAAAGAAGTATAATCTGGACAAATTGGCAACTTAAGTCTCATAGCAAAAGATCTGCAATACAAAGATAACAAACTCATAACTAACTATTTGATTGTCTATGAAGCCTCTATAACACTAAGATAGATGTTGGGAAAGACCTTACAACATCCTATAAAAGAAAGACTAAAAGCAAATAAAAGTTTCCTCCGCAATGCAAGAAGGCTCACCACTGACTCTGAGTGCTCAACTGGTATCGATGAGGCGATGGATGATGCTGATCCTAGTTACCTGCATCTGTATCATAATAAGATGCAGGGCAACAGGCATAAGTATATTGAATGTACGAGTATGCAAGTTGGAATGCTAAAATAACTTGAGATTTAAAAGAGTAAGAAGGAACATTTACATTGACTCTGCTCAACTCAAGAATAACTTAACTCAACATAAAGCAGTACTCAAATCAAAGTTAACATAATCAATGAGTAATCGAACCCAAGTTAAAACATAAAGTAACACTATTTTCTAGAAACATTCATGCATATGGAACAATAAGAATGACTAAAAAGTATGAATTTGAAACAGTGACACATGATTAGCTAATACTAAAATCTTAAATAAAAGTAGAGGTAAAGTATGATGATACTTGGACATCATATTTGTTTCTCCCTCACAAGTATGACCCTCAACTAATTGGTTTCTCTAAAGTTTGCAAAATAAACTTCTTTATTTATCAATTTTCGAGATAAACAATCCAAGATTTCAATAAGAAACTCTTTGTAAGAAAGACTTTTGTTCGTTCCAACACTCTCTAATGCCACAATTGTCATGTAAGACCTCGAAGACAACCTAGATTAACTAGAGATTAAAATGTGGGTATTGATGTTCTAATGTCCTAATTATGTGTAATACATGGTATAGAGTCAGTATCTAAAGTATTAGGTGTGTTGGAACTCATACGTCAAGGGACGACCAAGACGTTCTATAACTAAGACACCTAAATGTCACTTATGTGGTTCTATGTTTTTATGTGTGTTTCATGATTTTTCAAGGTTCTTAATTGAGTTAATATAGCATGTATAGTAAGTAAATAAAGTTTCATGAAGTTTGATGGTCAAATGACCAAGAATGTCCAAGGTGTTCCAAGGATATACCTTCAGTCAACCTTGTAAGTCTAGGCGAGTTTCGTTGAGTTTTATGTGTTCGTTTTAGATGAAATTCATGTTAGAGGTGTTAAACTTATATAATATAATATTTGGGTTGGAAACTTCCAAGAAATTATCCCCAAGGACTACCAAAGGGTCCTGGAAGAAGGACCCAAAATTAGTGTACAGGCTGTCCCAGGCAGACCCTGGTTAAGGAGTTGTCAACGGCCAATCGTGGATGTGACGCCCCATCAAAGGGTACCATATTTAGTGAATTAGCCCTTTTTAAAGTATGTAAGCTTTTCCAGCCACTGTTGCCACCAACGGGGACCTGTGATGGCCTGTCGTGCTTGTGACGCCCCGTCAAGGGAAGGCGTCATGCGCAACCTGCTCCTGCGCAGGTGCTGCTGCCAATTAAGGGGTGACTTGGTAAATTCATCCCACTTTTAAATTAAGTGTTGGACGTATTATTAAGGGTTATTTGGGTATTAAGTATATAAGTGGTAATCACATGGAAGACTTCATTCTTCAAAATCATAAACCCTAAACACTTAGAAAATATCCCAAAACCTCCATTGAAGTCCAAGTTGAAGAGGCAGCTTAGTGAGGGGTTTTTGTGTAAAAATATTCATCAAAGTGAAGAATTATCATACTTGAGGTATGGCTTTTGATCCTTGAAACTCGTTTCATCAAGGAGCCCAACTCTCAAGATGTTTTTCAAAGTTTTCTAAAGTGAATTTTCCAATTTCATGATTCTACCATGGGTTCATGCATAAATGATTTATAAACATTGAATTATGATATAATTTATATTGTATTGATGATTTTAATCTAAATTACCTATGATCCCATGTAAATACTTGAACCCTAGTTTAGGCTGCTTATTGAGTTACTTGATATTAAGCTAATATTATTGAATCGTTATATAGTTTCTTGTGGGATTTCTAATGATATAAGAATTGTATTCAATTGATATCTAATTGATCTTATATTGTTAAACCTAGATTGAATTGATGTAGAGTCATTGAGTTTTATGGTTATTTCTTTGAATTATTGTTCATGGCCATGGGTAAGAGCCTTGTAATGTTGAATTGGTTGATTTGGCATTGAATTGAAGTGTGGAAGAGGGGATGAAGGTATTCTGACCAATTTTATTTAATTTGATATTAATTATACTTCGATTCTATTGTGATTGGTATGGTCTACTTATGGTGGCGGTGATATGTGTTTTACCTGCAATTGACTTGGTCTTGTCGGTGTTATTTTATGCAATATGATGAGCATGGACATATTGGCAACTACTTGAACTTATATGGCTATTTGTGTAATTGATTCGATGATGTGTGATCATATCTACCTATATGTGAAAAAATGTGTTAGACTATTGATACTATTTAGTTAATAATGTTATGCCATGGCAATGTGTTAAGTGTGTAGTCTTAGAGTTGATACATGCTTGATCCTAAATTGGCTTAGATGAGTCTAAAATGGTTAGGTTTATAATGTTAAGGTAATGAATAGGATGACTAAATAAGGTTAAGGTTCATTCCTAAGAGTTTAAAGTAAGATAGGCAATTTGTGTTAAATCAAAGTATGTTGTGTCTTTTTCAAGTAGACTTGGGTCCCTTACTTGATGCTTATGTGAATATGTGATGTCTTAACTAGGAAGATAAAGGGTCTTAGTCTTGAATAAATGAATATAGGTGAAACCTTGCATGATTATACGAAGGTCATTTATGTTGAACCTTGACTTAAGGGTAGGGTTAAGATTGTTAAAGCGTAAGCCGTAATGGTATCCTTCAAAGTAAAGGAATGATGGACTTAAGGTTAGTTGGCTGGAACGGCATCGTATCAATCCTTAGGAAATTCATCATGAGAGTCTTGTCTCCATAGTGAGAAATGCCCTAGTGGGCCTTGCTTTGGTTGGTTGAATATAATTGAATCATGAACTATATATAGGACCCATTTATCTGAACCTTAATGAGAATTGATCGATGAGAACTAAGCGTATCACCGTGTGAGAATGTTAAGGGAAAGTATATCTAGTTATGTATTAGACTAGATTACAAAGCATGCCCTTCATATTCCTTAACCATGTGCATACATGGGATGTGCCTAAGTTCCAACCATTGGCAAGTAGTACAACCTCATCGGAGTAGGATAGAACTCCAGATTTCATGTCTAGCTATCACGGTCTATGTCGGTTATTGCCTATTCTCATCATATGGAATACCTATTAGCATTAGAGGAGTTTATGAGGTCTAGGTGGTGGTATGGGACACTATCTAGAGGTTGCACAATAGACTTTGAAGGTGTTATGTGGATTTGATAGTTCTTGTCCAAGACTATTATTTGAATGTACTTTACATAATGTATGAGTCTTAATAAACTATTGAACTAATTACTTATGTTATGGAGTATATAAAATGAATAAGTACCTATCTAGAGTAGTTAAGGGTTGTCTAGTTAAGCTATGAATGGGGCATAGGAATGGTCACTTCGTATCTTACCTAGATGAGTCTTAAGAATGACTCTAATTAGGAAAGATGTTGATTATGTGGACATGATCCGAACTTAGGAATTCATAAGGATTATTTAGATAGTCTTTAAGAGTTGAATCATGGACATTATCTTCTTGACCTACTTAAGTAAGTCTTTTGATATCATTTGATGAGTAAATGTCATAGTGTCTATATGTTGATACGTTTGATATCTTGAAGTGTGTGTGTGTGACTCATTATAAGTAATCCTAAGGGTCGGTTAGGCTCATCTAGAGAGGGTGTATGGGCGGTCTCTCTTTGTGTGACTTAAGTGAATCTTAGGATAGTTTAAGTGAGGAAATTACATGCTAGAAGTATCTTATGTTTTTGTAAATTGATTTATGATGTTATTATGATTAAATATTTTTTGAAAAAATGAAAAGATGCATATTTCCAATAAAGTTCGTTTTCATGATTTTTATGCATAATGCCATAAGTAGTACATGTGGTTATACTGATTCCCTGCTTTTATCTATCTATATAGTTCTTGGTAGGTGAGGATCTTTGAGAAGTGAAGACTTGGACTTCGAAGATCGTTCAAGAGAATTTGAAGTATGTCCTCACTTGACTCGAGGGCATATATGTCTTTTATGTTTCTTATTGAAGTATTGCAATAGACTTGGTATTTCTATATTTGTATTTTAAAGTGTGGGCCGTGCCCCAAGTATTCTTGTGTCTTAAGATGATGAAATTGAGACTTAGTATTTCCTATTACTTTCATATGTAAGAAAATTTGAAGACTATATTATGTTTTGTGAAAAGTTTTGATTCCGCACTAATTTTCACCGTGTATGTGCAAATGAATGATATGAAAGAGACTTGTTTAAGAACTCCGAGAGTTTGACGATGCCGGTTACAATCCAAGATTGTACCCTAACTTCTATAGTATGGTTTCTGGTTGTGACAAGCTTGGTATCAGAGCATCGGATAGTGAAAGTAGTATTAGGAATTAAGAAGTGTCATCAAGTCACGTCTAATAGAGTCTTGACCATCAGTGTGAGTCGTGACACATCTATGGGCAAGAGGCTATAGGACAATAGAGTTTCCCTTATTTTATACCCCTATGTCGTGCGGTAGAGTAAATGTTAGATTATCCTTCTTAAGCGTTTCCTTGTGTTTTTAGAAAGATAGCCGCTAGAAGGATGGAAGAGGAGAGGGTGAATGAGGAGCTTCCCCCTCAAGTTGAGCAAGTTTCTCAAGGTGGGCAAAGAGTTCAATGTTCTCAAGATGCCCAAGTACCTCACCAAGGTGATCGTATTCCTAATGTGGAAGGAGGTATTGAGGTTCCGGAAATGTCTAATAGGGAGATTTGAGAGGCTTTAATTGCTATATCTCGAGCCGTGACTATGCAAGGAGATTTGAATATGATGCCTAGAGTTTTGGAGAGCACTATGATATCTAGGTTGAGAGACTTAGTGAGGGAAGAATGCTATATGACTATGCTACATGATGATATGACCCTAGCTAGATACATGGTGTATGCACAATCAATTGAAGAGTCTAAGCTTAGGAGGATGGCCAGATGTTTGAACAGGAGTGATGCTAGTGATCAGAGGAAACTAGGTTTAAGAATGAGGTTTAATCCCAAGGAGAATCTAGGAGTTCTAAGTTCAAGGTTAAGAAAGGAGGTGGTTCCAAGGATGGCAAGCCTACTTGTCCAAATTGTGGCAAGAAACATTATGGTGAGTGTCTATTGGGTACCGGGAGTTGCTTTGGTTGTGGTAAATATGGGCACAAAGTGAGAGATTGTCCTATGATTGATTCTATAGGTAGAGAGGGTAAGCAAGTTGCGCCTAGTGTTCCAAAGGATGATGCTTCAACAAAGAGGCGTTTCTATGTTCTCCGTTCTAGAGTGGAGAAGCCGGATGAGAAGGAGAGCGATGATGATGTTGGTAAGTTCTCTTTCTTTTGTTAAGATATGAGTTCCTTCTAAGTGGGGGAGTATGGTTTGTAAATGGGATAGAAGTCCTTGAAGAATTTGTGCTTGTGCATGATGTTTAGTAGTTTGGTTGAAATTGAATTTCATTTGCTTCTTGCATTATGTGTTCTATGAAGCATTGATTTAATTGTAGGACGTGTCTATATGGTGTTACTTTGCATATTAGAATGTTTATATCATGAATTGTCTAAAATTAGAACTTTTGAAAAGTTGCTTTAAAATGTCTTAAAATCCACTGTTGCATTAAAACTGCATGCTGCCATATTTTTGAGAAAATGACTAATTGATTCGTTTGCCTAAAAATATCGTAATGTCGTTAGAACTAATGTGATTCGTTGGTCTAAAAATATCGTAATATGGTTAGAACTAATGTATATGAGTAGGGAATTGAATATGGTTAGAACTAATGTATATGAGTAGGGTATTGAGTATGAAATGAGTTTTTATTATTTTGAATGAAGAATGTGAGTTTTGTAGCATAATGAGTTATAAAATTGTTTTCTAGTTTATTGTTGTGTTGTGAATCTCTTCACTATGTGAAATTGGTGTTATCTTGTGATTATGTGTTGTATGGAATGGTTATTAGCTGCTAGTTGAGTCTCTAATCTTGGAAGTATTTGAAGAGTGGCAAGTGTCATTCGAGGACGAATGCTGTCCAAGTGGGGGAGATTGTAAGGCCCCAAAGATAACCTAGGTTAACTAGATCATAACATGTTGGTATTGATGTTATCAGGTCCTAAATATGTCTAATATATGGTATAAAGGCAGTAGCTAAAGTATTAGGTGTGTTGGAAGTCAAACGTCAAGGGACGACCAAGACGTTTGACAACTAAGTCACCTAAATGTCTCTTATTTGGTTCTATGTGCTTATGTGTGTTTTATTATGTTTTAAGGTTCTTAATTAAGTTAATATAGCATGTATAGGTAGTGGTTAAAGTTTCGTGAAGTTTGGAGCTCAAATGACCAAGAACGTCCAAGGTGTTCGAAAGATATGCCTTGAGTCGACCTTGTACGTCTAGGCGAGTTTCATTGAGTTTTACGTGTTCGTTTTGGATGAAATTCATGTGAGAGGTGTTAAACTTATAGTCGATCATATTTGGGTTGGAAACTTCCGGGAAATTATCCCCAAGGACAACGAAAGGGTCCTTGAGGAAGGGCCAAAAATTAGTGTGCAGGCTGTCCCAGGCAGACCCTGGCGACGGAGCAGTCAACGGCCAGTCGTGTCTGTGACGCCCCATCAAAGGGTCTTGTCATGAGGGAATGCCTTGTGTGAAGAATTAAAGCTTTTCCAGCCACTTTTTCCACCAACGGAGACCTGTGACAGCTCGTCGTGCTTGTGACGCCTCGTCAAGGGAAGGCGTCATGCGCAACCTGCTCCTGCGCAGGTGCTGCTGCCAATTAAGGGGTGAATTGGTAAATTCACCCCACTTCTAAATTAAGTATTGGACGGTTTAATAAGGGTGATTTGGGTATTTTTATTAAGTATATAAGCGGTAATCACATGGAAGACTCCATTTGTCAAAATCATAAACCCAAAAAACTTAGAAAATATACCAAAATCTCCATTGAAGTCCAACTTGAAGAGGCAGCTTGGTGAGGGGTTTTTGTGTCGAAATTCTTCATAAAAGTGAAGAATTAGCATCCTTGAGGTATGGCTTTTGATCCTTGAAACTCGTTTCATCAAGGAGACCAACTCTCAAGATGTTTTTCAAAGTTTTCTAAAGTGAATTGTCCAATTTCATAATTCTACCAAGGGTTCTTGCATAAATGATCTCTAAACATTGAATTATGATCTAATTGACATTTTATTGATAATTTCAATCTAAATTACCTATGAACCCATGTAAATTGATGAACCCTAGTTTTGACTACGTATAGAGTTACTTGATATTAAACTAATATTGTCGAATTGTTATGTAGTTTCTTATGGGCTTTCTAATGATATAAGAATTGTATTAAATTGATATATAATTGATATTATATTGTTAAACCTAGATTGAATTGATGTATATTCATTGAGTTTTATGATTATTGCTTTGAATTGTTGTTCATGGTCATGGGTAAGGGTCTTCTGATGTTGAATTGGTTGATTCGGCATTGAATTGAAATGTGGAACAGGGTGAAGGTATGCTGACCCATTTTCTTCTATTTGATATTAATTATACTTTGATTCTATTGTGATTGTTATGGTCCACTTATGGTGGCGGTGTCATGTGTTTTACTTGCAATTGACTTGGCCTTGTCAGCGTTATTTTATGTAATATGATGAGCATGGCCTTCTTGGAAACTACTTGAAATTATATTGCTATTTGTGTAGTTTATTTGACTATGTGTGATCATATCTACCTATATGTGAAAGTATGTGTTAGACTATTGATACTATTTGGTTAATAATGTTATGTTATGACTATGTGTTCAGTGTGTAGTGTTAGAGTTGATACATGTTTGATCCAAAATTGGCTAGATAACTCTAAAATGTTTAGATTTATAATGTTAAGGTAATGAATAATATGACTAAATAAGTTTAAGGGTCATTCCTAAGAGTCTAAAGGAAGATAGGCAATTTGTGTTAAATGGAAGTATGTTGTGTCTTGTTTAGGTAGACTTGGATCCCTTAATTGGTGCTTATGTGAATATGTGATGTCTTGACTTAGGAACCTAACGGGTCTTAGTATTGAATAAATGAATATAGGTGAGACCTTTCATGATGATAAGAAGGTCATTTATGTGGAACCTTGACGTAAGGGTAAGGTTACAATTATTGAAGCGTAAGTCGCAATGGTATCCTTCAAAGTAATGGAATGATGGACTTAAGGTTAGTTGGCTTGAACGACATCATATTAATCCTTAGGAAAGTCATCATGAGCTTCTTGTCTCCATAATGAGAAATGCCCTAGTGGACCTTGCTTTGGTTCGTTGAATATAATTGGGTCATGAACTAGATATGGGACCTATTTATATGAACCTTAGTGAGAATTGGTCTATGAGAACTAAGGCTATCACCGAGTGAGTATGGTAAGGGAAATTAGTTTTAGTTAAGTATGAGACTAGATTACATAGTATGCCCTTCATATTCCTTAACCATGTGCCTACATGGGATGTGTCCAAGTTCTACCATTGGCAAGTAGTACAACCTTATCGGAGTAGGATAAAACTCCAGATTCCACAGTAGACTTTGAAGGTGTTATGTGGAGTTCCTAGGTCTTATCCATGACCATTATTTGAATAACCTTTATGTGATGTATGAGTCTTAATGAACTAATGAACTAATGACTTATGTTATGGAGTATTTAAAAGGAATAAATACCTATCTAGAGTAGTTAAGGGTTTTCTAGTTAAGGTGTGAAGGGGGAATAGGAATGGTCACTTTGTATCTTACCTAGATGAGTCTTAAGAATGACTCTAATTAGGGAAGATGTTGATTATGTGGATATGATCCGAACTTAGGAAGTCATAAGGATTATTTAGGTTGTCTTGAAGAGGTCAACCATGGACGTTATCTTCTTGACCTATTTAAGTAAGTCTTTTGATAACCTTTGATGAGGAAATGCCATAGTGTCTATATGTTGATATGTTTGATGTCTTGAAGTGTGTATGTGACTCATTATAAGTGAATCCTAAGGGTCGTTTAGGAACATCTAGAGAGGGTGTATGGGTGGTCTCTCTTTTTGTGACTTAAGTGAATCTTAGGATAGCTTTAAGTGCGGAAATTACATGCTAGAAGTATCTTATGTGTTTATAAATTGATTTATGATGTTATTATGATTAAATATATTTTGAAAAAATGAAAACATGCATATTTCCAACAAAGTCCGTTTTCATGATTTTTATGCATAATGCCATACTTAGTACATGTGGTTGTACTAATTCCATTTTTTATCTATCTATATAGTTCTTGGTAGGTGAGAAGCTTTGAGAAGTGAATACTTGGACTTAGAAGACCGTTCAAGAGAAGTTGAAGTATGTCCTCACTTGACTCGAGGGCATATATGTCTTTTATGTTTCTTATTGAAGTACTGGAATAGACTAAGTATTTCTATATTCGTATTTTGAAGTATGGGCCGTGTTCCAAGTATTCTTATGTCTTAAGATGATGAGATTGAGACTTAGTATTTCCTATTACTTTTATATGAAATAAATTTTGAAGCATACATTATGTTTTGTGGAAAGTTTTAATTCCACACTACTTTTCACTATGTATGTGCAATGAATGATATGATAGAGGCTTGTCTAAGAACTCCGAGAGTTCGACGACGCCGGTTAGAATCCAAGACTGTACCCTAACTTCTAGGGTATGATTTCGGGTTGTGACATGGCATAGTATCACTATCACACTTTCTTCAACAAATAGATATGGAACACTAAATACATCATTGTCGAGTTAGAAGGTAACTCTAATCCATAGGCCAACATGCCTCAAAATCTAAATGGGACCACATATAGGGGACTAAGTTTCCCTTTTGTTATGATCCTCATGATACATTTCATAAGTGAGATTTTCAAGTAAAGATAATCATCAACCTTCAAATTCAAGATTTTTTCTCCTAACATTGGCATAAAACTCCAATTGACTTTGTGGCATTTTTAACCTTTCTCGAATAAGTTGAACCTTCTTCATAGCCTCATGGATCAACTTGGTCCCTATAAAAGTGACCTCAACAACTTCAAACCAACCAATATGAGACCTACACATACTATCATAAAGAGAGTCAAATGGATCAATTTGGATACTTGATTGATAGCTATTGTTATAACCGAACTCAATCACACAAGATCTCAACATATATTCCAAAGTATGAATAGTACACATAGATTTTCTATAGGTATGACCAAAAAGGCCACACTAAGCTTCACTTGTGTACCTATTCGTATTGCAACAATACTAAAAACTAAGATTTACATTGAGTACCACGTCACAGTTAGTGGATAAAGGCACCCTATGTAACCTCTCCATTTCTAGAGTATAAAGTCTCCCGATTCCTTGGCTGAAAAGGAAGTCTTCATAAAAAAAATGGGTTGAATACATCATATGGCCCACAATAATCCTAATCGAATGAAACTGACAATGAGTATGAGGTAAACCCGTAATGAAGTCCATATTAATATTTTCCCACTTAAAAGTGGGGATGAAAATGTCTTGAATCAAAACCACCCATTTTCAGATACTCAACTTTCAGTTGTTGATAATTAGGAACTTATAAAAAAATTTTGTGATATGCTACTTCATCCAATTAAACCAATAGACCTCTCATATATCGAAGTATATCTTGGTCAATCCCAGATGAATACAATACTGAAAAAAAGTGAGATTCCACCAAAAAAAATTCCAAAACTCATCAACAATTTGAACATGCAATTGATCTTAGTAAAAAACCACACCATAGAGAAAACTTTAAAGGCTTTTTTAAAAACCAACTTCTTTAACTCAATCATAATCGGATCAAGATCTTCCTTAGTCTTCACATACAAAAAAAGAAATTATATATGTTGACACCCAATTTTTGACCCGCGCCGGTATGATTTAATTAGCGAGCTTCATGAGTTTTCTAAATCACTTAAATTAATTAGTTTTATAATTTTGCGAAAATATAACGATATAATGTTTACATAGTTGTGTATATAGCCGGTATATCTTGTGTATATTCGAAAATCATCCCAAAATATTTTGATTTTGATAATCATTCCATCTTAGTTTTAAAATTATGAGTCACTATTTTTAAAATTTTATTACTAGGTAAGTAAGCTCGTTAATGAATTTACGCCAAATTCGTCTTACTTTAAATCAATTAACCATTCATGAAACTTAACTCTTTTTCCCTTAGAACCATTTTGGGTCTTCTCCCAACTTACCCAACCCAATTCTGAGGCCCAATTCTCCCTTTCCAACCCAACACCTTTAATCCCAACCCACCCTTACCAGCCCATTTCAATCCAAATCCCTTTCTTCTTTTTTTCTAAGTCTACGGCCCATTCGGTTTAAATTAACATCCCAGCCCACTAACTTAATTCCTAACCGTCCCAATACCTTTTCTTAACCCGCTCCGACCCAGTTTTCCCCTTCCCTCTTCCCCCCTTTCCTCACGTCTATTCCCAGAAAACAGAAGCCTCACGCGACCCCTCTCCCATACGCAACAAAATTCCCTTTCCCTCACGTTCGCTCCCCTCTCGTCCTCTCTCCTCTTCTCTCTAGCGCGTGGAAGAGCTAGACGTTGCAACGGATTCATGCAGCTGTTAAGCTTGTACAATTCTGTTGCTTCGTATGCAGCAGCGCAGTGAACGCTAGACGACGGAATCGTCCTTGGCATCGTGGGATTGAGCCACGTCGTGTGCCAAGGACGAAAGACTCATCCCAGCCATCCGCCATCCCTGCCATTTCCGCAAAGGAGCCAAAATTTCAGAAAAAGGGGGCGTAACCCAAAGAGGAAAAGTTTTTTTTTTCAAATTTCAAATTGAAATGGGCTGAAATCGTCGTCGCCCCGCCTTCTCCTCGAAAACCCTAGTGGTTCTTCCTATTTAAACCCCGTTTTGCTTCAGAATTTGGGTTACAAAAATTTTGGAGAGTTTTGGGAGTTAGAAATTTGGTTGGACGATTCTTCTGTGGGAAAACATTTTTTCCGTCTGTTGTGGGAGAACCATCGAGATTTTTCCTTTGGTTTTCCTCTTGTTCGTCTCGGAAGAAGAGAGAGTTTTCCAAGGTCGCAACGAGCACAAAAG
This sequence comes from Solanum neorickii, assembly GCA_027704865.1. Lineage (NCBI taxonomy): Eukaryota > Viridiplantae > Streptophyta > Magnoliopsida > Solanales > Solanaceae > Solanum > Solanum neorickii. The sequence continues at coordinate 9,848,107 of JAKWJC010000368.1, read as the reverse complement.
TTAACAGATTGGCAAGCTAACTAACCCAGCAGCTTCCATCTCGTCGTTTGGGGTTCGAGTTGTCGTTCGAGTGTGGAATAGCCGCTCTGCCCTCTCCTCGTCTCACTTCGCTTCTCTCGAACAGGTAACCCCCCTCAACCGCTTCGAAATGGTTTCTCTCTTGCTTTAGTGTGTCGGGTTTGTTGTTAATCGATTTGGTTGATATCTCGTTGTGCTGGGCACAATCTGTTAAATATTTGAGTGTTAAGTGTGTGATTTGTCTTCTGCAATCGTAAGGTGTTATATCTGTTGGTTGTGCACGATGTCGAGATGAATTATGCATTACGATTTCGTTCAGTTATGCCTGCTGGTCCATCATTCGTTCAGGATCAAGTGTGTTGAGATATTTGTATGTGAATATGCCTTGTTGATTCTATTTTTGTCACAGTTTGCTAATAATAGTGGTTGCCTGTTCTATTATTTGAAGCTATCTTGTGTGTTAGCCTAATCCAGTAGAGTCTCATCTGTTTGTTACTCGACTAGATTTGATAGTTAAGTTAGATAAGGGTTGAAGCTTCAGTTGATCTGCTCTTGTTCAATTCCTTACCATGTTTTCTCCATTTTAGAGTCTTTATGTATAGTATTATGTTATAGAGTCAGGTGTGACGTTATGTGTCTTTTGTTTTCTTGATCGGTCATCGCCAAGGATGTGACTTTGTTTTGATTTTTCGCATTGATTAGTTTGAAGTCCTCTTTTCTTCATCTGTTAAGTTGCATTATGTAAGTGATATATCTTAATTTATCATGGGAGCTCAATTCGTAAGTTGTAGCAGCATTCTAAATGTCCTAAGAAGTGTGTGAGAACAGTTTCTTAACAACATCAACACTTGAATGTTGATATTAGTTGGGTTCGCGTGTTCTTAAATTGATTAGATTTAATTTCCCCCTACCTAGTGTCTAGCTTGTGGGTGATGAAGCCTAAGGTGCCTTACTGTTTCCTATGGATATTATTCTTTTTATTTTATTTTTTTTCTTTTCATTGTTTAGCAGAGAAATAAGTTCGGAATGTATCTACTTTTGGTTTGCAACTTGTCTGTGAAAGACAAGTTTAAGATATTGTGCATATTGTGATTTTATCACCCTTTTATATTATTATTTTCTTATATTTATTTGACGAGTTATTTAGTCACAGTTGGGAAGTAATTGTATGCTACTTTAATTATGCTATGACTTTTAGTTATTATTGTTGCTAATATTAGTTTGTGTGTTATCGTCTTATGTTATATTAATGATGCTCTGTTTTTTATTTTTTTAATTTTTTATTTTTTTTTTATTTTTTATTTTGGTGATAAGTTTTGTCAATAACGTTTTAAAAGAAAAAATAATAATAATAAAAAAAAATCAGCAATTCTATTTGGTTTTTGATAACAATCAGCAACTCTATTTTGGTTTTGGATGATACATAATGTTTTATATATATATATATATATATATATATATATAATCTATATATCATCATTTAGATTTTCAAAAAGTCGGGCAGCAATTTTTTTTTATTTTTTTTACAAAAACATACTCTTCATTACAAAAACATACTCTTCATTACTTATTTCTTATCATCTTCTCTTGCATAAGCTCCTTCGAATGAGTTCTACGGATTCCATAGGTTCTCGCTTTGCCCCGAGAATTGACCTATAAAGTTTCAAAATTCCTTTCATCGAGTCGGCCGACGAATAAATTTTGGAATCAAAGTTCAAAAGCCAATTTCATGAAGATTGAAGAAATCAAAGAAGACGGACTAGAAGACTTTCTTTATTTTATTCCGTATTTTATTTTGTAATGGGCATAAGCCCTTGTTGCTTTACTTTCTCGAATTTTATTTTGTATGTTTAGATTAGGACAGGTGAATGGGTTAAAACCCCCAAAAAAAAACAGGTGGGTCCAAAACTCGGTCAAAGCGAACAGAACCCGAGTTTGGACCCAAATCTCTCTCTCCCTCTCTCTCTCTCTCTTTCTCTCTTTACTCTTTGTTTACGTGCTTGAATATCGTTAGTTTGAGAGTTGGAAAAACTTCAAACCCCCGTCAAACGCCTTTTGCTTTATCAAAACTCGAAACAAAAAATTGAAGCTTTAAAGATGTTCGATTTTGAAAGTCGCTTAGAGTTAAGTCTAAAAGGTTTAACTTTAATGGAATCTCAAAACGATGAATATGTCAAGACTTGTAAAGTTTGTTTAAATAGAAATCTTAAAAAAGTTCAAATATTCGCAAACTTAAAGTTAACAAAATAGTTAAATAAGATAATCGCCGAAAAACCGTAAGTTAGCGGAGTGTCTTAGGTGCCTTACACCTTCCTAAGACACTAATAAGAATCCCGAACCCCCTAAAATATTTTCAAAATGATTTTTTCTGTTTAAATTGTTTTGAGAATGAGTTTTCTTGATTTTTCTTAAAAATTAAGTGGCGACTCCTAAAAACGTCGAAAATATCTTTAAAATAAAACAAACTCTTTTCAAAATCATTTTTTCGATAAAACAGAAATGGCGACTCCGCTGGGGAGTTTGGAGGATTCTAACCTTAAAGACTAACTCTATTTGACTATTTGTATTAACTGTTTATTTGTTTAAGTTCTAATTTTTCTAGAAACTGCATTTTCATGGCATAACTTCCGCCAAACGGCAAATAGTCTGCACTAGGAAACGGAAGTTACGCGGCTTACCGCGACTTCTCTCAGATATACCCAAGTTATCATTTGGGAGTATCGAACAAATAGTCGGAATGCGGTCATCCGGCGTTGTTCGATAGCTCCACCCCGATGTTTGTCCGACTCGGGTAACCGTCTATTTGAAAAACAACTCTAGTAAACCTAGGATAGAGCTAAACCAAATCCCAAAAATAGCGCATTTGCCTAAGGTGACCCAATACCCATGGTGTGCTGGGCCCATTAGAAGACCTCCTTGAGTCCAAAACGGCCCACGGCCTAAATGGACGTTCATGCTTATATGTTTAAATTTGAAGGATGTATACGGTGTTCGAGAAATATTTCAAAATGACGTATACATCCCTCAAATCGCTAGGCCCACCCTTGGCAGAAAAGGGTCACGTATCTGTTTAGAACGCGTAATATTTGTTTATAAACTGCTTATGTGAATATGTTGTTTTATCTGGAGATATTCTAGCTCACTCTTCTTCAAATATTTTTAGTACCCATAAGCATAAATATCAAGCCACTATCAAAAGTGTGCCCAAATACTCTTTGAGTCTTTAGTTTCAAAAAAAAAAAAGATTCACATCAAAAAGATTCGTCATTCCAAATCAAAAGAATTTTGAGAAATTTTAACTCTCACAAGGAAATTAAAGCCACATCTCAATCAAAAATCCAAGTACGGTAATGAAAGATACCGTTAACTTTGTCTCGACTCAAGTCGATGTTTTTTCACTAATCCCAAAGTCAAGTAGACAAATTCCTGCCTATTTAACCATTTCTTCATATTGGTGAGCAGTTTATCTCCGAATAAAGCAACTCTTATGTGTTTACACCTATATGTGATATCTTGTATTATTTACCACCTCAAGGCACTAACACATTGGTCTTTTGAGTTTTTTTTTCGTTTGTCAGGTATTTAAGACTGATTTGTGTTGGTAAGTTGGTTTATCATCCGAGGTCTAAGGCTCCAAATATTCCTTCCCCGCAAATTTGCAAAAGGAAAAGACAGCAATGGGGGATAACAATGAGGAGATTGACATGGATGATGTTGTCGTGGCTCAACCCGCCGCCGCTGATAAAAATGAAATGATTATGAAGTTGATGCAACAGATTGCCGAAATGAGGATCGAAATGCAAAGAATGCAAGATGGGTCTAATCCAGTTTCATCTTTCAACCCTCCAAGAGATGGAAGACCTCCACTCCACTTTCCTCCCTCAAGCACGGAACAAGTTCAAAACCTTCTCTCTAACCCCGCTCAAAATCCTCCAACCATTGACTCAACTACCCCCAATCCCCGTCACGCTACCATATCGTGTCAAGCACCACATCCTCCTCAAAACACCAACCTTCAAATCCTTCATCTCTCTCAAAACCAAAATACGAACGATGCTCAAACCTTCCCCCATCTTCAAATCCAAAATACCGATCCTCAAAATTTCCCCCAAAATTATCAAGTCACTCAAAATACCCAGAATCCCTCCATTGTTCCACCCATACCTCAGAAGACTACTTTCTAAATCCCAATTCCAAATGAACCTTATGCCAACTGTTCCGAGCTTGATCACTATAAGGAGCAGGAGAGAGAGTGGAGGTCAAAAGAAGAGGTAGTCAAGCAGAATATGAAAGAAGAGATCAGAAAAGCCATGAAGGAGTTGCACTATATTTCTGAAGTTGATGGATTGAGCTATAAGGACTTATGCATCCATCCGAATCTCGACCTCCCAGAAGGGTTCAAACTGCCAAAGTTTGTTATTTTTAATGGAACAGGAAATCCTCTAGCACATCTGAAAGTTTACTGTGATCAACTCGTGGGAGTTGGCAAAAACGAAGCATTATTGATGCGTCTCTTCGGTCGAAGTCTAAGTGGAGAAGCTCCGGAGTGGCTTACATCACAGGAGATGAAACAATGGAAAAGTTGGAATGCACTCGCAAAGGATTTCACGGAAAGATTTGGACATAACATAGAAGATGTCCCAGATCGCTACTACTTTGATTAAATCAGACAGAAGTCTACAGAAAATTATCGAGAGTACGCTTTTCGTTGGAGAAAAAAGGCCGCAAGAGTTCAACCTCCAATGTCCGAATGTGAGATCACTGAAATGTTCATTCGTACTCAAGAGCCTGAGTACTATGAAAGAATGTTGTGTATGATGGGACAAAAGTTTGTCGAGATTGTCAAAGTGGGAGAAGCTTTGGAGGATGGTTTCAAGACTGGAAAGCTCACCAAATTTACTGTATTGCGATCTAATGGAAAATCTGCTAGAATCAGTGATATGGATAAATCAAAAGGAAAAGTGAAGGAGGTAAGTATGATCACGGCTACTCATATGAGGTCAGCTTCTCAAAGGAAATACCAAGATCATAATGTCAATCAGGAAAAATTTCCTCGCCCAAAATTCAGAAAGGCTCCTAAAGTATTTACACCATTAAGGGAATCGCAAACTCAACTTTATGAAAGGTTGAAAGCAATGGGTATGCTCTATCCTATAGAAGGAAGACCAGCCAATCCCTTTGGAAAAATTTTACAGAGCTGACCACAGATGTGCTTATCATTCAGGAGCCGTTGGACACGACACAGAGAATTGTTCAACTCTGAAGCACAAGATACAAAATATGATCAACAACAACTTGATCAATATTGAGGAAACCACCTGAATGGGTGACAAATTGGATACTCAAGAGTGAGTACAAGACATTTCTGAACTGAGTCATTTGAAGATATTCATCATCAAAGGTCGAGAAGAAGAATGCCCAACGTTGATCAAATTTTGCATATGAAGTTTGTTACCTTTCTTTTGAAAATGTATCGCACATTTCTTGTTGGAACTACGTTCGACCTGAATTCTCAAGAATGAGATACGTAGGCAGCCTATGTCGGCCTCGGTCGTTTCATTATCAAAACTTCCTACTTTGGTTAATCCCTGAGGGGGGAACTACGTTCGACCTGATTCCTGATCCAACGGGATACGTAGGCGCCACAACGACTCGGTCATAATACCCAGTAAGATTTCCATTCCTCTTCATAATGGAAATTGGGACAGAATTTTTGAGAGAATCTCAAAAATTCATTTGAAGTTGGACTTCTTTAACAAGTCAAAACAGAAGATCAAAATTCTACAGAGATTAGCTTTGGGTGGATCTAAAAAATTACGACAATTTAGTTTGCAACTGGGACAGAATTTTTGAGATGATCTCAAAAATTCCACAAATGTCAGTTGTTACTTATTGAGGTAAACTGGGACAAATTTTGAGGGGGGGCTTCAGAATTCCAGAATGAGCAACCTCAGACTTAGCAGAGCAAGTTATGAGAGTTCTTCTATATTGTAGACCGGGACAAACTTTCGAGGAGGGTTCTCGAAAATTCCATCAAACATGTCATATAAAGGACGGGCGAGCGTGTAAGCCAACTGCAAGGAGGAGCATGGAGACAAGACCAACACAGATCAGTCCTTCAAACTATGAATTTTTCTTTGGATGCAGGAACATTGAAGTCACAAAAATGGCTATATAAAGCTGTCAAGAATGACAAAGGGCGTCACTTGCACCTATCGTGGACTCATCAACGAAACCTAGAAAATCTTCAATCTCTTTTTATCTCTATTTCTTTATATTGCCTCAAGTGATAAACAAGTTTCTTTTTATCTTGCAGGGATACTAAGGCCGAACACTGATAGATTCTTTCGAAGTTGCAAGAAACAAGGTGCAGGAGGATTGTTAGTTATGAGTCATGATCAAAGTTACCGTTGGACTCATCTTGGCCTAATCTGGATAAGCCAAATGACTCAATCTAGTTCCTCAATTTTACTTTTATTCTATACTTCATCATCAATACTAATGTTTGGTGTCGAGCTTTGCAGGTGATAGTATTGATAAAGTCAAAGTCGTATTTTTAAAGCGACATCAACTTTGAAGATGTTCAAAGTGACACTAATTTAGAAGTGTCGCAAGAGAATTTGCCGAGTCCATCACATCAGAAAGATGATGGTGACCAATATCTCCTTGGCAGTCAAAATTATCGAATTGTTTCAAGTTTTCGATAAATGTTTAGAAGTGACTGCAACAAACTCAAATTCTGCTGAGTTTGTCAAGGAAGACGAGAGTGTCTTTATTTTTCATGTGAATGAATTAAGTCATTCACCTCGATAATTCTTTCTTTTGAGGAACAGAATCATAGTCGCGACGTGCATAAACGTCAATTTAGTATGTCTGTCGCGTAGCAATTTTGGCGTACTTTGTTTCTTGGATATGTCAGAGTCATAATTCTTATTTGTTGGGTATCCACCCCATAAGTGGATTATGTGTTTTGATTGGCCAATCAAAGACTTTAGCATATGGTTTGTTGGGCGATCCACCCCATAAGTGGTTCGTATATATGCTTTTCCATTTCAGGTTTCTATTTTGAATCAGATGGAATATTATCGAGCATCCACCTCGTTACAGTTGGAATATTATCGAGCATCCACCTCGTTACAGTTGGAATATTATCGAGCTATCCACCTCGTTACAGTTGGAATATTATCGAGCGTCCACCTCGTTACAGTTGGAATATTATCGAGCATCCACCTCGTTACAGTTGGAATATTATCGAGCATCCACCTCGTTACAGTTGGAATATTATCGAGCATCCACCTCGTTGCAGTTGGAATATTATCGAGCATCCACCTCGTTACAGTTGGAATATTATCAAGCATCCACCTAGTTACAGTTGGAATATTATCGATCATTCACCTCGTTACAGTTGGAATATTATCGAGCTATCCACCTCATTACAGTTGGAATATTATCGAGCCATCCATCTCGTTACAGTTGGAATATTATCGAGCATCCACCTCGTTACAGTTGGAATATTATCGAGCATCCACCTCGTTATAGTTGAAATATTATCGAGCCATCCACCTCGTTACAGTTGGAATATTATCGAGCATCCACCTCGTTACAGTTTGAATATTATCGAGCATCCACCTCATTACAGTTGGATAATTATTGAGCTAGCTAGCTCGTTACGGAGAGCTCCCAAAGAGGAGAAAACTATCTCCAAAACCAGTGATTTACTGAAAGCAGAAGGTTGTTCATCTCGCTCGTGTCAAGATGCTTGGGAATGCGTTTGTTTATTTCAAGACATTCCCAACAATATGAAATTTACAAGGTGTCTAGCCAGATTCAAAGGTGAATCAAACAGGAATCTCAACGAGGATTTCACGATTTCTGTAGAGGACGCTATTTGCATTACGTTATCAAAAACAAGATAATTATTGTCAATCAAGACGATGCATTACCCCAGAAGAGATAGTTATTTTATTACTATTCGTTATTATCGATCAAGTCGATATATTATCTGGAGGTCGTCTTGTCGTTATCATCAACACAGACGATATAAATATCCATGCATCACGGATAAATCATGCATTGCCGAAAGTCATGCATCGCGAAAAATCATGCATTTCAAGTTTGGAATTTATGCACGACGACAAGATATCATGCCTCATCAAATATATATATCGCGAGAAAAATTCATACCTCGTCGAGATTTATGCATCACGAGAAGAATCCATGCCTCGTTGTAAATTTACGTATCGCGGGAAGACATTCATGCCCCGCAAGAGGACATACACGGATCAAGAAAGGAAAATTGTGTATCCCAAGAACAACATTTATCCATTGGCCTCAACTGCATCTTTTATTTTGATAAAAAAAAATAAGCATCAAGAAGAGCATCAAAGATGACGACAAAAGAGACATCAACATCGCATCAACATTTATTTATTTATTTCGACATCAAGTATAGAGTACATTGAGGATTATATTGCAAAACACAAGGCATAAGCTTTATTTGCTGGACGTCAGACCGATCGAGTCGACGTCGATTTGAGGAGAACAATGAAGTGTCGACACGGTAAAAAGACACTGTCTCCCATCCTAATTGCATTTTAAGCTGACGAGTTTTATCTCAGTCTTTGTCGAGAGCATCCAAAAGGATGAATTCTCCAAAAAAAAAAAAACCACAGGTGCGGACGACATCAAAAAGGATGCAGCACAACGTGGAACATTTTCTTAGCAGCGAACTGGGACACAGTCCAAAGAGGAATGTCAAACTCTTAGGACGCGAGCAGAGGAGCGACTTCCACCACAATCAAACCACCCCCTTCGAGGCATGCGGGTTTTTCTTTAGTTTAGTCAGTTTCAGTCTTGCGTCCGAAGGTTTTGATTTATCGGAAGCAAGTTTCAAGTCTGAGTGACAAATGCGCCAAGAGCTTTGGAATTTATGTCCATGTAAGTTCTCAATTACGGGTGTGAAGCGCGCCACATTCATGGCTAAGGAGGTTACAAGCCTCCTTTTCATACTCGTTAATTTGTCACTTGTCCAAAACCAAAGGTTATCTAGCATAAAAGATTTTCTTTTCCACCGATCGAGTCGAACTACACACAGCCTGATTCCGAAGATTTAAGGATATGTAGGCGGATTCAATGTTGAAAACTCGGCTGTGTTCCAACGTCCGCTCTCAAATTCTATTCTCGAGCATTTCGATACCTTCATAATTCGGTATCGAAGTGGCTTTTGATTCTTCCAAAATCATGAGGTAAATCAAGATTATCGAACTACAAGTGGCCTGAATTCTCATATAGCCTGAGATATGTAGGAGACCCATTTTCAAGGGTTCGGCCATAATTCCTAAACTCTTTGTCAAATCCTTCTTAAAAAAAAAGGCGAATGGAGTTGGTCAAAATTGGTTCGGTCAATTTCATTTTCCTCGAGTTGCTTGCATCAACCCAAGTAAAATGAGGGACAGTTGTTGACACCCAATTTTTGACCCGCGCCGGTATGATTTAATTAGCTAGCTTCATGAGTTTTCCAAATCACTTAAATTAATTAGTTTTAATTTTGCAAAAATATAACGATATAATGTTTACATAGTTGTGTATATAGCCGGTATATCTTGTGTATATTCGAAAATCATCCCAAAATATTTCGATTTTGATAATCATTCCATCTTAGTTTAAAATTATGAGTCACTATTTTTAAAATTTTATTACTAGGTAAGTAAGCTCGTTAATGAATTTACGCCAAATTCGTCTTACTTTAAATCAATTGACCATTCATTAAACTTAACTCTTTTTCCCTTAGAACCATTTTGGGTATTCTCCCAACTTACCCAACCCAATTCTGAGGCCCAATTCTCCCTTTCCAACCCAACACCTTTAATCCCAGCCCACCCTTACCAGCCCATTTCAATCCAAATCCCTTTCTTCTTTTTTTCTAAGTCTACGGCCCATTCCGTTTAAATTAACATCCCAGCCCACTAACTTAATTCCTAACCCGCCCAATTCCTTTTCATAACCCGCTCTGACCCAGTTTTCCCCTTCCCTCTTCCCCCCTTTCCTCACGTCTATTCCCAGAAAACAGAAGCCTCACGCGACCCCTCTCCCATACGCGACAAAATTCCCTTTCCCTCACGCTCGCTCCCCTCTCCTCCTCTCTCCACTTCTCTCTAGCGCGTGGAAGAGCTAGACGTTGCAACGGATTCATGCAGCTGTCAAGCTCGTACAATTCTGTTGCTTCGTATGCAGCAGCGCAGTGAACGCTAGACGACGGAATCGTCCTTGGCATCGTGGGATTGAGCCACGTCGTGTGCCAAGGACGAAAGACTCATCCCAGCCATCCGCCATCCCTGCCATTTCCGCAAAGGAGCCAAAATTTCAGAAAAAGGGGGCTTAACCCAAAGAGGAAAAGTTTTTTTTTTCAAATTTCAAATTGAAATGGGCTGAAATCGTCGTCGCCCCGCCTTCTCCTCGAAAACCCTAGTGGTTCTTCCTATTTAAACCCCGTTTTGCTTCAGAAATTGGGTTACAAAAATTTTGGAGAGTTTTGGGAGTTAGAAATTTGGTTGGACGATTCTTCTTTGGGAAAACATTTTTTCCGTCTGTTGTGGGAGAACCATCGAGATTTTTCCTTTGGTTTTCCTCTTGTTCGTCTCGAAAGAAGAGAGAGTTTTCCAAGGTCGCAACGAGCACAAAAGTTAACAGATTGGCGAGCTAACTGGCCCAGCAGCTTCCATCTCGTCGTTTGGGGTTCGAGTTGTCGTTCGAGTGTGGAATAGCCGCTCTGCCCTCTCTTCGTCTCACTTCGCTTCTCTCGAACAGGTAACCCCCCTCAATCTCATGCCATCTCCTTGTTTTCTTCAACTTCAAAATGGTTTCTCTCTTGCTTTAGTGTGTCGGGTTTGTTGTTAATCGATTTGGTTGATATCTCATTGTGCTGGGCACAATCTGTTAAATATTTGAGTGTTAAGTGTGTGATTTGTCTGCTGCAATCGTAAGGTGTTATATCTGTTGGTTGTGCTCGATGTCGAGATGAATTATGCGTTACAATTTCGTTCAGTTATGCCTGCTGGTCCATGGTTTCGTTCAGGATCAAGTGTGTTGAGATATTTGTATGTGAATATGCTTGGTTGATTCTGTTTTTGTCACAGTTTGCTAATAATGGTGGTTGCCTGTTCTATTATTTGAAGCTATCTTGTGTGTTAGCCTAATCCAGTAGAGTCTCATCTGTTTGTTACTCGACTAGATTTGATAGTTAAGTTAGATAAGGGTTGAAGCTTCAGTTGATCTGTTCTTGTTCAATTCCTTACCATGTTTTCTCCATTTTAGAGTCTTTATGTATAGTATTATGTTATAGAGTCAGGTGTGACGTTATGTGTCTTTTGTTTTCTTGATCGGTCATCGCCAAGGATGTGACTTTGTTTTGATTTTTCGCATTGATTAGTTTGAAGTCCTCTTTTCTTCATCTGTTAAGTTGCATTATGTAAGTGATATATCTTACTTAATTTATCATGGGAGCTCAATTCGTAAGTTGTAGCAGCATTCTAAATGTCCTAAGAAGTGTGTGAGAACAGTTTCTTAACAGTATCAACACTTGAATGTTGATATTAGTTGGGTTCGCGTGTTCTTAAATTGATTAGATTTAATTTCCCCCTACCTAGTGTCTAGCTTGTGGGTGATGAAGTCTAAGGTGCCTTACTGTTTCCTATGGATATTATTCTTTTTATTTTTTTTTCTTTTCATTGTTTAGCAGAGAAATAAGTTTGGAATGTATCTACTTTTGGTTTGCAACTCGTCTGTGAAAGACAAGTTTAAGATATTGTGCATATTGTGATTTTATCACCCTTTTATATTATTATTTTCTTATATTTATTTGACGAGTTATTTAGTCACAGTTGGGAAGTAATTGTATGCTACTTTAATTATGTTATGACTTTTAGTTATTATTGTTGCTAATATTAGTTTGTGTGTTATCGTCTTATGTTATATTAATGATGCTCTGTTTTTTATTTTATTTTTTATTTTGGTGATAAGTTTTGTCAATAACGTTTTAAAAGAAAAAAAATAATTAAAAAAAAAAATCAGCAATTCTATTTGGTTTTTGATAACAATCAGCAACTCTATTTTGGTTTTGGATGATACATAATGTTATATATATATATATATATATATATATATATATATATAATCTATATATCATCATTTAGATTTTCAAAAAGTCGGGCAGCAATTTTTTTTTTTTTTTTTTAAAAAACATACTCTTCATTACTTATTGGTTGTTGTCTTGTTTCCTAGTTATTGTGGATTACTATAGCATTGTGTATAACTAGTTTGATTATTACCAATAGGCTATATGCCATTTTATATATTAATTCTTATCATCTTCTCTTGCATAAGCTCCTTCGAATGAGTTCTACGGATTCCATAGGTTCTCGCTTTGCCCCGAGAATTGACCTATAAAGTTTCAAAATTCCTTTCATCGAGTCGGCCGACGAATAAATTTTGGAATCAAAGTTCAAAAGCCAATTTCATGAAGATTGAAGAAATCAAAGAAGACGGACTAGAAGACTTTCTTTATTTTATTCCGTATTTTATTTTGTAATGGGCATAAGCCCTTGTTGCTTTACTTTCTCGAATTTTATTTTGTATGTTTAGATTAGGACAGGTGAATGGGTTAAAAACCCCAAAAAAAACAGGTGGATCCAAAACTCGGTCAAGGCGAACAGAACCCGAGTTTGGACCCAAATCTCTCTCTCCCTCTCTCTCTCTTTCTCTCTTTACTCTTTGTTTACGTGCTTGAATATCGTTAGTTTGAGAGTTGGAAAAACTCCAAACCCCCGTCAAACGCCTTTTGCTTTATCAAAACTCGAAACAAAAAATTGAAGCTTTAAAGATGTTCGATTTTGAAAGTCGCTTAGAGTTAAGTCTAAAAGGTTTAACTTTAATGAAATCTCAAAACGATGAATATGTCAAGACTTGTATAGTTTGTTTAAATAGAAATCTTAAAAAAGTTCAAAGATTCGCAAACTTAAAGTTAATAAAATAGTCAAATAAGTTAATCGCCGGAAAACTGTAAGTTAGCGGAGTGTCTTAGGTGCCTTACACCTTCCTAAGACACTAATAAGAATCCCGAACCCCCTAAAATATTTTCAAAACGATTTTTTCTGTTTAAATTATTTTGAGAATGAGTTTTCTTGATTTTTCTTAAAAATTAAGTGGCGACTCCTAAAAACGTCGAAAATATCTTTAAAATAAAACAAACTCTTTTCGAAATCATTTTTTTCGATAAAACAATATATAACCATTCTGAACAATAAGACCACCTCATTGGCATCAACCAAGCGAACACCTAATCGGTCTAGTCTATGAAGATCACAAACTAACTTTTTCTTAAAATCTTCAACATGAGCAACACTACCTATTGAAAGCCGACTAAGAGAATCATCCACCATGTTCGCCTTACCTGGTGATAAATTACACTCATATCATAATCTTTTAACAACTCAAACCACCTTTTTGGGTGAAGATTCAAATACTTTGGGGTGAATACATATTTCAAACTCTTATGACCAGTGAACACATCCACATGAACATCCTAAAGATGATGTCTCAAAATCTTCAAGCCAAATACTACTGTTGCTAGCTCCAAATCATGAGTTGGATAATTGTTTTGCATGAACCGTTAATTATCTCAAATCATAATCAATGACTTTTCCATGTTGCAGCATAACACAACGAAGACTAATTAGTGAAGCATCACAATAAACCACAAAGTATATGATCCTTCTGATAAAGTCAAAATAGGGGTTAAAGTTAGTCTATCTTTCAGCTTTTGGAAACTTCTCTCACAAGATTCTAACCATAATTTCACCTTCTTTTGAGTCAACGTCATGAAAGGTGAATCAAGAGAGGAAACTCCTTCCACGAACCTTCTATAATAGCCGATCAAACCCAAGAAACTCCTAATATCATAAGGGCAAGGAGGTATAGGTGAGTTATTAATCACCTCAGTCTTTTGGGATCAACTTGAATCCCTTTATCGAAGACAATATCGTCTAGGAATGCAATGGACCTCAACCAAAACTCACACTTACTAAACATAGAAATTAATCAATGATCCTGGAGAATTGGCAATACAACACTTAAATTTTGAAGGTTCTCATCCTCACTCTATGAGTAAATAAAAAAATATCATTAATAATCAAAATGTTTAACAGATCATGGTATTACTTGAACACTCTATTCAAAAGATCCATGAACGCTGCCAAGGCATTAGTCAAACCAAATGTCAGCACTAAGAACTCATGGTACCATACCAAGTTCAAAAAATTGGATTTGGAATGTCATTTTCTTTTATTCTCAATTGATGATACCCCGATGGAATATCAATCTTTGAAACTTGCACATTGGAGTTGATAAAACAAGTCATTAATCCTTTGAAAATGATAATTATTAATTATTATAACCTTATATAATTGTCGATAATCAATACACATATGGAGTGGACCATCCTTCTTTCAAACAAACAATACTTGAGCACCCATCGTGACATATTCAGTCTAACAAACCCTTAGCATATAAATCTTTCAACTAATCTTTAACTCCTTAAGTTCTTCAAGATCTGTACGATAAGGAAGAATATAGGTAGATTGCATAACTGGGAATAGGTCAATACCAATGTTTATTTCACTTTTTGGAGGAACATTAGGAAGATCATTTGGAAACATTTTCGAGAACTCATATACAATCAGAACTAAACTTAATAGTATGGGTTTCAGAATATTTTTTCCCTAGCCCAAATAAGATGATAGATGAACCCCTTAGTTTTCTTAGACTTTGGGAAAGATATAATTGACCCTTAGACGCTGAATTTCCCCCTTTTCATTCTAAGATACGTTCATTCGGAATCTGGAATATCACAAATTGGGTCCTACAATCTATGGAAGCTTGACAAGAGTGAAGCCAATCTATCACAACAATGATATTAAAGTTTAACATATTAATCTCTACAATATCAACATACGTGACTATATGAGAAAAAGAAACATGGCAATTTCTATAGACTCATTTAACATTGATAGAGTCACCAATAAGTGTCGAGATTGAAAAAGGTTCTAAAAGAATTTTAGGACCGACATCAAATTTCATAGGCACATAAAGAGTCATAAAAGAAAATGTTGCACCCAGATCAAGCAAAACATACACCTCAAGATGAAATACTTTCAACATAGCGATCACAATATCCAAAGAACCCTCTTGATCATGTAGAGTCTTAATAGCATAAATCATGTTTTGGCAGGGAGTGCAACCCGAACCATAACCACTAGACTGAGCTTTCTTACAATTTCTTCCAAGCTTAGTTCCAAAAAGAAAAATCCTTCACCTCGTGACACCCTCTTCCCACAACCATTTCAAATATCCATACTTGTTAAGAATCTTCGCGAGTGACTTTTACCATACTTTTGGCAAGCACAAATCGAAGATCAACTTGAACTACCTCCTTGAAGCTTAGGGTTAGATACCCCATCTTTTTTTGACTTTGGAACCAGAACATTAGAACCATTTTGAGAAAAGAACTTTAGTCGTGCATACCTCTTTCACACTCATGTTCCCTTGTTGATGATTGATGAACTCGAGCACTTTTTCATCCCTCATCTCAAAAGGAAAGAATCAGTCAATGAAAGCCTCTTTGAATTTCTCCATATTAAGAGGATCCACATTAATTTCCCTCTCTTCTTTCTATTGATTGAACCATACTTGAGTAATACACTTAATTTTAAAAAAGTCTAAGTAGCCTATTCCACCAAAGTCACACCCATTATGTCCACTATCTTGTGGATTTCCTGGATAAACTCTTGAGGATCTTCCTTAACGTTTGACCCATAGAATTTCGAATTGATCATCCTAGTGAATTCCATCACCCTTTTCGTCATTGTGACCACAATTGGGTTCATGGGAGCAATGACCTCTTTGAGCTTAAGTGGTCAAAGATTAAGGAAAAACTTGGAAAGTTGCTCTGAACACAACATATGAAACTTGCTCGATCAAAGGATCGATTGACACTTGAGGAACCTAGGGCTATACATTGTCACCCACATCTTTCTTGTGTTATATCTTCGAGAAAACATATCCTGAAAAGCATGGGAGAAGAGTTAGGAGGAAAACCTTTATAGAGATAAACTTTATGGAACAACTTTAGAGTAGTAAAAGAAGTGTAGTTTTCTAAATGGTTTGTAACCTTCTTATTTATAAGTGTACCACACTTAACACTCATGAAGAATAATATACTTGAAACGACTTGTACTACTTCCTAGGACTTCTCTTAAATCTAATGCTCTGAATATCAAGTTTGTCACAACCCAGAGTACATACTATATGTGACATGAAGAGTGAGACCGCGAGACGCCCTAAATAAGCTACTTGAAATAAGCAAGACGTAGAAAAATAATAAAAATGAATAAAAAGTCATATAAATCACAACTCTAAAGATGACCTAAAAGATACCAAACAAATTACATAAGATAATATGTGGAACCTCAATTAAGTATGGCATAATCCTTCTACCCATAGATATGACTAGGTCAAACCCCTAAGCCTGAAAAATATTAGAAAAATGAAGGAACAAGAAAGTAAGTGACAATGGGATAACACTTGAACCATGAGGGCTCACCAATACAAATGATAAACCACTGAGCAATCCAAATCTATCCATGTCTAAGAGGAGGAGAATTGGACCCTAGATTTTAAAACAATATATGCACAAGTACTTCGAATGTACTGTATATGGCAAAATGCATAAAATGGTATAATGATAATATAGCTATTAGAGCATGATATGTATGACAAAGTAAATTGTAGTAAAAACCTTTAAAGTGATATCAAAAATCATGGACGTGGTCAATGCATGTTGAAAATCATACGAGAAAAGATTTTGATAAAACCTTTAAAGAAAACATAGCTTATTTGTTTGTATTTATTAGGAACGGATGATAAACTATGTGATCGATAACATGAAATCTGACGTAACTCTCTCATCGAAAAGAGGGAATCCTACTTTCCAAGGTGAGAAATCTGTATAACCAATGTAGCTAGAGTGGATTCACTAGATTAGGTCATTTAACATAACCCTGTAGGAGCACATAGTTTGGAACAAGGAAATTGCAGACCAAACACATACTAACAGTAAATCCTTCATCCAAAATCCCCTTGGTTCTAAGTAAAATCCCAATGGAATGAACATCATAATTCTATTAAAATGATTGAAAAGCCAGAAATCAAAGAACCAATCCAATCAAAAGTTAATATTAGAATAGCTTTTTCAAAACCATGATTTCGTAATTGTTCATCAAGACACTTCCTTTTTAAGCACCTAAATCATTATTTTTTTCAGATGATAGAAAACCCTTCACCCATCATTGACACTTTCTTAAAAGCATCCTTTATTGATAAATCATGAATATCTTATAAGATACATAAACCCATAATCATAATTTTTAAGTTTATAATCAAAGTAAACGCAAGAAGCATGGGTTCATACAAAATCAATTAAAAACATGTAATTAGGACCAATCATGCCCAATTAGATTGAATATAAGCAATTGAAAATATAAATTGGACCAATGAAAAGTACATGAAACACTAGGAGAATTGTGTTGAAAACATAATGAAGATTTGAGATTCTTTTGGAGCACAATAAATTAAAGAAAATTCATTAGTGAAGTTTCCATATACCAGGTTGGTCAATCAAGGCCCTAGCAGTGGAAAAAGAGATGTTGATGATTTAAGAACCCTAGAATTTCTTTGAAGATCCTTGTAGAGAATTTGGAGAGGAATATTTTTTAAGGGTTGAGTGAATTAGAGGGAATGAGGGATTTTTGAAGAGTAAATACAATTATTAGTGTAGCTATAGGGTCAAAACAATAAAGTTTAGGGGTTAAATGGATAGGAAGTGACCAAAACACCCATAACCAAAATTGTCACACAGTGCCTACCTTCCGTCCTATTCAACCATAGAACACATTTCCGGAGGCCAACTTTCTGAATAATTTTCACGGACCCTTCCTATGGATTATCAAACTCCCTATGGCCCTTAAAGTCATCTTGTAGGTGCCAAGTCAAGTGCAAATTTTCACTAAGTCTGGATCACTCCTACGAGCCATTCCTACGGCCCATACAACATCCTACAAACCATCATGTTCATCCGTTGACACTCATGAGAGACTTGACATTTTTAAAAACCTCAATTAAGTTCATGTGACAGACTTATACAACGCATAGCACATTCTATGAACCATAAATGGGCTCGTTGGAACTGGATTAATACATATTTCTGCAACCTTTTTCCCTTTCAAACCCAACTTACAAATTCTGAGGTGTTACAAATACTCCATTTCATATATATCTTGTAAGAAAATTCAAATCAAAACTTGGAGAGATAATATTTGTGTATTTTTCTTCAATAAGTAAGAAACTAGTGTTCTTCAATCTCTACACTCTATTCGATACAACAATGAACTATTGTAGAACAACCTAATTGGGGAAGCTGATAATAGTACATAATTACACATATCCCTAAAATAGCTTGGAACCTTCCAAAGAATCTCTTTTTGCATCAAGTATGAAATTGCTATTAACTCTTTTAAGCATAACGTGCACTACATTTGCAAGACGCGAGTGTAATTCCTCTTAGAGAAGGTGTGGGTGTCTCAACTTCTACATTAATGGGACCAGTGGCACCTGAGAAATGCACGTGCAAAATGCTCGACACAGGTGCAAACCTGCTCAATGCATTTGCACCTCCCAGTAGGTTTTTCTTGATGTTTGTTCCTTGCAATAGTGATTTTTTGTTTCAAATCCTTCAATTCTTCGTATTTAAGGAGTGTCTGCACATAAGAGAACAGGACTAAAAATCATAACATTGCATTAAGACATACCACTAATTCATGAATAGGATTTAATAAGTTTTGATGTTGGTTTTATTTTTCTTTAAAAGGAAAAAAAGAGTATAATCCTTTTTGAAGAAATCGTCTACCACCATTTACAACGTCTCACAAAATATAATCAAGAAGGCATAAAAGATTGTTACCTTCTGAAGAAATAAAAAAATATTTGAATCATTCAACTGTCATTAGATAAATGAGAGAAAAGAGAGCATTGTTATGATAAGACTTATATGTAGAAAGGGTCATGATTGTTGGGAAAAACGTGTATGAGCACAAAAATATATATGGTAAAAGTAAAGGAAATAAAATGGGAAAATGACGATACCAAGAATTTTATGTGGAAACCCTTCTGAATAAGGGAAAAAACCACGGGTCAGGAGGAGCAATTGATATTACTATAGTAAGGAATTTTACATTGTGCAGTCACGAATACAATACTCAAAGTGACTACTACACACTCAAAAGGAACAACACTCTTTTGGTTTCCGTCTTACTAAAATATCGCTCACACTCTATTTTTCTTCACTGACTATTTTCTTGTATAGTCTATGGAATACCTCACTTTGCTCTCAAAATGGTTATTCTCTCTAACTTGGTGTTCTATACAAATGAGCAAGAATGCTCTATTTATAGAAGGATAAAACCATGTCTATGTCACTAATGACATATGTAAATATAGCAAAGTCATGAATGGTTGCAAATCTTACCAATTTGTCAACCACCAAATCTTTTATTTTCAACTCCAATTACTATTCCTTTTTAACAATTGCTTGTACTAATTGAATAGCTAAAGTTGACTAAAAATGGGATTGATTCAACAATGATCACCTGTGAAAGATCTAAAGGATTTAAATTTTATTTTAAAATAATAAATTGAATAATCTTGAACAGTATAGGGGATATATGAATTTTTCATTTTATTATAACATTATTACTTAGTTGTTGTAGTAGACAAACAAGACTCATTATCCAATTCAATTTATCAAATTGATTACTGAGGTTTGAATTTTAGCGCTTATCGGTGTATTAATATAAATAACGTATAGGTTTATATGATGGAGTTGAATATTGTCTTTATTGCAAAAGACAAATCTTGAACGTTTAAGAAAATCAGAGTAATTAACCTTGAAAAGACAATTATACTTTAATGATGTTTATATTGCTATGATATATAGACAAGAAAAATTTATAAAAGAATCCGGTTTCTGAGATCATCTATTAGAGTAATCAACTCAGAAATGGAAATATACAAAGTTAAATTCTATGAAGAGTGGAATAATGACCTAAAAAGACTTGAATAGTGGAGATAAAGCGTTTTGTGATGATGCATTTTTACTTTAGTATAAGAATAACAAATTGTGCTATATATATATAGAGAGAGAGAGGGTTTAAAAAGATATAAATATACGTACAACCACATCCAATAAAAAGGTTAGATCAGAATAATAACTTACCGGCAACAAGTGAGTTGATTTTTTATAGCCTCACCTTTTGGTGTTATTGTCCTAGTTTCAAGCATTCTGTTTTTCCCCTTATAGGAAACATAAAAAAAATAAAAATTGCAGCCTCAAGCTCCCTCCATCTATCAAAGAAATGAGTTATGGGAGCAGAGAGAAGAATCCAAAGTAACACGACACGAGAAGAGAAAGAAAGTGTGTTTTCTTTCTCTACTCATTCATGGGAAGAAAAATTGGTTTGGGAGGAGAGGTTCATCCCAATCATCCTATCATATATTTTTTATTTCTAACTGCTTGGGTTGTTGCAATTGTTGGTATAGTTTCTTCTCTTTGTGGTCTTCTGGAAAGAATTAAAGGATCCTCTGAAGGAGAGATCAAGGAAAAGGCCACTCAAGTTGTTAGCACTTCCCCGAATGAGACAGAAAACACCGATGATCAGGAATTAACCGATAAAACAAGTCGTACTGATGACGAAGAAAATATATTGCAACAACCATTGCCGCCACCACCAGCTATGAGGGCAGTTGCTTCTCATAATTTAAGGACTAATTCAATGGCTGCTCCTACTCGATCTAATTCTAGTTTGAAAACTCTACAGAGAAAATTAAGTACAAGTATGAGCATGAAGACTTTTTCAGGGGCATTATCACATCGTCATGACAAAATTAATTCTAAGTTGAAACATGAAGACTCTATTTGGAAGAAGCAAATCATCTTAGGAGAAAAATGTAAAGTTCCAAATCAAGATGACGATGACGACACAATTTTATATGATGAAGATGGAAATAGGATCTCAACTTATCATCCCAAACAACTCAATGTCATGTCTATGTCAAGGCAATCATCAGAGATTGATCCAAATGCAATTCCAAAATGATAGTTTCGTAAAAAGAAGGAAATATAAGAAAGTAGTTAGGAACAAAACACATAAAAAAATCAATGTACAAAGAAATTTTGTTTCTTATGAATATGATGATGAGTTATCCTGGTTTCCTTCAAATTCTTATTTCAATGTTTTGTGTATATAAATTAATTAACTTGTAATTCACATTCTTCCTTCATATGTCTTTTTATTTCATATGATCCATCTTCAAATTTTATGAGGGATCAAATCCCACCACATGCTTACTGTTAAGAATGTACCTATTACATGGTTATATGTCTTGTTTGTTGTTAACTCATTACATACTTCTCTAGTTGCATGAATGACAATGACAAATGAAACTAATATATGATAAAGATCCATTATCACACAATCAATTATTTTTAATTATATTTCTACAGATTAATTTAATTTAATATTTACTTGTAAAACATTTTATGTTGGATTACTAAACTTCTTAATTGCATGATATAATTGTTGATGACATAACAAAGGATATCTCACATTTGAAATATCATGAAAATTTTATATAAGCTTGTAATGACCCTTCAGGCCATTTCTATATCATTATCTTCTTTTCGTCGTTTAGAGAATTCCTATAATTGTTGATGACATAACAAAGGATATCTCACATTAGAAAAATCATGAAAATTTTATATAAGCTTGTAATGACCCTTCAGGCCATTTCTATATCATTATCTTCTTTTCGTCGTTTAGAGAATTCCTATAGCGATACAAAGTCACTTGTTGGGACTGACAGTTCGGTCACCTGATTGTTTGTTTGGATTTTATGCGAGTTTCTATATTTTTAAGCTTTGAAACTTTAACGATTGACTTCGGTCAAAATTTAAGACAGCCTTATAATGCAAGTATAATGGTTCCGTTAGGTCAAGAATGTCAACTTTGGTCTAAAATGATCTTCGGTGCAGATCTCGAGGCTTCCATGATCATCCCGAGCCCCCTTCTGGAATTTGACTAGCATTAAAGTTTGGGTGTGGGACCCACTTTTCATCCAAACGACCCTGATTAGAAGCTTCAACATCTCTCTTGAGTCCGAAATGCCAAACTTTGTGGGGTAGCATATATCATTTACGTGCACGGGGTTCAAAATGAATCACGAGTACCCCTTCGAGGATTTTGAAAGTTGGGTGTTTTGATGATGCACTAGCCGCTGGTGACATGACTTCCTTCACCATGATCACGAGAAGCCTCCGCACCATTGTGAAGCGCTTGCACCTGCCCATTGCAATCATGTGGCCACTTGGTTACGGTCAAGAAGAATTGTCCAACCGTGTTGACCACCTTTGGTCATCATGGTTGCGGATATTGACCTCCAGGATCGTGGAGATCATTTATGTGGTGGTCCGTGATCACGGCCCTCCCATTCACAATCACAGAGATTATTTCTTGGGTTTTTTTGCTTCCGACTAGAGCATGATTCATCTATTTCAAAGGTTCGGTTTGAGTTTTTGAGAGAAATACACCTCCATTTTGGGTGATTTTAGTTGCATTTTTTTCTAGAAATTGTGTGGCTTCGTATTAGAGTGATCGGGGAGGTGCGGGGAGCTTCCGTAATTCTCATCTCGAATGGACTTCCTAGTTTCATTTTTTGTGTTCTTGTTGTTTTGTTGCATATTGTTGAATTCTGTCCACTCTGTCCTTGTGAGCCTTGAATTATGTCCCATTTGTGGAAAAAGCTGTTAAGTTAATTATTAGGATACTTTTACAAAGTCAATTTTAGTATTCCTAGAACGGGTCCACATGGCCATTTTGAATTAACTTTTGGTCCGTCTTTAATTTTTGTGTTTTTGGTGTCAATTGTAATTTTGTTTGTGAAAGCATGACAACAATCGGAGGCCTTTCTAAAAAAGAAAAGCTTTAGAATCATGATGATTGACTTTTGATGTAAGCTACAACTTACGACTTGATGTAGATCTTGTGTTTGTGAATTCATCATGTTCATCAGATAGTGTTGGGAGGGATTTCTAGGTTATTTATGTTTAGTAAATAGAATTTATGTTTGAGGAGTCTGTTAGGTAATTTTTGGGTAGTAAGGAGCATGTCTACCTAGTTGTCTTGATTCCTTCGTGCATTGTGTTTTCACTTGTTTGATTGTGTTGCTAATTCATGCTTTCTTGTTAGAGTTCACTCCCTAGGTGGTTGTCGAGTTTTTCATGAAGTGATGACAGGTTTCTTTCTTATCTTGTGATTACCCCTTACCTTGCCGTCTTCATGTCTACTTGTTTATAATTATTGGAAGCTTGTATTGGCCTTAGATTAGGTGTAAGCTAGTTATTACCTTAGAATCCTGTTTCGGAGTTGATAGTACTTAGAATTGCTCTGACATCACTTTAAATGGATTAGCTCCCTATAACGATTGATCTAGCAGATTTAGGTATGATTAGTGTGAGTCTTATCTAGGTTGTAACTCAGCTTCGGTGACCTTTCATTCATAATTTTCTTTTTACTAAGGCCCTAGTAATTCTTCATTGTGATTTCATGTTTTGTTAGATGAGTCGAGGTTGAATCTAATTTGGGCTTGACGTGGTTCGTTTGCAACTTTGGAGGGGAGTCGACCCACGATGGCCATAAAATGGTGACTTTGATACGTGACTCTCCTTCTACAATTCGTATAGCCGCTGATTTAAGATCTAGGCATACCACTCTTTCTGTCGCAGATTCAAGGTCTAGGCTCATAATCTTCGGCCACAGTGTGAACTCCACACATATTATCATCGGTTGAATTGATCCATAACAACATGGTTCTTTTGGGATCTTTGGGCATCTTATTCATGGTTCAAGGTCGGGGATGTGAACACCCAATTCTAGATTTACTCGTTCTCATACTCTATAGTTGTAGCTTTTTTGTGTTCTAATCGGGCTTATGCGGGGTCCATTCGAATTATTTGCTTTAAATTACGCATAAGTGTACCTTTTTGGCTTATCAGTTCAATTAGGTTTTAGCTAGTTACTTGCCCTCCTTTTCATATAGTTCTAGACTTGTGTGTGCTTCAGTTTGATATAGTATCTTCTGTTCCTTCACCTTTAGTTAGTGTTATTTCTTACTTTTCATTATTATCTTTACTTTTCAAGCTCAGTCGGTCTACGATGCCTACTCGATACCCTATTATTTTAGTACTCATACCACAATATACATATGTTTTTGTGATGCAGGTTCGAACACCAGTTATCAACGTTGATATCGAGCTAGTTGCAAGAGGATTTGGAGATGAGGGTGTGCTTATGGTATTCTGGATCATACATGTCTCCTTGTACTAAATAGTTTTGTCTATTCATTTGCTTTTGAAACAAGTATGTATATTTTTGTCCACTTTTGAAACTTGTACAATTTTATTTATAGTACTTTTGTGTGTGTGTGTGTGTGTATATATATATATATATATATATATATGTATTTTTGTATATATATATATATATGTATGTATGTATGTTCCTTAAAAAACATGAATACCTAAGTTAAATGTTAAATTACTATAGTATCCCTAACTTAGGTCGTGACTTTTACGATGACTTGTCACTTTACTGATAAGTTGTGATTTATTTCAAAGGGTTGTGATATTTCCATGAGTTGTGACTTTTTCAAAAAGTTTTAACTTTTTCAATAAGTTGTGACATTTTCAAAGAGTTGTGACTTATCGGAAAAGTCATGATTTTTCATCTAAAACACAAAACACGTTTCTTCATACTAGTTTTTTTACTATAAATAGAGGGGCTTCCTCTCATTTGTCAACCACATTTTTTTCTAATCTTCTACTCTTCTTCTTGCATTTTAAATTTTGTTTGTGATTTATTGTGGTTGAGTGAGTTCAAAGTTAAGCAGAAAATGAGGTACCATTATTTTGATGAAGTAAGTCGTTCTATCCTAAGTTGGTTTATTCCATAACCTCGAGTACATGAGGAAAATAATATAATTTTTATGATATAATAGTTATTTTTTGCTTAATATAGATATTAGTATGTAATGTTCTACTCTATGAAGTTAACATGATGTTGTCTAAATTCACTTGGTTTTGTCAACAATTTTTGTTGTGATGCAGATATATGCTTCTGAATATCAATTTCCAAAATTTAGAGAATTGTGACGGTTTGTTTTTAATGCTCAGCGTGCAAGACTACATAGAACCAACCTCTATAAACATATGAACTGTATTTATACCTATAAACCTTAACGCCCAATCGACTTCGCCACATAGGTACATTGTCTAATCAATCCTAACTTTTATAGTTATTTTGTTGTGATACTTCATAGCACAATGAGAAGAAAAGAACTACACGATTACATATACATAACATTTGATGATTCTTTTAATTTTACACATTAGAATAATTTTAAAGAAAATGTGTCCATCATGCTATTGAGAAAACTGGACCCCTTAAATGGCTTATGCAATGGGACATAGTTATGTGTAGAGGCTTTAACTAGAATGTCATACATGTTGAAAAAACAACAAATCAATATGCTATAAACGATATGTTTACTCCAACAATATAACTGTAACCACCCCTCTCCTTTTTAAACAGATACTGCTTACGACTTGAAATGTGTGGTGGAGAAGAACACACCTGAGTTATACTATTTGAAACGGCTAAGTATTTACTAGGCTGCAGCATGCAAGACTACATCAAATCGACCTTAGTAAAGATATGGTCTCTATTTATACCTAAACACCTTAACGCCCAATGTACGCCGCATAGGTACGTTGTCTAATCCATCCTAACTTTTGCAGTTATCTTATTGTGTTACTTCATAGCATAAAAGAGAAGAAAAGAATTACACTATCATATCTATCTATACTACTTTAAATGTATGAACTCCCTAACTTAAATATTAAATTACTATAATACACCAAACTTAAAACACCAATTTTAGTAAATATGTTGTATTTTGATACTATATTTATTTATTTATTTTATATCATATTAAAAGCTGACACCTTTTAATATTGATGGGTACTAATTTTTTTGAAGGGTTGTAACTTTTTGATAGAGTTGTGATTCTTTCAGTGAGTTATGACGTTTTAGAAAAGTTGTAACTTTTCTAAAGGATTGTAACTTATTTAATAAGGCACAATAAGTATTTTTTTTCAAAATATCCTTTGTCGTCTATAAATATTGGATTTTCTCGCACTTTGATGTGGTACCTTTTCTATTCTTGTTCTTAACACACGGAAGATTGTGATAGTAGTTCAATTATGCAACTTCAATATTTTATGTGGCTAAATTAAATAGATCAACAAAAATTGATACAATAAGGAGAATGAAATAACTCAACTTCAAATGACAAGGCTATCTAGATAATTAATATTTACTCATTTTCATTACCATAAATATACTTTGCAACAACTTCTATTTGACAAGAAGTAGCATGATTTTCTGTTACTGAAACTACAACTTGATGTTCAAGCTTTGAAAAATCTCAAATTGTTGAAGAAAAAAGATTTGATCAGAAATTTATTTGAAGTGTCTAATCTAGATTAAGAAGTACTCCTCTGTTTCCAATTTATTTGTTGTTCTTTTATTTTTATTCAGTTTATGAATGCTCTTTTTTCTTGGTTGTTGGGGGTGCATCTTTTAGACAACAAAGTTAACATTTTTATATATGATGTATATCCTTAAATTAAATGACAAATTACTATAATAAAACCAACATAAAATACCAAACATCGTATCTCTAATATAAAAATATATTTTACTTTATTTTATTTTATTTTTATATCATATTATGTTAAAAACAAGAAATTTTTCACATTGAAGCGTTGTGACATTTTCAAAGAGTTATATGTTTTTCGATAAGTTGTGACCTTTTCAAAGGGTTGTGACTTTTTTATAGGGTTGCGACTTTTTTGAAGAGTTGTGACTTTTCTTAAGGATCGTGACATTTCCAAACAGTCATGACTTTTCTAATGAATTGTGACTTTTCTAAATGGTTGTGACACTTTTTTTTTATAACGATATGAATTTTATTATGCACTACAATTTGTTGCCAATAAAAAGAGGGTTTCCTCAAATTTTTTAAACTATAATTTTTTGAAATTTTTCATTGTTGTTCATCTTCTTCGAACATCCAATTTAGTATATCTTCTTTATTTTATATATTTACATAATTATTTATGTAATATTATATTATATTAAACGAAGACATCATTCTACATTGAATGATTACGATTTTTCCAAAGTGTTTTGACTTTTTCTATTAGTTGTGCCATTTTAAAATTGTTGTATCTTTATTGATAGAAACAACATGCACATTTTCATACTACCCTTTGTTAACTATATATGAAGGGGTTTCTTTCACATTTTTAAGCTGCGATTTATTTATGTTTTCTATTTTTCTATTCTTAAAAACTCATGTTGATTTTCAGGTTGACAATCTCAAAGTGAAATTTAACATTTCCTAACTTGAATTTTAATTGTAATATTCAAACTATAAATATCCAATTTAGTATGTGTTTTATATTTTACATCAATATTTATATATACTATTTTATAGTAAAAGTAAGAACTCCAACAATACAATATTAATAAATCCTAAAATGTTAAATCTAAGTGTCTTTTGTTAAAATATTTACATAATTTTTCTAAGTGTTGTTGCTATTGAACTACGTGCTATGTAAACTGTGAGCTGTTAGGTTAGACTTAATTTTATGCAGGTTGTAGTTGTGGAGATTCGATTTTGGGGTGGTAGGAGTACTCGTATTTCATCCCCTTAGCTTGTGTTTAGAGGTTTACTTGTTGAGTACCGTGTGGTTTGGTACTCACCTCTTGCTTCTACAATTTTTTTTAGGTTACTAGCCCGGGACTTTGTGATATATTTTCTTCTTTTCTGAGGCTTCTTGGAGATTTGTGAGGTAGTTGTTTGTCGTATCAACAAACTTTCCTTCTCTTTAATTAGGATCTTGTTCTATTCTAGAAACAAGTTCATTTGAGACTTGAGTTTTCTTTTGAATATATTGTAATACTTTAGAGGCTTGGACACGTGACAACCATATTTTGGAGGTATTTTTAAGTTGATACTAATTTTTTTGCATTTTATTGTATATTTGATTTTTAGGCTGACTTGTATTGGTGGGAGAAGACGAGTGTCATCACGCCCAATTTTGGGTCTTGACATAATGGTATCAGAACCTCATGTTCATAGGTCTCACGTGTATACAAGTCGAGTCTAAGTAGAGTATCGACGATCGGTACGGAGTCGTCTGTACTTATCTTCGTGAGGCTATAATGACTTTTAAGAAAAATCTTCACTTCTTGAATCTCTACGTACGTACCTGGTCCCGTTTTAATTTTTATCCCTTCATTCTATTCATTCTCATTCATAGTGATGACTCGTATATGGTTTAAATGTTAGTTCTAATATTAAAGTGGAAGTAATATACTTATGAAAAGGATGTGTGGATAGATTTAGAATGTGTAAAAATTTTAAGGGCCTCTGTAAGATTAGCTACCCTAGTAAAGTGAATAGTACTTGTGTGGTATATTCAGTATTTAGAGTGGTTTAACAATTGAAAGTGGAATGATTAAAAAGATGACTAGATAATTGAGCTTTAACTTTGGAAACTACAATCAGTAAAGTTATCATAACATGAATGATTTGCTTAGAAAATGATGAGAATAATAATGCACCAATTAAGATTAGAATTTCTACTACAATAGTATTGATGCTTACTTGGTTAGAATTATGGAGTGTGTTACTTTTGATATTGACCTGATATATGAAAAAAAATCCATATAGCTTGGGCTAGATGTGGAACTAGTTTCGTACAGCCATTTGATGTGTAAAAATGTGTAAAAATATGTTCTAGTGGTGGATGTAAGAGACTTTCACGATATGGTGCTAGTGGTATATGAAAAGGGATATGTTGATTCTTAAGTGTAAATACTAACTACTTAAAGAGTTATCATTTGTTTCACATGCTCGTATAATGAGATATGGTATTGTATTTACATTTGAGAAACCAACTAGCTTATTACTACAAAAGAACGAGTTAAGCATTATTTATAAGTAGAATTTTAGTGGTTGATCTTTGGTATGGTATTAATGCATTTAGGTTTTGAGGATTTTAAATAAGGACTGGTGATTTCATTGCAAAGTCCAAGAAAATGGACCAATATTTGAATGACAAACTTATTGGTAGACGAAGCCTCAACGAGTATACTTGTGTGAAGGAAATTGAGAATTTTAGAAAGAAGGGATAATGCCCAAGTACCCCCTCAGCCTATGCCTGAAATCTCATAGACACACTTATACTATACTAAGGTCCTATTACCCCTCCTGAACTTATTTTATTAATAATTTTTTTACCCCTTTTCGACCTACGTGGCACTATCTTGTGGGCCCAACGATGGTTGACTTTTTTTTCAAACTAGTGCCACGTAGGCTAAAAAGGGGTAGAAAATTACTTATAAAATAAGTTCAGGGGGGTAATAGGACCTTAGTATAGCATAAGTGTGTCTTTGGAATTCCGGGTATAGGTTGAGGGGGTACTTGTGCATTATCTCTAAAATTGAGTTAGTCTTTTCAATTTGATTGGTATAATTGGGTTTGAAATGTTATGCCGATGACAAGGTTGACTTTATGTTGATAGCAAGGGCTTACCGAGCATAATGGTTATAAGAGTTTGTGATGAACTATGATTGAGATGCAATTATATCATGAGAATTATATTAATCGAATTTTATGATGTAATGACCTCTTATGAGTATCTAAGATTATAGTTTGCTACTATTTGGTGAATTGCGTGATTGTACGGAAAGTTGTAGAAATTGCTAGGAAACACTCGAATAAAATTTAAAGGAGTTAGACTCATAATGGAAAGAATTAGTGAGGGGTTATGACCTTCAGAAGGAGGCAAGAACAAGGATATTTACTCTAATTTTAAGGGCCAAGGTGTAACTTCATAAAGAGTGGATTATTAGGTTCAGTGACATGTGGTTTCGTCTGTTTAGCCAAGATTATTGTGATAGTTTTATGGGTTCATCATATTGGTTAAAACTTATAAATAAGACTTGAGAAATGAGTGTATAGACATTCAACTCGAGGGTGATGATTAGTTTTTCGTGGTTTTGAGTTTGGTAATGTGTATGATTGAATTTTTAGGGAAAGATATGACAAGATCGATGGAGAGGCAACCATGATAAGATAAGATACGTGAATTCATAAAAAAATCTTCAAGGTATGAGCTAATAGTGATGGATAAAGGGAATGAGTTACACAATTGGATTCAAAACTCGAGTTTTTCATTGTGAGTTTAGGTTTGTTGTACTATGTTTTGTCAAGAAGGCAAGAAATTATTGAATTGCATTGAATAATGAGTATTTGGAAGGACTTGTATATGTTCTATGTCATAAAATGTGTTATTTTTATTTTCAAAGAACCTAAGGGAGGGATCCATTTAAAGCCTTTATTTTGAGGATAAGGTAAAAATATCAGACGTTGTAGGCCCAATAATAAAGGTTGGGGAGCGAGTCAGCAAAAAGAATAAAATTTTGGTGTATTGAAGGGTTCAAGATATTTAGAATTTTGTGTGAATGGAAGAATTTAAAAAAAGTGAAGGAATAAGAACTCTCGTATAAGGCATTGGCTTGTAGTTGAAGGATTATTTATGCCTGAGTATAGATATGACTGTGAGATGTGAACTAGTTTGGTTAGACTTACTAAAAAGTTATCATCAACTTTTCTAAAGGTTGAGTTTTTGGTTGGTTGATAAGCAACTAGTTGTGAAAGATTCTATGTGGTTATGTCGAGGTAGATTGTTCAAATTACGATAGGTAACTTAAGGATACGTAAAAAATATGAATCTACAGTTATACAGGGTTATTAAGAATTTTGCGGGGATTAAGACTACTATATTTATGAGACAACATAAACTGTTATGATGTGTTACATAGATATTTGAGGGTGAGTAGAGGTTATAAGTTATACCGAATTATAGGAGTGACCAAGAGTATTTTTTTAAGTATTGGTATCAGGTATATGATGATTTTGAATATAAATTGAAATTTCGTATCTAAAAGATTACATGGAGTTGACATTATTCGTGATTCAATGACTTTATATTGATAGAAAATCCCTTTTAGATTTGAAATTAGTGTTACCATTCTTGAGTGGATCTGTATCTATCATAAATTACTTATTTAGAAAGGAAAAGCACCATAGTTTTAAAATTTTGGAGGCGATAATGTGTTTGTTAAGAAGATTTCGATACTAGTGACGATTTGAGAGTAAGATAAATGAATGATGTGGTTATGTTGTCTGTTTGTATTAAGGGTGTTGGTTTTAGTGGAGAACTGTGAGAAGTATGTGAGATTCAATAAAACAAGTATGTGAGCACTTATAATAAGAACTAGATTGGTGGTTGTGGGTAGCTAGAAAATTAAAGAGATAGAGTGATAGGAATACAAATGTTTGATATTGGCACAATGGAAGGAGTACCGAGTGTTATTCGATTTTGGTTTTGTGAAACCGTCTACTTCATTTTGGATATGATTTGGAGTGAGATTCACTATGTATACTCACACGTGTTTTCATATCTATGTGTGAATTTAAAGTGGTGGATCGAGTGTACGGATCCTGTTATTGTCCTCTTGAAAGGGTTACATCCTTGGTTAGACTTTTTCATTTCAGTTATGAAAGATTTTGTGTTGTTTGAGATAGTTGAAGTACACTAGTGATTCTACACGCACAACATTGCTTATGAGAACTTATATATGGGGCTATTGTATATGAAGAGTTACAATTGTCTAAAAGTGTTGTTAAAGGTTGTGCATTTTATAGTGTACCGCTTATTGAGTGTTTATTTGATTTTCTTCTTCTTTGGGTTAGATAAGTTTGATTCTCCTTTGATGAGTACCCAATGTCTAAATATTAGATGTTTATAACTTAGGCTCGTGCAAAGATTGCATTGTGAAAAGAAAATATTGATAGGATCTGTGATGGTTTTGCATTATGGTGTATGGTTATTGATTCAGGCTCACTTCTAATTGTATCCAGTATTGATTCAGAAGTTTATCTTGGTGATGTGAGAGAAGATTCTTCATGATGGTTGTGTTAAGGTCTAGTGGGTGCTAGTTTGTGTTAAGGTCTAGGGGTTGATAGTAAGTATGTGGCTTAATAATCACTCCTGATTTGTAGATGTTCATAAGTTTGACTCGAAAGTTCAGTTCTTTGTATTTGATGTTGATGAATGACCTTAAAGATAAGCTCACTGGGAGAGATAAACATCGACTAGTAGGTGTAACTCAAGATTTTGATCACGCCATCTATTCTTCCTGCTCCTTCTTATGTTCGACGACGAACATGATTTATAGTGGTGGATAATGTAATGACCCAAAAAATTATTTTTGAAAATTTTTATATAAAAAAAATAATAATACAATTTTACCCATCTTGATAGTTTCCCCAAGTCATTTAGGATTAGTCGGTGAAGTTGACTTGAAAATTTGAACTATTCAATAAGTACGGTTACATAACTCATGTATATTCTTTTAAATAATTAGTTTAGTTGAATTTTAATGGGCCAAATTTGTTATTTAGTATCCTATTTTAATGGAAAACTTTCACGTATAGCAAATAAAAAATTCATATTTGTATGTTATAGCAAAGTTTGCATAATTGTGCTCCATAGCAAACATAGAAACTGTAGAATTCGCTATACATATACAGTTGAAGCAAATTGTATAAAACGAAGTGTATAAAACAAGAACGAGGAAGACACTTGGGCAGAGAACTGTATAAAAACGCAGTGTATAAAATGAATTGTATTATTATAAGTGTATGAAACGATTATATACAATTTGAATTTGTATAAAATGAGAAAGAGAGAAAGACAAAAGAGACTTGACAAGGAATACACAATTGAATTGAATTGTATAAAACGAGAAAGAGAGAAATTAGATGCAATTTGAAAATTGTATAAAATGAGAAAGAGAGAAAGTCAAAAAAAATTGGGCAGGAGAGTATTTTTATTGTATAATTATAAGTGTATCGGACGAAAATATATGTACTTGCATGTGTATATACAATTTTCTCACGCTTTATACAAACAGAAACACAATTTATACATTTCGCTTCTGTTTGTATAAGTGAGAAAGGCGAGGGTGGCGAGCGATATTTGGGAGAGTGGCGAGCGAGATCAGGAAGAGGGGAGAGAGGGAACAAAAATATATGTATTTATACAATTTTCTCTGTTTTATACAATTAGAAACAATTTTTATACACTTATGTTTGTATAAAAAGTGAGGAAGCGAGCGACAGATTGGAGGAGAGTGGTGAGCGAGATATTTGGGAGAGAGACGCCTGGCAATTTTTTGCAATGTTTGCTATGGAGCACAATTAAATCAAACCCTAGCTACTCAATTTATTTTAGGTTATTAGTTTGCTATTATATATAATTTTCCCTATTTTAATTGGACCATAAATAAATAAAATTATATAATGGAATTTTTTTTTTCAATTCATTACTATTATTAAGGGAAAAAAAAGACGAAAGATCGTAGGCGAAAAACATACCTGCAGTCGACTTCAACAGAAGTACCCATGTGAATTAGGTGAAAACAAATTCTTCATGCCTTAACCTTTTTATTTATTAGTATATGGTGAGAGGTCACCATGTTAATTATTAGAATAATAAATTGTAAAAAAATAAATTAAAGAAAAGAAAGAAGAAAGTTTTGAAAACTTAAATTGCATAAGGGTTACAATTTGTATTTCTTTTGTTTGGAGGCTTGGTGGTCAATCATTGGATATAGATTCCAATGATTACCAACTATAAGTTAATCAATATAGTGGAATGTTGATAATTATGATAGGGCCTTATGCATTGTTCCTTGTACACGATTAATTACATGTTTTTAATTTTATTTTGGATTATTCTTATAGGTATTCTATCATGATTTATGTTTTGACATATTGAGATAGGTAATTAAATATTAGGTATAGCATATTATAAGAATATTATTAGAATTATGTTATTCGACGAATTAAGATTTAATCGTAGATCTGAAATGCAGAAAATATGAGATTTGACCAATTGGTTGGAATCAAGATTTACGAACTTGATCATAAATTTGGATGAATTGTTGGTTCAAAGCTAAACACATAGTAATGTGAATGTTGTTGTTAGTTTCAAAATCTTATTGTGGAAATTAGTTTGGATAGATTGTATTGATTTGAGTCCCAATGAAAGGGGAAGACTCAAGTCCCAGAGTGATTGTTCGATTATTCGAGGCAAGTGGATTTCTAAACCCTTGTTATGTGTATGGAATGTGTGTATTTCCTTGTGGTATATGTTTGGGAGTAAAGGAACTTGGTGATGGATTGTCTTGTCCACATTGATTAATTTTAATGATGAAAGATAATGAAGGGTAATAAAAGGCAATGTGATTAACTTCTTGTGTGTGATGTTTCAAAAATTAAGAATGATTTGAACGGCTTGTTGAATTATTGTTGATATTGTTGTGAATTTTGCAATATTATGAAAATGGTCATCTCCTCATTATTTGTGTGTACATGTCATTTGCATTATTCTGAGACATGGTTGTGACAAGTGTTATGTGCATTGAGAAAGAATGAGAACTTAAAGAGGATGTACCATTTAGAGGAATGTATCGCGCGCCGCAATGGATACTATATTTCGAGGGACGTATCGTGCGCCGCGATGATTACTATTATCGAGGGTCGTGTTATGCGCCACGTTAGATGCATGGACAGATATGTCCCGCATGGGTTCCGGACTGAGAGACAGCGGGTGTGTATCACTAGGTCAGAAATTCATCATTATAGTTGACATTGCATTGCACATACTTATCATTAGTGAACTTGATACTGTGTTTTGCTGATCTTATGATTGCCTTTCTGCCGAACTTGTGATTGATGAATATTGAGCTTGTTATTGGGATAAAATGAGTGTCATCACTCCCAATTTTGGATCGTGACATATAGATGGAAGGATAACCGTTGCAATAGATGTATTTATAGCAACGCTTTGAAGAACCATTACATTACTGTTACAGTAGAGCTATAGTAACGCGAGCAGTTGAGACGATTGACAAACCGTTGTTGTAGCTTTATGGCAACAATTTTTGGTCCTATTGCAACACATATGAAGCAGTTTCTATACACCAAAATTTTAATTGTGGGGATGAAGATTTATGATTGTAGAAGCTTACCCAAGTTATTTAACACAAGAAAACCTTATCAAAATCACCATCAAGGATTCCCCTAGCTCAAAAATGGAAAATGAGACTTTAACCCCGAAAATGGCAGATCAAAACCCCTCTTAGATGTCGCAGAAACGACCAAGCAAAACACACAAAAATCCCGGGCACCACAAAAGCAAACAGCGTTCGCTAAAGGGAAGGTCGCTTAAGTGACAAGTCCTTCACTTAAGAAGAGGTCATTTAAGCGACATGACCTTCGCAAAAGCGTCGCTTGCAGCACCAAAAACTTACCCAACTTCCAAAACATCGAAATGAACATAGTCATTCATTCACAACCCCGTGAACACAAACCACATATGCAAAATCAATTATACTTGACATTCCCGACTCAATGGAACCGTCTAAATATGAATCTGATGTCTCGTTGACCGAACGTCCATGAAAACCATAAGAAACTAACTTAACACCTAAAAAGGGTAAAACAAGCTTGGAACCTCTCAAAATCAACCAAGACTTTACCTATGCCTAAAATCATCGCTCGAATCCAGCAAAACTCTAGGAATTTTGATTCGAGCATCTGAAACCCGAACGTTGACTATAGTGACTCCAAATATCAAAATGCACAATTTCACAGCTTAGAATCTCAAACCTTAAAAAGACTCAGATTTGAAACCGATGACTCTCACTACTTAGATTTAACATTTTAGGATTAAATCAATCGGCCGAAATCCATTTCGACACTCGACACACCAAAAGACACTAAAATCACCTTCATAACAACTTAGTCTTTCAAATTCAATACTTACCGAATTCTCAATTTTTTACTCAAAGTTCAAAACCATTTTTTCAAAAGTCAATAGTAAAAGACCTGAGGTCAATCACAGGAGGATAAAATGATAAATTTACAAAACTTTCCAAAAATGACCGATCAAATCATTACAAATTATGACAAAATAGGATTTATTGAAAGACAAAAAAAAAGACAAGAACTTTTATCACAAAGTAGAAAAACAAGATCAAGATGAAGCTTAAATTAGATTGAATGAGTTGAAAGCGTCGATCTTGGGGAAGAAGAAATCCACTGAAGTGATTGAGAGTTTGAAAGAGTTGAAAAGAAAAATATATTTGCGTGTATTTTAGGTCAACAAAAAAAGACAAATATATTATTTTGTAGACTTAAAATGTTGTTATACAATCTTGAAATCTATCAAAAAAATTCCAAATTTCCTTTTATGAATCCTAATTTTTAAAATAAATAAATAAATAAAAGAAATAAGTAATCCAATGAACATTTTGTAAACTAAATGTTCAAAGTGTATTCTACTCTCTAATTATGTGTTCACATTTGAAGTGACACCTTTTAAGAAAATAATTATTGACACAAGGAATTTACAGTTTATATCTATTAATTACGAAGTGATAGGGGCGGTTCAACATAATTGGGGGCCTAAAACGAAATTTTAATTCGCGGCCTAAAATATAAATATACTTCATATACGTATTTATTAAAAAAAATTACACTATTAAGATGAAAATTATTAGTAATTAATATTATTTTTTTGTTTTATTTAAGATTTTGTCAACTCTTATTGAAAAACAGCTTTAAGTGAAACAATTATTATTTGTAATATAATGATACAAGTAATAAGTTGATAAATATTAAATAAAGATAAGAGTTAGAATCAGAATTTGACTCAAAGAGTTGATGACTTAGTATACCTTATATACTTAGAGTAATGCTTGAAACTAAAATCTAAAAAGAAATTTAAAAAAAATTGTAATTCACTTTGTAACACTTTTCATTGTTAATTCTCATTTTTAACAAAGTAAAAAAGATGTTAAGTGGATAAAATGATCTTTTAAAAAATTATACTTTTTATCATAAATAATTAATTTTTCTATAAAAATATTAACACAATTTATTTTTGACAAAAATTTGAGGCCTTCAAACTAAGGCAAAGGCCTTTTTTTTAGTGCATAGAGCCGGCCTTGCAAAGTGAATGAATTAAGAACATAAGATTACATATTTCAAAGTTATTAATTAAGAATATAATAGATGAATAAAATTGTTTCTTGATTTTTCAAAATAAATAAGAAATTAGTGATAACTAAAAAAGGATAAATAATTAAAGACATAGAAAGTGTGCGATAACACAAATTTGAATTTATGGGGAGTCAAAGATAAGCTCATTAAGGGTTTCTTTTGAAAAGCAGTTTGAACAAGGTCTCTCTCATGCTTTGGTGGTATGTGATGTGAAATAAAATACTAGTCTCTCCATTTTATACCAAATGAAATTACGAGGAATTCATACCTATTACTCTCCTTATTATTTCAGATTTTCAAATTTAAATAAAAAAAATTTTTAATGTAAATTTTATATATTTTCTAAATATTTTAAATTATCAATTATTATGAATCATATATTTTTTATATAGTTTATAAATATATAAATTTCAATTTAAGAAATGTGAAGATATCATGAATAATTTTTTGATCAAATTTAAATTGTCTGACTCTCGAAAAGTAATATATGTCACATACATTATGACAAAGGTAATATAAGTATATGAATCATATTTTTCACTATTGTCAAATCATAAATATAACATTGTAAATAGTGCAATTTATATGTTTTAAAAAAAAACTTCGTAGAAAGCTCAAATTTAAAAATAATTTCAATACTATATATAAAAGAAAGTACAAAAATTGATTTAATAGTATGAAACTGAAAAGTATTAATAGTGCAATATTAAAAGGAAAAAAAATTGCCAAACAATTTTGCTAGAATTTGGCCAGAATAATATTTTATCCATATTATTTTATCTTATAAAATATTTTTACCCTTTTAACTTTAACACATTTTAACTAAAAAATGGAAAAAAGATCGGTTTGTTTTGAAAAAAAAAATATCATTGTCTTTATTTTTAGTTTTCTGATCAAATTTTCTGGCTATTTAGCAGTTCCCATTTTAAAAAAGTATAACTCACATAAATCTCATAGCATAAAATTTAAATTACATCCTATCCCTATTCTTTTCTTTTTTACAAAAATTTCTTAAAAGTACAACATTAGGATACATTATATTCAGTCGGATACATAACATCTCATACATAAAAACAACTTGGTTGTTGAGCTTAAAAAGGAGTCTTAACGTAAAATTGATTATCAATCCCACAAATTACGCAAAACAGATCTCACAAATCGTGCAAAACAAATTGATATCAATCTATTCCAATCCGTAACAGATTTAGAGAATTCAATATTCAAATTTTGTTCTCCTTCATCTATCCCAAATCATAAATGATGAATATATTGATTTTGTTGAGATATTCAGAAATTTGGGTGAGCTCTGAGGTATGAACGATACAATAGTGATGAAATAGTTGCTGAACAAACGATTTCATTCGCGAATCTCAAATATGTCATTACAGCTGAATTTAATCTCAAATCTGTCATTGATACAACAAGCAAGATGATTGCAGAGATATATTGTTTTGATGCTACATTTGGTAAATTGTGTGTGTCGGACTTAAGGAAAACGACACCCAAGATATTTTTATATCTAAATTGGATAATAGATACATTAAAAGATATGTTCTCTTCCTTTGATATTATTTTTATCCATAAGTTGCAGGTTTATCAATTTAATATAATTTGTAAAAGTTTTATGCATGCAACTTATTTGATATTATCACAGTTGAGCGAGTTGAACTTGTTGTGGCAGCTATTCATCTTTCTGTAGAATTTCTCTTGTATTGTCTGAAAAATGGATTTTCAACAGTGTCGATTCAATGCTTCAGGTATTGAAGTAAGTATACATCTTGTTCTTAAGTTGTGAATTATTAATTTTTTATTTTTGATACATAAGTCGTGATGCATTGTTATTTCTGGAAGAACATACATTGTTAACCTTGAGCAAAAAATATATAATTGTTGGATATTTCAACAAAACGAAGTACCTCACACAATTCTTCTTTGATACATGTGAAATATTAACTAGACAAAGTACATGTGCACACACAATTCTTTGTTGATACATGTGAAATTTAAATTATACAAAATTCCTTGTGACATGATCTATTAGTGACTACAACATGGATACAATTTTAGCCTGATACATGTGAATTATAAATAAAAGTTGATACAATTATAACTAGTGCATAATTAATTTCATATATCATGTACAAGTAATTTTCTGAAATTTAAATATATCAATAATTGAATTACTTTCAACCTTTAATATATCCATTATCTGTTTTAATCATAGGATTTTTAAAAAAATAGTATATTAATATATAAGACATAATAATTTTATGGTTAGAATTTGATACAACACTAATTAGACTCGGATGTAATGAATTTGCAGATTTGTAAGTTATTTTGTTGTTTATATAACGTATATACATGTGATTTTTTTTAATGAATTTGTGTAGAACGATGTTATGGTGATATTAATCCTAATGTTGATGAAAATTTAGGTGAAGAAGTAAAAGTGAAAGTGGAAGAAGAGGATTTAGATGATACACCTACTAGTCCGGTGACAGAAGCTCCAAATGACGCTATAAATTTAACGGAGCAAAATTATAGACGGCCACCACTTATACCTCCCACAAGGGAGAAGGTGAAGTATCAACGCCCTAAAACTTCTATTGTGTGGCAATTTATGACTTTCGATAAAGAAAATAGTGTTGCTATTTGTAATAAGTGTAAGCAAGCTTTTAAACATAAACAAGGTGGGAGTCAAGGTGAGACGGGGGGATTAAATAGACATTTGTTATCTTGTGTGCCGATTCAATATAAAGAAGCTAAAGCATTTTCCAATAGAAAAAAGGAATTTCAATTGATGAATTTGATATTACCGGTAATGCATTGATAGGGGCTTCTAACATGGTTCAACGAACATTAGATCCTTCTAACTCCGGTGGTCCAATAACTCAACGAAAATATAATCAGGAATTAGATCGCGAAAATTTAGCTAAATTGGTTGCTATTTGTGGTTTGCCTTATAGTTTTCCTTCAAATCCCAATTTTATTGAATATATTCAACAAACTTATAATCCGAATTATAGAGGTTTTTTCAAGAAATACTATTAAGCATGATGTTTTTGAATATCAAGGTAAACATTCTCAATTTCTTCGTTGTATATTTAGCATTTTTGATTGTAGAGTGTCTATAACTGCAGACATGGATCATAGTGTTAATGGAAATGATTATTTAACTGTTACAGCTCATTGGATTGATCATAATTGAAATTTGCAAAAAAAGAATATTAAGTTATATACTATGTGTAGAGAAAAAATAACTGGTGCATATTTAGCTTCAAAAATTTTAGGTGCTTTATATTATTACATGGTTATAGATAAAGTAATGTCTGTTGCAGTAGATAATGCATCTAATAATACAAACACTGCTAAAATGATAAAAGTTAGATTATGTCCAATTGATGATAATGCTTTTCATGTTAGATGTGTTGCACATATATTAAATCTAGTTGTACAAGAGGGTATTTCATTAGTTGAATGGGTTCCATGAAAATTGACTATGTCGTTGCCTGGATTTTCGCTACTAATAGTGCTTCTAGAATTAGGGAATTTAATGAGTGTTGTTTACTATGTGAATTGTCACCTAGAGAAATTCCAAAACATGTTAAAATAGGATGGAATTCCTTTTACGAAATGCTTTCAGTTGCTTACAAATACAGAACACCCATACAAATGGTGTTTAATGCTCATAATCCTGACCACTAGATAGAATTTGTGATGAAGATTGGGAAGAAACTAAAGAACTATTATAATTTTTAAGACTTTTTTATGATGAAACAACCATGTTTTCTGGAATTTATTATCCTACTATTTCATCAGTATTTATAAATATTTGTGCTCTTACAATTTAATTTTTAAATATAAAAAATAAATCAATTTAAAGTTCCCATTCCTCAAATTTATTTAACTGCTACTTTACTTCATCCTGATTATACATTACGAGGTGTGCAGGGCCTTGTTGAAACTTTTTATGAAACTTAAGAAATTTCACCTGAAGAAATTTCAAATTGTGAAACGTTTGAGGCAAGCATAAAAGTAGAAACAAAAATTTTGTATGAAAAATATAGAAATATTGAAAATATTGACGGAGAATTTGGTCAAACTTCTAATCAAGAAATTGATTTTGAAGTCCGAATTTCAACTTATATGCGAGGTTTTCTTGGTATTAATTATACTAATCGTGATGATTTTGAAGAATATCTTAATCAATCGTTAGAAGCATTGGAAATCAAAGATGGCAATGAAGATCTATTAGGATGGTGGAGTAAGCGAAGCAATGCATTTCCAACTTTGAGCAAAATGGTTCGTGACGTTCTTCCTATTCAAGCTTCATCAGTTGCATCAGAGGCTGCTTTCCGTATGGCAATGTTTCAAATTGGCGATCATAGACATTCATTGGCGGAAGACAATTTAGAAGCAACAATTTTATTTAGAGACTGAGTCAATGCCGATAAGAGGAATAATAACTTGCCAAAGTTAACTAAAAAACAAGCAAGTTGGATCAAAACGCAAATTGAATGCAGTGATGATGAATTAGAGTCAGAAGAGTTTCGAGCAAGTTTGCCAACACTGGAGGATCTCACCATTGATATGATGCGACAATTAGAATTGAAATTTAAAGGAGAAAACAAATATTTTTAGATTATATACGACAATTAGTTTTACGTATGAGAACTTATTGAAACAGAATCCTTCCTAGAAGATGGTTGCGTAGATTAGTTACTCCACTAATATTTGTTAATTGTAAATTCTAAGTTCTATTGAATAGATTTGAAGATTTAAACTTTTATTAAAGTTTCTTTTTATACAATTATTGTATTTAATTTTAATTTTAATATATACTAAAGTACTAAACTAACTTTAAAATACTTAATTTCAAACTTGTAACTTGACATTTGAAATTCAAGTTTACATTACTTTAAACGGAAAAAGGCCTAAAATATCCTTAAAGTATTGAAAATGGTACAAAATTACCTTCCATCCACCTATTGGCTCTAAAATACCCTTCTCACCCACCTATTTGGTCCAAAATACCCTTGTCATCCACCTTTTGGTTCTAAATTGACCACTTATTTAACGATTTTATATTTAAATTATTTAATTTTTAAAAAAAATCTGTGGCTCTCAACTATTTGTTATAATTAATTATAAGTATAATTTATAAATCAATCCACTACTCACCCATTATTAATTAATTTCCTCTAAATTAATAAATCCGTCACATTATTAATGCAAGCTACTGCCAATTGAGTGTTTTTAAAAATTATAGAAGTAAATTATCATATATTCAAGTGGCTAAATAAAAATCACCGATAAACTTAAAAGTTTGACTATGTTCATCTTAATTATTCTTATGTCTCAATTATGTGATGTTACTTCATATGTAACTTTTTTTTAAAAAATAATATATTAAATGTTTTAAAACAAGTCATAAATATTTATAAAATTATATTTTAAA
The DNA here is from genome assembly GCA_027704865.1 of Solanum neorickii. Taxonomy (NCBI): domain Eukaryota; kingdom Viridiplantae; phylum Streptophyta; class Magnoliopsida; order Solanales; family Solanaceae; genus Solanum; species Solanum neorickii. The sequence goes on along the minus strand of JAKWJC010000368.1, from coordinate 9,805,143 downwards.
AAAAGTGCATGAATTGATTCGGGATGTATTACTTCTTTACCTTTAATCATAAATTTCTAATTCAATTTTGAAAGAAAGTGTCCTCCTAAATAAGCGGCTCAACCTAAATTTAATTGGGCTTCGATTCACTCGAATAATTTTGGATGTCATTTTCAGCAATCTATAATTTCATCGTGTTTTAGTAGTATTTATGAAGATTTTGATATAATAATTGGATTATTAATTGGGTGAGGTTTAGTTAGTAATGAGTGGGTAATGGGTTGATTTATAAATTATATTAATAAATTAAAATTATAACCAATAGTTTAATGCCAAGTATTTTTAAAAATATTTAAAAAGTTTAATTTTAAAACAATTTTAAAAATGGTCAATTTTGAACCCAAAGGTGGATGACAAGAGTATTTTGGAGCCAATAGGTGGATGAAAAGGGTATTTTGGAGCAAATAGGTGGATGAAGAGTAATTTTGTACCATTTTCAATACTTCAAGGGTATTTTAGGTCTTTTTCCGTACTTAAAAATATTTAAAATACAAATTTAAACTTCTCAAATTTGAACTTTAATACTTTAAAGTTGAAACTTGATATTTGAAAATTGAAGCTTGAAATTTGAAATTTCAAACTTGAAATTTGAAAATTTAATTTTAAATTTAAAAGTTAAAAGTTAAATTTAAAATTTATTAGCTAAAAACATATAATTTCATTACAAATAAATAAGGATTTAAAAAAAAAAAATTCCCCATCCCGTCCCGTCCCGTCCCCCCAAATCTCATCCCATTCCGTATATATAGTGGGACGGGATGGGACCTATTATCGTCCCCCAATCCCGGTCCCGCTCGAAATCCCCCTTCCCCCTTCCCCGTCCCCCGTCCCGTCCCATCCCCAGTCCTCGTCCCCGTCCCCTTGCCAGGCTTATGTATTAGGGTGGATATGGTTATCGAATGAGATTCACTACTAACAAGGGTAAATTAGCCCGTTAATTCATTAGCTTATGCTCCATTATCAGTGTGAGAATATGGACAAAGGGAGTTCATTGGATTAGGGACTACCAATAATACAAGTTGTGGTTTTGCTGTGGACATGTACGTCTTTTAAATTACTATTTATCGATTCAAATATTAAATTACTATCTTTAATATCATCTGTGGAGATTAATTTCTGGACTTCTTTTGTGCGTGTGTAGTTTAGTTCTGGAAGAAGGTAGTTGACTCATATTTTAAATATTATATTAATTTTTTATAGTAATAAATAATTCTCTAGAAATAATAATTTATTTAAATTAATTTATTTAGTACAAATAAATAAAAGAAGAAATCACGAAAATAAACACAATGATTAAAAAGATTTGAGAGATATTTCTATCTTTAGTGAGATTAAATTGATGGAATTACATTTTATGTATCATGTATAGGAAGGTATTAGTAAAATATCTTATAATGCCATACATTCTGTAAAACTAATACATAAACTAGTTATATAAACTAGTTATATATAGGCCAAATTTTCTACCAAACATAATGTCAAATATTATCTAATATATTGATTATTTCTTCTAATAATCCAATATATCGAATGACCCTATACATGTGTTCTATCATATGTTTTGGCAGTCCCTCCATCTCACATATCATATAGTTTCAATTTCAATTTTTACGGTATATTATAACATACAATCATAAGATTTTTGAATTTTTTTTTGCTAATGTATGAATTTACAATCTGAAATAGTTAAAATCGAATTAAGGACATACAATTAATTTTTTTATTCCAATCAAACTAATTAAATAGTGTGGGTATATATGTATATAATATATATAATAATATAATTTCTTTTAAGAAACGGATTTATGAAAAGTTTGCTTAGAGATCTAGGGAGAGAAAATCTGCTCCTAAACGTTTCTTTTTAATTAAGAGGCTAAATATATATGATGAAGCTAGGTTGATCGATATACTTTAGTCTTACGGATATGGATTTGTATATGTAATTTCCCATGATAAATTAATATATATATATATATATATATATATATATATATATATATATTGTTGAGGAAGCCGAATATATAGAGAGTGATGGAATCATAACTACTATATCTAAAGGTAACTAATAAATAGTAAATGAGACAACAACAAAAAGAACATCAGGAATTTACGAGGTTCGGTAAACTTTTGTTTTCTTTTGCCTACTCATAAGACACAACAAACCGATATTTATTTCACTCCAAAAGAGTACAAGTGAGATTTTACAAGAGAGAATGAAGAACAAATGCCTTAGGAGATCAGAAGGCAAGTTAGAGGTGTATAACAAATAAATTAGGAGCTACCTATTTATAAGAGTGAATTCTTCCTATTGATGTCATTCATGACATCACAATATGTCAAAATGTCAAAATTTACCTTGTGAAATAATTTATGGTTCACCGAAATTTCACCGACAAAAAGTGCTATCTTTGACTTTTCTACCAATGAATAATTATCCTCCTAACTATCATATCTTCTCATTAATCCATTTTTAAATCTTGTGAGATTTTAGATGTGTGTGTGTGTGTGTTCTTAAATATAGCAGAAATTACATGCAATTGACATTTCATGTTAATTTAATTTGACTAGTGGTTTCTTTCTAAGAGTACTCGGTTTTATGATAACTATGCTGGTATAATCTCTTCTCTTTTTTTTTCTTCTTTTTTTTGGGTTAAGTTTTTGTATTATCCGCTCGATTCTCTGCTTTTGTATCTGCTCCAGTATTTTTTCCTTTAAAAAATAATTAAATCCCAACCTAACATTTCGTTGTTCATTTTCCAAAATAAAGAGTAGGAATTATTTGAGGGAGAGGTACCTAGCTAGTAACTATCCTAATCATCCATGAAAGGATTAGGGTTGTTTGTAAAAGTAATTGGGTAACCAATCCTTTGAAGTTATAGATGATGATTCAGTTATGGACTTTATCTTTTTCAAATAGTCACTTAGTTTTTTCTCTTAGTGACTATCTGAGAAAAATATTTGATAGTCGAGTGACTTTAGAGTTAAAAATCAAAGTTAAATAAGTTTTCGAGAAAAGATTTCATATTCGATTCCATCGTCGAATTCGAGGCCTTTGACTTGTGTTGGTTATCAGTAACACAATGAAACAGATATCGATGGGGAGATTGAAAGATAAATTTGTCCAAACACCATAAGAGGCCAAAAAGATTGTTCATTTGATTAGGCTAGAGCTAGAGTTAAGAGTGTGTGCAAATATATTTATATATGACAAGAATAACACTACCATCCATAGCTAGCCATAAGTTCAAGCTTAACTATATACATTTGTCTTTTCTCAGTTGGTATATATATCCCTATTTGAAGTCTTAAAGTTGGCTAACCTAATTCTTATGCTTACCAAATTAATCAATCTAATACTTATTAGTTTACTTCTTCTTTTCACTTTATCTTCTATACTTCTTTAATGAGAAGCTATTCAATTTCAGTTCACTATCGCAAGGTAATATCACAAATGAAGCTTCCTTTTTCTAGGAGCAATACCCCTAAATTAATGTTGCAAAACATATATGCCAACGGAAGCATATCAAGATATTTACTACTTACATGAATAATAGATAAGCAATACCGTTAATGCTAAAACATATATCATGCTAGAACACATAAACATACTGAAATTTAATTCGATAAATACCTCTTGAAGCGTGAACAAATACTTTCAAGTGAATCTACAAGATAGACGGACCTTCAAGCGAATCTACACGACAACTATGATCTTCTACAGTGATCCCAAGTCACACATGAACTCTCTCAATACTTGGGTGGGCAAGTATCGAATAAAAACTAATCATTATTTTTTTAGGTTAGGAAAATCCCTATTTATAGAGATTTCTTCCTAATCCAAAAAGAACTAGAAAATCTTGTTTTTCTAGAAGACTACAAAAACCCATATTGTCCTTCCTTTTTGTATAGAAATAGGACTCTGAGTTCTAGTTAAATATGAGCACTATAGGGATCACATAATTAATTACCAAGGCTTCCTATTATAGAATTATTCCAAATAATTAATTTGAATTATTCTTATTATAATAAATTACAAATCATTCCACTAGAAATTCGTAATTGCACTCCTCTATTTCGTAATTCCCCGTTAAACACTTATGTAATTCTCCATGTTAAGAATTCAGATACTAATCAATAAATTCAATTACTGACGAATTTAACTTAATGATTAATTTTCTTTAGAGCACTACTTAACTTATTTCATGTGTCGGATTCATAAATCCACTTGCAAGATTTGACACGATGATAACTAATAAGTTTCTCAAAAAAGCATATCAATCAATCTCTATAACGAGACATGAATTCCATCAACTAACTTATTATTTCACCAATACATATTATTATCATCCAATTTACCAGGCATATTGTCTCATCTCAGAATCTCACCTTTTAATAAATCAAAATGATAATTAATATACACAAATCGTAATAGTTATATCAGGATTAAGAATATAAGTACATTTAATAGTTTAGAAAATATATTTTTATCAGTCAGTTTAAAACAACTATCTCTACTCGGTCCCGTTCAGTACATACAAAATGACTAGCACAAGAAGTTGGAACTATATTGTTCCCATAATTAGGACAAATTATATATTTGTATAAAAGAGAACCCTAATCAAATGTTCGTGGTTCAATTGTTGGGTTGAAGTTAGTAAATTACCCCTCAAAGTAGGATGAATTTATATTAATCAAATATTAAAGAAATAACTATCCTTTTAAACTTTATATTAAAAGTCCCAAAAATTAAAGTTTTAACCATATTGATCGAAACATAAATAACATTTATGTATTTTGTCTATCAAAGTAGTATCATAGACTCCGTATGATTTTGAATAAGGGACTTTCCAAGACATCATTTAGTTCAATGGGGCGACATATGTTATTTCGTTGAACTCTAAGAGATGTATTTTTATATTTTTATTGACTTATCAAGTACACAACTAATTATATAAGATGTGTAATATTTAGTTTCTGTATGTAAAGGCCTTGAATAGGAGAAAAACTCTCGCAACTGATGAACAGAATGTATGTATCACTTTGTGAAAATATAAATATAGACAATGAAACAATTACATATCTTTTCTAAAGAGTTTGGTGATAAAAAACTATAGTAAAATGAAGAATTAATAAAAAAATCATAAACACTTAGAATCAAATCTTTTTCATTTTAAGATTAAAAAATCTTTCATTTCTTCTTTGGATAAAATATTCATGACAATTTATTGTAGGGATGTACCCTCTAGAAAACACTTATATTATCAAATGTTTTAGAAGTACATTATTGACGAAGTTCACCACCGCCCGAAGCGCGGGTTATTTACCTAGTTACATATAATCTTGTGCTACAATCGTATCCGATGACATGTTCAATTTCCATCCTAGATTGTGAACCAAAAACTTTATACTTATAAGAGTCGGTGATTTAATCCTCTGTGTATAAGCTAAAACTCTACACACTAAATCATCTACTATATAAGTAAATAGACACCATACACGAATATCTGATCTATTGAAATTGAACAAATATTTATTCTCTAATAAATATTATTTCATAACACATGGTTAATAGTCTATATCCCAACAATTAATGCCCTTAGTTTGGGTATTTCGTATTGCTGGAAAATATTTTTACTTAAAAGTACGTTCTTGAAAAATAAATAATTTCTTATTTATTCTTTCCTGTTTGATAATTAATAAAAATAATACTATCTCAACAACAATTATATATAATAATGAACAAACTATTGAGATTGGAGTATAGGGCCTCCGGCATGGGATGGTGAAGGGGTTGGTTGGAAGCATTAGGAGGTGAGAGGATACAATAACCATATAATGTCCCTAAAAAAAATTGAAAATTATTTCTTCCATACCAAACACACCCTAGTACTTTTGGTCAAAGAAGTCAGAATATCATCTTGGGATAAGTCTTTTTAAGAAACATAAAATATATTTTTTTTAACAAATCTTAATTTTTGTGTTTTCTATTTTATTTGCGGTTAAATTATTTTGAGTTTGTGTTGCGAAGTTCTATTTTTGAAATGAGGTTTTTATATTAAAGAAACAGCTCAATTCTCTCGGCAAGATATAGATATAGTTTATCAATATCTTATCCTCTCGAGATTTCACAGTGTTAATCAATAGGATTACAGGTTAATTTTTATTGTCCCATTCCCCTTTCTCATTTTCTCTCCATTAATGTAATAGGATTCTTTTTCTAGAAAAAAAACATGAGGGAATTGTCCCAAATTTAGTTCTAAGTTGATTGCTAGCCCTCGCTAGTCACATTCAAGAAGAATCTGTCCCCATTTTCTTATGCCGTCTCAATAGGGGATAAATGAAATTAATATTCACTTTGTTTTACATTAGTTGATCAACTTATTAAAAATAAATGTCTTATATTAATTGTTCATCTTAATAAATCAGGAAATCATTAATTAATTTTTCTGTTATATATAACCCTTGCAATAAATTTTTGTTTGAAAATATTTATATTTGTTTGTAAAATTCTCAAAGGGGTGAATTGATATAATCATTATCCTTTTTATAATTGCATAATATGCATTCTAAAAAAATTGTTAACTTATATTAGACAAGGGAGAGTATTTTTCTGAAGATTTGTGATCATTTGATGGAGTTTAGGGGACCATTCATTGATCTGATGGATGTTTAGGAGACCATATAATTTTATATTCGTCAATGACATGTTCGATATTATTTTTTGACAAGTAAAATTCAATATATTATATCATTATAATTATTAGGATTTTGTAAATAAATTCGTATTCGAAAATTATATAAAAAACATTATTCCTAGCAGATCACTTATTATTGATATTTTGGATTCTAGATTTGATTACTATTGTTTGATGTCCTTATTTAATACTAAGGGTAATATGAGAAAAATTAATTGAACTTTTTTTATGTTTGCTAAAATGTACCAGCAAAATGAAACATTATTTTTAATAAAGGGACTAAGTAAATGAAACAGGAGTAGTAAGCATTGGCTTATTAGTATATAAATTTAAGCAAAGAGAAGTTATACAGTATCTACAATATTGTATTGCATTGTTTAGATTAGCTTTCTTCATGTTGTATAGACATAATAACATTTTAAATGATTAAATATATTCTCTCTTCTCATATACATTATCTGCTTTATAATGAATACATGTATTATATTATTTGTCCACTTATTAACTAAGACAATTAATCAATACATGATGAAATCTGAGGTAAATTAGTTATTGAGGAATTCTTGAAATTGATATCATTGTTCACAACTTTCTACTAGAACATAGAAATTAAATTTACTTTTTCTGAAGAAAAAAAAAGAAGAAAAAGGAACATATACAATGTTGGAAAAACTAGGAAAATATTGAAGGAATATTAACAAAATAATTCATATCTTCACGGTTAAGATTAATATACCTTAGATTTAAAAAATAATTAGTGTAAAAATAATTTAATAAATAAATATAAGAATAAATTAATCAATAATATATTTTTTTTTGTAGAAGTACTTAGGATGATCTCACCCTCTCATATTCCTTTGTACACATGAGATACATTTACTATACCTCTACTACAAAACTTCTGAAAAATGACGGACTGCGTAACTATTTGGGTCAAAATCGAGGGGAAAAGCGATCCAATCATGTCCGTCACTTGTTGGATCGATGCTTTTCGAAAAGCGGTGGACTGCGTTGCTTGTTGATTCTTTAAAAAAATTATTTTTTAAATTTTTTTTCGAAACGTGATGCAGTCCGTTGCTTTTCTAGATTTTTTTTTTTGAAAGATCTAGAAGAAATGATGGACTAAAGGACACTATCCATTGCTTTTTCTGCAATTTTTTTAAATTCAATTCAATTCAGCCCAATCAAAAACACAATATTATAAAGAAGCTACACAAAAACACAAAAAGACAAATTTAAATTAACATTAAAAAGTATCTAAATTATAATTTAAAGAATTATAAAGTCTTTCAAAATTCGTTAAAAGAGTCCATAAAAGAGACCTAAACTAGGGAGTGTTATCTATAAAAACCATCATCCTCGTCACTATCGTCATAAGTGTCCTCGGTTAAAGAAGATGTAGTAGGTCGACGAGCGAGGTTCAACACTTGTTCTTTGATTTCCTAAACGGTCGCACTCATGCTTTATTTTTCAGCGATTCTTCTATGCTCGGACTCTGCCAATGTCGATGTAAGTTGTGCTATTTGAGCCGACATAACAGCAATCTGAGCACCCTCAAGTGCCTTGCCTTGATGATCCAATACCTTGTTAGCCTGACTGGAATCGTCTTACATCGTTTCAAGAACCTAAACCATACAGTTCTCATTCTACAAATTTGGGTGGACAGTTCTCATTCTCTCTCTTTCTCTTTATATATATATATATATATATATATATATATATATATATATATTCACCATTAGTATACATTATTCATATTGAAAAACATACAAAATTTCATTCCGCGCTTTCCTCCACCCATATATTTGGATCTGACTCATTTTCTTTCTTCTTCACATGAGTCTACTTGAAAACCTCCAGTCCAATGGGAGTGCACTCTAATTCTTTTTCCTATAAATAAAAACTGAAATTTATAATGATATATATGAATAAACTAATTATTTATTTAAAAGTTTTTAACTAGAACTTTTTATCTCTCTCGTAATATTCCAATGATCTTTGCACCTGCGATGTGCAACGAGACGCCCTTAAGACTGCCTTTAGTTTTTTTTGGCTTGTTATGACATTGCGTTAAAATTATTTCTCTTCCAATACTGACGCAATTCATAAAAAACATGAGGCAACATTCAACCATACGTTAATCAGTATTCCGAAGTTTCTTAAACCAGCTAGACAGTCTCGTGGATGCCATCCTCTCAAACATGGTCGCAATGATCAAATTGTACCTCAACTCCCAGAAGAACACATAGTTAGAAATTTTTTGAATAGCCTTAATTAGATCGATAGTAGAATAAAAGTAAAGTATACTAAATTCATTAAACTTAACTAAAAAATATATACCTTAAATTCACTAAACACCGCTTGGTATATACTGTTTGAAATCCGCTCCAAGGGTGATAAGCTTGTGTATAAAGTCTTCTAGGTCTTTTAAAGCACTGGAAACATCCTTTGTAGGATGCTACCAATAAAACACATAATACATATGTTAATTAGTTCATGAATAGTATATTAAAATACAAGAAATAAATAAAGTATACTAACAAATACATAACAAAATAAACTTATGATGATTCATCCGGCTCCATCATGACTCTATCAAGTCTGTCTATCTAGCCAGGAGCTAGAGCTAGCATCTCATCATCTGATGTAGCACTAGGTGCAACTATAAATGAAGGTGATACACTACGATGCACAAAACACTGAGTCAGTGGAGGCATACCGACCATAATATCTTACTACTCGCTACTAGAATCTCCAATCCACATGGAATATAAATGAGGAGATGTACATGTGGGTATGACTGGCGGCGGTACCGAAACCGGGTGAATCGGACCGGTAAACCGGTAAATATTTCGTGTTTCCTCCCGGTCTGGAAGGGAACTGGTAGTATACCGGACAGGACCGGACCGGTAATCGGGACGGACCGTTATTAAAAAAAATTAAATTATTTAAAACTTAAAGATTTAATTTTTTTAATTGAATATAATTTTTACTATAATATTTTAAAAATTAAAAATTTAAATTTCAAACTTTAAAGTTTGAAATTTTTAAATTCAAACTTTTAAAGTCTGGAAATTTTAAATTCAAATTTTAAATTATAAAATTTAAATTTCAAACTCTTAAAGTTTGAAATTTGTAAATTCAAAACTTTAAACTTATAAAATTAAAAAGTGACAATATTAAAATTTAAATTTGAATTAAATCTGAATTATCATACTTTTACTAATAGTTGGTGCCACCATATAAATCCCTTCATAAATCATTCAACATTTCTTTAGTAACATGTTCGGGAATTGGTTGAATAGAAAGATCTTTCATTGCTTCAATCCCGTCGTCACTATAATCCTACGTTACTTCATCAACGTCATCTTGAAATTTGGTCGGTAGTGGTTCACGACCCAAATTTCTTCTCTCGGCATAAATCCAATCTCAAAATAATATCGATATCTCCAAGCTGTAGACTGCTAGTGAATGCCTATGTTCTCCAAGTTGAAACCTTGCTGCACTAAAGACGCCTTCCAGAGCTAGTGACGACGCTTGCATTGCTAATATAAATCAAGCCATCTGTTGTAGTTTTGAAAATCCTTTCCCGCGATTTCTCCACCATGATAGAATATCTTCAGTAGGTTCTGTATTTTGATTAACATAGCATCAGAATCATTTCTATTATCTTGAGAAATTTCAAGATAATCCTGTAAATAAGCATCAATATTATCTTCATCAAATCTACTCCAAGAGCTTTGAGGTTCATTTTCACTTAATAAATTTATATTAGCATTATATAAATTATACAATTTTCTATCTTCAATTTTTATGCTATCTTTAACTTGTTGACAACTAGGAATTTCTTCTAATATATCATTAATATCTAAGTTATAATACATTTTTTCAACCATTTTTGATGCACCTAAATCTTTATACTGAGGGTTTAACAAACATGCAGTTAAATAAATTTGAGGAATAGAAATATAATATTTTTAAAATTTTAGAATCATTTTTTCAATGGTTTGTTGAAATCTTGGTTTATTTTTAAATTTATATAATTTAGAAAAAATCGTACAAATATCAGGCAAAACAGTACAAATTGATGGACTATAAAGTACATATATTCTTTTTGTAGTCAAGCAAAAAACTTTTAGGAAATCTATAAGTTCATTTATATCACGCCAATCACTATCATCTAGTCTATATGTCATATCATAATTATGAGCATTCGAAACATTTGTAAGGGTATTCTATATTCATAAGGAATAGAAACACGTGAAATATTAGCAGAAATAGAGATTTTAGTAATAGTCCAATTTATGATTATCAGGATTCTTATCTGAATAATAATAACATGGGGAATCTAGAAAATTGTAAATTGACTACAAGTATTTCATATAAAGTATTCTATCTAGTAGCCACTGTTTTTTGGAATTCTTCTAGGTGGAAGATTACTTTCAAAACAACGATTTTGAAAATCTTTACGTCTAGACTTAACTTGACATTTAAATATAAAATGACATGCATTTTCAACTTTCATACATTCGTTATCATACATATGTACACCATCTCTAACCATCAAATTATATTTATGTGCAGTACGCCTAATATGATAATTATCACCATAGAAAGGACAAAGTGTAGGTTTTAAATATTCAACAACAACATTGTTACTTGAAGCATTATATAAAGTTATACTACTTATTTTATCACATATTCCATAACTTTGTAAAATATCTAAAATAGTTTGAGCAATATAACTACCGGTTTTTGCATTTGACAACATTTATAACCTAAAACTCTTTTTTGCATATACCAATTTCCATCAATCCAATGTGCAGTAACAGTCAAATAATCATTACCCTTTACACTACGACCCATATCAGAAGTAATAGCTATTTTACAAGTATTATAATAAAATAAACAACGAAGATATTGAAAATGTTGTGCATGATAATCAAATACAACCTTTTTTATTGTATTTCTAGCAAAAGCTTTAAAATTTGGATTTTATACAATTTGAATATAATGTATAAAACCGGAATTTTCAGCAAAACTTAATGGCAAACCCATAACACATATCATTTTAGCTAGTTCTTCAAGATCTTTTTCTCTACTATATGAGAGTGGTAAACTAGAGCCAGAAACATTAGACGGATTTAATTGTGTTTGTACCATGTTAGAGCCTCCTACACCTACATTTTCAGGAAGGCGGGTTCTATTTTTTTTAGCTTTCGCTACCGCTTTAGCATGCAAAAATTCATTTTTACAACAAGACATTAAATGGATACTCAAATGTTCCGTCCCGCCAGATTTACCAAAAATTTTATGATTTAATCTATGTTTACATTTATTACAAATAACTTGTATTTTTTCTTCGTTATGTGTCATAAATTGCCAAACAATCGATTTTTAGCACGTTCTACCTTAGGCTTAGGATGTACGGAGGGAACAGGGGCAGGACAACAAAAGGGAGCGGGACTGGGAGTATTAGTAGTCGTAACTGGCTCAGTTTCATCATCATCATCATCATCATCATCAAAGTAGGCATATCAGTATAATTATCAATATCATTTTCATTATCATTATCACTAGGCAAATCCTCATCAAAATTACCAAAGCGACGTTCTAAATGTTCATGATAAATATCTAATCTTGAATTACTATCAATATTAAAAACCGTATCATCAACATGTGTATAATCATTCGTATTTATTCTTAATATAGTAGATTTTTTAGTTTTTAATTTAGAAGAACTACCGGTTTTTGCATTATCAGAGGATGTAAAGTTACACATATTTTTTACACGCTCTAATGCACTTTTTTTAACCTTTCCTTTTTGAACAATATTTTTACCGAAATCCATATTAAAATATTAAACATGAGATTATATATAATACAAAAAATGTAATGCAAATAATAAATCACAAAATAAATAAATAATTATTTAAATATATATGAAATATAAAATAAAGTAGACATTTATGACCGCCGAAAGCCGAACGTGGAAAGTTAAATTTTGAAGCTCTAAATCCAATTCCCAAAGATCAAATAAGGCAACACCGGAATTTAAGATTATCATATATTATAGAATTAGAGATTGAGAGTAGAGAGTTGAGAGAGTAGAAGATGAATAGATGATTTTGTGATTTAAAAAAATGAAATTTAGGGGTATTTATCAGTAAAAAAATGGGTTAAAGTGTATTTTTTTTTATTACTTTAGGGTATTAAAAAAATTTGGGGTGGGATAAGAGTGTAATTGACTGAACTTTGGGTCAAATAGCCGTTGGGGGGGGGGGGGGCACTAGCCGTTACCCAGTTGCTATAAACGGATAGACTTAAATAAATATAAAAATAAAAAATTGACGGGACGAGACCGGTAATGGACCGGTAATTTCCGGAACTGGGAGGGATCGATAAATCCCAATTTCAATCCTGTTACCTGTCCCGTAATAGGACCAAATCGTTCTATACCGGGACTAACGGTACAAAATCGATTCCGGACCAGATTGGGAAGGACCAGACCGGTAACCGGGATTTACCGGTTCCGCTGCCAGACCTACCTGTGGGAGATGAAGTACTATCTTATATACTACATGTTGATAAGGGTCGTGCTCAACAAATAGCCTATAAAGGTAGGTCCTCCTAGCGTCGTGGAGGCAATGAATGTGAAGTAGAGGAAGCATTGTCTAGTTGATTATAATTAGGATAATATGCCCGAGGATCCTCCGTACCAAATAGAACAAAAAATAAATGATTATCATGACTAATGCGCTCTAACGCAGAAGAAATAGATCCTAGAATATCCTCAAGATCTATGGGTCTCCTAGACTTCTTTTTTGAAGCCTTATTAGTCTAGCTAACTCCAAGATGCTGCGATCTCTATCAGTGTCACCACCTGATGACATCTGCATGCAAGTTTACATGTATAATATGTAAAAATCATAAACTAAACAAAATTAGTAAAATAAATGAAGTTACATATATACTAGCTTTCAATCTACTACTATTCCTTGTCGCATGTTTCAATTTAATCATTCTCCTATTCTTCCTCCTTAGTTGTTTCATTTTCATTATCTTCCCATTCTTCGTCATCAAATGATTCATTTTTCTCATTCTCTCATATTTCTTCATCAACATTTCATTGTCTCTATAACAACCGGGTTCCATCATTATAGAAAAGCCAACAGAGAAAATTTTTGGGTCGGAAGACTTTTTTCTAGTAACTTAGAATTTCTGAACCTAGTCTAGATTGGATGAAATCGGATTCATTCAGTTGTAGAGAAATCTCGTTACAATCTAGTGACTAATCATGAATTTGAATAAGTCATTAAGGAACTCATATTACATAATTGAATTCGGGCGATTAGAACTCCTGCAATTGATCTTAGCGTGAACTTACAGTTTCTGAATGTCGTTGGTTGAAGGTGTATTGTGCAATGAGGGTACTGGGTTTATTTAATATCTCATTGTTTCGTGCAAGCCTCTTTGGCAGTGATTTCTATCGCCAGAGCAGGGTCGCTATGCCGGGCCAGATGCGATTTAAAGTCATATATAAATCCCAAAAACATTTTATTCTGCAATTTTAAAACTTGAGAACAAAAGAATGAACCTAGGTCTCTTCTAAATAGTTTCTCACCATTCTTGAGACTAAAGGTAAGATTTTAACTCCCCGGATCCATTTTTGATTCATAGAACGTAATGTAATGAGTAATTATCAACGGGGGAGGGTTTCAATCTAGAATTTATGGGAAATAGCCCTAATTGGGAGATTGGGATCATCACTATGATATACGGTTCATATAACTGTTTTTCAGTTTGGGTAATTGGTGATTTTTTATTGATTCCCGTGATATTATGATAAACTGTACACCAAGAACAAGATGAAAAAATTTGGAAAGGGAAAAATGAAGTTTCTTAAGGGGTTGAAGCTTGTTTCAAGGTAGGTGATGATTGTGATTACATGATTGGGTGATATATGTTTTTTATTCCTTCATTATACTATGTGTATGTATGTGATTGTTGCATTATTGATCATACTTGTTGTATATAACATAGATGAATGAAGAATTCCATGAAATCATGACTTCAATGTATAATCTTGAGAATATACTTGTGATCGTGATTGTGACCTGTTGAAAGGATCAAGTGTTGCATTCCAAAGTAGTAACTTGGATCGGTTTCCACGTTAAAAATATGGGATCGCTTGCCATGTTCCGTCATAAACATGGGATCGGGTACCACGTTTCAATATGCTAACTGTTTGGGTTTGATTTCCATGAGAGGACCAACTACTTGACATAATTGTGTATCTTGAGAAATGTGAAACGCGTAGCTTGTTCTTAAATGTTGATAATATTGTATATGTTCGTTATATGCATGTGATTATATTATTATAATCTTATATATGTTGCAATTAGTGGGATAACCGCGTGATTCAACCAGTACGTTGTGGTTGTGTACTTATACTGCACCTGCTCTTTCTTTGTTAAGTACAAAACATCTTCAGGTGGCTATTGACAGACCTCGTTTAGAAGATCACTGATCACCGATCGAATTCAAGGGTGAGCCAGTTCTTCTGAGCTTCCATGAGTAATCCTTTCATCTATTTCCATATTTTGGACTTAGATTTTGTAATTAGTTATTAGTTCATTAGCTTGGGGTTGTGATCCTTCTTGTTAGACTCATGGATCTTCTTAGATTTTTTAGAACATTGACTTTCATGTTCTATGTTATTTCTTCCGCATTGTTTAGTTTTGTTGTTAGATCATTTGAAAGTTTATGGGAATTTTAGCTTTTATTTATTTAAACTTGTAATGCTTTAAATTGTTTAGTCGACTTGTAGTAATGGTTCTCCCACCGGAGGGTTAGTGTGGATGCCAATCACGATGGTCTGGATCGTGACAAAGTTGGTATCAGAGCCTAGATTTTTTGATCTCGATGTACCAAAACAAGTTTAGTAGAGTCTTGCGGAACGGTACAAAGATGTTTGTACTTTTCTTCGAGAGTCTATAGGACCTTAGGGTATCTCTTTGTTTTCTCTTGTCTCCTTTCGTTCTATAACTTGATTCCAAATGGTATCTTACCTCCTTTAATCTTCTACCAATAAATGGTTAACACTAGATTTAATGGCGTCAGGACCGTGGATCCCGTTAATGCTCCAGTTGAGGAATCTATAGAGAGAGGTCATTGTCGAGGTAGGGATAGAGGGAGAGTGCAACTACTACAAAAAAGTTTAATGACAACTGTATAGCGGCAATAAACTAATTGCTGAAAACTTAAGTTTCTTAGTCATATATCACCGGCCAAAGAACAATTACTGGGAACATGTATTCATTCACTGTCAACTAAAGTAATGGCCAATAAAAGGTACTACCATTGATAAAAAAAAACCTATTACTCCCTTCTTCCCATTTTTTGTAGCAACATTTGACTAGACACAGAGTTTAACAAATAAATGAAGACTTTGAAATATTTATGAAATTGCACTTTAAAGGTAGACTTACTTTTCTCTCTCCTCATAAATGTATTTGAGTACTATTTTTAAAATTAAGTGGGACCAACAAGGGTAAAAAAGAAATTACACCTTTAAATACTTACCATAAAATGAAATGTGACATTCTTTTTTGAGACTGACCAAAAAGAAAATGGTGTCACATAAAATGGGACGAAGGGAGTATTTTTTCAGTTCTCTCCTATTTCTCTCTAATTTATTTTTATATTTTTAGGTTCCTCCCTTGCCCACATTTAACACACTCATCAACATATACTCCTATCTCCAGCAAAATTCACGAACACCATAATCAAATTATTTCTTCACTGACATCATAGTTGGTTTCCATCCCATGTCATCTATATATCTGTCTTTCTTCCAGAAAAACCCTAGGAAGGATGTAAAATTAGCAATTGGTGGTCTTTGACGAGGCTTTTTAGGGTTTGCATTCAATTGTTTATGAGCTGTTTCCCCATAATATACAATTTTTTGCAGATTTACTTTGGTCTCCGTCACATGGATTTTATTTCTCCATATTTTTTATTTTGTTATAGCTTATTGTAAAAAGAACACATTTTTCTTCTATAGAATGTAAATGGTGCCCTAATATTGCATATTTCTTATTTTAATTTGTTTTAGTTTTGTTTGGCAGAAATTTCTCATGAATAACATCTATTTTCTTCAGATTTTTTTGCTCGAAAATTTTAGGGAATGAAAGTTCCTCAATTATTGCCCAAAAATTAAGCAACCGATGACATTTTTGTCCCAATCATCAAACCAATGTGCTTAACACTATGAAGGTAACTTCCAGTTATCTAATTTACAAAATTATTTTTGTTAGGCGCAATTTCGATGAGTTTTTCTGCTGTATAGTTGTGATTTTGATTGTAGACCCTTTATTGTGTTGTACTTCCGTGCATTTTCTATAGTTCTATAGTTATTTGTGGGTGCATATGTTTCAAGGTTGTTAACATGGAGATGAGTCTTCATTCAATGGAACTCGTTAACATTCTCATACAAGCAGTTGAAGAACCAATTAAATTCATGTGTAAGTACATCACTAATTGTATGTTGTTTTAATTATTCACTAATTATATATCTTCTTGTAAGATCTTAACACAATTACTTGCATGCAATATTTTGTTATTTGTTGAGTTTTCATTGGTTAAAAGTGGCTTAATCTATTTGACTAGCCATAGAGGGTAATTTGATCACGTACTTAACTGTCCAAGAGTTACTTGGTTTACATGTTTTTCTTGAGTGGTTTTTCACCTATATTTTGCCCCAATTTTAAGTTGTTTTACTAGATGATTCTCATAGCTATATTGTCTATTGATAAGTATTTTTGGAACAGACCTATGTACAGGAGAGCAGCCCAATATTCAAGTTCTTGTGCAGTTTATACTATCATGAGTAGAATGTCAGAATGCTTCTCATATGCCTAAGGGCTGAGAATATTCTTAATTTTTAAGTGACATGGTCAACTGTTATTAACCTGTATTTATAAGGTTAGCGAAATAAAAGAAACAGAAATAAGATGAAATAGATAAAATAAAAAATAATTTGAGTCCACAGAAACTGCTGTGTCTCCTTAAGAAATTTAATCCCCTCACTGTACCCGAGGTTATGGATTAATTTCTCCCAAAATAAAACTAATTAATCCTGTTAAAGAAATGGCGATACCTCAAACTTCTTTAACTTTAGTAAACTTAAGAACAACACAAGTCACACAGACTCAGTCGATCGACACTTTTATTTTGAGAGAAAAGAATGTACGCAGAGAAGGAAAATTTTCAGTGTTTGAAAAAACAAAAAATGACTTCCTTTTATAGTCATTTTCAGCAAGAAACGTGTCTGTTCAGAGAAATCTATTCAAACCCATTTTATTCAGAAAGTTTTGTCTTTTGGAAAAAATAATAACTTTTCGGAGAATGTGTTTGTTAGGAAAATAACGGATTTTCGAAAAGTAACGACTTTTCGAAAAGAGTAACAACTTTTCAGAATGTTATCGTTATACGCAAATTATTTCTGTTAATTAACTAATTAAGAAACGTTCTGAATTAATTTATAAGAGATAATATTAAAAGGATTTATTTGATTAAAATAACTTGATTAAATAAATTTTGTCCAAAAAATTATCAATCAATCACATCTGCCGAATCCTAGGCTGAGCGACGACGACGGCGCGAGGGGGCACGTTCTTCTTAGCTCTTTAAGAAGTAAAGGAAGTGTTTCCTTATATGAGAACAACAATTTCCCTTTCTTTTGCCGATATGAGAGAAATAACTTTTCATTTTCACTTTACAAATAACTTTTCATTTTCCCTCCAAATTAGTTCTCACTTTTCATATTCTCTATTTTATTTTCCCATTCACACTTTGCTAAGCCCAACAATCCTCCACACGAATGGGGAATGACTATTGTTAAAACATATGCATGAAAAACTTGTGCGTTTTGTAAGTAAGGGTTGATCGCATCTGGATAAGTAGGTTTCCCTTTAAACTTTCCGTAGTGAACATATGTCGGATATACTCGATCAATCAGTAGATTTGATATCTTTGAACCGTCGAGCTTTGGTGTATACCTAGACAACATAAGTCACACAATCAACCCTTGAACTATTCTTATTTCTCATTATTTTTTTCGTTTCAGCCATGAACACATTTCGGATAGTAAGTGCTTAGAGAACTGGCATTACCAGATTCTCCTTGAAGCGGACTACATTTCACTCGCATAGGTGATTTCTAAATGTGTTATCCTATATATACACCATTTGATATACCTTGTATCAAACTTAGAAACCATTAAAAAGTCCTTATGTCTTTATTCTGGTTATTGAACATTGTCTCATCATGAGAATGTGCCATAAAATAATTTTTGATAATGTTCAACCGTCATCAATGAATTTTTTGTATCTTCTTGAATGTAGATCTTGGGATCTCCAGTCTTCTAGGTAGAGTTACCGTCATGATGACTTGTTCTCGGCCATAGTCCTATTCCCGTCGATGATTTCTCAACTTCCTCTCTAGTTAAGCCTTTTGTAAGTGGATCCGACATATTATCCTTTGACTTCACATAGTCAATTGTAATAATTCCACTAGAGAATAGTTGTCTCACAGAATTATGTCTTCATTTTATGTGATGAGACTTGCCGTTATATATAATGCTTCCAGCCCTTCCTATTGCAGCTTGACTATCATAGTGTATGCAAATAGGGGTCATTGGTTTGGGCCAAAATGGAATGTCTTCTAAGAAATTCCGGAGTCATCCAGCTTCTTCACCTTCCTTGTCTAAAGCGATGAATTCAAATTCCTTTGTATAGTGAGCTATACATGTTCGTTGGGATGATTTCCAAGATATTGATCCTCCACCAATAGTAAAAACGTATCCACTTGTGAATTTTGTTTTAGTTGACCCAATAATCTAATTTGAATCACTATATCCTTCAAGAACTGCTGGATATTTATTATAATGCAAAGCATAGTTTTGAGTGTCATCTAAGTATCCCAAAACTTTCTTCATTGCCAACCAATGATTTTGATTTGGATTACTTGTGTATCGACTCAATTTTTTAGATAGTGCAAGTTATGTCTGGTCGTGTACAATTCATGATATACATCAAGCTTCCCAACACTCTAACATAGTCTAATTGAGACTTACTTTCACCTTTATTCTTTGCAAGATGAAGATTCACATCAAGTGGAGTCTTTGCCCTTTTGAACTTCAAATATTTGATTTTTTTCAAGTACCTTCTGAATATAATGAGTTTGAGACAATGCTATACCGTTATGACTTTTGAGAATTTTAATTCCCAATATCACATTAGCAACTCCTAAATCTTTCATATCAAACTTACTGGCGAGCATACACTTAGTAGCTTTTATATTAGCAATGTCCTTGCTCATTATAAGCATGTCATCCATGTATAGGCATACAATGACTTCCTGATTTGGAGTATCTTTAATGTAAACACATTTATCGCATTCATTGATCTTAAATTCATTTGACAACATGGTTTGATCAAACTTTGCATTCCATTATTTTGGTGCTTGTTTTAGTCCATAAAGTGACTTAATAAGTTTGCACACTTTCTTTTCTTTACCAGGAACTACAAAACCCTCAGGCTGTTCTATATAAATTTCTTCTTCCAGTTTTCCATTTAAGAAGACAATTTTCACATCCATTTGATATATTTCAAGATCGTATACTGCAGCTATGGAAATTAACATCCGAATTGATGTAATCCTAGTCACTGGCGAGTATGTGTCAAAATAATCAAAACCTTCTTTTTGACTAAAGCCTTTGACAACAAGTCTTGCTTTATATTTTTCAATAGTTCCATCATCTTTCATCTCCCTTTTAAAGATCTATTTTGAACCCAAAGATTTTTTCTGGATGAAGATCAATAGACTCCCAAGTATGATTGCTTAGGGTTGATTCAGTTTCACTATTGACAGCCTCCTTCCAAGAGTTTGAGTCTAGACAACATTGCTTCCTTGAATGTTTGAGGCTCACTTTCAAGAAGAAATGTTACAAAATCAGATCCAAATTAGTAGATGTCATTTGAAGTTTACTGCGTCTTGGACTCTCTTAATTAGGTTCATTCTCTTTTTATTCTTCTCTGGGTTGTTTAGACCCCCCATTAGATGACTCAAGTCTAGTTTTATACGGATAGATATGTTCAGAAACTTCAGCACTATCTGATTCCGTTACCATATTATCATGAATATCCAGACGTTAGGATTTATGAACCAAAAGTTGACACGCCTTACTATTTGTGGCATATCCAATGAATAAACAATCCATAGTCTTAGGCCCTATTTTCACCCTCTTAGGTATAGGAACTTGGACTTTGACTAGACACCCCTATACTTTGAAATATTTCAAGTTGGGTTTTCTACCTTTCTGTTTATCATATGGAATAACATGCATCTTTGAGTGAGGCACTTTATTGAGTATTCGATTTGCTCTAAGGATAGATTCCCCCACAAGTTCTGTGGTAAACCTGAACTTATAAGTAATGCATTCATCATTTCTATAAAAGTTTGATTTTTCCTTTCTGCAATCTCATTAGATTGAGGAGTGTATGGAGAAATAGTTTGATTGATTATTTCATTTTCTAAACATATTTCTGCAAATGGAGATTCATATTCTCCGCCTCTATCACTTCTAATCATTTTTATCTTTTTATCCAACTGATTTTCAACTTTAGTTTTATATTTGCCTAAATGAATCTATTCCTTCATCCTTACCATTTAGAAAATAGACATAACAATATCTAGTGCAATCGTCAATAAAAGTTATGAAATACTTTTTTCCACCACGTGATGGTGTTGACTTTAAGTCGCAAATATCAGTGTGAATCAATTCTAAAGGGTTTGAATTCATTTCAACAGATTTTTAAGGATGCTTAGCATACTTAGATTCAACGCAAATTTAACATTTTGATTTATTGCACTCAATTTTTTGTAAAATATATAAGTTAATCGGTTTTCGCAAGGTTTTAAATGTTCATGTCATAAACATTTAGACTCAAGCAAGTAATAAGAAGCAAAATCATTATTCATATCAATTTCAATTACATTGAGTTTGAAAAGGCCATAACTAAGGTAGCCTTTTCCTACATACATATCATTCTTACTTACTGCTACTTTATCAGAAACAAATAAACATTTGAATTCATTCTTAGTCAAAACTGGATTGAAACTAAATTCTTTCTCAATTCTGAAACATACGAGACCCTATTTAAAGTCACCACCTTTCCTGATGTCATCTTTAATAGGACCTTGCTAGTTCCTTCCACCTTTACAACATCGGAATTTGCCATAAACAACTTCTCATCTGTAGGTGCGAGAGTATATGATGAAAATAATTCTTTGTTGGCACAAACATGGCATGAGGCACCAAAATCTATCCACCATTCTCTTGGATTTCCAACAAAGTTACATTCTGAAAGCATTGCACATGAGTCGTACATTTCTCTTTTAGATGAAGCCAAGTTTGCTTGATCCTCTTTTTCTTTTCCTTCTTATGACCCCGACATTTTGTTGCCCTATGACCGCGTTCACTACAATTGAAACAATTTCCATTGAATTTCTTCTTAGGAGGATTGCTTTTGGACCATATGCTTTTTTTCTTTTCTTTACTTTTGTGGGATCTTCTTCAACAATATTTACTCCAGATATTGCTGAGTTACCACGTGACCTCTTTTCTGCAGTCTTATTATCCTCTTCGATTCTCAACCTTATTATGAGATCTTCAACAGTCATCTCCTTGCGTTTGTGTTTCAAGTAGTTTTTGAAGTCTTTCCACAATGGAGGTAACTTTTCAATAATTGTAGCCACTTGAAAGACATCGTTCACAATCAATCTTACATTGAAGATTATGTGAGAATTAAGGAAAAACTTAATATTTGTAACACAGGCATTAAATAAATTTATACCTTTAGCAACAAGATCATGGATTATGACCTGCAATTCTTGAACTTGGTTGACGACAGTCTTACTATCTATCATCTTACAGTCCAGAAACTTTGCCACAATGAACTTCTTCATCCGACATCCTCTGTTTTGTACTTCTTTTTAAAGCATCCCAGAGTTCTTTTGAGGTTTTGACATTGCTGTACACATTGTACAGATCATCTTGTAGGCCATTCACAAAATAATTTTTACACAAAAAATCTGAGTGTATCCATGCTTCGATTATCAAGAATTGTTCTTCAGGCGGAGTATCACCCGGCATAACAGGAACATTCTCATTAGTAAACCTCTCCAGACTCAACGTAGTGAGATAGAAGAACATTTATGCTGCCATCTCTTGAAGTCGACTCCAGAAAACTTTGCAGGTTTCTCAGCTGGCGCTAAAGCAGCATTTGAACGATTATGTGCAAGCGATGTTGTTGCAGCATTTACTGTTGCAGCACTCACTATTCCAACATTCACTTGACTTGAATTAGTCATTTTCTTTTTGTCACAAATGGAAGATAATTTTAGTATTTGAAATGCTTACAGTAAAGAACAAATCTTTATACAGACTGTTTCTGATTTAACAATAAAGTTTTTATGTACTTTTAATCATAAATCGAATAAACTTTTTTTAAAAAATTCAAGCAAAGTAGAAAATCATAAAACTTTTAATCTCCAGAAACCTCAAATACAGAAACTTGTTGAATTTCTTAAGATTGTTATTAACCTGTATTTATAGGGTTAGCGAAAAAACACAAACAAAAATAAGATGAAAAAACAAAATACAAAATAATCCGAATCCATAGAAACTATTGTGTCTCCTTAAGAAATTTAATTACCTCACTGTACCCGAGGTTATGGATTAATTTCTCCCAAGATAAAACAGATTAATCCTGTTAAAGAAATACCGGTACCTCAAACTTCTTTAAGTTCAACGAACTTAAGAACAACAACAAGTCACACAGACTCAGTCGATCGACACTTTTATTTTGAGAGAGAAGAATGCATGCAGAGAAGGAATATTTTCAGTATTTGAAAAAACAAATGACTTCATTTTATAGCCATTTTCAGCAAGAAACATGTTTGTTCAGAGAAATCTGTTCAAACCCATTTTATTCAGAAAGTTGTGTATTTTTGAAAATATAATAACTTTTCAAAAATTTTGTCTATTAGGAGAATAACGGCTTTTCGGAAAGTAACGAATTTTTGAAAAGAGTGACAACTTTTCAGAATGTTACGTTACACGCGAATTAATTCTGTTAATTAACTAATGTTCTGAATTAATTTATAAGAGATAATATTAACATGATTTGTTTAATTAACAAAATTTGATCAAATAAATTTTGTCCAAAAAATTTATCAATCAAATCCGAAGCCGAATGAGCGACGACGACGGCGCGAGGGGGCACCTTCTTCTTAGCTTTTTAAGAGGTAAAGGAAGTGTTCCCTTATATAAGGACAACAATTTCACTTTCTTTTGCCCATACGGGAGAAATGACTTTTCATTTGTACTTTGCAAATGACTTTTCATTTTCCCTCCAAATTAGTTCTCTCACTTTTCATATTCTCTATTTTCTTTTCCCATTCACAGATTGCTAAACCCAACAAATAACATGCATAGACCAATAATCTTCTGCAAAACAAAACTTTTTGCAAAATCTTGTTGTCACAATGTCTTTGATTTATGTAATATATTCTCCATTATGTATTGTTTGGTGTCATACTATTTTTATTTCATTTTCTCATTTTCTATTGTTTGATGGCATACTTCAACCAGTCCATCTGAATAATCTTTTTTAACTTTGGTTTAAAAGGCATGTGGCATTTGCTTGGAAAATTAAAGTATGTGAACAATGATGAGCTGAGGGAGTTACCCTATTCTCATTTCTTCCACAAGGACTGCGTGGATAAGTGGCTTAAATTCAACAATTCATTTCCCTTTTGCAAAATTGAGGTGGGTGAGACCCTTGTGAACTCTCTTACTGAAGCCACTGCATGATTGCGTCCGCGTTCTGGTTTTCACGTTTCCACTCTGTCCACATGCTAGTACAAAGATGCATTTTTTTTTTTATGGAATAGTAGTTACTTGCATACATATTATATTTTCTTCTATCTCTCTTCTGATTTCTTTTGGGCTAAATGTTGTTAACTTGCTAAATTTGTGTACAATTTCTGCTGCGAAACATTTGAGGTGATAAGATTTCTCAGTCTGTTGGTAGAAAACGAGCTATCCATGGTGTCTTTTCCACGGTATCATTGATGTGATAATTTGGTGTGCGATGCTAATAAGTAAACACATGATGATATTAGCAATTAAACATATGTAGCTGATGTCATAAGATTTGGCAATTGTGAACATCCATGCAAGCTTAAGATGTATTATGATTTGCTTGGATTGCATTCATTAGTCTTTTTCTTTTAATTCAAAAGTTTGCATTCAGTAGTTAGAGTACTTGGAAACTTTTTTCTTTTAATTTTTTTTTCCGATCAAGTAGGTTTCTCGGAAGGTAGGGGAAAAGTTCGTTGATGATTTCTCTATTATAAAATATGTCTAAGTGATAAACATCAAGCTAACCAATGCTTAAAGTTTTATAGTTGCCTGCAACTATTTTGCCTTTCAGATATCCTTTCATGTTTATTTCAATCATCTAGTTGTTTATGGAGAATGTTTTTGTTATAGCTAACTTATTGTTGCCTGCAATAATTTTTATTGATGTAGGTCTTCGTTGTTCAAGGATTTGTTCTACCAAAGGTAGCAGGTTCATTCTCCTTTATTTTATTTTTTACTATAAAACATAATTGAGATTTTGTACTGTTAGACATAAAATTCTTCATAATGTATAAATGAGTGTTCTTTTAGTTATGTTCAGTACAACTTTTTTCAAAAGTTACATTTTTTGTTGTCCTTGAATATGAATTGAGTTTGTTAGTTGTGTTTGTGCAGTTGTGCTTGTAGAAGGTCAAAACCTTAGATCGTCCCTGCAATGCTATATTTTCCCAATATCTGATAAATGTATAGTATCACAACTCAAATGGTGTATTGGAATAATCTTCAAAGCCTCAGAGGTGCCAATACTAGTGCTCTGTCCACTGACAATCTATCGCATTATTGTCTAAGTTGCACAATATTTTCACTTTCTATGCCGCATTCATGTTGGATTTTCTAGAAGTATATCAGATTCTCCAAAAAAGTACACTAGATTTGGAGAATGATACACGTACCCATTGAAAGTTTTGAAGAGTTTAAGCAAGATAGAAATGTATTGTTCACTTGTGCTCCTACTTATTTATTTTTAATTTAGATGGCTTTCTGGTTCTTTTTGACTCTTAGCTTTCCGCTCTTATTTTTTTTCCTGCACTGAGACTTGAGTAATCAAACCCATTCGAATTGCTCATCTAGGATTCATTATTCTAGCACAAATATAATCAATTTTAGCTATTAAACTTTTTTAACTCACATCTCTTAACAATGTTAATTTCTTCTTGGGATCTTCTCAATCTTTAATCTTCAGATCCTTTGCTATTGTTCGGAGTATAAGAATTAGATTTTTTTGAAAAATTAAATTACACTAAAAATGATGCCCTTAGTCTCAATTTAACTTATAACACTAGTTTAAATATGTTAAATGCTACTTGCTTATTGCAATGATAGTAAAAAATGTTATACGAGTGTTAGTATAAAGATGCATATGGTCGCCTGTTAGTGGGACATGCAAGGTCTGGCCTCATACTTTCTTGTCTTTATTTAGTAGTAGTATTTAATAATAGCTTAGTTTTTTTCCTTTGATGTCTTTTTGCTATCTGTAGCTGATATTTTCCATCATTATTTTTGTTCCTGTAACTCTTTCTCAAATAGCTTCACTTTTGGAGCTGAAGGTTTATCATAATGACCTCCCTACATCCACAAAGATAGGGGTAAGATTTGCATCATCTTATCCTCTCCATACTACATTTATGGAACTACGTTGGATATGTCATTGTTCTTATTGTTATAACTAATATGTTATGAAAAGTTAAAAGGAGTACAAGAGAACTTTTTTGACATCACATTCTTTCGTTGATTTACCTAGGTTTGAAGGATTAGAACAATAAAAATACATCTCAATGTTAATTTATACATTCAGCTCTTCTTATGTCTTTTAATTACCACTGTGCTATAAATTCATGATATCGGATCTCAGTGATTCGTGTGTTATGAACATATTTAATTTAGAGACACCAAAATGAATACTGACCTTGTTTGTTAAGAGGAAACAATGGATAAGGGTCAAATAAACTTATCAAAAAATGAAAATGGCAACCGGAGCATGTGATCTTGTAAGTATAGAGTCCAACAAAGTTTTGTAGTCTTGTGGAGAAATAATTTAAAAGTGACAATGTTCCTCTTGTTAGGTCCGAAAATAAGTAGGTGTAAATGCGGAAGCTAGCAAAACAAACCTCAAAAAATCACAAGTAAGAAGACAACGAAAAATATATCAAAAGACAAAAAGATTTAATGTGGTTCGATCAATCGACCCACGTCCACAAAAAGGCGATGAGAAATCCACTAAATATGAGAGTACAAAATACAGAGATAAACAACCTCAACCAATTCACTCGGAATACATGGAGGTTCACACAAGTGATAACGTATCAAGCTTATGACCCATAATTTCTCCCCCTAACCAAAACTCTAAAGCCTTTAAGACTACATTGTGAATGGTTATTAAGTTAAGAGGAACATTTCTCTGTTTATAGAGTCCTAAACCTTCTCCTATAAGAAAAAGATTAGTCAATCCAAAATCTTTTCTAAAAGGAAAACCTATTTATGGTAAAAAATTTAGGGCAAATAAAACCCAACAAATCTCCCCCTTAGCCTGAATTTCTAACAAAATAAATTTGTCCACTTTCTTCACTTAATCTTCAAAAAATTGTTTTTCCTCTCCATAATCTCCTTTGCAAAATTTATGTCTCAACACAGAGAACCTCACTAAGACAATTTCTCCAACAAAATCTTCATTACTGTAAAAAAGGTTGCAGCTAGAACTACACCGTCAAGATGAACACCCCTTTCTAACCTGGTTCAATCATCGATTATCGAACCACTGAACCTGACTCCATCATTGAATCTGGCTATGATACAACTTGTTAGGACCAAAAATAAGTAGGTGTAAATGTGGAAGCTAGCAAACCAAACCTCGAAAGATCACAAGTAAGAAGACAACGAGAAATATACCAAAAGACACAAAGATTTAAGGTGGTTCGGTCAATCGACCGACGCCCACAAAGGAGGTGAGAAATCCACTAAATATGAGAGTATAAATTACAGAGAGAAACAACCTCAACAAATTCACTCGGAATACATGAGAGGTTCAGAAAAGTGATAACGTATCAAGCTTGTTACCCATGAATTCTCCCCTTAACCAAAACTCTCAAAGCCTTTAAGACTACATTGTGAATGCTGATTAAGTTAGAAGCAACATTCCTCTATTTATAGATTCCTAAACCTTTTCGTACAAGAAAAAGATTAGTCAATCCAAAATCTTTTCCTATAAGAAAAACCTATTTATGGTAAGAAATTTAGGGCAAATAAAACCCAACATTTGTTGTGTAACCATTTGAAGAATATTTGTAACTCTCTTATTGGTATAGTGAAGCAATTCAGATCTTGTCGATCCCATGGTGGTTACCTTCGGTTTGAAGGATTTTTCCACGTTAAACTTGGTGTTCTTTATTGTTAGATTTTCGATTTCATCTTTTGGTCACAACAACTGGTATCGGAGCTAAGGTTATCTAAATGGAGGGGAATATGAGCAAGATGGAATGTCTAAACGGAAGAAACTACAACATATGAAAAACCAAGATGAAAGATCTATTGTTCGTGAAGAAGATGCATCTTTTGATTTTTTTTGCTCATAAACCCGAGAATGTGATCGATAAAAATTGGAAATTTGAGCACCAAAAAGTATGTGGATATATAAAACAATGGGTTTAAGATAATGTTCGCAACCATATTGTGAATGAGACACATGCTAGAACATTGTGGAAAAAGTTGGAGACGCTTTACGCTTCAAAAATTGGCAATAACAAGTTGTTTTTGTTAAAACAATTAATGAAATTTAAATACAATGAGACAATCCTATTATTGATCATATATATGATTTTCAGGGTATTCTTGATCAGCTATCAAGAATGAGTGTTAATTTTGATGATGAAATACAAGGACTTCAGCTTCTTAATACTTTACCAGATTTTTGGGAAACTCTTCGTGTTTTTTTAACAAATTCTGCCACTGGTGGAAAGGTAACTATGGAATATGCAAAGAGTGGTGTGTTGAATGAAGAGGTTAGAAGGAAATCTCAAGACACATCTTCACATTCAGATGTTCTATTACTTTAGATCGAGGGAGACATAAGACAAGAGATCTGAGGAGTAGAGGTAAGAGCAGAAGCAAGTGAGAATTCAAGAGTCCAAATATTATATGTTATCATTGTGGAAAGAAAGGACATATTAAATGATTTTGCAAACAATTGAAGCAAGACCTTAAAGAAGGGAAAAAGGAAGACAACAATGAAAATGATGTTGTTGCTGTTGTCCAAGATGACCACTCTTCGCTTGTGATAAAGACGTCATCAATTTTGTATCTTAAGATACAAGTTAGATAGTAGATTCTGAAGCCATATCACATGTCACACCAAGAAAAGACTTCTTTTCATCTTGTACTTCTGTTAACACTGAGGTGTTAAAGAAGGGTAATGTTGGTGAGGTTAAGGTGTTTGGTGTTGGCACAGTTTGTTTGAAAACCAATACTGGTTCAGCGTTGGTCCTTCAGTATTTCAAGCATGCTCTAGACATTCCGATATATCTTTGTAGGACAACTAGATGATGAGTCTATCATAATGACTTGTTCAATTGCCAATGGAAGCTCACCAAAGGCTTATTGATTTTATCTCGATGAATAAAACATTCAAATTTTTACGTGACACAAGGATCAATTCTTGGTGACTCTTTAAATTTGGTGAAGAACGAGATTTCATCAGAATTGTGGCACAAGAGACTTAGTCATATGAGCGAGAAGGGGATCACATGTTTGGCTAAGAAGAATTTGCTTGCTGGTATGAAACAAACAAAGGTGAAAAATGTGTTCATTATTTAGAAGGGAAACATAATAGAATTTCTTTTCACAGTCATCCTCCTTCAAGAAAGTCTGAGCTATTGGAGCTAGTACACTCAGATTTTGTGGTCCTCTCGAAGTGAATTCAAAAGGCGGTGCACTTTACTTTGCTACTTTCATTGATGATCATTCTCGCAAGATTTGGGTATATCCTTTAAAATCAAAAGATCAAGTGTTTGATGTGTTTAAATAGTATCAAGCCTTATCCGGGACAAACATTAAAGAAATTAAAATGTATTCGCACTAATAACGGTGGTGAGTATATTGGTCCCTTTAATAACTATTGCAAATTGAAAGGAATTCATCATCAGAAGACTCCTCCAAAGACTCCTAAATTAAATGGTTTGATAGAGAGGATGAACAGAACTTTAGTCGAGAGAATTAGATGTGTGCTTTCAGAGGCGAAACTTCCAAATTCTTTTTGGGCTGAAGCACTTAACACTGTTTCTTATGTTAGAAATTTTTTCTCCTGTTGTTGCTTTAGATGGTAATGTTTCAAACAGAGTTTGGTTTGATAAGGATATTTATTATGATCACTTTAAGTGTTTGGGTGTAAAACTTGTGTGCATGTTCTAAAAGATGAGAGGTCGAACTTGGATGTTAAAACTAAGCAATGCATCTTCATTGGTTATGGTCAAGATGAGTTTGGATATCACTTTTATGATCCAATTGATAAGAAACTCATTAGAAGTCGTGATGTTGTGTTCTTTGAAGATCAAACTATTGAAGATATTGACATGACTGAGAAACTAGATTCTCATACTGATGAGAGCTTATTTGATGTTGATCCAATTCCTATTATTGATACATCTTCTGTACATGGGGGAACCCATTGTAATGATCCAGATAATAATCAGAGTGTAGAAAATATAAATTTTCCTACTTATGATGTTGTGGTTGATAATCACCAACTCATGGTGATATAACCACTTCGAATGATCCAGAAACCTCTTGTAGAAGATCTACTAGAGAGAAGCGAAGCTCAACACGTTATTCTCATGATGAGTATATTCTATTGACTAACATGGGAAAATCTGAAGGTTATGATGAGGTTATGTTAGATACTCATAGAGATAAGCGGAAAGAATCATCGTAGACAATCATGCGTTTTGTAGAAGTGTGGCAGGCAGGAAGCCCGTCAAAAGTTACTTCACTTAAAGTCCATTTGGCCCCTTGGCTGGAGGGGGAGTTTGTTGGGATATTGCCCATGTTCCAGCATAAGGCCCATGGCCTACTCCTACTTGGAAAATGATTGAAATTGTTCTCTTTATTTGGTTTCCAATTCTATTAGGAAAAAGATTGGAATTGTAATCCTATTTGTAGTTGGTTTTGGCTCTGTAAGAAAAAGCACAACTTTATAAATAAAGGATGGTCTAGAGAGAATAATCAATTGCTCATTGATATTGTCTTTGAAAGACATTAGAACATAAGAGAAGTTTTTGAGGGAGCTTTCAACAAGATAAAAGAGAGAAGGAAAAGGGTTCTTTTGCTGCAGTCTTTTTCTCCGAGCAGCAACGTTCAAATTGTGTTTTCCGATTAACTAACCGTTGTATCGGGCTGAAATTTGTACTGAGTGTTTCTGACATACTGATGGCTTATTTTAATGGTGGAGATCGGATTCAGAGGTCAGCAAGATCCTGTTTTAGGCCCCGAACAGAAGTTGAGGAAGAGTGGTGCCTAATAGAGATGGGTACAGGTCAAAAATGCTCCCTTAAATAAGGCCCCTCTCGTCCATAATGAAGAGATAGAGGAGAATGTTGACGTTGAAAGTATTGAGGAGGTTGGACAAGAGGAAGAAGTGTAGGATGATAATACATGTTATTCCCCCATAGACCTAGTGTTAACTCACCATATCATGTCATTCTTGAAAGGTTTGGTTGGTTCTAGAGTGCTTCCTTATGTTCAAGTAACTCAAGCCCCCGCCAATCCTCTTATTTCTATTAGTGTCCCTAAGGTGGGTGGAACTGGAGGTAATGATGCTTTCTTCCGTCCTTTATTTTGTCCTGTTATAATTGATAATGAGCATGAGATGTTGACCACGTTTTTTTGAAGTTGAAACCGCCTATTTCAATGGGCCTGAGAGTGAAGATGAATATGAGTTCATTTAGATTGGTATGACAGGCTTCATAAGTTTGAAATTGTCCATTAGTATGGGTTGAGTTGGTGACTTTTCAGCTTCCCGGCGAGGCTAAGAGTGGTGGAGAACATATATAGAATACAAATTTTTAGTTTTACCTCCACGTACCTGGACCTAGTTTGAAGCCTTGTTCTTAGAGAAATTTGTGCCTAGGACTTAAAGAGATAGCAAGAAGGACGAGTTCATGTCTTTGGAGCAAGGTGATATGGTTGTGGCTACTTATGAGGCCAAGTTTCATGCCTTGTCTAGATATGTTACGCAGTTGGTGACTACTAAGGAGGAGAGGATCCATTTGTTTATCAAAGATATAAATTATGATTGTCAGGTATTATCTTTTCGTATGACCCCTGCAGAAAGAAAATTTAATGAGGTAAAGACTTTGTTAAGAAAGTGGAGGGGGTGAAGCGAGACGGTCAGACTAAGGCATTGTCAAAAGGGAAAAAACCTGGGGTAACTTTAAATGAATTTACTCTAGGGGATAGGGAGGCCAACACTTGAAGCTAGGCCAATTCAGTCCGCCATGCCCGCCTCTAAAGGTAATTACTCAGGAACTCCACCTCATTATATGATTCAAGATATCCAGGGAGTCGCCCCTTCGATGGGAGACAAATCATCATTTCATCGTACTTTCTACAATTGTGGAGAACCTGGAACATGAGGAGAAATTGTCCCCACCCATGTGTGTTGGATTCCACGTTCATCAAACTAGAACAGTGGTACTCGAGGGAAATGGTAATAATGGTCGGGGGTGTCCACAGGGTGGACGGGAGGTAATTAGTGAGGTCGTGGGGGTAGAGGAAATGGTAATGCATGCAAAGGTTTAGCGTATCCAAGAAGGGAAGTAGCCTGCAATCGATCTTAGCGTGAACGTGTAGTTTTGAGTGTCATTGGTTGAAGGGGTGTTGTCAAATGTGGGTATTGGATTTATTAAAATAGTTCACTATTTCATGAAAGCTGCTTTGGCAGTGATTTCTTTCCCTAGGGCGGGATTGCTCTAGCAAGGTGAAGTATGTGTGGTGGACCAGATGTGACTTAAAGTCGTGAATAAATCTAAAAAAAATTTTATTCTGTAATTTTTGAACTTAGAGAGCTAACGAATGAATCCAGATCTCTTCTTGAGAGTTTTCCACCATTATTAAGGCTAAAGGTAAGATTTCAACTCCCCGATTCCTTTTTTGATCCGTTGAACGTAATTTAATGATTAATTATCTATAGGGGATGATTTCGATATGAAATTTATTTGGGGAACAACCCTAATTAGGAGTTTGGGATCATGAATATGATCTAGGGTTCACAAAATTAATAGCAATTTGAGTAATTAGTGATTGTTTAATGATTTCCGTGTTATTATGATTGTTTGTAGATCAAGAACAAGCAAAATGAATCTAGAATGGGAAGAATTGTGTTTTTTGAGGATTTCAAGCTTATTTCAAGGTAGGTGATGGTTATTATTTCATGATTGTGTGATATATGTTTGTTCTTGCTTCATTGTACTACGTGTATGTATGCGAATGTTGCATTATTGATCACACTTGTTGTAAATGAGATATATTAGTAATGAATGTCATGAAATCCTGACTTAATTGTACGACCTTGAGAATATACTAGTGATTGTGATTGTGGCTTGCTGAAAGGATTAGGTGTTGCAGTTCGACATACTAACTTGGATCGGTTGCCACATTCTAACATAAATATAGGACCGATTGTCATGTTTTGTCATAAACATGGGATCCGGTACCACGTTTTGGTATGCTAACTATTTGGGTTTGGGTTCAATGAGAGGACCAACTACTTGACATAATTGTGTATCATGAGAAATATGAAACCTATAACTTATTCGTAACAATTATTAATATTGTAGATGTTCGATATATGTATGTGATTATATTGTTGTAATAACTTATATCTGTTTCAC
The DNA here is from genome assembly GCA_027704865.1 of Solanum neorickii. Classification (NCBI taxonomy): domain Eukaryota; kingdom Viridiplantae; phylum Streptophyta; class Magnoliopsida; order Solanales; family Solanaceae; genus Solanum; species Solanum neorickii. Next base: position 9,771,262 of record JAKWJC010000368.1, on the reverse strand, counting down.
TTAGTGGCATAGCCACATGATCCTACCAGTACACTGTGGTTGTGTACTGACACTGCACTTGATCTTTCTTTGTTTAGTATATGACATTTTCAGGCGGCTATTGACATACCTCATTTAAAAGATTAGTGATCGTGCATCGAATTCAAGGGTGAGCCAATTCTTTTGGGATGCCATGAGTTCTTCTTTCGTCCATGTCCACATATCAGACTTAGACTTTTCTAGTAGTTGTTATTTCATTAGCTTTGGGCTGTGACCCTTATTTTTGGACTTATGGATCTTATTAGATGGTTTAGTACATGAACTTTTAGATTCTAGGTTATTTCTTTCGCATTGTGTAGTCTCATTGTTAGATTCGTTTGGAAGTTTATGGGAACTTCAATTTTAGTTATTTTGACCTTCTTGTGTAGCTTTAAATTGTTTAATTTGATTTTAGTAATGGTTATTCCACCGGAGGGTTAGTGTGGGTGACAATCACGATAGTCTTGGTCGTGACAACCTCATCATCTGATACTTCTTCTAATATGTATTGAGAATGTTGCAATGTAGTTTCCAATTAAAAATCAACTTATTGATGAACAATTACAACATCATTTTGGCACGCCGCATCTAAGACATTGTCAATTTCAATTGTTTCCACAAGCTTAGCTTATATAACAAACCACCAATCAGATTTGTCTCCACACAATGAATATGGAGCATAATACATTTGTTTAGCATTTGTGCAATAATAAAAGGATCATAAATTTTGTATTTCCTGGTGTGTTTAACTTCAATTATATTATGTTGATGGTCAACCTTTGTGCCTCTGTGTCATGGATCAAACCACTCACATGGAATCAATACAATCTTCTTCTTAGGCCAACCTGAATACCTCACTTCAATAATATCATAAATGACACAATAATATTCAATAGTTTGGCCAGTACCGTCAACATCACCTCGTATGTAGGCACCACTATTATTTGTTTTCTTGTTCCTAAAAACATCTTCACTTTGAAACTTATGCGTTTAACAAAATACTTATTCATTGTCAGTACTTGAAATTCAGATCCAAGTGCTACTTCTTTTACTAATTACAAATGTTGGACACTTCGGTATTCATTGTAAACCTACATGATTGTTATTTCAATTAAAATACAATTTAGTATTACATGAATATATTATTAAATATTTAGTGATTCAATGTAATCTTGCACACTTACATAGTTTGTTAGACACTTGAATATTTTTGTATAGATGACTTTATTACCCCATGTGTTTACGAACAAGCTAATCACATAATTTTGATAAACATTCAAGTATTTCATTAGTTAATGAACACTTATTACTATGTAAAATGATATCACATTTCTGACTCTTACTTGATATATGGTAGAATCTCTGGACAATTAAGCAAAATATGTGTCACAACTAATTACATTTCTATACTAGTAAAACCTTTCTTTCCACATTTTTTAGATCCTTGCCCATTTTGATCAAAAATTGATATCACTGGAAATAAAGGATGAATATCGCCTTCATTTTTGCGATTGTACCTGTTTCTCCTACATGATAAATGATCAACAAAGTACTAAGAATAAAATCAGCAGCTTCTCTCCAAAAATGACCTTGAACAACTGATCCTTCGATCTTTCCCCTTAGCTTAATTGTTTGCTTGGGACTACCAATTTTTCTGCATGTATATATGTATATATATGTTAATAAAAGAAATGGTGAATATATATAAGTTAGTGAGTATTTCGAATAGATATATCCATATTATTTGAACCGTAACTCCGAGGAGTGACTCTTGTATAAAGTGAATTTGGAGATGCTCCATCACATCAAAGAAACCACAAGGAAGTATTTTCTCAAACTTAGTAGTAATAATAAGAATATTTTCCTCCATCCTATCTAAACTACTCTCCAACAATTTTCCAGAACATAAATCTTTAAAAACAAGACTTATCTTTGTGATTGGTTTCCATATCTTTTGGGTAAATGTCTAAAATCAATAGCAAATAAAGTTTCCATTGAACACATGACAATCATAACTTTTTGTACCTATCAGTTTTCCTTTGTTCATAGTTTCCCGTTCTCGTAAATTCGAAGCATAGTCTTCCAACATCCTCAATTTTGTAATTTTTGCAGCCATAACTCTTTTTTCCTACATATTCCTTTATGTCCATTCTAGCTTCTCGATTGTCTTTTGTCTTACCCTTAACATCCATCATTGTGTTAAACAAAATTATCAAAATATAATTTTTCAATGTGCATCACATTGAGATTAGGTCGTAGAAGATTATCCTTCCAATACGCAACTCTCAAAATATGCTTTGTTTTGTCCAATTATGTTCAATACCATATCGAGGAAGTCTAGAAGGTGAAACTTCTATAACTTTAGATAATTGAGAAACTATCTCCCAAATTTAATGCCTGAGAGTACCAGGGGCGGGGCGGGGGTGGGGTGTGGGGGTCACTTTCAATCTTATTTTTCCGAAATACATTTTTCATCTTTCTGAACTCATGGTCCATTCGCAAGAACCGCTAATGACAATCAAACCATGTATTTTTTCTTCCATAATTTAAAGTGAATGCCTTACTATATTTCATGCAATACAGACATGCTAGATTTCTAGCTGTCATCCAATCACACAACATCCCATGTAGAAAAATCATGAATAGTCCACATTAAAAAAGCACACATAATGAAATTTTGCTTAGTTGATATATCATAATCCAAAACGCCTATTGCTTGAGCTCATCTATCAATGGTTGTAGATAGGATTCAATAAAACTTTTTGAATTATGGGGACCTGGAATAAAGCAACTTAGAAAGATGTAGGGACTGATCATGAACATTTTAGGAGGAAGATTATACGGAGTAAGAAATATTGGTCAATATTAATAAGGAAAAGCAACATTAGAGAATGGTGTGAAGCTATATGCACACCACCACAATCTAAAATTTCTTAGCAAAATCAGGATATATATTATCAAAATGCTTCCATGTTTCACCATAAGTTGGATGAGACAAGACACCCGATGACCTTCTATATTCATGATGCCATCTTATATGTGGGGCAGACCTCATTGATGCATACAACCTCTTTAACTTAGGAATAAGAGGTAGATAATGCACCACATAAACTGCAACCATCTTTCCAGCCGTAGTCCTGTAATAACGAGCATGCCTACAAAATTTATAATTTTTGAATTCACTATCAGTATCATAAAACAACATGAACCCAATAATACAACAATGAATTCTATCATACGTCAATCTTAACTTGAAAACTAAATGCTTTGCCTGATAGAAGTTCTTAGGTATGTTAAACTATATATTAACTATTTGACCCAAAGATTAACCATTGAGTCCATAACTGTATTAGAAACATTCCTATCTGATTTAAAATTCATTATTCTAAATGCAATTGACAAGTCAAAATGCAGACTCCTTTCATATTGTGGATGACTAGAATCTTCTAATTGATCATAGAAGTGTCTTGCTTCTTCATTTAGTGCTTCATCAAAATATTGTTCGCGTTCCATCCCACCTTTTCATGAAACCTATCATGTTCAACCATAATTTCGACATGAAGTGCAAACATATTATATTCCTCCACAAGCATCAAATTATAAAACATACCATTCAATCTTATCTCTTTTTCCAAGATCAATTCATACAAATTATCTAGGCTTAAATCAACTACAGCACAAATGAACAATAACTATATCTGGTTAAAAAAAATATGAAGCACATATATGAACTACAAGGACACCTAACAAAGCCATTATTCTTGAAAATGTCAAATGTCATTGTATGTTCAATAAAATCTCTAAAACCATCAATAAACTTAGGTTTCAAACCAACACCAGTTTCATAATGCATATTATAAATCCACAAACAATGATCCATCTACAAACATGAAAAAGTTCCATTATATTATAAACTAAATGTAACAAAAATTTATTACATATATATATATATATACATACATATATATATATGTATGTATGTATATATTAATTAGTTCATAAATATTATAATTCGATCTACTAAGTGCAATCTTAATTAATCATAAATTTTAATTAAGTTTAACATTTCTAATAATTAATCATATTATTTATAATTAAGTTCAAGTTATTATAAATTATGTTCAAAGTTTTTATTAAGTTCAAATATATTAAGGTAACAAAATTTTAAGTACTTAATTCAAAGTTCCAAGTTCTAATTGATTAACTTCAAATTAAGTTCAAGTTCTAAATAAGTTTAATTATTAAGTTCGAATCAATTATGTTCATCAAGAATTAGTTATATTCAAGTTCAAAATCTAATTAAATTAAAGTTAATATAAAAGCTATTAGTTATATATAGACTTTAAGTTCTAAGTTCAAGTTCTAAATTCAAGTTAATTCATATATAATTTATAAACTTAATTATATATAAACTTCTAATCCATGAATTAGTTATATTTAAGTTCAAGTTCATATCAAAGTTCTAAAATTAGTTAAATATAAACTTCAAATCCAAGAATTAGTTAAAGAATTTTTGTTGTCAATGATCTACCATAGCACCTAAGTCGACCAAGTTTCTCCTTTTCAAACACTACCCTAAATGCATCATCAGTTGTTTTCCATAATTTTGGTGATTATGAAGTTCATCCTATGGAATAAAGGCATCCATAGTGAACTTTAACTACTATTTTATTTCTAGTTAGAAGAAGAAGGAGGAGGAGGAGGAGGTGGAGGAGCAGAATAAGAAGAAGAAGAAGAAGAAGAAGAAAAAGAAGAAGAGGAGGAGGAGGAGTAGGAGGAAGAGGAGGAGGAACAGGAAGAGGAAGAAGAATAAGAAGAGGAATACTAGGAGGAAGACGAGGAGGAAGAGCAAGAATAAAAGGTAGACGAAGACGAAGAGGAAGAGGCAGAAGAAGAGGAAGAGGAAGGAAGAGGAAGAATAAGAAAGAGGAAGATGAAGAAGAAGCCAGAACAACAAGAAGGAAGAAGAGGCATGAACAAGAAGAAGGAAGAATAAGAAGAAGAAGAAGAAGACATACATGATAAAATTTAATGGAGTCAAACTCCTACAATATATAAATTTTAAGTTTGAATTAAATTCACTACTAATCCTTTTCAAAAAAATTTACAATTACAACTTGGGTACCAACCTGGATTTCGTTTCTTGTCTTTGTACTAGTTGCAATAAACATTTCAGACTTCGATGGTTCTTTGTTGTTGTCTTTTGCTGCACGCTACAAATTATATCAAAAGAAATTAATAAATATATCAATATATTCTAATAAAGTATAAAAAAAAAATGAAATTCATATTTTTGAAGAATGTCAGCTAAATATTACCAATGTCACGCGCACCCTTCCAAAACTAATAGGGGTCCCATTTGATGCCTCTACTTTTGTTTTTTTCCTGTTTTGAGAATTCATCTCACAAATGGCCTATTATTAATAAAAAAAGATGAATGAATTTATAAATAAAAAAAGAAAAGAAAATATATGATGCAAAATATGTCGATGAGTAGAAATGCACTATTTTAGCCTTACTTGAACAGTTGGGTGTCTTCAATACTCAACTGGCGGAATTGATTTTCTGGCATACCATCAGAACATTTTTATAGCATATCCTCAAGGGTACTATTTTTATCAAAAAAATTATCTTTAATTTTTTGCTTGTGTCGCCTCCAAGCATCACGAAGACCAGTCATCACCCACTTCTTTCCTTCTACTGGAATAGAAAATTTGGACTATGCAAAATAAAATATATTTAACTTCAGTAAGTAAAAATAAACAATAAAATATGCAACCTCAAAAGTTATTGTTCTTAAATTGATATATTCCCACATGCACTTTTTATATCATTTGGCACCGCATGCAGACTAGTGTACATGAAGCTAATGAATCTAGGATTCCTTGAAATTGTTCCTATAAAGTTGCTTAATTATAACACTATCTTATTAGTTGGTCTCACTGCTTGTCCTTTATCAAATGTCACCTCCTTTCTTTCTTCCAAATTTCTTGCCTGAAAGTCCTTACATGTTGTTTGTCCTCGAATAATTTTGGTTTCAATATTTCTAGATTGATGTAATAGGCATGAAATAAGAAACTTCTTTTATAACAAGTAATAAATCTTACAATCTTTAAGACATACCTTTTGTACTACAATCAATGCTAGTTTCCTCTTCTATATCACACTCATCAACTGAGCTCTTCTTGATCCACAAGATCCTCCAATCCTTTGTTGTGTTCATTAATAATAGGTGCATGCATAAATTTGACATCAACTATTGTGTGGTTATCACATTTTGTTTCATCAAGTGTATCCCTTGATTTTTCTGAAACTGATCAAGACTATTAGCTTGTATGACCGACTTCCTCTTTACCTGCTTGCAATTTGACGGATCATGAGTATCATGTTCATTGTGTATCCGTTGTTAATCAAGAAACTGGTCAATACTGGTGGATGGTAGGACCGACTTCCTCTTCACCTATTTGAAGTTCAGTAGATCCTTAATATTATGTTGTAGCTCTCAATTACCTAGTGTTGTTATGTTCTGAAGCAGTAAAATCTTCCTTGAATGACATTTGTAACCTAGAGTTATTCTTAGGAAGTTTAATTCCTTTCTCTTGAATGGACTCTCAAGATTGAAATAATATCTATTTAGTTTGTCCTTTCCCCACAATCATATGTGAGGTTCTAAGCTCTTCCTTTGAAGACAATTGAATTACTGATTTATGCTCAAGCAATTTAGTCTTTCCTTGTTATAAAATGAAATCCTCAGAATTCTTTTTTATGTGGTATTGGTGCCTGCTCGTTCTTATCTCTATCATTGTATTTATTTGCAAGTTGTTTTCTCTTAATCTTGAATTTGTTGGCCAATTCAACACTTGATCGGTATTGCATATCAAAATCCAGATTCTTCAATGGACTTTGAGCTTTGTTTGGATTTAAACCCTTTTTCTTTAGTATTGCTTATTGATTCATTCTTCCCGCTTTTTTAATTTCTTTATTTTCTTTCCCTGCAGTAATTTAACCTACAAAATAATAATTCATCAGATAATAAGAATATATTTTTCTTTGATTAAGGAGGTTCCTTATCGGTTTAAAGGAATGGTGGCCTTGCTACAGTCATACAAGCCTATTCTATACTATCATGTAGTGAACTGGAAACCACTTGAAGTGGGTTAGATTAAGTGTAATACTGATGGAGCGAACAAAGGAAAGCCACGCCAAAGTTTTTTTGATTTCTACATTAAAACCATTTGGTGAGCTACATTATGTAGAAGCGCAAAGTATAGGAGTAACTAACAGCATGGATGAAGAATCAGTGACCATCTGGAAGGATTTACGATATTTTTTAAGCCAAGGATTACAACAAGTAAGTCTGGAAACACACTCTCTTGCTGACAAAAACATATCGGTAAGAAACTTGAAAACCCCTTGGGAATAAGTGGAAAGAGTAGAAGACATTCAGGAGAAGTAAGAAACTGATTATAACTAGAAGTTTACTATTTCAGTCACAACAACACATAGTGCAAATAAATGACATGGAAACTAAAAGTAAGCCATGGTAGTAAGATTTTTCAACTTAAACCAATGCTTCTAACTGACTTTCATTTTTCTTGACAAATTGATAATGCAAAAGAAGTAAATAACTACAGACAATTGAAAATATAAAATTAGGACTACAACTAAGCAAACTTGTACAAATGAAAGAAAACAAGAGGAAATTTGATCACTTAAATGGGCTAGCAACATTTGGGAAATATTAAACATACAACAAGAATTCATAATTGGCCACAAATAGTAAGCAGGAAACTAATAAAATAAGCATCTTGATTCTCTTTTACGAGGTTATCCTTGAACTGAAATGAACCTTTTATGATGACCACAAGAGTAGCAAGACAAAGAAGGTCAAATCAACACAAAGGGAGCTTCCTAATCTATGCTCAATTTAGCTCACTGTAAGATGCAAAATAAACTACAGATGCAATACCAATGAGGTGAACAGAGAACAGGATTCACATAGCTATACAATTCAAAACTAAACTGCACATATACACGAGAAAAATACAAACATGAGGAAACTGATTTATCACTTGCCACGATGTATCAAAATTTGTGATTTTCAAAATTACGAGAGGCAAATCAATGAAGATGCAAATTCAAAAATAGCTTGCTCACCCACTGTCAAAACTAGGATAAAAATAACACAAAAATAAACATGAACTTTAAACTGAAATTATCTCATTATTGCCATTAGCAACAGATACTTTGAAAACCTCAAAATAAAATATAGGGAATGTAATCTTTAAGTCGATTAAACACGGACTTAAAGAGAAGAACATTTAATTGAATAGGCCGCCAACTCATGCTAGTAAGAAGCTACCTTTTCTGCTTATGGACAAAACAATTGAATTAACTAGGATGCACGAAAGAGTCCAAGCAATATGCAATCATCCAATACTATGAAACGAGTTTAACAATTTCATACTAAGAGGTGATCCGAAATAACTGAGCAATAACTAAAGTTAATGATCTATACTTGAAAATGCACTAGAGAAACAACAAAATGACTTATGGAAACTTCAGGACATATAGTCGAAAACAAGGAAATTATTCCAGCAAACAGAGACATAACATAATCATGTGGTTAAAAAATGAACAAACCAAGCTTAAGGAGAACATATAACCACCAACTCAAGAAGCCCAAAAACAATAGTTACAACATATTAAAAGAGGCTTTAAAACCTTTCAAAAGTGAAACAAATTATGCCAGTCTCAGAGAGCTTAAGATGAAGAGAAAACTCAGATTGAGCATGTCATATAGGATCTTTTTTGAATCGGAAAAGAACAAAACACCATTCAACGCATGCAAACTTGAGATGACCAAGAGAGTTACTAGTTATTTACATCTTGCTGAGCAGAAAATGGGACGGTGACGAGTTTCTGGGAACACTTCCGCCAAAACAAATTGATCATGAAAAGAGAAACGAAGAACCAGGATAGAATACGAGCAGATACCTAGAATTCCAAATGAATCTTTTTAAATGAATGTGTGTGAAATCAACGGACAACACCAAAGGACACGAAACTCGGGACAACGACAAATCCAGGAGTGACTTCAAACTACAGAGCTCACTATTGTGCCTCTACTGTCCATTGCCTGATAATATAATGAAACAAATAAGTATATACATAACAAACAACAAATAAAACAATATTCAACTATAAGTACATGTAACTTGATAAAATTATAATCATACAAGAAGCCAAAATAAATTACATAACCAAACAACAAATTGGGCGCATGAAAAAAAGCGAACAGAATACTTAAACATTGTAGCTCATTGTAAGATGAAAAATAAACTACATATGCAATACTAATGAGATTCACGAAGAACATGATTCATATAGCTACACGAATTTAATACTAAACTGGACATATATACAAGAAAAGTACCAACATAAGGAAACTGATTTAGCACATGCCACGATGTATCAAAATTGGTGATGTCCAAAATTATGAGAGGCAAATCAATGAAGATGCAAATTCAAAAATAGCATGCTCACCCACTATCCAAACTAGGATAAAAATCGCACAAAACTAAACATGAACTTTAAACTGAAATTATCTCATTATTGCCATTAGAAACAAACACATTGAAAACCTCAAAACAAAAGATAGAGAATGTCATCTTTAAGATTATTAAGCACGGACTCAAAGAGAAGAATATTTAAAGTAAATAGGCAGCCAACTCATGCTAGTTTATGGCCAAAACTATTGAATTAACTAGGATGAATGAAAGAGTCAAAGCAACATGTAGTAATCAAATACTACGAAACGATTTTAACAACTTCATACTACGAGGTGATCCCAAAACAACTGAGCAATATTGGACTAAAATTACGAATCTATAATTGAAAATGCACTAGATAGACAATGAAATACTTCTTGACACTTTAGGACTAAGAAAAATAGTTACAATAGATTAACACAAGAATTAAAACCTTTAGAAAGCGAAACACACAATACCAATTTCAGAAAGCTTAAGAGAAAGAGAAAACTCAGCTTGAGCATGTCATATACGATCCCTTTTGAATCGGCAAAGAACAAAACAAGATTTGACACATTCAAACTCGAGATGAACAAGAGGTTACTAGTTGTTTACCTCTCATTGAGCAATGAATGCTATGGTGACGAGTTTCTAGGAATGCTTCCACTACAAAAACATGATCACGTACAGAGAAACAAGGAACCTGGACATAATACAAGTAGATACCTCGAATTCCAAATGAACGTGTGAGAGACAATCGAAGACATCAAAGGACATAAATGTTGTTACATCGACGAAACCTGGAGCTAGTTCAAACTGCATAGCGATTGTTGCCAATCTGTGTTAAGAAAAGAAGAAATTACTGGTTGTAATAAATCATTCAGAAACACGAAGTAACTGAGATTTTTAGAACAAGTAAATAAGATGAACAGTTATTTGTAAAAAAATAATTTAATCTGTAAAACTTACCTGAATCTGGAATACTCTTTTGAAAAATTCAGGAAGAAAATCAAGTCCACTGAATTCACAGAGTCCCCTTAAGGAAATTATTCCCCTCTAGTATCCAAGGTTTGATTTGGAATATAACCTCCCAGGGTAAAATGATCTAATGATCTTAATCAGTAGAGTATAGATACCAAAAACTCTACTGTCAGCGAATCAATCCACAGCAGGAAAGTACACGAAGAAATATATGTGTTTTTAAGAAGAAGGAAGATCAGAAAATTCGTTAGGAAATATTCTGAAGACTGAATGGTATTTATAGGCAAGAATAATATATTCTGAAAGGTTGCTACCCTTTCAGAATTGACACGACCATTAATGAAAGGTTGCAAACTTTCAAATGGTATTGACTGTTCCTGAAAGTTGCAACCTTTCAAAACAGTCATTGCGGGAAATTTTGAATATAACGGAATTTAAAACGGGTCACTCGCGCGGATCCGAGTCGGGTTAACTAAAGAGTTGAAAACATTTTGGTTAAATTCTGTTATCAACTAATTTATTGAAAATAATTTTTGGCCATTTAAATTAATTAATAAATAATTAAAATAAATTTTGTCCAAAAAATTATCTCTCGATCGATCATTTGCCAAAGCCAAAGCCGAAGCCGAAGCGAGCGAGCGACGACGACGACGACGCGAGGAGGTCCCTCTTTCCAACCCTTTTAACAATTAATAGGAGTGTTTATTTATTTAAACTCTCCAATTTTCATTTCCATTACCGATGAGGGACTATTGCCTTTTTTCAATAAAGCATTAGAGGACTTTTCAAGTTCCCAACCTTTCAAGTTCTAAACTGTTCAAATTCCTCTCCTTCCCTCTATTTACCATCAATTCTTGCTACATACCCAACAATCCCCCACATTGATGGGGAATAGTTATAACATAGGAATGCACGGACAATTGTGTACTTTACAAGCAAGGATTAATTGCATCTGGATAAGTAGGTTTCCCCTTGGATTTTTCGTAGTGAACATATGTCGGATATACTCGGTCAATCGGTAGATGTGATATCTTTGAACCGTCGAACTTTGGTGTATACCTAGACAACCATATGTCACACAATTAACCCTTTACTGCTTATGATTCTTACGGTTGTGTTCGTTTCAGCCATGAACACCTCCTGGTTTCATGAGTGTATAGAGAATAGGCTTTTGACATAAAATTCTCTTTGAAGCGGCTTCCACTTCACACTCACATAGGTGATTTTTTACCGTGTCATCTCGTAGATACGCTATTTGGTCAAATCTACCAAACTTAGCAAATCATTAAAAACTTTAAGCTTTATTACCTCATTAACAAGCCTTAATGTCTTAACCTTTTCCTGAACATTGTCTTCATCATGAGAATGGATTGAGTTAATTGACAATGTCGAAACGTCAGCCACAACTTTGTTTTTCTCCTTGAATCTAGCTCTTGGGATCTCCAGTCTGCTAGATAGAGTTACCGTCATGCTGACTTCTCCTAAGCCGTAAACCCATTCCCTTAGATGATATTTCAACTGCCTCTCTCACTAGGCCTTTCGTTAGTGGATCTGACACATTATCGCTTGACTTTACATAGTCAATTGTGATAATTCCACTAGAGAGCAGTTGTCTTATGGTGTTATGTCTACGTCGTATATGACGAGACTTCCCGTTGTACATAACGCTCCCTGCCCTACCTATTGCTGCTTGACTATCGCAATGTATGCAAATTGGTCCAACAGGTTTGGTCCAGAATGGAATATCCTCTAGGAAATTCTGGAGTCATTCCGCTTCTTCACCAGCCTTATCCAAAGCAATGAATTCAGATTCCATTGTGGAGTGAGCTATACATGTCTGTTTGGAAGATTTCCAAGAGACAGTTCCTCCACCAAGTATGAATACATAACCACTCGTGGATTTTACATCATTTGACCCGGTGATCCAATTTGCATCACTATATCCTTCAATCACAGCAGGGTATTTATTATAATGCAAAGCATAATGTTGTGTCCATTTTAGATAACCCAACACACGTTTCATAGCCATCCAGTGAGTTTGATTCGAATTACTAGTGTACCGACTCAGTTTACTAATAGCACATGCTATATCTGGTTGTGTGCAATTCATAATATACATCAAACTTCCCAACACTCTGGCATATTCCAATTGAGAGTCACTTTGATCTTCATTCTTTTTGAATGTACAACTTAAATCAATTGGAGTTTTGACTACATTGAAATTCAAGTAATTGAACTTATCCAATACTTTTTCAATATAATGAGATTGAGATAATGCTACTCCTTGGGGAGTTTTGATAATCCTGACCCGTAAGATCAAATCAGCAACTCCTAAGTCTTTCATATCGAACTTGCTGGACAACATGCGCTTTGTAGCATTTATATCGTCAATTTTTTTACTTATTATTAACATGTCATCAACATACAAACAAACAATGACTTCATGATTCATAACGTTTTTAATGTAAACACATTTGTCACATTCATTAATCTTGAATCCACTTGCCAACATTATTTGATCAAATTTAGCATACCATTGTTTGGGTGGTTGCTTGAGTCCATAAAGTGACTTCACAAGTCTGCACACTTTCTTTTCTTTACCAGGAACTATAAACCCTTCAGGTTGTTCCATGTAAATTTCTTCCTCTAACTCTCCATTTAAGAAGGCTGTCTTTACATCCATTTGGTGGATTTTAAGATCATGCACTGCTGCTAGTGCTATTAACATCCTAATTGATGTTATCCTTGTTACTGGAGAATATGTGTCAAAGTAGTCCAGACCTTCCTTTTGTCTGTACCCTTTGACTACCAGTCTAGCCTTATATTTGTCAATAGTCCCATCAAGTTTCATTTTCCTTTTAAAGATCCATTTTGATCCTAAAGGTTTATTTCATGGAGGAAGATCAGTCAATTCCCAAGTGTGATTGCTTAAAATTGATTCAATCTCACTATTGACTGCTTCTTTCCAATAAGTTGACTCTGATGAAGACATAGCTGCCTTAAATGTTTGAGGCTCATTTTCAATCAATAGTGCTACAAAATCTGGTCCGAAAGAAACAGATTTTCGTTGTCGAGTACTTCGCCTAGGTTCCTCACTAGTTAGAATATTTTCCATTAATTCTTCTCGTGGTCGTTTAGGTCTTTCACTTGTTGACTCACTTTCAGTTTTATACGGATAAATGTTTTCAAAAAACTCTGCATTATCTGATTCAATTATCGTATAACATGAATCTCAGGATTATCAGATTTGTGAACCAAAAATCGACAGGCTTTACTATTCACACAGCATACCCAATAAAGACACAATCTATTGTTTTGGGTCCAATTTTAACCCTCTTAGGTAAAGGAACCTCTACCTTGGCTAAACACCCCCACACTTTGAAATATTTCAAGTGGGTTTTCTTCCTTTCCACAACTCATATGGAATTGATTGTGTTTTTCGATGGGGTACTCTATTGAGTATTTTATTAGCTGTAAGGATGGCTTCCCCCCAAAGATTTCGCGGTGAACCAGAATTGATCATTAAGGCATTCATCATTTCCTTTAATGTTCTGTTCTTCCGTTCTGCCAAACCATTTGACTGTGGTGTATAAGGTGCAGTAGTTTGATGAATAATACCATATTCCAAACATATCTCTGCAAAAGGAGATTAATATTCTCCACCCCTATTACTCCGAATCATTTTTATCTTTAGATTCAATTGGTTTTCCACTTCATTTTTGTATTGCTTAAATGCATCAATTGCTTCATCCTTACTATTAAGCAAATATACATAACAAAATCGAGTGCAGTCATCAATAAAAGTTATAAAATACTTTTTCCCACCTGGAGATGGTGTTGACTTCATATCACATATATCTGTGTGAATTAAGTCTAAAGTTTTAGAATTTCTTTCAACAGACTTGTAAGGATGTTTAACAAACTTACTTTCCACACAAATTTCACATTTTGACTTATCGCATTTAAAATCAGGCAATACTTCTAGATTAACCAATTTTCGCAAGGCTTTGTAATTTACATGTCCCAAACGGGCATGCCATAAATCACTTAACTCCTATAAGTAAACAGAAGCAAAATTTTTATTAATACTGTCAATAACCATTACATTTAGTTTGAAAAGACCCTCATTGAGGTAGCCCTTTCCAATAAACATTTCATTCTTACTTATTACAGCTTTATCACTAACTAGGACACACTTAAACCCGTTCTTAACGAGTAGTGCAGCAGAAACTAAATTCTTCCTAATAGTAGGGACATGCAGAACATTGTTTCAAGTCAACACTTTGCCGGATGTCATTTTCAACATTACTTTCCCAGTTCCTGCAATCCTTGCTGTTGCTGTGTTTCCCATGAATAAATCTTCATCGTACTCAGCAGGAGTGTATGTTGCAAAGGCTTCTTTTGCAGAGCAAATATGTTTAGTAGCACCTGAGTTGAGAAAACACTCCTTGGGATTTCCAACTAAGTTACATTCTGATATCATTGCACACAAGTCATCTGCATCTTCCATCTTTTCCACGATGTTTGCTTGACTTTTGCCTTTGCCTTTGTTTTTGTCCTTTCTTGGAGCATGACAATCAGAAGATCTATGACCAGCCTTGCCACAATTATAACAGTTGCCTTTGAATTTCTTCTTGGCCTGTTCTGACTTCTGCCCGTTGGACTTCTTTCTCTTTTTGTCTTTGGTAGGAGCTTCTTCAACAATATTAACTCCAATAATTGTTGAACTCTTACGCGACTTCTTTTCGGCATTTCTGTTATCTTCCTCAATCTTGAGACGAATCACAAGATCTTCAAGCTTCAATTCTTTACGCTTGTGCTTTATGCTTCAACAATCATAAATTTTTCCCTGTCTGGCATATCATCAGCAGGTACTGGAGTATCTTCACTTGTAAATTTCTGCAGACCAAGAGTGGTAAGCCAGAAAAATACTCGTTGCTGCCATCCTTTGAAATTCACACCTGTGAATTTACCCGGTTTCTCTGCTTGTGATACAAGAGTTCGGGTTGGTGCAGCAACAGCCACTGTAACACCAGTGTTTTCCATTTCTGATAAACAAAATTGATACAATATAAGTAAGCAATAAATTATAATTGCAGACTTAAAGGAGTATAAAATCACAAAGATTTTTGTCTCCACCAGAAACACAGATTTATATAATTTCCTTAAGATTGTTGCCAATCTGTGTTAAGAAAAACAGAAATTACTGGTTGTAATAAATCATTCAGAAACACGAAGTAACTGAGATTTTTAGAACCAGTAAATAAGATGAACAGAAATTTATTTGTAAAAAAATAATTTAATCTGTAAAACTTACCAGAATCTGGAATACTCTTTTGAAAAATTCAGGAAGAAAATCAAGTCCACTGAATTCACAGTGTCCCCTTAAGGAAATTATTCCCCTCTAGTATCCGAGGTTTGATTTGGAATATAACCTCCCAGGGTAAAATGATCTAATGATCTTAATCAGTAGAGTATAGATACCAAAAAACTCTACTGTCAGCGAATCAATCCACAGCAGGAAAGTACACGAAGAAATATATGTGTTTTTAAGAAGAAGGAAGATCAGAAAATTCGTTAGGAAATATTCTGAAGACTGAATGGTATTTATAGGCAAGAATAATATATTCTGAAAGGTTGCTACCCTTTCAGAATTGACACAACCATTAATGAAAGGTTGCAAACTTTCAAATGGTATTGACTGTTCCTGAAAGTTGCAACTTTTCAGAACAGTCATGGCGGGAAATTTTGAATATAATGGAATTTAAAACGGGTCACTCGCGCGGATCCGAATCTGGTCGGGTTAACTAAAGAGTTGAAAACATTTTGGTTAAATTCTGTTATCAACTAATTTATTGAAAATAATATTTGGCCATTTAAATTAATTAATAAATAATTAAAATAAATTTTGTCCAAAAAATTATCTCTCGATCGATCATTTGCCAAAGCCAAAGCCAAAGCCAAAGCCGAAGCGAGCAAGCGACGACGACGACGGCGCGAGGGGGGTCCCTCTTTCCAACCCTTTTAACAATTAATAGGAGTGTTTATTTATTTAAACTCTCCAATTTTCATTTCCATTACCGATGAGGGACTATTGCCTTTTTTCAATAAAGCATTAGAGGACTTTTCAAGTTCCCAACCTTTCAAGTTCTAAACTTTTCAAATTCCTCTCCTTCCCTCTATTTCCCATCAATTCTTGATACATACCCAACACTATCCACTGCCTGATAATAGTAGGAAACTAATAAGTATGTAAATAGCAAACAACAAATAAAAAAATATTCAGCTATAACTACATGTACTCATCTTAAGACTCATCTTCAAACTCCTCTTCATATTCGAGATCAAGTTGTTGAGTAACCAATACCTCCGAAGGCATATCAATAATTGTTTCCGATACATCAGTCCTTGTTAAGATTACTTCACCATTATCATTTGGTATAAATAGTCCCATCACATGTTCACATAGCTCATTTTCATAACTTTGTGGGAGATTAGATTCAATTGATCAGCCATGTTAAAAAAGTCTCTCGAAATAGTCTTCATAACATATTGTCTATCTTGATCATATGGATCTTGCACATAGAAGCCTTGGTGTATTTGAGAGCCAAGCACTAAAGGCTCTTCCTGAGAGCATCTCTTGTTAATCTAGGCATAGGTAAGGCCATAAGTATCATTTTCAACCTCATACCAATTGCACTTAAATCAAACAACCTTAAATTACCGCAATAGTTTAAATCAACTATATCAACATTTCTGCCATAATAAGTCAAATCTGCAGCTATCAGATTTTATCCTTTGATCTTGCAATGCTTGTAGTTGAATCAACTAGTGTAACACCACTATTTTTTGTTTTACGCCTTGCATCTGCTGCCTAATATTTTTGCAACAAAAATTGGTCCTCTAGACAATTATTTTATCAAATCAAGCACATCCTTTTGTAAAGCACAAATTTCTAACCATTGAGAGAAGTTTTGACAATGATTGTTGGCCTTGCTCCATTTAGATTTTCGTGGATGATTATTAACAACTTGCTCATGCTCTCTACACAACATGTACTTTTTTTTTGTTAAAATGATAATAAAGTAAGTTCAAAATTAATTATACAAAAAGAATACTATATTCAAATTAAGGTACCTAATAAATTCTTTAACCTCATCATTCTCGTCACAATTTTCCAATAAGTATGAATGTGCCTAACTCAGTGAGTTGTTATCTAAAATGAATGGATCAATTTTCTTTGTTCTGAAGTAACTCCTTTATTAGGAAACAAACTCACAATTTCCGTATA
This sequence comes from Solanum neorickii, assembly GCA_027704865.1. Lineage (NCBI taxonomy): Eukaryota > Viridiplantae > Streptophyta > Magnoliopsida > Solanales > Solanaceae > Solanum > Solanum neorickii. Next base: position 9,753,442 of record JAKWJC010000368.1, on the reverse strand, counting down.
ACTTGGGTCACATTAATCATTATTTTGGATGGCTCTTCTGTTAAATCTGGTATGCACACTTTCATGTAAATATTTGGAGTATAAATTCATATTATCTATTCCCACTCGTGTCTATGCTATGAAACCTTTTGGATAACATCTATTGCGTATGTATGATGTGAATGTACCCATTTCTCTTTCCGTGAAAAACATTCATCAATTTTATAACCGGACCTCCTAATCTCACTTTATTCGCCAAATGAATAGGCAAATGAATCATTATATCAAACAATTAAGGAGGAAAAATTTGCTCTACCTGATTTATTGTTTCTACGATCTATACTTCTAAGAAATCCAGTTCCTCCAATGTGATTACTTTTTTTTTATATAGAAACGATGGAAAAAGGTACCAAGACAAATCAAAGGAATAGCCACATGATCAGGAAGAATGCTTTTAATTGGTATTGGAAGAAAGTAATGTAACATGAAATGAGCATCACAATTTTCTTTCATCCAAGTTTACACACCTAGATATATTGGAGAAACTACCATCAGGTAGATTGGCTATCTTTAATACTCCACAAACATTGATTTCTCTCCAATTGTCATTGAGAAGCATGCTTTTGAAAAATTTGTTCTCTTACTATCTTCGGTATCTTTTTGATGAAAGTTCTTTCTGATTTCTATATCTTTCAACTCATACCGGGCATTTGCATGATCCTTTGTTTTGCAAGAAATATACAAAAGAGTTCCAAGTATGTTGTAAACTATGTTCTTCTCTATGTGCGTTACATCAAGGTTGTGGCGTAACAAGCTATGCTGCCAATAAGGTAATTCCAAAAAGATTGACTTTTTTCATGGGCCATCATTTGATCTCTTTCTTTTCTTTCCAAAGCATTTTGAAAATCCTGTAAGCTATTAAGCACATCAGTTCCCTTTAAGAAAGGTGGAGGAGGACTAAATTCATTTTCCAATTAAAGATCTTTTGTTAGATCTCAATGGATGATTCGTTAGGTAGAAAAACACGATGATCCATATAACACATTTTTCGACTATGTTTAAGATAGCGAGAATTAGTGACCTAGTTACAACAAGGTCAAGAACAATTTCTTTTTGTACTCTAACAAGATAACGTAGCATATGTAGGGAAGTCGTTGATAGTCCACATAAGAGCTGCCCATATTTGAAAAGTTTGATTTCCTGAAGTATCATATGTTTCAAAACTAGAATCCCACAATAATTTTAGCTCATCTATCAATGGTTTTAAGTAAATATCATTGTCATTTCCAGATGATCGCGGCCCAAGTATAAGTAAAGAAAGTATACAATATTCATATTAATTTCATGAACATCCAAGGTGGAAGATTATACACCATCAACATAACTACTCATGTGCTATGTGACATACTTATGGTTCTAAATGAAATTAACCCATCACTTGACAAGCCAAGTCTCACATTATGACAATTGCAACCTCTCAAAATAATTCCATGCGAGACCATAAAAGGGATGCGTTAACTTTCCATCTTTAGAACACTCCTTCTCATGACACCTCACATAATCTGTCGTCTTTGAGCACATAAATAACCTTTTGAGTTTAGAAATTAATGAAAAGTGTCTCAGTCTTTTCTGAAACTCGATGCTGTTTTTTCGAAGGCAAAAGATCACTATTAAATGAAGGAGATTTAATCTATTGTGAAGCTACACAAGTATGACAAAATTCATCATCCATGCAATCATTGCGACATGCATCAATTTTCTCATAATCAAGATCAAGATTCTTAAACATAGACTTGGTTTTATTGTAAGACGGAGAAATGTTCAACTCGAGCATCACCTCTTTTAATAACTCTAAAAGAGAAGTGAATGATTTATTGATCAATCCATGTAGACAATTCAACAAATATAAACGAAGTGTGAATGATAATTTAGAGAATCATGTACAACCAAGATATAGTTCTTGGCTTGCCTCTTCAACTAAGTTATAGAATTTCTTGGCATCTTCATTTCGACCATCATAAGCACCTTCAGCCTGTGCAACATCTCTAAATTGATCATTCAACAACCCATCAATATCATCACGCGAGTAATCCATATCATCGCCAACATTTTACTAGATACCCCATTCCCCGTGATTGATCCATCTAGTAACCTTTAACAAATCCATAGCATATTAGATGATCATACACTACATTCCTTCGAGTCCAACAGATATTACAACATTTTGCACACACAATGAATGTCCTCTCCTTGAGGATTTTCATAGGAGTAAGCAAAATCAAGGAATGATTCAATGCCAACAATATACTCTTTGCTATACCTTGCTAAATCCATTCAATCCTTGGATGAGATATTAGAATTCCTAGAAGAAGAAATAATTATTTAATCTTACAGTAACAATCATTAAATCATTAACTACTTCACAAATATGCAAAAGAATAAAACTATAGAAAAAAATATAGTTACATAATGGATTTGCAAATCCACATCATAATTATATACCCAAAATAGAAAACAAATTAAGTAAAACACAAAATCCCTTGAAGGTTCACATTTGGAGCTTCTTTGCTGCCTTCTTAAAAAGTTCACAGACACATTGCTCTGAATAATCAGCTGATGAACTGGTGGACTGTGAATAACAATAATGAGGCTCAAAAGATCATAATTCATTCCCTACCAATTTTTATTAGCTGGAATTGATGGAAAAAATGGATGTTCAGCTAAATATGGAGGGTAACACTCTAGTATAGTGAGGGTGAAGTTCTTAATTTTCAAAGATATCAAACACATTCTCACCATAGTCTTTCTGTATCTGAATTGCCAAAAAAGCTGGACAGAACTGATATTACTCATGGAGAAATGCAGGCAACAAATAAAAGTTATAGTAGTAAAATGAGGCAGTAAACCTCCTTGGAAAATGCAGGTAACAAAGGCCTTCATTGGTGCTCTCAGCATGGATATATGAGGATCAACTTAGAAGGACATTCTAAGTTCTCACTAGATGGCTCAACCAAGCTAGTAAATCTCCTTGGAAAATACAATATCTAGTACAAAAGATCCAGCAACTCATTTGTGTGTTTAATTCTTTTAGTGCAAACATATTTATAGGGAAGCAAACTTAAAAGGTGGCTAACTCTTCAAATGGAGTCACATACTAGACATTATATATCCATACTACACAGAAAAACAATACACTCTGTTGCTAAGGGTAGCTATTTCTTAGAAAAAATGGAGATGACAAACTTCAGGATGAGGAAGCTCAAGAGATTAAGAACCTACCTTAAGCTGCCACCTTGAGCCCTCGGATCATCAGAACCAGAATCATATGTTATGAGATTATAAGAATCATAGTGAGTTTCGAGTATCTTGTTACCATTCTTGTTTCTAATATGTACATAATAATAACTGCAAAACTGTATGTCATTGTATATCATTATTTCAAGGATGAAATATAGTAATTTTATTCTTAAGAGATTAGAAGTACCTTGATTTTGGTGTCTGCATAATATTATTTTCCATTAAGAAAAACTTGAAATAGCTGAGAAGATTTCTTGGTTTAGAAAAAAAATTGTTCAAAATGTGCATATGCAAAAGTATAAAACTAAAGAAAAAAATATAGTTACATGATGGATTTGCTTCCAATCCACATCCAAATTAGAAACCAAATTAAGTAAAACACACAATACCTTCAAAGGAAATCCAAATGAAACAACCTCCACTATCACCAACCAAATATACAATCACGATGTCTCAAGTTGGAACTCTTACATGTTGAAACCTACTCAAGGGTGATGGGAAAAAATGCAGACATCTTGATGGACCAGATATACATTACATCGATTCATGTGCTGCTTTCTCTTTGTAATTGACATTACCTCTTCCAGTTTCTCTGGTACCTTAAATGCTTTTTGTTTCAGTCTTAGCTACTTTGCAGCAATAATAGCTTTATAGAGGCAGCAGGACATCTAATTTCGTTTAAAGGAAAAATACAAAGTGCAGCATGCTATTATTACATAAATTTGTGGAAAACATGCCTTTTACTGTATATTCTAGAAGATTGCATATTCAGTGAAGTATATGTATTAATCGAGAGCACATAGGATATGCTTGGAACATAAAAGCAGGAATATACCTAAGCATATAAATTGATCTGATAAGGATAAACAAAATGAGGAAGTTTCTTTCTTTATAAGAAGACAAAATAAGATTGTTAGGACTAAAGTAATCACTTTTCTACGGAACATGCCTTTAGTTTTAATTGTATAGTTGTACAAAACTTCATCAATTAAAATGATGTTTCATCTACTCAGATTTAAAATATTTCACAAGCCAATATCAGAAAGGGAAACTTATACGACATATAATGAAAACTAACAAAATAAAACTACTTGTGTTCCTATTTATATAACATATCCAAAATTGTCATTTGATAATTGTACCAACGTCTTTCAACTAAACTAATATCTGATCCATCCATCCGTTCTTGGGATTACAAGCTCACACAAAGTTGCGAGTCAGTGAATTTCAATTCTCAAGGTGGAAAAAGGGGAAGATGACACACATTGATCAAACTACTCCAAAATTACATAAAGATAGAAATATGATGAATCAGGTTTCAAGTCACAAGGCTAATAAGCACATTGTCCCAAAATTAGCTCCCTAAAGTATTATCCAATCATTTGCTGCTCGACTAAGACCAAAATGAGGCTAAAAATGATATCCCTATTGACCTTGCGACTCCTATTATCACTACCAAGCGAGTACTGTCGGCTGAAGCCGCAAGTACTATCGGCTTGAGAAGGTAAATGAGATATGAGATGAGCACTGGCAAGTTTGAAAGAAGGAGAACTACATGCAAAACATACACACTTTGGGAAGAAACAGTCAGGTAAGATACTGAACGCTATTATTTCCTACTCATAATTACTATAATGATCTTGTTGTACAGGATCAAACCAACAACCAAGAAGAATCAATAAAGGAAATACATCAACAAACAAAATAAAAAATGATTTGAATGAACAACAACTAGACAAAGTTGAGGAAATTATAGTTGAGAGGTTCCAAAAGAGAGTCAGAGTGAGAGAAAAGCCTTAAGTAGCAAACAATATACCTCAACTATCACCAACCAAATATACAATAGAAGTGCAGCAACAAGCCAAAAATAGAAAAAGAGGAAAAAAAATTCAGCCTAAAAAATAAATTTAAACTATTCAACTCATATAAATCCAATTGTCCCCCCTTTACTTCTTCTATACTCAAGTTGTTTGTACTGTATAACAACAATATAAAAAATGACACTAAAACATACATAGAAAATGACTTCAGAAGCAACCATCATGACAATATCTTGAACATGTGATTCTGCCAATGCTGAGAAAATAAGGTGAGATTTAATAACAGAAGGAATTAAACATTTGAGATGTTGTCCACTGGATTGTAGGATTGTGTTGAACGAATAATTTGTTGGGGTGACTAAAGATGTGGAGAAAGGGACACAATAATCATAATTCTGGCAAATACATTCATATAATTTTCCATTAAACAACGATGTTTAAACATCTGAAAGAGCATACGAGCTCGAACATGAGTATAATAAGACTATGAGCCATATTTGAGAGAATAACAGAGAAGTTCAAGTGTTTCATAGTTTATACTATAATTCTATATTGTTCTTGGAATTAGTTTATAAGAGTTTATATCAAAAGTTAAAACAAGATGTTAACGAACTCACTCAAACGCTTCCGAGTAGTAATTCCCTCTATCTTGGCTGTTGAATATGCCTAGGGTTCAATATTTTAGGCACTTGCTTCCTGTACTTTGGAATTTCAGCAGTAACTCTTGATTTGCTTCATTCCGACAACCCCAAAGGAATTAATTCCTTCCTTTCTCCTCTTCTAAGCAATAAACAAAAATTCAATCTATTGACAAGAAGACTGTTTCTGATACTAGATTATTAGTAGAGTATCTACTTACGCTTGATGGAATATGTATTAGGGAGAAGAGAATCGTAGGTATCGCCAACTTCAGCTCTTCAGAGAGAGACGACTTAGCTTCAGCTCAGTTCTTCAAATAAAGACGACTTGACTTTAGCTGGTACATTCAACATTCAAGAGAATTAAAAACTAGATTGTAAACGATAATCATCCCATTTATAGGTAATACAACTACGAGCTAGACTCCCAAAAATAAAACAATCGGATAAAAAACACAAGAATATCAAAATCCTAAGTTAAAATTAGACTGATGCACAAGAATATCAAAACCCTAAATCTAGAATTTCTTACTTGATAACTCTATTCCAACAACCATAAATCTTAAAACGTTAGACAAGTTCATGTGTGAAGCATTTTGTTCAATTTTCAACAAAAAAATCTGCTGGAACAACTCTTCAACAAAGAATCTGTGAAGAAAATCGTGTTTTCATCTCCTCTATCTTAAACAAGGAATTTGTGAGAGGAAAATCGTGCTTAAGATTGAAGAGTTGAAGAACACGATCTTCAAAGAAAGCATACTGTTCTTCAGTTCTTCAGTTGAAAATGTTCTTAAGCTGAAGTTTGATGGAAATTTGTGAGGGGAATCATACTGAAAATTATGTTCTTCAGTTCTTCTTGAAAGAAAAGCCAATTTCTTCTGTTGATAAAGCATTCTTCACTGAAGCTTGAGGGAAATGGAAACTTCGACTGAAGTTTTAGGGAATTAGTTATTTTTTCGTTAACTGAAAATAAGTTTTAATGTTTTTTTCCCAATGAAAATTGGAGGGAGAACAAGTTTTAATGTTAAAAATGTTGGAAGGAATATAAAATTTTAGTGAAAACACTAAGGCCATATTTGTAATATGTTGTTTTTACAAATACAAAAATAGGATACTTTAAAAGTATGACCATATATGTAAATAGTTGTTGTTAATTATAACAACATTTATAAAGTTTAAGTTTATATAACATTTAAGAGTAAACTTTAGAAGCGTTTATAATATTATTGAAGCTAAAAGTAAAAACTTGGGTAATGCTTGAAAAGCGTCCCGGAAAATGTTTTTGGCAACACTTTACAAGTGTTGTCCTGATTTAGTGTGGCCGTAGGACTAAAATGTTGTAGTGTCAAGCTAATTAGTTTCAAGTTTAAGTTAATTCTAATTAATTCAAGTTCATATCTCCAATCTAAAAAATTAGTCATATATAAACTTCTAATCCAACAATTAGTTTATTTGAGGCTGTTAACTTTTGTTTTAGAATATCACAAGCCAAATACTTGGTGGAAACACCTCCTCTGGCCGAAGTTTACGATGACCAACCTCAATTACCCACTTAATTATCCCCAGGTGGAGAGATGGAAGTTTTGAAACATGATTTTCAAAATGACAAAGAAAATCCAAAAAAAAAATAATTATTCACTAGATAATGTTTTAAAAAGAAAATGGATTTTAACAATTTTCAAACAAAAGAAAGACAAGACCATCAAGAAAACTATTATGTCTTTCTACACAGCATTAAAAAAATAATAATTAATTTCTTCGAATTGTTTAAGGCTTACGCTGATTATCAAAAAATATATTTTCCTTTTTCAAAATCAGCTAATGTTTCAAAATTATGGAAAACACAGAATGTGGGAGATGTAGCATCTGAACTTCCCCATCACAGGGTTTTATAATGTCTTTTGGAGATAGCTGCAACTCTATTTAAAAGGAAAACTGACGGTGAAACCATTAACAAAAGAGACACTAAAAATATTTTTGAATAAAATAACTACACAAATAAATATTTTACATGTTCTAGGAGAACATTAACTATCAAAACAACAGTTCACACCTTTGGATTCCTCAAAATCAGGAGAAACCTCTAACTCTTCCATTTTTTTGTTCAAACCTGATGAAATTCCTAGGACATTTGCCACAAAATTCCAAATTCATAAAGCTAGGGGTTTTCCCCAATTTTCCAACCTTCAACGTCGAATTCTAGAAATAGAGAAATCCATAAATCCTATAGATCTAGATACCCCTGATAAAGATGTAGTCTCTGGATCTGTCACAGTCATTCGAGAAGATTTTCCGAATCAATAGTCGGACAGCCCACCGGAGGAACACATTCCTCTTGAGGTGGATCCTATCATATCTGAATACTCTAATCGGTGAAAGCCGCAAAATCTCTACTATCCTAGAGCTAGCCATACATAAATTACTTTAGAAGAAAAACCTAATGTTTTGCCAAACAACTACAACGCCAACAATATCTATGAATTGAACATAGATTCATGTTTTGAGTACAACACTCTCTCCAAATTACAGCAGATGACAAAGGTTTCCACTACTTATAGAACCTCTCATAATTTTTCAGACCAATTCACTACCCATGTCCTTGTAGAAGGATTCACTGGCCAACTTAAAGGGCGGTGGTGGATAAACATCTTATCGAAGAAGATAAACAAAATATCTTTCAAAGTGTCCGTCTTGACCCTCTAGGAAACCCAATTCTTAAGGATAGACATACCATTCTAGATTCGACAAATACTCTGATCTATACCATAGTCAAAACCTTCATAGGAAGTTTAGGTATTTTTATAGGAAGGTCCTCTAAGATAGTTAACAATCTTAAGTGCAAAAATATATCTCACTTAAGAGAATTTAAAGATTCTTTCCTCACCCGAATCTATTAGAAACCTCATGGTAATCTCTTATAATGGAAAGAAAATTCTCTAGATGGGTTGCCTAAGTCTCTTAGGGACCTAGTCAAAGAAGAACTCCAAAACCTACACCCTAGTGATATTATTCCCTATGAGAAAATTACTTATGGACATCTGAACAGCTCGATACAACAAGTTGCTATTAAGATTTGTCGTCAAGATAAGATTTTAATAAAAATAGCAAAAGACCGATCCCAAACCTGCTAAGATTTAGGAAGTTTCTGCGAACAATTTGGTCTTCCACCATGTAGAAAGAAATCTCTCCAAATATCAACCACAAGAAAAGAAGAATATGCTTCCAATACTTCCGAAAAATTCATAAAAGCAAGAAACCCCCCTCCAATGATTCAACAATCAACCAGAAGGACTACCTCTCCGACACCTAATAATGGTAACTGCTATAGGTGCAATAAGCCTGACCATATTTCCAAATACTACAAACTCTTCAAAAAGGTTAAGAATCTTAACCTTGACAAGTCTGTTGTTAACCAAATCCAGAACCTCTTAATGGAAGAGAGTGAAAACTCCGGTTATGCAGAAGATGAATTTGAAAATAGTTTCAACTAAATTGAATATGACGGCTTAGATTTTCTAAGTTTGAACAAAACCCTACCATTCAAGGTAAGGTAAATGTTCTTACTAAAGAACATGATCTTCTCCTTGCATTCATTAGTAATTTACATGATTTAGCCCAGAAAAAACACTATCTAAAGCAATTCAAAAAGGCTTTAGATAAACCTTCAAACTCTTATTCCCATATATTTTCTCACCCTCAAGTTACAAACACTTACAATATTACTGATATTTGAAATATCTTTCCCTCTAAAGGTCAAAAGACATAATCTGAAATAGCTTTATTTAAGGAAGAAATTAGATAAACCAAGGCTAGGCAAAAATTAGACCGCCTGGTCCTCCAACAAATATCATCTTCACCTAATGTTCCCAAAAGTGATCCAATAGACAATGGAGAAGAACATGGTGATTTCCTTAACCTTCTCCCGAGAATCTCTATTCATAGATGACATGTGAGAGTAACCCTTTTAGTTAATAAAACCTTCATCCTAGATATCATATTGCTATGTTCGACGCAGGCACTGATCTCAATTGCGTCAAAGGATTCATCCCTACCAAGTTCTTTGAAAAAACAAAAAGAAGCCCTTAGAGTTGCCAACAACAATAAACTCCGAATTAGTTACAAACTCTCTAATGATGAGATTAGGACTCCAATAGGAGACTCTATTCTCTCAAATTCTACTTCATTTGTGCTAGTAAAAGATATTACAAACCTTGTGATACTTGGGACTCCTTTTATAGAGGAACTTATACCTTTTAGGGTGAGTAACCAAGGAATTGAAATTGGAAGTGTCAATATTTCTCTACCTTTTGATAAACTTCCTATCAAGAAAGTCATTTCCACTTTAAAACACAAGGAGTCCCAAATCAACTTTCCCAAAGAAGAAATTGTTTTACAAAGATTGCAACAACAACTACAAGAAACTTCCCTCCTGTCCAAAATTCAAAAGCTCAGACACTAAAATACAAAAGGATCTTTGCCATTCGGATTTAGCTACAACCTTCTGAAATCCTAAAAAATATCACGTAAGGCTTCCTTATAAGCAAAGATTTGATGAGAGAACTATCTGTACAAAAGTTCTCCCTATCCAAATGAATAATGAACTCAAGATCCACCCCTAAAAGGAAATCAATTACCTTTTAGAGAAACAAATCATTTCTCCAAGCGAATCTTCTTGGAGTTGTGCTGCCTTCTATGCAAACAAAAGCTCTGAGATTGAACGAGGAGTACCACAGCTTGTCATCAACTATAAGCCTTTAAACTCTGCTCTTCATTAGATTAGATACCCTATTACAAGGAAATATCTCCTCCATTGACTATATGCCGCTACTATTTTCTAAAAATTCGACCTCAAATTTGGCTTTTGAAAAATTCAAATTGATCCAAAAGACCGTAATAGAACACCCTTTACGGTTGGAAAATATAAGTGGAATATTTTGACATTTAGACATAAAAATGCTCCTTTGGAAAATAAAAAATAATTAATGATATTTTCAATCCCTTCTCAAAATTTATCATAGTCTGCATTGATGATGTTCTATTGTTTTCTACTAGCATCGACCAACACTTTAAGCATCTGAAAGTTTTCTTTAATATAATCAAAGATAATGTCTTAGTTTTGTCCCAAACTAAGTATAGTATTTTTCAAATTAATTTAAGGTTCCTTAGGCACAATATCCAACAAGGCACTATTATCCTTATCTAACGGTCTATACCATTTGCTGATAAATTTCATGATCAAATTCTAGACAAAACCAAACTTCAACGATTTTTTAGGCGTGTCAATTATATAAAATACTTTATCCCAGGTCTCGCAATTTTATTGAAACCTCTCCATGATAGACTAAACAAACCTCGTCCCCCATGGAAAAACATCCACACAAAAGTTGTTAAGGAGATAAAACTGAAAGCTAAGGATCTTCCATGCTTATCACTTCTTGACCCTATGCTTTCAAAATAGTTGAGACAAATGCTTTTGACATAGGTTATGGTGGGATCTTAAAGAAAAGAAAAAAAGAAAAAATGCATATCATAGAATCTGCATCCAAGCGTTGGAATATGATCCTACTATTAAAAATCAATTTTTTGCAATTGTTTATGCATCTCAAAATTTCAGTCTGATTTACTGAATAAAATTTTTTACCACGCATTGGTTCTAAATTTGCAAAATTTGTTTTTCAAAAAGATGTCAGAAACCTTGCTTCTAGACATATATTTGCTAGATGGAAAGATTTTTTTAATCTTTTTTTGATTTTGATAGAGAGTATATCAAAGGGAGCTCAAACTCTATCCCAAGCTTTCTTACTCGAGAATTTTTGTAGGGTAGGTGATTATGGGTAGAAAAAAGAATAAGGAACTATTGGAACTAAGCACAAAAGATGAGATTGAAGCAGCAACTGAACATCAGTCTTCAAAAATTTCTTTTCTTTTGGTTTCTCAACAACAAACAGATTCAGTTGCTAAAAAGCTACCCTCAACTACTACAACTAGGTCAAACCAGCCAAGATACAAAACTTCGGCAGATTGATCCATGAAAGGAATCCCACCATCTTTCCTCAAAGAAAATGTAAGTCCTATTCCAATTTCCAGTCAAAAAAATTGGCTGATCTAGTTGAAAATGAAGAAGAATAAGAACAGCTGGCCCAAACAATGTCTACCTCGTGGAAAGACGAAGACTTCAAAAACTAGGGACAACTCATGGGTTTTAAAGAACGCACAGTCATGACCAATTAAAACAAAAGAGATTTGACTAATCAATACCTTTTTTTAAAGAAATTATGTACCCAAACAGCGGCATAAAGCCACGCTTTGACATCTTCCTCACGCACTATGACTGCCGTCAACACCACTAAAGCACCGGTGGAGGTGGACAACCCCATAAATATTTTATTTAATTCCTCACAAAACACAAGCACAAACAGGGTATTTCCAGTTCAAAATAAATAAATTTCCTTGCCCATACCCAAACTTATTTCTTCAAGCATAGGATCCTCCTCTGACGACCCAACCTACTTTAATAATGATTGTGTCTACCCTCTTATACAAACCAAAATTTTAGGATTCAAACCCCAAGAGGTAGCCAAAAAATATACTTACTCATATTGAAAATTTCATCAAATAAACTCCAATGAATACACAAAAATTCTATGAGTTCATACTATCTGATACCAGGTATTGCCTGTTCAGGTCCCACAAAGACAAACCAAAACAGATGTACTCTACCCATACTCAGTCTTCATAAACAAAATAATCTCACCCAAAGAATGAGGTAGGCACCTGCCAAGTATAAAATACTTTCCCAGCCATTTGAACCACAAAACTACAAGTACTTTGACTAACAAAACGTGTGGGTGAATGCCTTTACTTTTCAAAATAATGTTGGCAAACATTCGTGAATTTTCGTTTGGGGAAAGCAACTTGCTTGTGAATTTCATCAATGCTTATCACATGTATGGCGGCCCGTCTATGGATACAAACTTGATATTATCCCCTCACTAGTTTTGGAGGCATACAACTATTTTTCTCAAAAGTTTTCAAACCAACATTACATTCCTATGCTCTTACAATTTTTGGATAGATATCACGTCCCGTGGATATTTTCACATAAATTTGCATTTCACAAAATAAATGTTCACAAGGGACTCCGATGGTTGTCTATCCAAGGACATTATAATGGTGGAAATATTGGGATCCAAAAGAAGCATGTATCCCAGAAGTAGGAAAATGGTTCTTGTGTAACCCAGGACATGTGATCCCGACAGATGCCGCTGAGATCCAATTTTTACAAACAAAAAGCAATTGCAGCTGTACAACCAACCAACTCAAATAGTAGGGGAGACTTCATTCAAAAAATGGAAAAAATCATACAACAAATTAAGGCTGAACTTCCTAATGCCAAGTATCAAAAAACAAATAAGTCTGAGTCCAAAGATTAAAATGATGATACTTGCTAAGAGAATTTCCATCCCCATTGACATCACAACGACACAATAAAAATTAAGTCATCCATGAGATCATAAAAGTATGGGCTGAAAGATGAATTTATCCATGACATCATCAAAGCATGGGCTGAAAGATGAATTCATTCATGACATCATCAAATCATGGGCTGAAAATTATTGAGGGTGGTACTGTAGTAAAATTGTAGCACTCTTATAGAACTTTTAATATACAAAATAATTTGACTATAAAAAGTCCCCCTCTCCACATCGTAAAGGACATGTTTTTTCTTGCAAGAAACTCTCTCTCTCTCAAGAATACTTTGGTAGAGTTTTCTCTCTGCCATCATTGTATATTAAAGTTAATTTGATAATAGTATCAAAATACAATTTTTAAACAATCTTTTTCTTTACTTTCCTAAAATATTATTTTATTTAATTAGTTATGGTTGGCACCTTTACCTAATTTTAGTTAATTATTTACACTTTTTCATGCATATGGTCGGTCATGTCGCCTGATTTAATTACACTTGGCCTTACATTTAGGTACTTGCATTATAACTTAATTATCGACTTTTTGCTACCTATCCTTCTATACCTTTCTTCCCCTTTATTTTCAGGGGTTAGCTTCCGAGTAGTAGGTATCAGAGCCATGGGGGAAAGTACAGATTAATATTTATGTTTTAACTTTTGGTATATAGTACTGTCAGATCCATAATTTAACATGGTAATCTTCAACAAACTTATACAAACTTGTTAAGTTTATTTTATAATAAGAACATCTTGATACGGAGAATACAATGATATTTTAAGATCTACACTGTAGGTACCTAAGTATATTGGATGGATTACCAAAAGACTTAGTTGACTGGCAATTGGTTCTTTGTAACCTTTTAATCATCTAATTTAACAAACTTTGTACTATAAAATACTCTTAACCTTGGCGTATAAAATTTGTACAAGACCTCATTCACATAACTATCAGATCTGATTCTCTTGTATATTATTAAGTTAAAGACTTGAGTGTTTTTCTTTACGGAACCCAAAAGTCTCTTGATCCAAAGACAGGGGAGCATTAAGTCATTATTGTTGTTTGTTTTTTATTGGATAACTTTTTCTGCAGATCTCACTATGTCTTTCTTCAGTCCTTTCTCCTCCTCTTCCATACCCCCTCCAACGGGTACTACTTCAATTTCCCAAGATCTAAGCTCAAAGAAGAGATTATCTTCTCTGATATGCAGAAATCAAGTGATGATCGAAAAATCCCAAAACATCCCCAATATACAATTTATGAGTCTTCCAGATGGACTTTAACCAATCACTACCATACTTCAACTGTCGAACAAACTATCCCTATGGAATCTGATTATGTGGATATAAACTTTCTAAATCCAAAAGCTCTTGAAAAATATTGCCGAATGTATAATTATTTCAATTTTGGGTGTCACTCCCCGAGATACCCCTGAGACGCGGACACGGATCCTAGGACCACAAGTGATCCCAAGCTAACCCTGCCGGCATGATCATGAGCATACTAAAGAATATAAACTGTTGCAGAAACTAAATCATAATGTTAAACTTAGAAGATGGGGAATAACCATATTCTATAACTAAGATAAAGGAAATCAATGAGGTTAATACAAAGAAGTTATTAACTCAATACTAAGCTGAAACTAACTATGTCTAAAAATAGCCTCTAAACTGGACAAAAAATACTGGAATAAGCCTTAGCTATATCTAGCAAAAACTAAAACTAAAAGACTAAATACTAAAAATAAACTCATGACTATTGTCTTCGGAGAATGAGGACTCACAACTGAATCTGCTGAACTGAAGATTGGAAATTAATCTATGCGTGATCTAGGTTCTGATAACCAGAACCTACATCACGAGAAGATGTGGCGTACGTATGGGTCAATACTTGAAAGGTATTAAGCACGTAAGTTAGAATAAAGCTGAAATAAAACATTACTGAAATAGGAAAAAACCAAGAATAATCTCAACATAATATACTTATTTCTGAGCTAACTAGATATAATGACAAAGTTATAACATGCTTAAATTGAATACTAAATATATATATAAATGGTCAATGCAAAAGAGTATGACTAAACTGTGGGAGCTACTAATAACTGATGATAAAACCACATGAGCTAAATGTAGAGTCCGATGTATACGCCCCATCGACATGACCTTATATACCCTGCTAAAGGTATAAAGCATACTGGCGTGATCACTAAACTGATTGCCCATAGTGGGGACTTGCAACCTACTTGGCTAGTAGTTTTGGGACTACTTGGGTACGCTGAACCCTAGTCCAACTCGGTATTTTGCTACTCCCCTTGAATTATGTATTTAACTAAATATGTGTGAATTTTCCGTAAATACAGGATACCTTCAAACGGAACATGCAAACTGAGAATGCAAAATTTAATCTGATAATGATGCTTTAAAAAGTGAAGAATGTATAACTAAATAACAATAAATATCTTACCTAGAATATGTAATTCAATAACTAAAAAAAAATACAAAGCTAGGGTTCTTAAATTTATGTGATAATATGATTATAACATAATAATCTAATTTGGAACATATATTTTAACTAAATCATGAAGTTCTGCTGTAATTGTAGGAACCCTATGTTGAATCATCATAAGAGCATCAAGAACTGAATGAAAACTAGGGACTCAATGGGTGAAAGGAACCCACTAGTAAAATCCCACATACCTGGTGATGAAATTCACGGAAAAATATTTAGATTTTAGGGCTGGAACTGATGGAACCTTGTTTCGTTCTTGAAGTAGGGTTCTTTAAATTTTTTCTCCTTTCTTACTTCTAATTTTCTAAGTTTTGATTTAATGATTTGACTTAAGTAAGTTTTAGTTTTGTTTCTAGGATTAAATTGACTAAATTATGATGATCTAGGGTCAAAATGACGTATCTTAGGGTTTAAACAATGTGAAAAAAGAGCAAAGTACCCTTGGGTAAAGTGTTGTCACACCAAACGACGACTGGGACAGACAGTCCATCGTTCAGTCGACGGTCCGTCATTTGGTCCGTAGGTTGGGCCAGTTCGACAGACCTTTATTAAAATGGGCATAACTTTTTAGTAGTTGGTAGGATTTTAGCAAGGTCATTGGCTGGAAAGCTAATTCAATTATCTTTATTTAGGTAGGCCATGGAACACCTATTTCATTTTTTCCTTAGAGTTATAACCATTTGAAGTTACCTAACCGCATTTCCCCCCCTAACTGTATGCTATTTCTCACTTACGGTCAGACCGTAGGTCCATCTACGGACCGTGCTTGTCATTCGTGGCTCTTGTCAGAGAGTGGGTGAATGGGGTGTCGATCGACGATCAAGGACTATGGACCGTAGTCTAACCTACCAACCATAGGTACGTCCGTCGATCATGACTTAACCAAATTTTGATCGGTTGAGATTTTGGGGTTTCTGACCCTATTGACGGATGTGAAGGACGGACCATGGGTTTGGCTACGGTCCGTCGATTGCCCTATTGGTTTCACTTGCAGATTTTCTGAAAAGTAGGTTTTTAGTCAATTTTTGACACGGGGTGTTACATCATCTCCCCCTGGGAACATTCGTCCTCGAATGAAGACTAAACTAGATGGAATAGAGGGAGAGAGCTGCAATCCCACTACTAAACACTGAAAGCGGACTTTCTGACTGAATTAAGTTTTAAGAACATGCAAATACGCCAAAAATACAAGTACAAACTGAGGGAACATGATTCTAAGACTGAATTCACGCATGAATGACTGGAAAACTGAAGAGGAACTATCACCTCAATCTTGAGTGGAATCAGAAGGAAAGAGGTGAGGATACTTGGCTTCATGGCTGCTTCTACTTCCCAAGTTGCTCCCTCTAAGGACTGACTCCTCCACAAAACCTTGACTTAAGCGACTTCTTTATTTCTCAACCTTCTAACGTGAAGGTCAAGAATCTTAACTGTACATTCTTATAAGAAATATTATGTTTCACCGCCACACTCTTTAATGGCACGACAGAGGCTGGATCATCCACACACATCTTCAAGAGTGAGATGTGGAAGACCGGATGCACTACTGCTAATTCTGCTGGTAACTCTAAAGCATATGCCACCTTGCCAACCCTTTTCAAGATCTTGTAAGGGCCTACATATCTAGGACTAAGCTTCCCTTTCTTTTCAAATCGCATCACACCTTTCATAGGTTAGACTTTCAGAAAAACCCAATCATCAACTTGGAACTCTAGTTCCCTTATCCTTATATCTGCATAAGATTTCTGACGACTTTGGGCTGTCCTAAGTGTATCTCGAATGAGTTGCACTTTCTCTGTATCATAAAGGATTGTATCTGGACCTATCAAAGATGCTTCACCTAATTCAAATCAACAAATAGGAAATCTACATCTACGCCCACATAAAGCCTCATAAGGGGCAATCTGAATGCTGGAATGGTATCTATTATTGTAGGCAAACTTAATAAGAGGAAGGTGATCATCCCAACTACCTTTGAAATCGATCACACAAGTTTCAACATATCCTCTAGGGTCTAAATGGTACACTCTTCCTGTCCATCCGTCTGTGGAATAAATGCTGTGCTAAGGTTAACTTGAGTACCAAGACCCTTCTGAAATGGATTCCAGAAATGAGAGGTAAACTGAGGACCTCTATCTAAGATGATAGACAAAGGAAACCCATGTAACCTCACAATCTCCTTAATGTAAAGATTGGCATAGTCTTCTGCCGAATCTGTAGTCTTGACCGCTAAAAAGCGAGAAGACTTAGTAATCCTATCAACTATCATTCGAATGGAGTCATTCTGTCTGTGAGTACGCGGTAATCCTGTGATGAAGTCCATATTGATCACATCCTACTTCCAAGTAGGTATATCGATCTCTTTACTCATACTCCCTAGTTTCTGATGTTCTACCTTTACTTGTTGGAAATTGGGGCACCTAATCACAAAATCTGCTATATCCCTCTTTATGCCATTCCACCAATAGACTTCCCATAGACCGCGCTTGATCTTAGTGGAACCTGGATGAATAGAATACCTGGATTGTGGGCTTCTGCAAGAATATGTTGTCTCAACTAGCCCACTTCAAGAACACACAATCTACCCTGGTAGCGAAGTACACCATCTCCCCCTTGGGAGAAAACCTCCACTCTCTTATTATGGTATACACCCTTAAGTTCAAGAAATATTGGATCACTGTCTTGTTTTTCCTTAACATCCACTACAAAAGAAGATTCTGCCCCATTCTGAACTGTTACAACATTGTCTGATATGCTTATAAGGCAAACTCCTAACCGAGCAAGTCTGTGAACATCCTTCACTAGCTCCTTCCTTTCTTCCTCAACATGGGCTACACTACCCATAGATAATGTAGTAAGACCATAGGATACTAAATTTTCCTTACCAGGATGATAATGCACACTCATATGAAATTCTTAAGGAACTGAAGCAATCTTCTCTGGCGAAGATTCAACTCTTTTTGGGTGCACAAATACTGAAGTCTCTTATGATCAGTGAACACATCTACATGAACGCGATACAAGTAGTGTCTCCATATCTTGAGTGCAAACACCATTTCTGCAAGCTCGAGGTCATGAGTTGGATTGTTCTTCTCATGCAGCTTAAACTGTCTAGAGGCATATGATATAACCTTATCTCACTTCATCAACACACAACCTAGGCAAACTCTTGATGCATAACAATAGATCACATACCCATCTAAACCCACTGGTAGAGTCAAGACAAGAGTTATAGTCAATGTAGTTTACAATTTTGCAAAGTTTTTCTCACAATCATCTGACTGTTTAAACTTTACAATCTTCTGAGTCATACTAGTCAATGGAAAGTCTATGGAGGAGAATCCTTCCACAAACCTTCTATAATAACCTCTAGACCTAAGAAACTTCTGATATTTGAAGTAGAGGTAGGTATGGTCCATTGTTTCACTACTTCTATCTTCAGCAAATCCACTTGGATCCCTTCGCTAGATACTATGTGACCAAGAAAAGCAACAAATTGAAACTAGAACACACATTTACTAAACTTAGCGAATAAGTGACGATATTTGAGAGTCTTTAGAACAACTCTCAAATGGATTGCATGTTTTTCCTCACTCCTAGAGTAAATGAGGATATCATCAATAAAGACGATAACGAACAAGTCCAAGTACTGTTTGAACACTATGTTCATCAAATCCATGAAAGATGCAGGAGCATTAGTTAGTCCAAATGACATAACTACAAATTCATAATGATCTTACCGAGTTCTGAAGGTTGTTTTCGAAATGTCGCTATCTCTTACTCTGAGCTGATGATAACCCGATCTGAGGTCTATCTTTGAGAAATGGCTAGAACCCTTAAGTTGGTCAAATAAGTTATCAATTCTAGATATGTGATACATATTCTTGATTGTGACCTTTTTCAACTGTTTATAGTCAATGCACATTCTGAGAGAACAATCTTTCTTCTTTACGAACAACACTGGTGCACCCCATGGTTGAAATACTTGGTCAGATGAAGCCCTTATCTAGAAGGTCTTTCAACTGCTCTTTAAATTCCTTAAGCTCTACTAGAGCCATTCTGCAAAGAGAAATATAAATCGGTTAGGTATCTTGTAGGAGATCAATTCCAAAGTCGATTTCCCTATCGGGAGAGACCCCAGGAAGATCTTCTGAAACACTTCTGGAAACTCATTGACTACTGGAACTGACTCAATGGTTGGGGTTTCAAACATAAAATCTTTAAATCAATCTAGATTATAGAGATAACCCTTGGAGATCATCTTTCTGGCCTTAAGGTAAGAAACTAATCGACCCATAGGCGCTAAGCTACTACCCTTTCATTCTAAGATTGGTTTGTCTAGAAACTTAAAATGAACAATCCTAGTTCTACAATTGAGTGAGGCATAACAGGATTGTAACCAATCTATGACTTCAATGAAATCAAATTTTACCATTTCTAACCCTACAAGATCTGCTGAGGTGACTTTCTCACATACTATTACAGGGAAATTTCTCTATACCCATCTAGATTTAATTGGGTCACCGACTGGAGTATAACTGAGAAAGGTTCTGAGAGAGTTTCTGGACTAACAGTGAATTGGACTGCTATACTGAGTTACAAAAGACAAAGTTATCTCTATTGTTTTTCCATTCAGTGAATTCAACCATATGTGAGTCACATCCTTAAGCTGGTAGGATGCTAATTTCACCTATCACTACCAGTTACTTGCATCACACCAAATATTTTCTTGACCTCATCAAAGAACTTCATGGGTCCTTATCAACTTGCGACCCTAAAAAATTAGGCGTATTCATCCTAACAAAATCACAACTTTGGATGCAACTAATCGATCATTTTTATTAGTAGGAAATCGAACCTGCTAATTGTTCTAGTTGGTCATACTCTGAGCCAAAAGAAGAATTGGAATTCTGAAACTCTACATTAGAACTTCCTTATCTGGTACTAGAGGAACTGAATTAGCATTGTTTGCATTAGCATTCCATGGATAAGGTCTACGAGAAGGCATGATCTTAAGTGTACAATGTCGAGTTAGATTGAAATTAGATCATGCCTTACGTACGATAAGAGTAACAAGAAAGTGAAGGTTTCCTAAAAACACTTTGTATCCTCCCTCTCATTAGATGTGGTGCACTTCACACCCATGAAAAGGACTTTACTTAGTGCGGCTTTTCAGACATCCTAGGACTCTTAAACATAGTGCTCTGCTACTATGTTTTGTCACGCCTCGAGCTACCCCTAAGATGCGAACAGGGAACCTAGGACCAATAGTGATCCCAAGATAACCCTTCTGGCATGATCATGAACATACTAAATAATATAAATTGTTGCGGAAACTAAATCATAATTTTAAATTGAGAAGATGGGGAATACTCATATTCTATAAATGAGATAAATGAAATCAATGAGTTTAATACAAAGAAGTTATTAACTTAATACTAAGGTGAAACTAACTATGTCCGAAAAAAGCCTATAAACTGGACTAGAATACTAGGACAAGCCCTACCTAAATATAGCAAAAACTGAAACTAAAATACTAAATACTAAAAAGAAACTCATGACTGTTGTCCTCGGAGAATGAGGACTCACCATTGAATTTGCTGAACTGAAGAATAGCCATCGATTTATGCGTGATCTGGTTGCTGAGAACCTGCACCTATATCATGACAAGATGTAGCGCATGTATGCATTAGTACTTGAAAGGTATTGAGCATGTAAGATAGATTAGAGCTGAAATAAAATATAACTGAACAAGCACAACATCAAGAATAATAATATGAACATGATGTACTGATTTATGAGCTATCTGGATGCAATGACCAATTTATAACATGCTGAAACTGAATACTGAAAATATTGATAAATTTTTAATGTAAGAGAGTATGACGTAACTATGTGAGCTACTAATAACCAATAATAAAACCATATGATCTAAATGTGGAGTCTGATGTATACACCCCATCAAGAAGACCCAATATACCCTTCCAGAGGTATAAAGGCATGCTGACATGATCACTAAACTGATTGCCCACAGAGGGGACTTACAACCTACTTGGCTAGTAGTTTTGGGACTAATTTGGTACGCTTAATCCTAGTCCAACTCGGTATTTTGATACTCCCATTGAATTATGTAGTTAACTTATTATGATTGTATTTTCCGTAAATATAGGATAGCGTAGAACTGAACATTCAAACTGAGAATCCAACATTTAATCTGATAATGATGCATTAAAAACTAAAGCATGTATAACTAAATAACTGAAATGTCTGACCTAGCATGTGTAACTAAAGAACTAAAGAAATACAAAGCTAGGCTCTGAAATTCATGCGATAATCTGAGTAATAACATGATGATCTGATTTGGAACATATATTTTAACTAAATCATGAAGTTCTGATGTAGTTCTAGGAACCCTAGGTCTAATCATGATAAGAGAATCAAGAACTGACTGAAAACTAGGGACCCAATGGGTGAAAGGAACTCACTAGTGAAATACCACATTCCTGGTGATAAAATTCACAAAGAACTATTTAAATTTTGGGGCGGGAACTGATGGAACCTTGCTTCATTCTTGAACTAGGATTCTTGACCTTTTTTCTCCTCTCTTGCTTCTCATTTTCTATGTTTTGGTTTAATGTTTTGACTTAAGTAAGTTTTAGTTATGTTTCTAGGCTTAAATATACTAAAATATGATGATTTAGGGTCAAATGACGTATCTTAGGGTTTAAACAAAGTGGAAAAAGACCAAAAAACCCCTGGGTAATGTGCTGTCGGACCAAACGATGACCTGGACAGACGATCCGTCGTTCGTTCCATAGGTTGGGCATGTTCGATAGATCTTTACTAAAATGGGCACAACTTTTTATTTGGAGGTCGGATTATAGCAAGGCCAGTGGATATGGAAAGCGAATTCAATTATCTATTTTTGTTAGGTCATAGGACACCTAATTCATTTCTTGCTAAAAGTATGACCATTTGAAGTTGAACAAGTATTCCCCCATATCTGTCTGCTATTTCTCACCTACGGTCAGACCTAAGGACCGTAGGTCTATCTACGGACAGTGCTTGTCATTCGTAACTCTTGTCATAGAGTGGGTGAATGAGGTATCGATCGACGGTCACGGACTATGGACCGTATGCTGACATATTGACAGTAGGTCCGTTCGTCGATCATGACTTAACCAAATTTTCCTGGGCTGAGATTTTATGGGTTTGGTACCCCTTTAACAGATGTGCAGGACGGACCATGGGTCAGTCTACGGTCTGTGGATTTCCCCATTGGTTTCACTTGAAGGTTTTTTAAAAACCTTGTTTTTGGTCTATTTTGGATACGGGGTGTTACATTAGGATTGTCTAAATCGATGCTAGACCTCTCTTCAGGAAAGGTCTAGATACCTCTATTCTTCTCTGTCCAAGGGACTCATGGTTCTTAGACTTCAATGATTCTATTTTAGGGATGGTAGAAACCAGTATTTGCAGTGAACCAATTTACTTTGATTGTTTTCCTAGTTTTTGTTTTTTTCCAAAGGATATAAATATTTAGGATTCCATAACACTTAATGTGAACACATCTAATTACAATACCAAAACCGGATCCTTCCCCATAGCAATCATTTATAGAATCCAATATAAGGATATGAGCTCAGCCTTCAACACCGGAGCTATGAGAAGTAGCTATAAAGGAGAAACGTTCCTCTTTAAAACTAATCTAGAATGATCTCATCTATCTCTACCCTAGAGTATTTCTTTGAATCAAGTTTCGTTACCTCAAAAATGGTTGTTGCAAGACACCACTCCAACAGAAAAACCTGAAAATACTACAGTTTGTCAAATCCAACAATTTTCAAGTGGTAGTGTCTCTATCTTATTTGAAAGATCTCTTAGCCAAAGATTCTCCACACCATTGTCATATATACCAAAAAATCTGGAAAATTGTTTAAGTTAGGAAACATGAGTTTTTAGTCAACTTTAAACGACTACAACTTCTAGATCAAGATGATTTAGGTTTAATTCCAAATATTATTGGAAAGTTCTTGGAATAATATTTCTAACTTCATCGAGTTTGTGCGATTCCGGATTCGTATGGGTGAGTTATGCCCTTTGAAAATTGGGTTGTTTGAATAACAAAAGTCCAATCCAGATTTTGAAAGGGTATCTTTGTCTTTTCCTTACCCAATTAATTTATTCTATTCTTGGTAATTAAGTTAGGATCTAATAAAAAATAGATCAGTCTATGCTTTTACACAAATACACTAGGGCTTGGAGAAGAGAGAGAAGAAGAAGAGAAAGGAGAAGAGAAACAAGATTCACAAAGATCATCGAGTTTAGCTTTTGGATTTTGTCAGGAGGGGGGAGCCCGTTAAGGAACGTGAGATAACATGGCGTTGGGTTAATTCACCCATGCGCCAATCATGATTTATTTTAGAGAATTTATGTTCTCGAAAGCTTAAAATTTAATTCTTGATGGGTTTCTTGAAGTTCAATTAGATTCTTGTTTTGTTGATTTTGTTGAGGAGATGTTTGATCCAACTATGTGAAACTAGGTTCATTTACAAGTAGAATCTGATGTATTTTGAATATTTAATCGACTCTATGAATTTGGGGAAAGAACCCATAGTATAGGGTTTCAAAATGAAAAACGAAAAGAACATTTCTTCGGACGATTTTTTGACATCAGTGGCACATCACAGTCCCACCTCCCAGATCTGAAAATATTTGCTTCGCATCACGGAGAGGACATGAGTGTTCGTCCTCATAATCCATTTTCGAAACCAATTTTTAAAAGTTTCTTCGTGTTGCAGACCCACCTTCAAATATTGATTTCGGTCTTTTCTCATGTCTAACTATCTAGAATCATTCTTAAACATCATGAGATATTTCCAATCACAAATAATAATTGTTGAATCCATAATTCAATCCAAGTATCAGTTAAGAGTCAAGTTAAGAGCAGTTAAGAATCGAAGTAAAGAGAAGTCAAGAGTCAAGTTAAGATAATTTTTTTCAGTGTTTTTCAGAAGTCTTTTAAAAATGTTTGAACTTTGTTTTAACGCCTAAGTTTTAAGTTCAGTAAATTGTAAAGGTTAAGTTCTTTTCTTAAAAGAAGTATATGGGGACTATGTATTCCCGTAGAGATTTAAAATGTTTTCATATTTAAATAAGAATGGAAACTAAGATTTCCAAAGAGCTTTTGATCTAGTTTTCATAAAAGAGTAATCTCTTTCTTAATAAAGCAAGAGAGGAAGTAAGATTTCCAAAATAGTCTTTGATCTATGTTTTTGAGAACTAATCTCAAATCGTAAAAGAAGTATGTTTTTAAACATAATGAGATAACATAATATATTATATTTGGGAGTAATATTGAGCACCGATATGGGAAAGAGTTCAAACAACTATCAGTCCCATAAACCATGTAGCCATAATGGGTAGAAAAAGGTCATACTTTGTAGATGAAATTTTTTCACAATAGACTAGTGGATCCACTAAGTAGTTCAGGTTCTATACCTTTTTTCGGGTATAGAATGCATTGGCAGCATGATGTAGACAGTTCTATAATCATTATAAATCTTAAGTAATGGTTGTCGATTAGAGAAACTCCCAAAACATTAATTGCATGGTTCCTCAAGGGGTTCTACTTAGTATGAATGGGGGTACGAGACTTATTTTATGCAATTCACAAGGAGACTTACAGAGGGATCATGGTATGTCATTTATGGTATTAAGATTATGAGTTGACATCATATTTTAAACAATTTTCCTTTTTCATTATTTTGCTCTTGTTTTAAATTGCGTTATAATGAAAGAAGTTCAGTTAAGTATTAATAAGTTTTGAAGAGCCAAGGTAAGTATTTCTTTAAGAATCTCTTTCAAGCCTATGTGTTTTTAACATTCCAACTCGCATACTCTTACATTAATGTACTAATGTCAGTTGGGCTTCATCGTCTTATGATGAAGATAAATGTAAATAGAATCGGCATTTCAGCACACCATGGATCCACCGAGCAATTTAGAGTCAGTTGGTGAGCTTCCTTGCATTTCGGAGAATCTATTTTCATTTTTTTTTAATTAGTTCATTAGGATGTTGTGGGGTTTGTCCCAACATCCATATCATTAATTTTAGAGGCTTCATAGACAGTTAGATGTTAGTCCTTTGAGTCTTTTCATTACCATTTCTTATTGTTAAGATTTGGGTTGCCACTTTGTCCAAGTTGAATGTTTAACCTTTAAGCATTCTCAGTTATTTTAGTATTCAGTTCAGTTACGTGTTATTGATCTTTATTGATATGCATATTGTGTTCCGCTGCGTTAAGTAAGCCAGAGCAAGGGTTCGCTTGGGGACAACAATGATCTTCGAGTGCTCATCCCGTGGGTATATGATCGGGGCGTGAATATATATATATATATATATATTCATTCATGACATTCAAACAAGCCGCTAAAGTCGCTAAAGTAGTGATAAATCCTGTTAATAAAATGGGTCCATTCATCCTATATATACGCGATATTGAAACTTCATCAATACTAAGTTCTAACTTCAAATTAACATTTTTACTAACTATAAATCATCAAATTGACAAAAATCCTAATTCATAATAAAATTAAAGATTTTAAAATTCAAACTAGTACTTAAATAAAAAAACCTAATTCATTCGCTAAGAAACACAACCAAGCAATCAATAAAACACAAATTCCGTAACTAATTAACTATATCAAACATACCATAAATTGAAAACATTTAAAACTAATTTGATGAAACCCTATGCCTAAATTAATGGGGAAATAGACAATGGAGAGGGAGGGTGGTAGCAGCAGCGGCAAGGACTGTAGCAGCAGTGTCGCCGAGGATGTCAGAGAGAAGGAAGAGAAGAAAAATGGGGAAAATTGCATCTGGTTTATGCATATATTCTAAAGAAAGCGTAGGACATCTTCTCTTTGTCCATTACTTTTTAAAAATGGTTTACCAACATTTTGACCAAAAAACAACGCAATAAGCAAAATTGTCCTTCACTTTCCTCAATATATGAATATATATTTTGACCAAGAAGCGACATACATCAAGACGTCGTTTGTCGTTTCTTTATAAAATAATTGAACAATTAAAATCAATAAAAAATGATCGACAACATGGCTTTAGCTTAATTTATAAATAACTACTTTTAATAAACAGAGTTGGACTGCATCGCTACCAATGTAAAATAATTAATTATTTATTATATATACTTATTTGGCGAATAAATCGCTCAAAAAATGGACCAAGAGATGTCGCCCTTTTTTTTTTGTAAAACAATTTTATAAATATTTTTTGTTTAATTGCGACGGACGGTGTGGCAATTGACGTCGCTTTTTGGAGCGGCACCATCTGTCACTTATTTGTTCGTCGCTTTTTGGTAGCTTTCTAGTATTGTACCATTGAGAAGTAATCGACAAAATAGTAATGGAGGGGATCATTTGTAAATTTATTTCCTATATTTTTATTGGTTAATTAATTTAATTATGACAAAATTAAGACTAAGAAAATTATAAGTTTCAACATTTTTTAAGAAGAGTATATTAAATGAACAACTCTTGTGATTCCTATATCCTTCACTCGAATAGTAGGAATAAAGGGACTGTCCACCACTATGTTCCACAACTCACTGTCCTCATCCATTAGAAAGTCATGCATCATTGTATTCCATCAACTATAGAACTGATCAATGAAACGAGGTGCCCTGGTCAATGATTGTCCTTCTTCAAAGTTAAGTGGAGCACTCATTATTCCACATGAATTTCTCTCGGTATTAACTAGCTAGAGAGCCCCTGCTCTGATGCCAACTGTTAAGATGTATACATCCACAATCAGCCAATGGATCAAGTCCCTTGAAAGAGAAAGAACAGTAATGCAGGCACATACGATAAAATAAAAAACACAATAGGTTTATGTGGGAACCCTCTTGATCAAGGGTGGTGAAAACCATGACATGTCCTCACAAGATTACAACCCAACTCCATTTAACTCAAATAGAAAAAAAGGATTCAAATTACAACTTCTTGCAATCTAGGAATTACCTCTACATCCCTTCCCCCTCAATGTAGAAACTCTACTATAAGGAAAGAAACTAAGGATTAACTTTATTACCCACTCAGTCACCTAAATCTAGATGAATTAAAATTCAACTAAACAACAATAAAGTTTCCCACTAGACCACCTAATGCTGAATGATTTAGACTTTGACTAAGCAACAACAATGTCTTTACTAACCCAGTTAACCTAGAAAATTTAAACTTTTGTTTGAATGTAACAAGATCTAATTACTTTATAGCATAAGAAATGTTTACAACATAAGTGTTGTACTATAAATCCCAAGACAAGTAAGACACATTTAGCTCTAGCACGTCCCTATTGCTCTTGAGGAAAATACTTCTCGATGAAGTGGTTTTCTCTTGATTTATTAAGAATTCCATGAATGTAGGAATGCAAAAACTAAGGTTGTGTCCCCTGGAAGGAACCTTATAAAAGAACAACCACAACCTTTGAGGCCTACTATAGGCCGAGAATTCTATCACGCTCGAGAGTTGTGCACCAAACTTCTGTACTTTTTCCAGCTATTATTATTTTACATAGCACCAAGGGATTAAGTGCCCTTACAAGATCCCTTCTTTTTTGTAAAATAATCAAAACTAAAAATAGCACCTATACACGTTTAGAAGCAAGGAGTGAGTAACAACAACACAATACAAAAAAGCAACCTTATAAACAAGGCAACCTATCAAGAAATCGAGTACTCATTTAATCCCAACAGAAAGTCCTCAACCTACAACTTGCATATAAATCAGTCCATCCTAACAGTTCTACACAACACAACTCATAAGTCATATAATCATAATCCAATAGTTACAATCCGACTAGCTAACAAAAATCAAGTAAGTCAATCTCAATGTCAAGTTATTCAATCACAAGTAACACAAACATCTATCACACTTAACAAATAAGTCAATCATAAGAATCAAAAGGCATCAACCACCATAACTAATATCTTGCCAAAACCATTTCCGATCGGGACAATATTACTTGTCAAAACCATTCACATCAACTTTATATCATTTCACTAGTTGTAATCATTTTCCATCGTATTTATATGAAATTACTCGATGAAACCATTTATCATAAGATTTATATCATTTCACAATTCATAACCTTTTCCCATCAATTTTTTTATAAAATCACTAGTCACAACCATTTCTCATCAATTTTTTTTATCATTTTAGTAGATGAAACCATTTCCCACTGATTTCATCTCATATATCTAATCATGGTGAACAACAATCAATTCACATAATAAACTTTACACAATAATGAAGATACAACAAATGAAGTTCACTCTCATGTCATAAAAGCACTTTATGAATCAATTAAAGAGAGGTCACAACAAGGCAGTTACAAGTCATCAATATAAACACATAATCTTTTCAGTTTTATATTCATTATGCTTAATCAAGTGAAAAACAAAATGTCTCACCTCAATCCCGTTACCCCTAACACACAAACAACAAAGAAAATGCATGAATTCTACTAAATTACAAAGTTTACGAGATCACTTTCCTTAATTCAACCAACTAGTCACTACAAAAGTTGAGTCTTCCACTTCCAATTTCCAAAGCCACAAAATATATATCCATTAAGTATTCACAATAAATTTTTGAAAACAACAATATCTACATCAATTTCTTTGAAAGATTGGTCAATCAATTTAAAACTCATGGGTGAAAATCATTTTGAAAACGGACTCAAAATCAGACCAAAATCTTAAATTTTTTCTTAGAACTTGAGTCCTTGAAAAACATTTTCATTAGTGAATAAAAATCCCTTATTTTGATGTTAAAATCCATAAATAATCAAAGGATAATGAATTTAAGGATGACAAAAGCTTACCCATATGATTTCGCACCACAAATCCTTTCAAAATCTCCTCCAAGTGTTTTGCCAAGATAAGAAAATAGATAATGGAGCTAAACCCCAAAATTTTGAGACATAAAAAATGACCTTGGATTCGCAAAACCAAGCCCCACAAAAGTCATGACATTCGTGATCGCGAACCCAGCCTTCATGAAAGGAAGGTTCTCTATGAAAGCAATGGTCAGTAGGAGTTGACCCTTCTTAGAAGTGGTCAAGACCTTTCTAAAACGAGCCCCGTGAAAGTATGCCACCCGTTCATATCGTACGATGCACTAGATCAGACACACTAAAAAATAATCCAATATTCAAAATATTAAAATGATCTAGGGTTACGTTTGAAACCCTATACACACAAATCAAATATACAATCTAATTATACTTGAGTTCTGGATTCAATGGAACAATTGAAGCACGAACCTGATGTCATGTCCGAGATACCCTCGAGATGCGAACACAAAACCTAGGACCACAAGTGATCCCAAAATAACTCTTCTGGCATGATCATAAGCATACTAAAGATAATTAGTGATGCTGAAGATGAATTATAAAAAAATGAAGGGATGGGGAATACCCATATACTATAACTAATATAAATGAAATATAGATGAGTTTAATACAAAGAAGATATTAATTCTATGCCTAACTATGTTTGATTATAGACTTTAATTAACTAGAAATTTTAGGACAGGCCCAAACTAAGTCTAGAAAAACTAAAACTAAAGGACTAAAATTACTAAAAGGAAACTCATGACTATTGTTATTAAAAAATGAGGACTTACCACAAGTTCTACTGAATTGAAGACCGGGAATCGATCTAAGCATCATCCGGATGCTGAGAACCTGAACCTACATCACGAGAAGTCGTAGCACACGTATGCATCCAAATTGAAATGTTCTGTTCATGAAGGATAGAATAAATCTGAAATAATACTTTACTGAAAAAACACAAAAGCAAGTATAATATTCTAAACATGATATACTGAATACTGAGCTAACTTTATGCAATGACCAAATTTATAACATGCAGAGACTTAATATTGTCTGAATTGACAGAATTGTGGGGAGCTACTAACAACAAACAATAAAACCAGATGAGGTAAATGTGGAGTCTGATGTAAATGCCCCAATAGGAGGACCCAATATACCCTGCCATTGGTATAGAGGTATGCTGGTGTGATCTCTAAATTGATGCCAACAGAGGGGACTAACAACCTATGTGGCTAGTGGTTCTGGGACTATTCGGGTATGCTGAACCCTAGTGTCACTCGTTATTATGCTTCTCCCAATGAATTTAGTGGTCAACATATTATGAATGAGTTTCTATAATACTGGATATCTCTAAATTGAACATGTAATGAGAGAATGCAAAAATTAATTTTTTAATGATGCATTAATGACTAAGGCATATATAACTGAATAACTGATATGTCTAACCAGACATGTGTAATTTAAGAACTAAAGAAATACAAAGATAGGGTTCTGAAACTTATATGATAAACAAAGCAATAACATTATATTCTGATTTAGAACATAAACATAAGTAATTCATGATGAGCTACTGTAACTCTAGACACCCTAAGTCTATTCATAATAATGGAATCAAAAAACCGACAAATAACTATGGACCTAATGGGTGAAAGGAACCCACTGGTGAAAACCCACATACCTGATGACGAATTCCACGGAGAAATCTATAGATTTTGGGGCTAGAACTGATGCAACCTTGCTACATTTTTGCAGTTGATTTCTTGACCTTTTTCTTCTCTCTTGCTTCTAATTTCTATGATTTGTCTTAGGTAAGTTCTAGTTATGTTTCTAGGCATAAAGTAAATAAAGCCTCATTATTTAGGGTCTAAACGATGTAACTTAGGGGTCTAACAAAATAGGAAAAGACCAAAATACTCATGAATTAACTACTGTCAGAGTGGCCAACAAATTGTACCTATGGACTATATTTAAACCTACGGTCCGTAGGTTGGGGTCGTAAGTCATGTCTGGTCAAAAGTCCTTCACTTAAACAACCATAACTATTTACTCGGAGGTGGGATTTTAGCAAAGTCGGTTGCATTGGAAAGAGGATTAAATTAGCGATCATATCATAGTTCATGAGACGGTTAATTCATTTTTTGATAATATTATGACCATTTGAAGTTGACCCAATAAGCAATTCCCCCCTAACTAACTGCTAAACTTCACCCACGATCAGACCTACGGTTTGTAGGTTCATTTACGGACTGTACTAGTGGATCGTGGTTTTTGTAAGAATCTTGATAAAAGAGGCATCAATTTAAGAACACACACCACAAACGGTGGTAAGGTTTACGAACCGTATGTCTGTTCTGTGGGTCGAGACTCAACCAATTTTCTAATTTGGATTGGGGAAGGTGTTGCATTGGTGAACTACGAACCTAAAGTACGGGCCATAGATCAGACTACGGTCCGGGGATGGTGACCGTAGGGTACACCTGCAATATCTTAAAACTAGATATTTGTTCTATTTTTGGATACGGGGTGTTATATTATCTTTCCCTTGGGACATTCATCCTAGAATGAAGACTAAGCTAGATGAAATGGAGGGAGAGGTTTCCAATTCCTACCACTAAACACTGAGAATTGTTTTGATTGAACTGAGTTCCAAGATATGCAAATATGTTGAAAATGCAAGTACAAACTAAAGGAACATAATACTAGGACTAAATTTGTGCATGAATGATTGGAAACTAAAGAGTAACTATTACCTCAAGCGCGAGTGGTATAGGAATGAAAAAGGTGAGGATACTTGGCCTACATGACTGCTTCCGCTACCCAAATGGCTTCCTCTCTGTATTGACTCCTTCACAAAACCATGACTGAAGCGACATCTCTATTTCTCAACCTTCTAACCTAAAAATCAATAATCTCAAATGGTACATACTCATAAGAAAGACTATTCTTCAGAACCACACTCTCTAACGGAAGTATGGAGACTTGATCACCCACCCACTTCTTCAAAAGCGAGATGTGGAAGACCGGATGTACTTCTACTAGTTCTGCTGGCGATTCTAACTCATATGCAACTTTTTCAATCCTTTTAAAGATATTGTAAGGTATTATATATCTAGGTCCCAGCTTCCCTTTCTTGTTAAATCTCATCACCCCCCTTCAAAGGTGACACTTTCAAAAAAACCTTATCATAAACTTTGAATTCTAGTTACATCCTTCTTACATCTACATAAGATTTCTGATGACTCTGGGCTTCCTTAAGTCTGTCTTGAATGAGTTGTTCTTTATCCATAGAATAATTGATTAATTCGAGTCCTATCAAAGAAACTTTACCAACTTCAAACCAACAAAAAGGATATCTACATCTACGCCTATATAGTGCCTCATAAGGGCCATCTGAATTCTAAAGTAGTAGCTATTATTGTAGGCGAACTCAATAAGAGGAAGGTTATCATTCCAACTACCCTTGAAATGCCTTTCCATTCATCTATAGATGAAATGTTGTTCTAAGATTATCCTGAGTAACAAGACCTTTTTGAAATGACTTCAAAAAAATGAGAGGTAAACTGAGGACCTCTATTTGAGATGATAGACAAAGGAACCTCATGCAACCTGAATATATTATTACTGTAAATCTTGGCATAGTCCTTTGTTGAATCTATAGTCTTGACCGCCAAAGAGCGAGAAGACTTAGTCATCTTGTCAACTATCACCCAAATGGATTAATGTTGTCTGCGAGTACAAGATAACCCTATAACGAAATCCATATTGATGATCACTTTCCTCTTACAAAAAATATTGTCGATCTCTTGAGTCATAACCCTGGTTTTTATTGTTCTACCTTGACTTGCTAGCAACTGGGTCACTTACTCACAAAATCTGCTACTCTTCATGCCATTCCACCAAAAGACTTAATGCAAATCGCAGTACATCTTAGTGACGCCTTGATGATTAGAATATTTGGAGTTGTGGGATTCTACAAGAATATTTGCTCTAAACTCAATCACCCACATCAGGAACACACAATCTACCCTGGTAGCGATGTAAACCATCTCCCCTTTGGGAGAAATCCTCCACTCTTTGATTGTGGCTTTCACCCTTAAGTTCAAGCAAGATTGGATGACTGTCTTTCTTTTACTTAACTTCCACTACCAATGAAGATTCTACCCCATTCTGAACTATTACACCACTATCTGATATGCTCATACGGTGAACTCTCAAGCGAGAAAGCCTATGAACATCCTTCACTAGTTCCTTTCTTTTTTCCTCAAAATGGGCTACACTACCCATAAATAATATGCTAAGAGAATATGATACTACATTTTCCTTACCACGATGGTAATGCACACTGATATCATAATCATTTAAGAACTCAACCGATCACTTCTTGTGAAGATTCAACTCTTTCTGGGTGAGTACATATTGAGGGCTCTTATAGTTAGTGAACACATCTACGTGAACACCATACAAGTAGTGTCTCCAAATCTTGAGTGTAAACACCACTGCTGCAAGTTCAAGTCATGAGTTTAATAGTTCTTATCAAGAACCTTAAGCTGTCTAGAAGCATAAGCTATAACATTATCTCTTTGAATCAACACACATCCTAGGAAAACTCTTGATATATCACATAACTATATGAACCCTCTGGTATAGTCAATATAGAAGTTTTAGTCAATGTAGTTTTCAATTTTGAAAATTTTTATCACAATCATCTGACCATCGAAACTTGACCATCTTCTTAGTCAACCTAGTAAATGGTGAGAAAATTGATGAAAATCCTTTCATGAACCTTTTGTAATAACCCGTTAGACCCAAGATGCTTCTAATATTTTTAGCAGAGGTAGGTTTGGGCCATTTTTTCACTGCATTTATTTTCTGGGAATCTACTTTAATTCCTTCACTAGTCACAATATGCCAAAGGAAATCAAGTGATTGTAACCAAAACTAGAACTTGTTAAAATATTAAAATAACTAGCGATCTTTGTGAATTCGCAGAACAACTCTCAAAAAACTAGGATGTTCTTCCTCACTCTTAGAGTAAATCAGTATATTATAACAGAGACAATAACAAATAAGTCCAAGTATTGCTTCATAACTATTCATTAAATCCATAAATGCAACAGAAGCATTGGTTAGACCAAATGACATAACTACAAGTTCGTAACCGGATCCAAGGTCTATCTTTGAGAAATGGATAGCACCCTAAAGTTGTCCAAACAAGTCATCAATCCTTGAAATGGGATACTTATTCTTTATTATTACCTTGATTAGTTGTCTATAGTCAATGCACAGTTTCAGAGAACCATCTTTATTCATCAAGAACAACACTAGTGCAACCCATAGAGAAATACTAAGTCTGATGAAACCCTTATCTAGAAGTTCTTTTAACTGCTCTTTCAACTCCTTAAGCTCAGGTCAAGCCATTCTGTCATTCTGTAAGGAGGAATAGAAATAGTCTAGGTATCTTGAAGGAGATCAATTCCAGAGTTGATTTCCCTTTAGAGAGGAACTTCGAGAAGATTTTCTCGAAGCACTTCAAGAAATTAATTAAATATTTGAACTGACTCAAGAGTTGGGGTTTCATAGCTAGAATCTTTTACCCAAACTAGATGATAGAGATAACAATTAGAGATTATCTTTCTGTCCTTAAGATAAGAAATGAATCGACCGATAGGCATTAAACTACTACCCTTCAAGGCTAAGATTGGTTCTTTTGGAAACCAAAAAATGAACAATCCTAGTTCTAAAGTCAAATGAGGCATAACAGGAATGTAACAAATCAGTGCCTAAAATGACATTGAAGTCTACAATTTCTAACTTTATAAAATCTGTTAAGGTGACTTTCTGAGAGATTATGACAGTGCAATTTTCGTATACACGTCTAGCTATAACTGGGTCACCGACTAGATTAGAGACTGCAAAAGGTTCTGAGAGAGTTTTTGGACAAATATCAAACTTGAATGCTACAAAAGGAGTTACAAAAGAGAGATTAGTCCATGGATCTAACAATGCATACACATTAAGGTCAAAGACTCATAACATACGAGTGACTACATCATGAGAACCTTCCTGATCCTGGCAAGCCTGACGAGCATTAACCTTGTTCTTGCACTGACTGCCACCTGTACCAGATGAGTTACCTTGCTGATTCAAGAAACCATTCTAGTGTTGCTGATGTTGTACACTGGATCTACCATTACTCCTTCCTTGAACCATTCTATAAGGACAATCCCTCAACGTGTGACCTGATTGATCGCATTCAAAGCATCCTTCTTTTCCTACAATGCTCTCGCTCGAGTGGTTCTTACCACATTTAGAACAAGTGGGGTAGGTCTTGGTGCCTAAAACAATTCCCTGGGACTTAGAGCCTTGTGACCTACCCTTCTGATCAAACCTGTTCTTTGAGGATAGAACACTAGCTGAAGGGGATGGGGTCGAAGACTTCTGCTTAAATTGTGAGAGATTCCCACCACTCCACATTTGCTATGTGTAGTCATAGTTTCTAGTCCTAGCCTTCTTTATTTCCTTAGCCTACCCTATTATATTATCACCCTAATCCTGCTGAGCATGAGTCATGAGCCTAGATATGCTTATATCTCCTAGTAACATAGCATTCCTGCACTCTGTTTTCACAAAATCTAACACTTCATACAAGAACTTATTCGTGTGAGCCTTGGAATCAGCAACCATGCGAGGAGCATACTTTGAGAGTTTGTTAAACTTGAGCCCATACTCTTGGACAGTCATGTTACCATGCCTTAAGTTCATGAATTCCTGGGACCTTGCTTCTCTTAACTCTATTAGGAAAAACCTGTCTAGAAAGGTCTCAATAAACATTCCCAAGTAACAAGGGCTGCATCTGTACCCTATTTTCCTTTCACAGAGTATACTAGATATGGTCACATCTTTCAACTGGTATGATGCCAGCTTAACTCGATCATTCCCAATTACTTGCATCACGACAAATATATTCTTGATCTCATCCATGAAATTTTGGGGGTCCTCACTAGTCTATGATTTTAAGAACTCAGGAGGAGTCATCCTAACAAAATTACGAACCCTTACTGCCGTTGATCGACCATTTTCATTAACATGAACTTTAGTCGGTTAATTGCTCTAGTTGACAATACTCTAACCTAACATGTGAATATTATTATTGAATTCAGCGTTAGAGACTTCTTAGTCTTGGACTTGAGGAGCTGCGTTCGCATTCCTAGCATTCAAAATCCTTTGTTAGCTCAATTAGGAGGCATTATCAGATTGAATTATTGAACGTCGAGTTAGAATGAAATTATATCATACCTTACGCACGATAAGAGTAACAAGAAAAGGAAATATTCCTAAGAAACTTTGCAACCTCCTTATCATTAGATGTGGTGCACTTCACACCCATGAAAATGATTCTACTTATTGAGGCTTTTCAAACATTGTAGGATACTTAAACCTAGTGTTCTCATACATAGTTTGTCACTCCCTAAGCTACCCACGAGGCAGGGACACGGCAAGTAGGACCACAAGTGATCTTATGATAACTCTGCTGGCAAGATCATGAGCACACTAAACGTCACACCCTATGTCTACACCCTGGTCAGGACCGACACTCATTGACCATTGTTGGCCTCGAGCGAACCCTTGGCCTAGCTTACTTAGATCAGCGGAAAACTTACTCAATAATAAAACAAGAACAATGTCATAAATAACTTAAATTAAGGTCTTGTCCAAAATGAAATATCTTAAATGTAAGATAAAAGAGACTCAACTGAACTAACTAAACATCTGTATATGAAGACTCTAAAACTACTTTGATGAATGTTAGGACAGACCCCATAAAATTCTGAAATAGAAAGACTAAAAAGCATAAAAAGAATCCTACGGAATGCAAGGAGGCTTAGCATTGACTTTGAAGCTCAAACTGGATCAACGAAGCACTGTGTCTTGATCCTGGTTATCTGCGTCTTCATCATGAAATGATGCAGGCCAACTGGTATAAGTACATTGAATGTACGAGTACGTGATTCGGAATGATAAATAATGACTTAATTTTAATGGGAATAAGATGAACTTACCTTTGCTCTACTCACGTCAAGACTCTAATCAATGAATATATATAAAGCAATTTAAAAGTCATGCGATATATATAAATTTTGTAAGACAGTAAAGCCACTCATTTAATCAAAGAAAATGTTGTTCTATGGGAGTTTATCCAACCGACAACCCCCACTATGAGGCTAAGTTGTGATACAACATCTCGCCCACGCTGCCAGAACTGTCCTATACTTTTCTATTTAATAGAACATCCTCAACCTAATGGATCCACTGTCTACCTTACGTGATAATCTAAAAAGTATGACCCGTGAATACCTTTGATGGATACATGGTATACATGGAGACTTGAGTTAATCTGAATTGTAGTCCCCACATCGGTGCTCAATACTACTTCCAAAAATACTCGAGCTCTTGCTTTTAAAATATTCTATTTTCTTTGGGTTAAGAAAATTTCTCAACCCTTCTTAGATTAAAAAAACCCTCTTGAAATCAATGTTGCTCTTATTATTTGTCTAAACACTTTTGGAAATCTTAGTTCCTCTTCAACTTAAATGTGAAAACATTTACGAACTTTTAGGGAGTACTTAGTTCCCTTATATCTTAAGAGAAATGAACTCAACTCTTCTTCTTTGCATAACTTGAAACTTAACTCTTATGGAATACTTAGTTCCATTATAGCTTTGGATAACTTAGCTCAAATCTTTTACTCTTTTCTCAACTCATAGCTTGAACCTTAATGTTTATTTAAGACTCTTGAATGCTTTAGGAACTTACTTTGACTCTTAACTTCTTTGACTTTGATCTTAACTTCCCTTGAATTGGATTATGGATTTTAGGATCATGATCTCATGTTTATGCATGATTTCATGATGTTTAGATGACTTTAAAGTGTTGAAATCAACTAGGAATAATAGGTACATCACTTAGGAACTCGTATAGAAAAATCAGGGAAAAATAGGTCTCGAGGTGACCTAGGCTCTCTAAGAGGAGCGAAGAGCCAGAGCCTGACGAACCGACTCTGGTCTAAGTCTCTTAGGCTGGAGCGGCGGGCCAAGGCTTGTGAGACAGAGCCTTCTCATAGAGGCTCTGGCACACGTGGTTCCCCAGGGCTTGTCAAATAGGATTTCAAACATTTCTTCTCTGATTTTTAAATCTAAACCTTCTAAACTCTCATGGATCTTACCCCAAACACTTAGGATCACTAAATATCTTAATACCCAATAGCTTAGACTGGTAAAACAGCCCGGACGCATGAATAAAAACAACTAAAAGATATGCAACAACCCAAATAACAAGAATTCAAAAATTGTTCATCAAGAACTTCAATATTCTTCGTCAATCTCATCAAAACTTGCCGAATTAAACATGTTAGTTTGTGTATGAACGAACCCAAAACAGGAAGGCTCACATACCTCGATAGGGATCACCCCTAACGAATTCCACTAGAATCTCTTGGTGTTCTTGGTGAAATCTTGCTTTTTTTCTCCCTTCTCCTTTTTCTCTTCTCTTTTCTTCCAAACCCTAAGAATAAAAAGTATATTCTTATCTGAACTAAAATTGGGTTATACCCCAATTAGATCGTGAAAACAAATTAGGAAATACTATGGTAAAAGGCTACTTTATCCTTACTGAAATCCGGATTTGACTTTCCTCAGTCCAACAACCCAAGTGCCGAAAGATATATTTCCCTCATACATCATCTAAAATTCTAAAACTCAGCACCGTTGGAAAGATATTTTGACGGGAAATAATTCACGCTAACTATTTCTGACCTGGGAGTTATGGTCGTTTCAAGATGACCTAAAAGTCACTTTCATACTGAATAAATTTTTTGATTTCCCTATTTATTTTAACAAATGACTATTCTTGGTTTCTTAACTTATTCTTAGTTAATTTAAGTTACGAGATGTTACAACATATCCCCTTGGGAACATTTATCCTAAAATGAGAAATCTTTCACTAATCTAGGGTAGTAACATCATTTCAGCACTCACCAACAAAATCAAATAACAACCTACTTATACATAGTATTATAAAATGATAAGAAGAGAATTTAGTACCTTGATCTGCATTCCCTCCGGATTCGAAGAGATATGGATATCTTATCTTCATATCCTCTTTAGCTTCCCATGTTATTTCTTCAACAAACTGATTCCCCGACATTGACAGATGCAACTTCCTTTGTTCTCCACTTGCGAACTTGACGATCCAAAATTTGAACCAGAACCTCGTCTTAGGATAAGTTATTCTTAATCACAACATCTGAGTTGGTACAATCAATGAAGGATCACCCAATCATTTCTTTAACATAGACACATGAAACACCGGATGAACTGTTTCTACATCTCGGGATATCTCCAATTCATATGCTACATTTCCATCCCTCTTGGAGACTCTGTAAGGTCCAATATATCGGGGACTAAGTTTTCCATTCTTACAAGACCTCATAACTCCCTTCATTGGTGAAACTTTCCGATACACCCAATCTTCCATTGCAAACTCTAATGGTCTTCTCCTAACATCTGTGTAGGACTTTTGGCGACTATGTGCCGTCTTTAATCTCTCACGAATCAGCTTCACCTTCTCTATAACTTGGTTAACTAGATCTTGTTGTATCATCCCTACTTTCCCAACTTCGAACCACCCAATAGGAGATCTGCACCTCCTCCCATAAAGAGCTTCATATGAAGTCATTTGATGCTCGAATGGTAACTGTTGTTGTAAGTGAACTCAATGAGAGGTATCTGATCATCCCAACTCCATTTGTAATCGATCACACAATCTCTCAACATATCCTCTAATGTATGCGTAGTACATTCTGCTTGTTCATCCATCTGAGGATAAAAAGCAGTACTTAGGTTCAGCTTTGAACCTAAATCTTTCTGGAAAGAGTTCTAGAATT
The DNA here is from genome assembly GCA_027704865.1 of Solanum neorickii. Taxonomy (NCBI): domain Eukaryota; kingdom Viridiplantae; phylum Streptophyta; class Magnoliopsida; order Solanales; family Solanaceae; genus Solanum; species Solanum neorickii. The sequence continues at coordinate 9,712,870 of JAKWJC010000368.1, read as the reverse complement.
GTGTAGTAAATTGTGCACCTCTATTTGAAATAATATAGATCGGAAGTCCATGAAATCTCACCACTTCTTGAAGGCACAACTTGCCATAATCCTGGGCCGAATACAAAGTCTTTACCGACAAGAAATGGCTGACTTTGTCATCCTATATATAATCACCCAAATAGAATCATGTTTCATGCGAGACCTTGCTAATCTTGTGATTAAGTCCGTAATAATCATGTCCCACTTCCATTACGAAAGTTCCATTGTCTAAGGCAAGCCTCCAGGCCTTTGGTGGAACCCAAATTAATGGAATAAAGGAGCTATGAGCTTCCTCCAGGATCCTCTCTTGGAGTCCATCCACCCTAGGTACACACAGAATACATTGGTACTTCAGTACACCATCTCCCCCTTATTAAAAAGCCAATACTCTTTGGTTATGGACATTTGACTTAAAATCAATCAAAATGGGGTCTTGATCTTGCTTTTCTTTCACAATTGACACTAATGATGACTCAACCCCCTTTGGTCAGTGCTATTCCTCCTTTTGTGGAATCCATAAGTCTGACTCCTAAATGTGTAAGTATGCGCATAAATTTAGCTAACTCCCTATTTTCTTCTTCAACATAGGCGGTACTACCCTTGGAAAGCATGCTCAAGGCATCAACAACCACATTAGCCTTACCTGGGTGGTATATAATACTTATATCATAATCCTTGAGTAATTATAACCACCTCTTTTGTCTAAAATCTATTGAATTCTGAGTGAACACATATTGGAGGCTCCAATAATCAGTGAATATGCCAACATGAACACCATACAAGTAGTGACGCCATATCTTTAAAGAAAACTACTGCATCAAATTCCAAGTAATGAGTTGGATGATTCTTCTCATGAACCTTCAAATGTCTGGAGGCATAAGCTATTACCTTTCCATTATACAATAACACACAACCCAAACAAACTCTCGATGGTCATAGTACACAACAAAACCTTGAGTACCCTCTGGTAAGGTCAAAACCAGAGTGTAGTGAATCCTTTTTTCAATTTCTGAAAACTTTTCTCATAAGCTTCAAACTAATGAAACTTAAGTGTCTTCTGAGTTAGCTTGGTCAATGGAGATGAAATAGATTAAAGCCCTTTAACAAATCTCCTATAATAATCAACCAAACCCTAGAAACCCAATCTATCTGTTGGAGATGAGGGTCTAGGGCAACTCTGAACTGCTTCTATCTTTTGAGTGTCAAATCTAATCCCATCACCAGAAATAATGTGACGAAAAATACCACAGACTTAAGCCAAAACTCAAACTTGTAGAACTTGGCATATAACTCTTTATCTCTCAATGTCTAAAGAACAATCTTAAGGTGACTAGTATGATCTTCTTCAAGCCTTGAGTAAATCAGTATATCATCAAAGAGGACGATGAAAAATAGATCTAAATAAGGCTTGAAGACTCTTTTCATAAGATCAAAAAACGTTGCAGTTTGTCAAACCAAAGGGCATAACTAGAAACTCGTAGTGCCCATATCTTGTTCTAAAATCTTTCTTGGGAATATCACATTCCTTAACTTTCAAAACTCATGGTAATATGACCTGAGATCGATTTTCGAGTAGCATAAAGCACCCTGAAGTTGGTCTAAAAGATTATCCATCCTCGAAAGAGGATATTTATTCTTAACGATCACCTTATTGAATTGGCGGTAATCTATACACATACTAAGGGAACCATGTTTCTTTATTACAAACAAGATGGAGCGCCCCATGGTGAGACACTTGGTCGAATGAAACCTTTATCTAACAGATCTTTCTGTTGTTTTTTCAACTCCTTTAACTCTGATTGTGCCATTATGTATATGGAAAAATTGAGATAGGTTGAGTATCTGGAATGATTCGATGCCAAAGTTTATATGTCTTTTAGGAGGGACTCCAAGTAGATCATCAGGAAAAATTTCTGGAACCTCTTTCACTATAGAAACTGAGTGAAGGGAAGGTATCTCAATACTTAAGTCCTTAACTCGGACTAAGTGATAGATACACCCTTTTGAGACTACACTTTCTCTTCTTTAGGTAATAAATGAAATGATCCTTAGGCACTACTGAACTACTAGTTCACTCTATGACAGACTCATTAGGAATCTGGAACTTGACAACTCGAGTTCTACAATCTATTGATGCATAACAGGCACTAGAATGTCTACTCCACTAGACCAGCCATGCTTTTCTTATGATTGATAGAATAGGATAATCACGATATACTCTTTCCACTAGAATAGACTCCCCAAAAGGTGTAGACACTCAGAAGGGTTCACTATGTTTTTCAGGAAGAATCTCAAATTAATTTGCAACATAAGGAGTTTCAAACGATAAATTTACTTCTGGGTCTAAGAAAGCATAAAAAAAATTAAAGACTTTTATCATACCCGTGACAATATTTGGAGATTTATCTTGCTATTGGTTACTAGTGATTGCATAAAGATAGTTTGCCCCTCCGCTAGTACCAGAAATGGCTCCTCTATGTATATCCTTATCTGGTGGAGTAACTGATGAATATTGATATCTATTGCCTGAATTTCCACCCCTTTGCTTACTATTTGGGAACTCTCACATTAAGTGACCCTCTTGACCACGCTTTAATAAACCTCTATGGACATCACGACATCTACCTGGGTGGTTACTACCACATTTAGCACATGCAGAATCCTAACTCCCCCTTTGTGCCACACTACCTTGAGATTGTGGTAGTCTAGCCTTGACGTTCTGAGAATTGTAGACATTATACTCACCTCTGTTTCTAGGCGCAGGTTCACTAGAAGATGATGGTGCATGCCCTTTTTATTTGGGAATTTCGGTCAAATCGCTTCACTCTTCTGTTGACTAGACTCACTCCCTGTCTTAGCTTTTTTATTTTTGTACTCTTCTCTGTCCCTCAGCTTTTTCTCCTCCACCTGTTATACATACACCATTAATCTTGAAATGTCCATGTCCCCAATAACCATTGCAGACCGACCCTTTTTCTTGAAGAACGACCCAAACCAGCAATAAACAAGCTCATCCTACTCCTCATGTCCTTAACCATATCTGGAGCATAACAAGATAGCTGAATAAATTTCAACCAATGCTCTTGCACAGTAAGTGAGTCCTGTTTTAAGGTAAGGAACTCACATACTTTAGCCTATTTCTTTTCTCAGGGAAAGAAACGCCCCAAGAAAGCTTCTTCAAAGCAAGTCCAATACGAATGTGGTGCATTTTCATCTCTACCCTACTTGCACTAGTTTTAACAAGTCCTAGCCACATTCTTGAGTTTGTATACAAATAGTTGTACTCCTCAACACCAACAACATGCATTACATCAAATACATTCTTCGAATATTCTACAAAGTTCTTCAGATCCTTGTTAGTGCTTGAACTAGTGAAACTTGAGGGGATTCATCCTCAAGAATTCCTAAATCCTCGAAGTGTCATCCCCTTGTTGTCGAGCTCCTCGTTGTTGCATGACTTTTTTTGTCAAAACTTGGCTCAACATCCGAATAGCATCACAGAAATCAGCATCGGTAACCTTGCATTGATGTTGCACTTTAGGAGCATTGAGTAACTCTTGTTCCTAAGCTTCTTCATTTCAAGTAGCTTGACGACCTCATGCTGCTCTTCGTAGAGACATTGTTATCTAAACCACATGCACACACGAATTAGAGAGAGACACATTTAGAGATAAACTCTAATGCATGAAATGAGTATGAAAGAAGTGAAGAATTCCTAAATGTTGTAGCCTCTCAATCATATATGTGGCACGCTTCACACCGATGATTAAGACTCTAAAGACATGACTTCATAGACTCCCTAGGACTATTGAACTTTGTGCTCTGATACCATGTTTGTCACGCCCTGAGCCTATTCCCTGGCCGAGACTGGCAGTAGGTAACCGTTGCTAGCCTCGAGCGAACATTTGGCCTGGCTTACTTAACTCAGTAAAAGACTTACTCAAGAATAAAACAAGAATAATCTCATAAATAACTTAAATTAATATGTTGGTCAAAATGTCACTTTAGTCTCAAAATGAAATATCTGAAATGCAAAATAAAAGAGACTCAGCTGAACAAACTGACCATCTGTCTATGAAGCCTCCAAAATTACTTTGGGCAATGTTGGGATAGACCCCACAACATTCTGAAATAGAAAGAATGGAAATCATAAAAATAATCCTTCAAAATGTAAGGAGGCACATTACTGACTCTGGAGCTTAAACTGGATCAACCAGGCGCTGCATGCTTATCCTGGTTAACTTCATTGTCATCGTGAAACGATGCAGGCCAACTGGCATTAGTGCATTGGATGTACGAGTATGTGAGTTTATGCTAAACAACGACTTAAGCCTGATGTGAATAAGATGAACATACCTTGGCTCTGCGCAACTCAAGACTTACAATAATCAATGAACATATATAAGACAATTGAAAACACATGTGATGCATATAAAGTGTCTAAGACAGTAAAACAACTCAATTCATCAAAGAAAATGCAATAACAGACATAACTTTACTTATATAAGAAAGTAATGTAGTTCTTTGGAAGTTTCTTTAACCGACAACCACCACTATGAGACTAACTGGTGATACAGCGTCTCGCCCACGCTTCCTGAACTTTCCTATTCTTTGCCGTAGCATAGAACATCCTCAACCTAGTGGATCCACTGGCTAATCTCACATGATCATCTAAAAAGTATGACCCATTAATACGCAATGATGGCTAAATGTTCTACATGGATACTTGAGTTAATATGGACTCTCGTCCCCACATCTGTGCTCAATATTACTCCAAAAATATACTTTAGCTCATGCTTTTAAAATATCCTCTTTCCTCTTGGATTAGGATAATTTTCTCAACCTTTTTAGTTTTAAAAAAAGCCTCTTTGAATCAATTTTCCCTTTTTATTTCTCAAACCTCTTTTGGAAATCTTGGTTCCTCTTTAACTTAAATTTGAAAACATTTATAAACTTTTAGGGAGTACTTAGTTTCCTTATATCTTATGAGAAATTAACTCAGATCTTACTTTTTGCTTAACTTGAAACTAAATTCTTAGGAAATACTTGGTTCCCTTATAGCTTTTTAGAACTTAACTCAATTTTTATTTTTATTTTTTTGCTCAACTCATATATTAAACGTTAAAAAAAATTCAAAATTTTTGTTTAAAGACACTTGAATACTTTAGGCACTTACTGTGATTTGTTTCTTAACTTTTACAGTTGACTCTTAACTTCTTTGACTTTGATCTTAACTTCCCTTGAATTGAACTATGGATTCAAGGATCATGATCTCATTTTTATGGATGATTTCATGATGCTTAGATGTATTTTAGAGTGTTGGAATAAACTGGAATAATAGGTACATAATTTAAGAACTCATACGGAAAGATATGGGGAAAATGGGGTCTCGAGGTGATGTTGGTTCTTTGAGAGGCGTGGAGCACCAGATTCTGACGGAGAGACTCTTGTCTGAGGTACTCTGTCTGTTTCAGCGCACTAGGGCCTGTCAGATAGAGCTTGCCTTAGGGGCTCTGGCAGTCGCGACGCCCCAGGTGTTGTCAGACGAGATGTTAGACTTTTCATCTCTGATATTTAACTCAGGTGTTGTCAGACGAGATGTCAGACTTTTCATCTCTGATATTTAACTCTAAACCTTCTAAAATCCCATGAATATTACCTCAAACACTTAGGATCACTAAATACCTCAATACCCAATTGTATAGACTCATAAAAAGGTCAGGAAACACAAATCAGAACAACTGAAGATATGCAACAACCCAAACGACAAGAATTCGATAATTGTTCATCAAGAACTATAATACTCTTCGCTCAATCTAATAAAAATTTCTGAATTAAACATGTTGGTATATGGGTGAACGAACCCAAAACAGGAAGAGCTCATACACCTCGATAGGGATCACCCTCGACGACTTCCTATAGAATCTCTTGACGTTCTTGGTGAAATCTTGCTCTTTTTTTTCCTTCTCCTTCTTCTCTTCATTTTTCTCCCAAATCCTAAGCTTGAAAAGTAATCTTAAATAAATTATGAAATTGTAGGGTAGAAAGACTACATTACCCTTACTAAAATCCGGATTGGACTTTCCTCAGTCCAACTGCCTAACTTTTAAAAGACATATCTCCCTAATATTACATAAAAAATGTGCAAACTCGGTGCCATTGGAAAGATATTTCGAAAATTTTACAAACCATATAAAGAAATTACAGTAACTCCTCTTGATCTTGGAGTTATGAACGTTTGAAAATGACCAAAAACACACTTTTATACCTAGTTTTTTTTTTAAAGATTTCCCTATTTTAATTCCACAAATTACTATTCTTGGTTTCTTAGCTCATTATTAGTTAATTCATGTTACCAGATGTTACACTAAACATAATGAAAGGATGTGGAATAATTATATACTATAACTAAGATAAATGAAATACTGACGAGTTTAATACAAAGAAGATATTAACTCAATAGTAAGCTCAAACTAACAATGTCCGAAAATTGGCACTAACTGACTAGAAATGTTTGGACAAGCCCTCGATAAGTCTAAAAAACATAAAACAAAAGGACTAAAATAATTGTAGAGAAAATTATGACTATTGTCTTTGAGAATAAGGACTCACCACTAATTCTACTAAAATGATGATTGGGAATCGATCTAAGATTATTTGGATGGTGAAATTCTAAAGTTACAGCATGAAAATATGCATTGCACGTATGCTTTAGTACATTAAATGTATTGAGCATGAAGGATAGAATAAAGATGAAATAATACATATTGATTAAGCGAAAAGCAAGTATAATATTTTGAACATGATATACTGAATGCTGAACTAACTCGATGAAATGACCAAATTTATAACATGTAGAGAATGAATACTGACTGAACTATAAATATGTTAAATACAATAGAGTCTGACTGAACTGTGGGAGATACTAATAACCAACAATTAAACCACATGATCTAAATGAAGTCTGATGTATAAACCCCATTAAGAGGATACAATATACCCTGCCAAAGGTATAAATGCATGTTGACGTGATTACTAAACCGATTTTTACATAGGGGACTTACAACCTATGTGGCTAGTAGTTTTGGGACTATTCGGTTACGCACAACCCTAGTCAGACTAGGTATTATTCTACTCCCCTGAATTTACTGGTTAACATATTATGAATGAGTATCTGTAATACTGGATAACTTAAAATTGAACATGCAACAATTAGTTTGGTAATTATCCATTACTGACCGAGGCATGTATAATTGAACTACTGATATGTCTTACCTAATATATGTAATTCAAAAACTAAAAAATACAAAACTAAATTTTGAAATTCATACGATAAACTGAGCAATAACATTATAATATGATTTGGAACATAAACATAAGTAATTTACTATGATCTTCTCCAATTCTAGAAACCCTAAGTCTATTGATATTAAGGGAATCAATAAACTGATTGAAAACAATGGACCTAATGGGTGAAATGAACCTACTAGTGAAATCCCACATAACTTGTGACAAACTCCACGGAAAAATTGTTAGATTTTGGGGGTAGAACTGATGAAACCTTGTTGCATTCTTGAACTAGGGTTCTTCACTTTTTTCTCCTCTTTTGATTCTAATTTTCTATGTTTTGGTTTATGAATAGACTTAGGTAAGTTCTAATTATGCTTCTAGGCTTAAACTGAATAGAACCTCATTATTTAGGGTCTAAACGATATATCTTAGAGGTTTAAAGAAATAAAAAAAGACCAAAAGGCCCCTGAAATAAATGATGTCGGAGTGGACAATGGATTGAACCTACGGTCCGTAGGTTGGGGTCGTAAGTCAAGTTTGCTCGACTAGGCTTCACTATAATGAGCATATCTTTTTATTCGGATGTAAAAATTTTTCAAAATCGGTGGCATTGGAAAGGTGATTCAATTATCTACATATCGTAGGATCATGAGACACCTAATTAATTTTGGTGTAAGAGTTATGAGCCTTTGAAGTTGAACCAATCAGTAATTCCCACATAACTAATTACTAACCTTTACCCACGGTCAGACCTACGGTCTGTAGGTTCATCTACGAACTATAATGGTGAATTACGGTTCGTGTTAGATTCTAAGTTAAAGGTTCCTCAATCTATGGACACAAACCAGGGTCATGGTCTATTCTACGAGCCGTACGTCTGTTTCGTTTATTGAGACTTTACTGATTTTTGGAGCTGGATTTGGGGAGGGGTTGCATTGGAGAACTTCTGGCCAACAACACTGGTCGTATATCAGACTACGGTCCATGGATGGTGACCGTAGGTTACACCTATATTTTTGGTAAACCTGCTATCTGGTTTGTTTTTGTATATGTGTTGTTACACCTAAACTCTCATTTACCATAGATTTGTAAAAAACTACTCATCCCCGGAATTTAATTAAAATCTAAATATTTCAAACTTAGAATCTAAACCCTAAATGTTGACCAATGTAGATACAAAGGCTAAATTTACACAATTTTCCTTCTTAAGAACTCAAATCCTCAGAAGAAATCAGAATTTGAAACTGACAACTCTCCACATACCATATTCCACATTCTTGGAATGATGGGATCGACAAAATTTCATTCATTCATTTGAAACCACAAAAGACACCAAAACCTACTTTTTAACAACATTAACCTTCCAAACTCAAATCTTACAAAATTCTCAATTTTAACTCAAAATTTTAACCAGCTCTAAAAACTTAAACGCAAAAGACTCGGGGTCAAAATCGGGAGGGGGAAAACAATAAATTCATGAAACTTTCCTAAAATGACCTACCAGATCTTCACAATGACGAGTTAGAATCATGTTTCCAACATCATCCATCATTGTTTCTTGCTCCGAGCCAGCAGTGGAACCCAATCGGTAAGTTTCTTCTAACGCAAGAGAAAAATATTTTCCAATTCAAGATTGTATTCGATAACTTCTTTTGAGGTTGTTTGTGTCATACATTAATGTTGTGGTGAATACATTTTGTATATGATACTAAAAACTTAACCTGTTAACAAAAAACAAAAATAGAAAAGAATATAAGAATTAGTACACAAAAAACTTTATTAATAATTACTTGTTATCAATTCCCCGCAACAACATCAAAATTTGACTTGTGAAAACACATTATATGTTTTGCACCTCACTAGTAAGCTATTAATATAGTATAAAGATCATTTCCACAAGAATTACCACATAATAATTCAATCTATTCTTGCTAGTTGTTACTCAATTCATCAAAATAAGAGAGTTGGTTGTGGTTATGAAACAACTTTATCGGCTAAATTATAAATTAGCACAATCGATAAGTACAAATTTTAATATTTATAACAATTGGGTAAAAGACAATGCACATACATTATGATAGGTGAAATTTGAGTTAATTCATTTATCATGTCTAATGTTCTATTGATTCTCTTGAATTCGATAGATTATTAAAGTATCTTTAACATTTTGATTTCTCTTCCTAGGTGACACACCCCGAGCTACCCATGAGACACGGACATGGAACCTTGGACCACATGTGATCCCAAGCTAACCCTGCTAGGATGATCATGAGCATACTAAAGATAATAAACTGTTGCGGAAGCTAAATCATACTTAAAATGAAAACATGGGGAATACCCATATTCTATAACTCGTATATTTCAAAACAATGAGTTTGATACAAAAGAAATATTAACTCAATATTAACCGAAATACTGGGACAAGCCCCAACTAAATCTATCAAAAACTTAAACTAAATGACTAAAGAGTGAAATGAAACGCATCTCTGTTATCCTCGGAGAATGATTACTCACCACTAAATGTTGAACTGCATATTGGGAAATCGATCTATGTGTGATCTGGATGATGAGAACCGAAACCTACATCCCGAGAATATGTAGCGCACGTATACGTCAGTACTTGAAAGGTACTGAGCATGTACGATAGAGTAAAGCTCATAACTGAACAAGCACAAAAACAACTATAATAATCTGAACGTGATGTGCTGATTTCTTAGGTAACTGGATACAATGTTCAATTTATAGCATGATGAAACTGAATACTGAATATACTGATAAATGTTAAATGCAGAGAGTTCGACTGAACTGTGGGAGCTACTAATAACCTATAATAAAACCACATGAGCTAAATGTGGAGTCCGATGTATACGCCCCTTAGAGAGGACCCAATATACCCTACCAAAGGTATAGAGACCTGCTGGCGTGATCACTAAACTGATTGCCCACAGAGAGGACTTACAACCTACTTGGCTAGTAGTTCTGGGAATATTGGGTATGCTAAACCCTAGTCAAACTCGGTATTATGCTACTCCCAATGAATTCTCTAAATTAACTGATTATATCTGAATTACTATAAATATTGGATAGCTCAAAACTGAACATGCAAAAATAGAATGCAATAATTAATCTGGTAATTATGCATTTATTATTGAGATAAGTATATCTGAAGTATTTGAAATATATGACCTAGTATGTGTAATTAAAGAACTAAAGAAATACAAATATAGGGTTAAAAAATTCATGCAATAATATGAATAATAACATGATAATCTGATTTGGAGAATATATTTAATAAATTCATAAAGTTATATCAGTGTTCTAGAAACCCTAGGTTTAATCATGATAAGAGAATAAAGAACTGACTGAAATTAAGGACCCAATGGGTGAAAGGAACCCATTAGTGAAATCCCACATACCCGGTGATGAAATCCTCAGAAAAATACTTATGTTTCGGGGCACAAACTGCTGGAGCTTGTGGCGTTCTTGAACTAGGGTTCTTGACCTTTTTTCTCCTCTCTTGCTTCTAATTTTCTAATGTTTGATTTAATGATTTGACTTGGATATGTTCGAATTATGTTTCTATGCTTAAACTGACTAAAATCAGATTATATAGGGTCAAAAAGATGTAACTTCGGGTTTATATGGAGTGGGAAAGGTCAAAAAGACCCCAAGGAAGGTTGCTGTCAGGCCTCACGACGGCCAGGACTGACGGTCTGTCGTTCGCCCGACCCCTCATCGTTGGGTCCGTCAGCGACAGGCCTTTACTAAAACGGGCATAACTTTTTACTCGGAGGTCTGATTTTAGCAAGATTGGTGGATATGCAAAAATGATTCAATTATCTATCTGTGGGTAGGTCATGGGAGACCAAATGCATTTTGTTCTAAGAGTTATGATCATTTTAAGTTGACCCAACATCATATCCCCTTAACTGGCTGCAAATTTTCCACCTACGGTCAGACCTATGGGTCGTAGGTCTACCTACGAACCATGTTGGTCATCCACAGCTCTTGTCAGAGAGTGGTTGAATGGAGTCTTGATCGACGGTCACGGACTATGGATCGTCGTTTGACCTACAGACTGTAAGTTCGTCTGTTGTCCAAGACTTAACTAATTTTTCTAAGTTAAAGTTTTTGGGAGTTTATGATCCCATCGATGGTTCTGCAGGATGGACCGTGGTTCAGGCTACGGTCCGTCAATGCCACCATTTGTAGTACGTGCAAATTTTTTGGAAAAACTAATTTTTTGTTTGTTTTGGCTACGGGGTGTTACATTATCTCCCCCTTGGGAATATTCATCCTCAAATGAAGACTAAACTAGCTGAAATAGAGGGAGAGTGATGCAAACCCCTCTACTAAACACTGAGAGCTGAGTTTTGAGTACATGCAATTATGGTAAAAATGAAAGTACAAACTAAGGGAACATAATTCTAAAACTAAATTTACGCATGAATGACTGTAAAATTGAAGAGGAACTATTACCTCAAGCTGGAGTGGAATCGGAAGGAAAAAGGTAAGGATACTTGGCTTTCATGTCTGCTTCTACTTCCCAAGTAGCTCCCTCTATGGATTGACTCCTCCACAAAACCTTGACAGAAGCGACTTCTTTGTTTTCAACCTTCTAACCTGACGGTTATGAAGCTCAACTATTACATCCTCATAAGAAAGACTATCTTTCACCATTACACTCTCTAGTTGCACTATAGAGGCTGGGTCACCCACGCACTTCTTCAAGTGAGATGTGGTAGACCGGATTAACTGCTGGTAGTTTTGCTGGCAACTCTAACTCTTATGCCACCTTGCCAATCCTTTTCATGATCTTGTAAGGGACTACATATCTTAGATTGTGCTACCCTTTCTTTCCAAATCTCATGACCCCTTTAATAGGTGAGACTTTCAGAAAAACCCAATCATTAACTTGGAACTCTAGTTCCCTTCTCCTTACATCTGCATAAGATTCCTGACGACTTTGGACTGTCTTAAGTCTATCCCTAATAAGTTTCACTTTGTCCATAGCATAAAGGACTGAATCCGGCCCTATCAAAGCTGCTTCACCTACTTCAAACCAACCAACAAGATATCTACATCTACGCCCATAAAAAGCCTCATAAGGGCCATCTGAATGTTGGAACGGTAGCTATTATTGTAAGAAAACTCAATAAGAGGAAGGTGATCATACCAACTACTTTTGAAATCGATCACACAAGCTCTCAACATATCCTCTAAGGTCTTAATGGTACGCTCTCCCTGCCCATCCGTCTGTGGATAAAATGTTGTACTAAGGTTAACTTGAGTATCAAGAACTTTTTGAAATGACTTCCCGAAATAAGAGGTAAACTGAGGACCTCTATCTAGGATGATAGACAAAGGAACCCCATGCAGCCTCACATTTTCAGTAAGGTAAATCTTGGCAGAGTCCTCTGCCGAATATGTAGGCTTTACTGCCAAAAAACGAGAAGACTTAGTCCTCCTATCAACTATCACCCAAATTAAGTCATGTTGTATTCTAGTACGAGGTAACCCTGTGATGAAATCCATATTGATCACATCCCACTTCCAAGTAGGAATATCGATCTCTTGTGTCATACCTCCTGATTTCTGATGTTCTACCTTGACTTACTGGCAATTGGGGCAATTACTCACAAAGTCTGCTATATCCCTCTTCATGCCATTCCACCAATAGACTTACCGCTGATCGCAATACATCTTAGTGGCACCAGGATGAATATAATACCTGGAGTTATGAACTTCTGCAAGAATATGATGCCTCAACTCTCCCACATCAGGAACACATAATCTACCTTGGTAGCGAAGTACACAATCTCCCATTTGGGAGAAAACCTCCACTCCCTAATTGTTGACTGCACCCTTTAGTTCAAGAAGGATCAGACAACTCTCTTGCTTTTTCTTAACCTCCACTACCAAAGACGATTATGCCCCATTCTGAACTGTTACACTGTTGTCTTATATGCTCATAAGGCGAACTCCCAAGTGATCAAGCTTGTGAATATCCTTAACTAGCTCCTTTTTTATTCCTCAACATGGGCTACACTACTCATAGACAATCTACTAAGAGCGTCGGCCACTACATTCGCCTTTCAAGGAAGATAATGCACACTCATATCACAATCCTTAAGGAACTCAAGCCATCTCCTCTAGCGATGATTCAACTCTTTCTGGGTGAACACATACTGATGGCTTTTATGATAGGTGAACACATCGACATGAACATTATACAAGTATTGTCTCCATATCTTGAGTGCAAACACCACTGCTGCAAGCTCGAGGTCGTGAGTTGGATAGTTCTTCTCATGTACCTTAAGCTTTCTAAGAGGCATAAGATATAACCTTATCTCTTTGCTTCAACACACCACCAAGGACAACTGTGGATGCATCGCAATAGATCACATAACCATCTGAACCCTCTGGTAGAGTCAAGACAGGAGTTGTAGTCAATCTAGTTTTCAATTCTGCGAAGCTTTTGTCACAATCATCTGACAATTGGATCTTGACCATCTTCTGAGTCAACATAGTTAATGGTGAGTCTATGGATGCTGATATCTGTAGCAAAGGTAGGTCTGGGACATTGTTTCACTTCTTCTATCTTTTGTGAATCTACGCGGATCCCCTCACTAGATATAATGTGAAGAAGGAAAGCAACGAATTGCAACAAAAACTCACATTTACTAAACTTAGCGAATAACTGGCAATCTTTGAGAGTCTGCAGAACAACTCTCAAATGACTTGCATGTTCTTCCTCACTCCTAGAGTAAATGAGGATATCATCAATGAAGACGATACCGAACAAGTGTAAGTACTATTTGAACACTCGATTCATCAAATCAATGAAAGCTGCAGGAGCATTGGTTAGTCCAAACGACATAACTAAAAATCATAATGACCATACCGAGTTCTGAAGGTTATTTTTAGAATGTCACTATCTCTGACTCTGAGCTGATTATAACCCAATCTGAGGTCTATATTTGAGAAATGACTAGCACCCTGAAGTTGGTAAAACAATTCATTAATCCTGGGGATGGGATACTTATTCTTATTTTTGAACTTGTTCAACTTTCTATAGTCAATGCACATTCTGAGAGAACCATCTTTCTTCTTTAAAAACATACTGGTGCACCTCATGGTGAAATACTAGGTCTGATGAAACCCTTATCTAGAAGGTCTTTCAACCGCTCTTTCAATTTCTTAAGTTCTGCTTGATCCATTCTGTAAGGAGGAATAGAAATAGGCTGGATATCAGGAAGGAGATCAATTCCATAGTCGATTTCCCTTTCGGTAGGAACCCTGGGAAGATCTTTTGGAAATACATCTGGAAATTGACAAACTATTGGAACTGACTTAAGAGATGGGGTGTCAAGGATAGAATCCTTAACCCTAACTAGATGATAGAGATAACCCTTAGATATCATCTTTCTGTCCTTAAGTTAAGAAATAAATCTACCCATAGGCGCTAGGCTACTACCCTTCCATTATAAGATTGGTTAGTCTGTATACTGAAAACGAACAATCCTAGTTCTACAATCGATTGAGGCATTGCATGAGTATAGCCAATCCATGCCTAGAAAGACATCGAAGTCTACCATTTCTAACTCTACTAAATCTGTTGAGGTGACTTTCTGAGAGATTGTGACAAGGCAATTTCTGTATACTCGTCTAGTTATTACTGTGTCACCGATTGAGAAGAGTCTGACAAAGTTTCTGAGAGATTTTTTGGACTTACACTGAATCGGACTGCTATACTGAGTGATAAAAGACAAAGTCATGTCCGTTGTATGAGTGAACAATATGTGAGTCACATCCTTGAGTTAATAGGATGACAATCTCACATATAACTACCAGTTATTGACATCACATCAAATATTTTCTTGACCTCGTCAATGAACTTCTGTGGGTCCTTACCAACTGTTGACCCTGAAAACTTAAGTGGTGTCATCCTAATGAAATCACGAACTCTGGCTGCCACTAATCGATCATTTCTATTAGTAGGAACTAAAACCTTTTTATTGTTCTTGTTGTTAAAACTAAGAGCCAAAAGCTGAATTGGCATTCTGAAACTCTGCATTTGAACTTCCTTATCGGGTATTAGAAGAATTGCGTGCATTAGAATTCCATGCCTAAGCTCTATGAGAAGGCTTGATCTGAAACGTAGAATGTCAAGTTTGATTGGAATAAGATCATACCTTGCGCACAATAAGAGTAACAAGAAAGTGATGTTTTCTTAAAGCTTCATCGCCTACCTATCTTTAGATGTGGTGCACTTCACACCCATGAAAAGGACTCTACTTAGTGCGGTTTTTTAAAACATCCTAGGACTATTGAACCTAGTGCTTTGATACAAAGTTTTGTCACACCTCGAGCTACCCCCGAGATGCAGACACGGAACCTAGGACCACAATTGATCCCAAGCTAACCCTGCTGGAACAATAATGAGCAAACTGAAGATAATAAACTGTTGCAGAAGCTAAATCATACATATAATGAAAATATGGGGAATACCCATATTCTATAACTATGATATTTGAAACAACGAGTTTAATACAAAAGAAATATTAACTCAATACTAATCTGTATCTAACTATGTCTTAACATAGCTTCTAAACTAGATTAGAAATACTTGGACAAGCCCCAGCTAAATCTAGCAATAACTTAAACTAAATGACTAAAGACTGAAATGAAACTCATGTCCGTTGTCCTCGGAGAATGAGTACAAACCGCTAAATTTGTTGAACTTCAAATCGGGAAACCGATCTATGCGTTATCTGGATGATGAGAACTGGAACCTACATCACGAGAATATGTAGCGCACGTATGCGTCACTATTTGAAAGGTACTGAGCATGTATGATAGAGTAAAGCTGAAATAAAACTTAACTGAACCAACACAAAAACAAGTATACTAATCTAAACATGATGTGCTGATTTCTTAGCTATCGGGATGCAATGTCCAATTTATAACATGATAAAACTTAATACTGAACATACTGATAAATGTTAAATGCAGAGAGTTTGACTGAACTGTGGGAGCTACTAATAACCTATAATAAAACCACATGACCTAAATGTGGAATTCGATGTATACGCCCCATCGACAGGACCCAATATACCCTTCCAAAGGTATAGAGGCATGCTGGCATGATCAATAAACTGATTCCCCACAGAGGGGACTTACAACCTACTTGGCTAGTAGTTCTGTATCTATTGGGTATTATGCTACTCCCACTGAATTCTCTAAATTAACTGATTATATCTGAATTTCTATAAATACTGGATAACTCAAAACTGAACATGAAAAAATAGAATGCAATAATTAATCTGATAATTATGCATTTATAACTGAGACATGTATATCTAAAGTGTCTAAAGTGTATGACCTAGCATGTGTAATTCAAGAACTAAAGAAATACAAAGATAGGGTTCAAAAATTCATGCGATAATTTGAGTAATAAGATCATAATCTTATCTGGAACATATATTTAATAAATTCATAAAGCTATATCAAAGTTCTAGAAACCCTAGATTTAATCATGATAAGAGAATCAAGAACTGACTGAAACGAAGGACCCAATGGGTGAAAGGAACCCACTAGTGAAATCCCACATATCTGGTGATGAAATTCACGGAAAAATACATAAGTTTCAGGGCTGGAACTTCTCGATCTTGTGGCGTTCTTGAACTAGGGCTCTTGAGCTTTTTTCTCCTCTCTTGCTTCTAATTTTCTAAGTTTTGATTTAATGATTTGACTTGGATATGTTTTAATTATGTTTCTAAGCTTAAACCTACTAAAATGTGATGATTTAGGGTAAAAACGATGTAACTTAGGGTTTATATTGCTTGGGAAAGGTCAAAAAGACCCCTGGGAAGGTTGGTGTCGGGCCTCACGATGGCCAGGACTGACGGTACGTCGTTCGCCCGATGCCCCGTTGTTGGGTCCGTCGTGAGGGACTATTCGACACGCCTTTACTAAAATGGGCATAAGTTTTTACTCAGAGGTCTGATTTTAGAAAGGTCGGTGGCTATGGAAAAATGATTCAATTATCTATCTGTTGGTATGTCATGGGAGACCTAATTCATTTTGTACTATGATTTATGATCATTTTAGTTTGACCCAACTGCATTTCTCCTTAACTGGCTGCAAATTTTCCACCTACGGACCGTAGATCCACCTACGAACCATGCTTGATATCCGTAGCTCTTGTCAGATAGTGGTTTAAGGGAGTCTTGATCGACGGTCACAAACTACGGACAGTCATTTGACCTACGGACCGTAAGTCCGTCCATCGTCAAAGCCATAACCAATTTTTCTAGGCTAATATTTTTGGGTGTTTCTGATCCCATCGACGGCTGTGCAGGACGAACCGTGGTTCAGGCTACGGTCCGTCGATGCCACCGTTGGTAGAACCTGCAGATTTTTCTGAAAAACTAATTTTTAGTCTGTTTTGGCTACGGGGTATTACACTAGGAGATTCCATGTTAAGGAATAAACTATTATAACGTAGTGATATTAATATGCAAGAACATTTTATGAATTGTTCTTAATGGAGCAATGTCCCGTGATTATTTATTCCCTTAGATTAAATTAATAATCATCAACGAGGTCTTTCAATTAGTTTAGAGAAAATATATTCATCCAATGTCACAAAATATTATGCAACAATATTTATAAGATATATTTTTTGAATTAAAATGTAAATGAACATAGTAGCAATTTAATTCAAACTCCTATAGCGAGTTGAAGCATTTGAATGAAAATAAAAATCCCAACATATTCATCAATACAAAATATTTTTCAAATTCCCTCTAAAAACTTCTCTATGAAAGGGAATAAGTTTACTAGGAATAAGGATGAACAAAAAACACATCGCAACCAAACAGTAAATTTTAACTTTCATTTTGGATTTGAGAGGTGTACCATTTTTACTTATACGCAACATAAATTAACCTTTTTATTGCTCTTTTTATTGATACCATAACTTTGGGACAAATGCCAACATCATATATCGTATAGTCTCTCACAAAATTTTAAAAATGTTTGAACACCTTACACTGTGCGGGCTCGTATAGCTAGGCACTTGAGCATTCAACTAGTGTGTAGGACAATCGACATTCATTTATTTTCCCACATGGGCGCGTGGTTGGGAGCTTTTGAGCATTACCAGCACGCATAGGACTAGTGGCATAATTTTCTTATTATTCGGGTGCAGGTCAATGGCTTCAAGCTGCCTGATCGTGCAACTTTGCAGATGCACATTTTTGTTGTTTTTCTTCCTTTAGCATTATTCTTGGTCTTTTGCACTAATCCTATTAAACACTTCAATTAAAAACATCTATACATACAAAAAGTAGAAAATTAATTACGAAATTCACATAAAAACCCTGTCTAACACTAGCTAATTTTATTGTCCATTAATATAATATATTTATGTAAATACCCCAACAACACCAAATTCTATGTGTACGCTCGTGAATTAAACGTTTGTGTATGAAATGAGATAACTTTATTCAAATCCTGTTAGTCAAATAGAAAGGTATTTTTAAATATGTCAATAGTTCGGGGAGGAATCTAATAATTTGTGTCTAGTTCAAACATGTTTTCAATACTTCTATGTATAAAAAAAATGGCAACTTAATAGCCATAACGGGCCATAAAACCACCATTTATGGGGAGTACGAAGCCAAAATGGTAAGATAAATTGTCAAAATTTCTAAAAGGGCAACAAATATTCACTTTAAACCAAAAGGGAAACTTTATAACAGTTGAACTAACGTCATTCAAATTAGGTTGACCGCCGCATGGCAGTTGGGCCTTGCAAGGCACAAGAAATTTTGCACCTTGCAGCGGTTAACCTAATTTCAACGATGTTATTTCAACCGTTAAAAAGTTGCCCTTTTGGTTCTAAAATGAATTTTATTATCCTTTTAGAACTTTTGACAATTTTTTAACACTTTTTACTCTAGACTCCTTTATGGGTGGACCCAAACTTTCTACAATATCTTTATTTAGTACTTTGTTCGTCTAATATTAGTTATCAACTTTCCTCTTTGCATGCTCCTTAAGAAATTCTAATTAGAATAATTAATTTTAGTAATTTTATTTTTATTCATGAATATCAAGTATGCTTCAAAACCGATGAAAACTCTTGAAGAATCAGCATCTATCACAGAAATAACTAAATAGGAAGTTAATCCATATAGGCACTTTCACCAAAACTAAAAAGAATGGAAAGAGCAATATTGCACAAGCGAAAGTAGTTTTTAGAAGTCTAACTAGGGAAGACTTAACGGCCATTTAGGAAGGATGATAAACGTAGCTACAATGCAAAAGAATTCGTTGGAGGCAATGCGACGACACTCATCTCAACTTGAGTTTTATGAAACAACATTGATCTTGTAGCTAATATACTCACCTCATAGAAAAAAGCTAAACATATAATATCAGAGTTACCATTTTATTCTTTCAATGTCAACACCATGAGTTAAACCAGTTATTCCATGAAAGTAACCCCCTGAAAAGAAACAAATGTGGAATCAGTAACAAAGGGTTTAGATACCTCATACAAGAAAATTATAAAATATGAACAAAAAAAGAAGAAAATAGTAGTGTTAGAATCTTGTAAATATTCTACGATCTTGTAAATGTAGTGTATATTGATTTAGTCCTGAATTTATGTATTTTTTTTCTCTTTTTTGTTCTTAGAATATGTGCACTTTAATATTTAAACCCCAACAGCTTGAAGTAATAATTAAGCTAAGGTTCTCTAGATTATCTTTTCGTTTTTCTTACCTTCGTACATGATACAAGAACCAGCATAAAAGTTAATCTTCTGTAAAATTAAAAGTAGAGAAGAAAATAATGTCTATTGTGCATCGTTCCTCTGACTGTGTAACAATTCATTAGAATTTGGGCACGGGTGCCTTGGACGATGTCACTTGGGTAATGTGTACATAAAAGAAAGCTTCTGCATGGGCAACGTCTGATATCATTAGGGCCGATATGCATAAGGGTCTGCCATTGTGTGTTGTACTACGGCAATGTTGCCTGACTGATGTGCGAAGGGGTATGCCGATGTATATTGGGCGATGCAAAGAGCCTGCAATTCTGTGTGGGCCTTGGACGATGAAGCTTTTTTGAGGTTGGTGTCACAACCTAGAACGGCATGATTGACACCCATACTAACTCTCGGGTGGGAGAACCATTACTACCATCCAACTAAAGAAAATAATCTAAAAACTAAGGCATTTAAGTTAAGGAAGCAACTTAAATAAACTAAGCAAGAGGTTTCCATATGTAACACTACAGAAGTTTTATGACATAGACTAGACATTAGCCTATTGAATAATATTTAAATGATGTTTCCATACCGATATTAATATAATGAACTCAATTAGAAAAAGTTTGTGCCAAAAAGACAAAGAAAGGCCTTGACGTGCATAAACTATTGAACTAGTAGATGTCCCTATGTTTGGTAAAGGATTGGGAGTGCCAAATAAATTCAATAACTTTTAAAAAGACGTTAAATAGGTAAAAGATAAAACAAAGGATCCAAACGTCCAGCATCCACTCCCCAAGGACCACCAGAAGGGTCCTTGAGGAAGACCCAAACCTTGGTTAGCAAGCTGCCAAAGAAGAATGCGACAACCAAGACGTGGAGCCAACCACTTGTCACGCAATCAACACGAGGTAGGAAAATTTTTTATCATGAAGTGGGTCCTACAAGAGGTCCACTTCCTCAACTCGGATTTTAAAAAAAATAAATGTGAAATTTCCCCACGACGCGCAGGCACTTCCCAGATTTGTCAGTGGCATTTTAAAGACAATTTAACTTCACAAAAAGACCCAACTAATTGAGTAGTCTTTTGGGTATTTTAGGGCACGAGTATATTTGTTCCATGTCAGTTTTAAACAAATTTCACTCACTCTATATCAGAAATAACAAATCCCTCTCATCTCTCTCAAAACACTCTCTCTATTTAACCATCATTGACGAACAAGAAAATCATGAGGAAGAAGACGAAGACTTTAAGGTTTTTATTCAAAATGCATGCAATAATCATCAATAAGGTGTGAGTTCTTCACTCTCGGTATTACTTTCCCCAAGAGTTCCTTTCAAAGATGATTTACAATAATTCAACACCTAGGGTTTTTACTCTACAAACGAGTTTTCTTCCAAACTTAAGATTTATGACTACGATGAAAAAAATGATTTTCTATGGTTAATTAGGTATGTATTTGTTGGTTAATTGATATGTAATGTTGGTTTTTCCTGTGAAGCATGTTCCTTCTCTAAATAATGTATTAGATTATGCTATATCTATCACTTAATGTCATGTAAATGTTGGGATTGGAACTATAGCTTGAATGAACTCTTAAATGAGCCCTTTCCCTTAACCCTGACTATGAATTGATCTTGTAAATGACTAGAATGGTTGTCATTGGATATGTTATAGTGAAATTCACTATATTATTGAATGATTGTGAGGAATTGAATGTAAGTTCTTGATGAAGATTCTTGGAAGAAATAGGTAAGTCTTCTAATGTCATCATTTTTCTATTATGTTTGTTTTGGCCTATAAATTTATGCATTTATGAAATTGAAGTATGTATGAGGTTGCTACGCATATATGTTCGCATATGAATATGTTAAATGTGGGATCATAGTAAGGATATGATAATGCAAGTTGATGATGTTTATCTTGTATGCCTTACACACTAATATTACGATATGTTAATCTCACAAATTAAGGTTTTGATGAATGTAAATTCTCATCTGAACCTAAAGAGCTTATGATCATATTTATACGAGGAGTTAATATCCTATGTCCTCTGATAAATTTCATGATAAATGATGACTTAATGGTTTTTCAAATAGGGAGTTTGGCTTAGCACAGATGAACTATATATGAGAGGTGTCCCTTCCCTAGTTGGAAGGTAGGTTTACCATGACTCTCATGAGATAGAGGCTTCCATGTAATGTTGAACTATGGATCTCCAATATATCTACTAGTTCTTGAACTATGTTCTCCATAGAAATATTAACTAGTTGATCCACCTAGAATGCTATGTTCATATTTTGGTTCTACCTTGGCAAGTAGACCACCTTCTTTCAGTGTAGGGTTTCATGACACAAGATTCCCTGTTTAGCTAACATGGTCTAATGTCGGTTAGGGCGACTGTTCCCTCATGTAAAATGAAAGACAAGTAAATGGACATTTAATAGGGTCACTTGAAGAGTCTACTTAGTATTGGTAGGGTCATGGGACTCTAACTAGACATTGCACAAGTTGACTCTAAAGGAAGTCCTAGGAGATTGTTCTTGTGTAACATGGATAATCTGAAATGTATATTGCTTATGATATATGGTGTTGTTTTTATGTGAAGTTTGCTATGTTGATGAACATGTTATTGGTCTATGTTTCTATATGTGGTGATGACTACTTATATAAGTTGTATGAAGCAAAGCATTATTTATGGTCTCCTATCTTATTTACTTGATTATGTGGGTAATGGGGCTTCACATGATCATTAGATTTGTAGGCTTGGGATGGGATTATTGGTTTGTGTTTTGTAGTTATGTTTAAATGAACTATTGAACTTAAAAATGTTAATATGAATTTATGATGATATGTCTTTGGTTATGATCATGCTTTATGTGTTATGATCCTTATGTTGTGTATGCTCTCTTGTATGTGCATTAAAGTCTTCAAATGACATAACATGATTTCTAAAGAAATGATCCTTTTTCATTTAATGTTTATGTGCATATACCCATACTTAGTACATGTGGGGTACTAACCCCTTACTTTATATAACTAAAAATGTAGAGTCTTGCAACTTAAGATTAAGAAGGTCGATTTAAAAAGCTAGTAACTCTTTCTCCAAGTGTAAGTAGGTCCTCATGTTCGGGGATGTTATGTTTTCGTTACTCTAGCTTATGA
The DNA here is from genome assembly GCA_027704865.1 of Solanum neorickii. NCBI lineage: Eukaryota > Viridiplantae > Streptophyta > Magnoliopsida > Solanales > Solanaceae > Solanum > Solanum neorickii. Next base: position 9,689,612 of record JAKWJC010000368.1, on the reverse strand, counting down.
AGATTTTAGTAGTTTAAGAGATACTCCTTATTTCCTTTTATCATTTGGATTTTACTGTAGTAAGTCCTATATGGCATATTCACATTGTATTGGTTAAGTCCAAGATTCGCATTCTATAGATGTTTTTTATGTGAGAGAAATTTTAGACTATCGTTTATGTTTATCATATTACGAAAAGAGAAGCCTAAGTGAGCTTCTAAGTGAGAGGTCTAAGTATACCTCACGTAGTATATGATAAGTTTTTAAATTATATGCAATTTTAAACCAATGATATGTTATGACGATTGCTAATGGCTTGTCTGAGTCCTCTGAGAGGACGACAATTTTGGTCGTGTCTGGTGGGAACTCCCCGTATGTAACCATAAACCTTAACAAGCATTTTAAAGAACGAATTAAACAATTAAGGAAGACAAACCTAGAATCTAAAAGTCAATGTACCAAAACTACTACAAAATAACAAGTCTAAACAGCGAGGGTCACAACCCCAACTATAGAACTAATAACTAACTAAGCAAATGTCTATGTCCAGAAATGGTAAAGTTAGAAGAAAGAGAACTCCATGGCAGTCCAAAAGATTTTGCTTACCCTTTAAGTCGATGCAATAATATCTACTCTCATATGCGAGTTCTATTAATAGCCACTTGAAGATGCCATGTACTCAACAAAAAATAAGAGCAAGTGAAGAATCAGTAAACTACCACAGTGTAATGGTAGGGTCACGCGGCTATCCCACTTGTGTAACGCAAGTAATTCAAACATCATTATAATCACATGCATAATATATCAACATCTACAATATTATCAACATGCTCGTCAACATACCATTATCACACGTCATTGGATCTCTCACAAAAACTAACTCAAACAGTAAGCATGCCGAAATGTCAAAGTCCGATCTCATAGTTATGCCAGAATGTGGAAACCCACTCTAATTGTTGTGCTCGAACATGGCAAGTTGATCCAAATTACCTTGCTAGAATATCGCAATCCAATTCCCATATACATAATATAATCACAATCACAAGTATATTATCAAGATCATACATTTATATCATAATTTCATGGCCACCATCATTCAACTATTTCATTTATACCAAGTATGATAAATATTGCAATATTATACATATACAAGTGTGATAATGAAGCAAGAACAAACAAACATCACACACTAATAGAATCACAACCATCACCTACCTCGAAACAAGATTCAAATCCTAAGAAACTTGTTCCTTCATTTTCAAGGTTCGTTCCGCTTGTTCTTTGTCTAAAAACTATTAAAACATATGAAAATAAATAAACTATCACTAATTACCCAGATAACCAACAATGTTCACAACCTTTGATCATACCCATGACCTCTAGTATCTAGATTTGGGTTGTTTCCACCATAAAATCAATCAAGAAACCATTTCTCCCTGAATATTGACCCATTCTATTACATTCTACTGATTGAAAACGCATTCGGGGTGTGAAAAGATTTTCTTTAGCCTCAATAATGGTGGAAAACGAGTTAGAGTCGCATGGGGGTCATTTCTCAGCTCTAAAAAAGTTGAAAAGTGTCAAATAAGGTCAGTTAGGGATTTTATTAACAACTTTATTAATGTTTGTCCCACTACAACGACACTCATCCCTTTTAGAGGTAGCGCCACAACGGTGTAAAGTTCCACTACAATGGCATTTTTGAAATAGTGAGCCCTCCTCGAAAATCTATGATTTTGAGTGCCTTCTCATCCGCCATATCAACCACTATACCAATACAACGACCCGTCCACATGGCAAGGATACCTCTACGATGTCACAAAATAAAACAAAGAGCTTATTTTCATAATTCCAAATTCAAAGTTTAGAACATATTTCTATTCCACTACGCTTAAAAAATAACCTTTACGCTAAGGTCGATTTTCGGAGCTCTACTCACTCAAATTCAATTCTATAAAATCATATGAGTTCATTAACAAGTTATCTAACACCTCTTGTATACAAATATTTAATTAAGTCACTCATTTGGTAGCAGATTTCCCTACACCTTAAAGACTCTGATTTCCTCCAAATCTGGACAAGGTTAGGAAAATTTCAAATACTACAAAAGGTTTTTCCGAACACACTTTTCCCCTCATTTGCATTTATATAACGACAGAACTCGATTGTTACAATACATACCAATTTACCCATAACTTGTCCCCGAGTGACAAAACTAAGGAAAAGTAGGCTAAGGGAAGAACGAAGTAGTATATGATTTAACGAAGAATTGGGGATCTTTACCTCACATATCCTGATCGGTTTCCCAAGTAAATTTTTCCATCGAACGATGCTTCCATTGAACTTTCATAGACTTAATATCCGCGGTCCTTAGCTTACACATATCACAGTTAAGAATGGTAATCAGTTCTTTCTAATATTGAAGGTCTTTATTCAACAAAATTGAGTCCCACCTAATGATATAATCTCTATCACCATGATTCCTCTTCCACATAGACACACAAAATAACAGATTCACACCAGATAGATTTAGGGGTAGAGCCAATCTATATGTCGTCGACCCTATACATTCAAGAACCTCAAAGGGACCAACGTTCGTAGGTCTTATCTTGCCCTTCTTACAGAATATCATCACCCCTTTCATGGGTGATACCTTAAGAAGAACACTATCACCCGTATGGAACTCCATGTCTCTCACTGTATGATTTGAATACTTTTTTGTCTACTTAGAGTAGCTAGAAGTGTATCTTTAATAGTCCTTACCTTATCTTGAACATCTTTCACTAAGTCAACCCCAGAGGTTTCATATCCCCAACATCAAACCAACCTATGGGTTATCTACATCCCGTCCCATATAAGCCTCAAATGGTGCCATATAAATGTTTGAGTGATATACATTGTTATAAAAAAATTCTCACAAATGTTAGGAGTTATTTCAAGTCCTTTCAAAGTCAACCACACATGCTCTCAACATGTCTTACAACACTTGTATAGTCCTCTCAGATTGTCCATACGTCTATGAATGAAAGGTTGTACTAAAACAGAGTTGTGTGCCTAATTCATCATGAATTTTTTTTTAAAACATGGAAGTGAAAAGGGTACCCCGGTTTGAGATGAGAGAAAGGGGCACACCATGCAGGCTCACTATCTCTTTCACATACATCTTCGCCAATTGTTCAATATTATAATCTATTTATACTGGGAAAAATGGGATAACTTAGTCAATCTGTTAACCACAACCCAAAAAAATCAAACTTTTCCAAGGTATTGGAAGACCAACCACAAAATCAATGGCTATTATTTCTCACTTCCATTACCAAATTGCCATTGTTTGAAGTAAACCCTCAGGCCTTTGATGTTCATACTTCACCTGTTGGTAATTTTGACATTTCACCACAAAATACACTATGTATTTCTTTATGCCAAACCACCAATAAATTCATTTCAAATATTTATACATCTTGGTCACACCCGGATAAATATAATATGGTGAACCATGAGACTCTGCTAATTATTTTAGAATCAAGCCATCGAATCGAGGAACACATCTTTCGTTTCACCATAAGTGCACCCTCAACAGCAAGAGTGGTGCCTTATGCCTTATCATTCACTATATTCTCCTTGAGTTCTTTCAAATTTTTATCATCAAGTTGTTTTGCCTTGATCTCATCAATTAATGTGGACTTAGCTTCAATGCTTGATAGCACCCTGCCTCTTTCAGAGATTCCCAAATGCATGAACTTAGACTCTAAGGTCAGGATTTCGTTGGCAAAAATTCACTTGGTTACAGTCAAGTAAGATAATCTTCCAATACTTTACTGCTACTGTACTCAAAGCTTTTGCCACCACATTAACCTTGCCCGGATGGTATTGAATAGTCCCATCATAATCCTTAAATAACTTCATCCATCTTTATTGTCTCAAATTCATATCCTTTTGAGTGAATACATGATGTAGGCTACAGAAATCGATAAAAACATCACATTTAATGCCTTAGAGATAATCACGCCAAATCATAAAAGCAAATACCACCATTTCTAATTCCAAATAATGAGTTCGACAGTTTCTCTCATGTACCCTCGATTGGCACGACATATAGGATATCACTTTCTTACCTTGAATTAACACAATGCTCAACTGCGAGTGAGAAGCATCACAATGAATTATAAAATCGTTAACTTCGACCGATAGTATGAGGATAGGTGCAGTAGTCAAGAGTTTCTTGAGCTTTCGAAAGATATCTTCACATTTTTAAGTCCATTCAAACGATATCTTCTTCTTTGTCAAATTAGAAAGCGAGTGGTGATAAAAGCAAAATTCTTCATAAATTGATGATAGTAGCTAGCGAGCATGACAAAGCTTCTGACTTCTGTCACGTAGCTAGCCGAACAAAATGTCTAACCGTTTTAATCTTTTGGGGATCTAAGATTAACCCCTTTTTTGAAACAATATTCATTAAAAATGCAACAAAAATTCTTACTTCAAAAATTTAGCATTTCCCAAGAACACCTAGAATAGTTCGAAAATGGTTGGCATGCTCTTCTTCACTTTTCAAATAGACAAGGATGTCATAAATAAAAACTATCACAAAGGTATCAAGAAATGTCCTGAGCACCCCATTCATCAAACTCATTAGCGATGCAGATGCGTTAGTCAACCCAAAAGACATAATAAAAAATGCGTAGTGCCCATAACAAGTCCTAAATGCCGTCTTGGGTATATTCTAAGGCCTGATTTTCAATTGAGGATACCTAGATATTAGATATTTCTTAGAGAATACTGCAGCCCTTTGCAATTGATTAAATAGATCATCTATTCAGGGCAAGGGGATGCTTTTTAAGAATAGTGACCCCATTCAACTGCCGATTATCTATACACATTCTCATACTATTACCTTTTTTGTTAACAAACAACATTGGGGAACTCCATTGAGAAGAACTTGGACGAATAAATTCCTTATCGAGAAGCTCTTGAATTTGAGACTTAAGCTCTCTAAATTGAGCGGGAGCCATGCGTTATGGAAAGATGCAAATGGGACGGGTACCGACTTCTAAGTCAATATAAAAATCTATATATCTATCTGGAGGCATATCATTGAAGTCATTAGGAAATACTTCACTCAATTCATACACCACAAGAATAGACTCAGTAGATGAAGAATCAACCTCAACGTATCTCACATGAGACAAATACACAAAAACAACCCCGCTCTACCAATTTACTAACTCTAATGTAGGATATAATCTTAACTTTCTTAGGCTTGTATACCCCTTCCTACTCTAATATTTCCCTTCCCGAAATTTCTTGAATAAAAGCCTTAGTATTACATTTAAGCATTACATAAAAGGGAATAATCAAGTCATGCCTAGAAAATATCAAAATCAACCATATCAAAAATCACCATATCATCCCAAGTCTAAAAAACCATTATAAAAATATGACATGCACGATAGACATGAGTGAGTATGACTGACTCTCCAACTGGGGTAGAAACTTGGAAAAAGACATCAATTACTTCACAAATCATATCAAACATGGACGAGAAACTCACAGATACGTAAGAGTTAGTGGAACCCAGATCAAACACCAAATTAGCCATCCGATCATAGACAAGAATAGTACCTATGATCACCGCTTCAGATGCCCCTGCCTTATTTTGCACGAAAAAAGCATAACATATAACCCTATCATCTTAACAAGCTACATCTCTGTTTTGTTGCACAGTACTCCTGCCTACGTTACCATTATAATTTCTTCTACCTTCACAATACTTTGATTACCTTCTCTCCCACCTTATGGATTCCCTCGACCATTATTACTATTCCCCATAGGTAACAATACTTTGGAATGCTGCTACGCGAAATCTAATACACATGTATGGGGACAACTCTCCTCATATGTCCAATATCTCCACATTTATAGAAAATATAATCACAAGATTGTCTACTACCCGTCTTAGGCACGACACTATAAATATCTTGAAAATTATAAGATGGAGTTCCCGAATACTTACCTGTAGAGGTAGGCATAGCGAATTGAATTGCCTTGGTTGCAAGTGTTGGCCTTCTGGATCCCCTAGCATAAGAACCTTGAACATTTCCCGCATTGTTTTCTCTTTTCCCCAACACCTTGGATTGACCGTCGAGCGTAACCCCCTCCACCTTCTTCATATCATCCATCACTTCATTAAAGCTCTTTCTCTCAAAATCCCTATGCACATATAGCACTTGCAGCTCAAATTTAAAGCCTCTACTAAAAAACCGAATTCTCTCATCCTTCGTAGTGACCAGCTGCGTAGCATATCTAGATAAAGCATGGAACTTCACCTCTTAAGCATCCACATAAATACCACCTTGCTCAAAAGGCATTAACTCATCCTTCTTTTGATCCATCAAGATTTTACAAATATATTTGTCTAAGAAAAATAGCATGAAATTGTGTCCAAGTAAGTGGAGGTAAAGTAGGAGACCAACAGTCTATGTAATCCCTCCACCATTTCATGGCCTCCAATTGAAGTTTGAAGGACACAAACTCAACCCAATGCTAGTGACCGATAAAAAATTTATTCAACCTCACAAAATTGTCTAAGATAAACTCCTAAGCATATAGTCTCAAAACTAAAAAATCTCGTTGGCTTAAGTTTCAAAAACATAGTCATCATGTCATGATCGTTTCTTTTCATAATCGAACCCAACAAAACACGGAAGAAAACAGAATTCCCTCCAGTTTCACCCGACTTGTACATAGTGACAACAACAGGGGATGTAGCGGGAGCTTGAGAAGATGGAAGCATTCTCGGACCAGCAAACCTTTCAAGAATGACTTGATCTGTTGAGGTAACACTTGGTCCAAAAGAGGAACGCCTGCATCTCCAGCTGGTACACCTCCTTCTTGACATATCTCATCAACCTCCCTAAATTCCTCATTATCCTCCATCTCATCATGTTTTTCAATAGGGTTTTAATAACCGATACATTATCATTAGGTACCTAAACTACCGTTGGTACTACTTTCCTAATACATCTAGCTCTAGCTCTTCCTCCATTCCTCCCTCGATTGTGACCTCTTGCTGCAGGTTCCTCAACTGGAGCATTGACGGGGATATGTGGGACGAACACCGTTGAATCTTGTGTTAACCATATGCAGACAGAAGAATGAAGAAGGTTAGATACAAATTTTAATAGACATATACCAAACGGAATCATGTTATAGCACGAAAGAGACAACATAAAATATAGATATCTTTAAAGTCCTATAGCCTCTTGAAGAAAAGTAAATTCATCCCTGTACCATTCCACGACTATATTAGAATCATTTAATTACATTGAGATCAATAAACCTAGGCTCTAATACAAACTTTTTCATGACCCAGACCGTCGTGATTGGAACCCACTAATTCTCAACAGGGAGAACCACTACTACCATCCAACTTGAGAAAATAACCTAAAAACTAAGACATTTAAGTTATGAAACAAGTTAAATAAAATAACTAAGAAGTTCGCATAATCATTGACAAGGATTCTAAATAATTAACTAAACAATTGCAGAAGATAAATCTATATTTTGAAAATAAATGTACCAAAACTACTATGAAATGACAAGTCTATACAAGGACGATCTCAACCCCATCTACTTAACTAATCACTAACTAAAAAAATGTCTAAGGCTAAAAATGGTGGACGTAGACGAAAAAGAAATCTTTGGAAGCCCGAAAGATCTTACTCATTCTTGAAGTCGATGTGAAATTATCTGCTCTCCTAAGTGAGGTCAACCTATACATATTTGAAGATGCCACATACACAATAATAATAAGAGTAACTGTAGAATCAGTACACAACCACAGTGAATTGGTAGGATCACATAGTTATCCCACTAGTGTAATAAAGCAAATCAAACATCATTATAATCACATATATAATATACCAACATATAGAACATTATCAATATGCTCGCAACATACAATTATGACACGTCATTGGTCCTCTCATGGAACTAAAACTCAAATAATTAGCTTGCCTTAACATGACAATCTGATCTCATATTTGTGTTGGAACGTAGCAACCTGATAAAATTGTTGTGCCAAAACGTGGAAACTCGATCAAAATTAGCTTGCTGGAACTTTGCAATATGATCACAATATATATACAACAGTACCAATCACAAGTATGTCATCAAGATCATATAATTACATCATGATTTCATTGATACTATCATTCAACTATTTCATTTGCAACAAGCGTGATCAATATTGTAATATTCATAAATATACAAGTGTCATAATGAAGGAAGAACAAACAAACATCACACAATCATAATATTACAACCATAACCTACCTCAAAACAAGCATGAAACCCTAAGAAACTTGATCCTTCTCTTTTCGGATTCGTTGTGCTTGTTCTTGGTCTACAAAAAATTAATAATATATGAAAATCAATAAAAGATCAATAATTATCCAGATTACCAAAAATGCTCATAACCCTTGATCATACCCATCATCTCTAGTATCTAGTTTAAAATTGTTTCAACCATAAAGTCTATCAAAAAATCATTCCCCATCAGTAGTGACCCATTCTATTACATTCTATGGATCGAAAAATGGATTCAAGGATTTAAAAGATTACCTTTAGCGTCAAGAATGACAGAAAATGAGTTAGGGTCGCTTGGGGTCGTTCCTTAACTCTAAAAGTTGAAAAATGAAAAATAAGGTAATTTAGGGATTTTATTAACGGCTTAATTCGCACCTAGTCCGTTACAATGGCACTCATTGCGCTATAGCAGCGGCACCACAACACTCTAAAGTCTTGCTACATTCACATTTTAAAAACTTTGAGCCCTCCCCAAAAATCTATGACTTTAAGTTTCATCTCATCCGCCTCAGAGGCAACTATACAGCTATAATGATACAAAACAGAATAGAGAGATCGTTTACATTATTACAAGGTCTAAATTTACGACACACCTCTATTCCATCATGCTAAGAAAATACCCTTTAGGCTAAGGTCGATTTCCAAATATTACTCACTCAAGTTCAATTTTGTAAAATACTATGGGTCCGTTAACAAGTTATCAAACACCTCATATAACCAAATTGGTAATTAAGTAACTCGATTTCTATAAAATTTTCCTACACCTTAAAGACTCCAATTTCTCCAAATCTGGACAAGGTTGGGAAAAATTCAAATACTACAAAATGTTTTTCCAAACACAATTTTCCCCTCGATAGAATTTCTATAACGATGAAAATCGATCATTAAAGTTTGTAAGGATCTGCCAATGTCGCGTAAGAAATTTGTGCTGTGGTCTTGCCTTGTGTGGAAAAATTGGTAGATTTTGTTTTGCGTATGTGCGAATGGGCTTGTACATGTGTCTTGGCCTCATCCGATGTTTCCTAGACAATATGTAGGGGTCTGCTTATGTTGCTTGGGTATTGCATGTAGGGTCTTGACATCATCACATAGGCGGTAGACGCTGGGGCAAGCATTTGTATGTGGGCCTCAACTGATGTGCGTAGGGGTACTTGGCCTTGTATTTGGAAACCCCGTATTCACCAATAGAAATGTTGGCATACTTCCATAGAAGATATATCATATAACTCCTTATGAGTATTTATGAAACATGATAGAAAATTCATATTATCTTTCCCTTTAAAAAAAATAAACTTAAACAAAAATTAAAAATGGTAACGTCCATTGCCAAAGTCACTAAATTGGTAAGTAAAAAATCCCTGTTCGATGTGATGCAATTTATATTTTGGATTACGATTGCGTGGTTTTAAAGAGGACTCCCCATTTATTTTATAGAGAAGATCACCATGATTTCACAATCTCTTGCCAAATTTAATCAAATTCTACTCGAAATCAAATTGGTATTAATATAGCCATTCGATATCAGATGTCTAAAAAGCATCATACTTCAATTTGAATTTTGAATTGAATAGAAAAATGAAATCATGTTTCGGGATATCACAACCTATGTTGCCTAGAATAAAACAAAAAATGACAATACAACAGTAACGGAGAAGAAAGACAAATATAACAGATATCGCCACATGTGTTTAATAGATACAAACCTTCTTTAGTTATACACTTCATAATCATATTTTACGCAAAAAATCTTCCAAAACAACCACTCGTTCGCAAAACCCTCCCCTTACATTTCAACAAGACTCTGTTAATGAGGGATGACGCCAAAACCTCAAGAAATAAAATCATTCAACATAAAGAAAAATATTATGGATAAAAATAATATGATTGACGTTTTGGTGAACGAACCTAACACTACCAGAATTTACAGTCATTAAAGAACTAGGATCTTAGCAAAATCTTGGATATTGGAACCTTGAACTTTTTCTCTTCTTGAACTTCTTCTCTAAATCCCTAAATGTTTTGGGGATTAATGAAACTAATTATAGTAATTTTTTGCCCTAAATTGGGTGTAATTAACGTTACAATAAGTAGGACTAAGGAAATTACTAAAATAACCCTCTTTAATTTGGGTGAAAAGGCCCTATTTAGAGAGGCTACACTCAAACGATCATATTTCCATCATCAGAAGTTGAATTTTATCAAAATTGGTGAAGTTAGAAAGAGGACTCAAAGATCTTCGATTTGATATCTCATGGGAAACCTAACTCATTATGTGCTAAGGGGTTATTTGGTGTTAAGGATAACTTCAAATTGTCTTGCGATTAAATTATAGTGCCACTTAATTTGTTGTTTGGTTGGCAAGTGTGGAATGCCTTATCTCGAGTTTAATAATTAGTACCATGATAAGTTATCCCTTACCATGGGTGGTAAAGTAATCCTGGAAAAACTTATCTGTGGATAAAATGACTAAATAACAAAAATATCCCTTTAATCATATTTAATACATTACGTTTCATGTTCATGAATGGTATTTTTTTGTGAACATACATGCTGTTCTTAAGATGTATTATTCCGAATATAACAAACCAAACACTTAGTAAAAAAAATCTTTAACATAACTTATCCCATCATTACAAATCAACATAACTTATTCCAATATAACTTGAAATCAACCTAAACAACTCCTAAAAGTTAGGGTCATTTGAAGTTGACCCAAAACTTAAATGAACTTATGGAGTCTTGGTTTTTACCTTCGCTTCAAGGGAAAAGAAATTCAGCTAGGTAAGCGACATCTAATTGAATTGATTCACAAGATCTTCCATCTATGAAAATGGAAGATATGTCTGTTAAGGTCGGCTACATGAAAGCAAGAAAGGATGCAAGTTTAGCGAACATGGACTCGCAAGTAAGGATTTATTTTTTGTATAGATATTTTTGACTTTCTCAATAGGTTACCATACGTTAAAAAGAATAAGGCGAAGGAAAGGTTAATTATTTAGGATAGTAAGCCCTTTCTTCAGAATAATCATTAAGGTTATCATCTTGCGCTCGTCTCGAAAAGACATTGGCGCCTTCCCCACAGAGACTCAGTCTTGCTTCCATAAATGAATTGAATGAATTTATCTTTAGTTCTTTTTGGAACTCGAGGTGCTTAATCTAGAGACCTTGACACCTTAGTAACATTAAATTCCTCGGTAAAGTCTTAATTTGTCAAGAACGGCTCGAGTCTTAGCTAAAAAATTATCAGCGTGTTATAGGTTTAAATAGATAAGTATATATATTCTTATGAACAAAAGAAAGAGAATCAAAATATATAATAAGAACTATCATTCTCCTTTATCATTTGAGTGCATAGAAAATTGAAGAGAGAAAAAGAACAAAGGGAGAAGAAATACCTTAAACTACAACAACATTTTCACAAAATGGAACATGAAAGAGGTTTAAGTAGTTGAAGAGATATTTGAACGTGTGGAAAATGGAAAGAGAAACCTAAGGTTTATATTTGGCAGTAAATATAATGAATAAGAAAATAAAGACACGTGAGATATTTCAGAAAAAAGTTGTATGCCAAAATATACATGTAATTTAATATCCAATCAAATAGGGCCACAAATAGCAAATTATTAAATGCATAAGAGTACAACATAATGATTTTTGGTCAAATTCTGTAATGTCGTGCAATCCAAGAAGATGTCATTTCTAAAAAAGGGATAATATACAAAAATTAATATAAATATAAATATATAAAGTAATATAAGTATAAAATCCTACAAGGTTTTCTCACTCTTGCCTCTTCTTCTTCTCTCTTGCCTACAACTAGGGTTTTCTTATTGGTTCATAATTCTCCATTAAAGATGATCATATTGAGGAGCTTCGATGGAGAAACTTTTGAGGTTGATGAGGCAGTAACACTAGAATCGTAGCCAATTAAACACATGATAGATGATGAATATGCAAACACTATCATCCCTCTACACAACGTTTCTAGCAAGATCTTAGCCAAGGTAATAGAATACTACAAGCTCCATGTGGAGGTTGCTAAATATAAAGATAAGACTGCTAAAGAGGATCCAAATACTTCCGATGTTAAATTCATTAAAGTTGATTAAAGAACCCTTTTGAAGCTCATGCTGGTTTGGATATTTTTAAATCTTTATGTAATCTTAATTGATTCCTATATGTTTATGATTACGTCTGTGGGATTGCTCAATTATTGGTGTGCATGATTGTTTATTCTTTAATTAATTTATTTAAACAACTAGATAGAGGCAAAAGTCAATAACATTTTTATATTCTAAAATTACAGTCAAATAAAATTTGTGACTCCTATAGAAGTTTTATATCGCATCTAAGAGGGTGACTTTGTTTTTGATGAAGTTATGAGATATCAAGTTATGATTCCTTATGGAGACAAAAACACTGGGTGATTCTCCCTCCCTATCTTAATCTTGTGACAGAATCAATTAGTACTTTATGTTGGGGGGAGATGGTAGGTATCCCGTGGAATGAGTCGAAGTTCATGAAAGATGGCCCAAACACCACACTCAGAACTTATGAAGTGCTTTTTATCTTGAATGTTTTTTCTTCATTTTTGGTTTTTTCCTTGTTGGTAATTGTGTATATTATTAATCTCATCAGTATTTTTTTATTAGTCTATTCTATAATGATATTTCCTTGTTGGTAGAACTTTGTACCACACTCAGAACTGATGAATTTCTGTTTTTACTTGAATGTTTTTTCTTCATTTCGGTTTTTCCTTGTTGGAAATTGTGTATATTATTAATATCAACAGCATTTTGTTTGTTAGTCTACTCTATAATGATGTTTACTTGTTGGTAAAACTTTGTAAATTATTAAATCCACAATTTTATTAGTCAATGTGTACAACTTACCATGTGTAATTTCATAATCGAGGTTTGCGACCTTACCTCCTAACTAGTGAAGTTAGAGGGGTTGTTTCCCAAAAAAGCTCATCTTTCGTAAAAACATATTAAAGCATGAACAAATGAGCCATTATAGGAAAAGAAAAGATTAGTATCCAAACCAAAAATTATGAGCATTTTTATATTTGGATGTTTTTAACTTTCCATTTACCGTTAGCTACATTCTCTTGTAGGGTGAGGCTTAATGTTTGATGAACGGGTAGAGAACCATTTGGTGATAGAGTTACTTAGTACATGTTGCTGCTAGGAGATGACAAGTATCTCGTGGAACTAGTCGAGGTATGTAAATGTTAGCCTAGACACCATAGTCATACAAAAATGTCATATAACTAACAAATGATGAAGTGGTTTTTGCTCTTGATTGTTTTCCTTCATTCCAATTTGTTCCTTGTTGGTAGTTGTGTATGTTATTAATTTCAACAATTTTTTTTTATTTGTCTACTCCAAAAAGATGACTTCTTGTTTGTAGAATTTTGTTAATTATTTAACCTATTATTTTACTTGTTAATATTTACAACATAGCATGTGTAATTGCAGAAGTGGGTCTAGGACCTTACTTCCTACCTTGTGAAGGCAGTGAGGTGGTTTCCCAAAGACATTTGGTTTTTGTAAAATTTATTAAAGTACGAATAAATAAGCTAATTTTAAAAAAGTAAAGATAAGATAGAGTATCTAAACCAAAAAGAATGAGCATTTTTATATTTGGAAGTTATTTTACTTTTCCGTTTACCCTTAGTGACATGCACTTATAGGTGTGACCTATTAGTCAATGAAATGGTTGAAAATCATGAGGTCTTAGGTTCAATTTTCTTAGGAGACAAAATACTAGGTGATTTTTCTCATCCTGTTCTAGTCATAGGGATAGAGATACCCCGTACATGTTGCTGATGGGAGATGATACCTATCCCAAGGATTTATTTGAGGTGAGTGAACCTTAGCCCAGACACCACAGTCATAAAAAGAGGTGTCATATAACTGAGAAGAGATGAATTCCTTTTTTTGTCTTGATTGTTTTCCTTCATTTATTATTCTCCCTTGTTGGTGGTTTTGTTTATTATTGATCTCTATAATTTGGGTTAGTGACTTTTGAATATTGTGGAATGACAAACAAGAAGTCATCTTTTTGGCATAGAATAATAAACCCCAACTATTGAGATCAATAATAAACAAAACTACAAACAAGGGACAAACATTAGTGAAGGAAAACAATCAAGACAAAAAATCACTTCATCCGTTCTCAGTAATATGAAACTTCTTTTAATGACTGTGGTGTCTGCGCTCCTTTTTACGCACCTCGACTAATTCAACGGGATACGAGTCGAGTCATTTCCCACCAGCAACATATATCGGGTATCTTTGTCACCAAGACTAGGACAAATGGAAAATTACCTAGTATTTTGTATCAACTAAAAATAGAACCTTATACCTCATGGTTCTTAACCATTTCATTGACCACTAGGTCACGCCATATAAGAGCATGTCACTAAGGTTAATGGAAACGTTAAAGAACTTCCAAGTATAAAAATGCTCATTCTTTTTTGTTTTGATACTACATCTTTTCTTTTTCTAAAATATCTTATTTGTTAGTGCTTTAATATATTTTGCTAGAGCCAACAGTCTTTGGGAAACTACCCCTCTACCTTCACAAGGTAGGACGCAAGGTCCCAAATACCACTTCTGCAGTTACACATGATATGTTGTACAGTGCAATTACAAATGGTATGTTGTCCATATTAACAAATAAAATCATTTTTTTAATAATTTACACAATTCTACCAATAAGTATTCATCTTTTTTGAATAGACAAATAAAAAAAGATTTTTAAAATAATAATATACAGAAATACCAACAAGGAACAAATAGAAATGAAGAAATACAATCAAGCCAAAAACACTTCATCATTTCTTAGTTATACGACATTTTTATATGAATATAGTGTTTTGCCTGTCATTTAATAGCGTTGACTAGTTCCATGATATACTATCATCACCCACAGGCAACATGTACCAAGTAACTTTCTCACAAAATGATTCTCAGCCTATTCATGAACGATAGAGGCCTCACCCTATAGGAGAATGTCCCTAAGGATAAATTGAATGTTAAAGAAATTGCAAATACAAAAAACGCTCATTCTTTTAGTTTTGATACTTCTCTTTTCTTTTTCCTAAATTGATTATTTCTTCATGCTTTAACATGTTTTACTAGTGGAAAGAGTCTTTGGGAAACAACCCCTCTATCTTCACAAGGTAGGAGGTAAGGTCACATACCTAACTTTTGAAGTTACACATGGTATGTTGTACATATTAACAAATAAAATTGTTGATTTAATTATTTACAAAGCTCTACCAACAAGAAGACATCTTTATAAAATAAAGTAATAAACAAAAGAACTGTTGAGATTACTAATGTACACAACTACCAACAAGTAACAAGCTGAAATGAAGAAAAGATAATCAAGCTGAGAAAGAACTTCTTCAGTTCTAAATGTGGTGTCTGGGACATCTTTCACGTACTTCGACTAATTCCATGGGATACCTACCACCTCTCACCGCAACAAGTATGAAGTAAATCATAACTAGGTATATCATGATTCTCAACCACTTCATTAACAACCAACCACACCCTTATCTGCTATATGACACTTCTATATGAATCACATATTTCTTTCTATAATTTAAGAATATAAAAAAGTTATTGAATTTTGCATATTTTAGGTTTTTAGATGTATTAATTAAAGAATAAAAAATCACATACACACAAATAATTGAACAATCCCACGGACATAATCAGTAACATATAGGAATGAATTAAGATATGCATAATGATTAAAAAAGATCCAAACCATCATAAGATTTAAAAGGAATCCCTGATCAACTTTGAAAAAATCAGCATCGAAAGTTGTTAGATCCTTTTTAACGGTCTTATCTTAAGCTTTAGGAACCTCCACTTGGCGCTTGCAGTATTCGATGACCTTGTCTAAGATCTTTCCAATAACGTTGGGTAGAGGGATGATTGTGCTAGCGTAGTTACCCTCTATTATATATTTAATTGTCTGCAATTCTAGCGCCTCCGCATCATCGACCTCAAATGTCTCTCCTTTGAAGCTCCTCAAAAAGATCATTTATGAAGGAGAATTATGAACCAATCAACAAACCCTAATTGTAGGCTGGAATGAAGAAAAAGAGATAATAGTGAGAAAACCTTGTAGGATTTTCTACTTATATTAATTTTATTTATTTATAATTATATATTTTTTATATATATTCCCTTATTTAGAAATGATAGCTTCTTGGACGAACACGACATTACATAATTGGACCAAAAGCTTAGGTTGTACTGTGATGCATTTAATATTTTGTTATTTGTAGCCCTATTTTGTTTGGCTATTAAATTTGAATCATATTATGGGAGACATCTTGAGTTTGAAATATCACACGTGTATCTATTTGCATATATTTTATTTTATTGTACAAAAGATAGGCCTTCGCTATCTCTTTCCAATTACCACATGTTCAAATATATCTTCATCTACTCAAATATCTTACATCTTTCATTTTATGGAATAGTTGTTGTAGTTTAAGGTATTTCTTCTCACTTTGTTCTTCTTCTCTCTTCAATTTCCTTTGTGCTGAAATGATAAAATTAGAATGACAGTTCTTATTATGAATTTTGATTTTCATTTTTTGTTTCTTAAAATATGTACACTTGGATATTTAAAACTGTAACACCCCGAAATATTTTGAGCTAAGACTCGACCATTCTTCGTTCCGAGTAAGATTTTATCGAGGATTTTAATTTTTCTTAGGTGTCATGGTCTCTAGATGTAGCACCTGGAGTTAAAAAGAAATCTGAAGAGAAATTCATTAAAGTCATCCATAAGGTCTTTTAAGTTTTCGGTCATCTTCATATGACCATAACTTTTAGGATTCGTTTGGTTTAAATTCATTTTATGATGGGATGAATTATGATGGGATTAGTTATGATGTGATAAGTTATGCTTAGATTGTTTATTATTGAGTGTTCTGTTTGTTGTAGTTAGAATAATAAGTCTTAAGAACAACATATATGTTTGCAAAAATATCATTCATGAATGTGAAAAATAATGTATTAAAATTGTTCAAAGGGATATTTTTGTCATTTAACTATTTTATCTCGGGATAAGTTTCTCCAAGATTACTCTATAACCCATGGTAAGGATAACTTATCCAAATACTAATTATTAATTCTGGAAGAAGTTATCTCGTAGTTGACACCAAACAACAAATTAAGTGGAGCTATAGTTAAATCTTAGGACTATTCGAAGTTATCATTAATACCAAACGACCCCTTAGCACATAATTAGTTAAGTGGTCCATGAGATATCAAAATGAAGATGTTTGAGTCCTGTTTTTAACGGCACACAGTTCATATTAGGGAGATATGACCGTTTGAGAGTATCCTCTCTTTATTGGGCCTCTTCACCCAAACTAAGGAGAGGTATTTTAGTCTTTTACCTACCCCACAAATTCTAAGGTGAATTACACCCAATTTAGGGTGTAAATCAATTAGAATCAGTGTCATCCATCCCAAAAAAATTTAGGGCTTTAGATAAGAGGTTCAAGAGGAGAAAGAGTTCATGGCTCCAAGCGTTCATCCAAGATTTTGCCAAGTATCTAGTTCTTTATGGTATGTCAGTTCTGATAGTTTTTTATTCGTTCACCCACTCGTCAATCATGCTATTTTTATCCGTCATTTTTTTCTTGAGGTGAATAATTTGAGTTTTTGAGGTTTTAGCTTTATTCCTTGTTAATGAACGTTGTTGAATTCTGAGTGAGGGTTTCGCACATCAATGATTGTTTTGGCAGTTTTTTTTAGTCAAATACGATTATGAAGTGTATTAGAAAAGAAGGTTTGTATGTCTTAAACACATGTGGAGATATCTATAATATTTGTCTTTCTTCTCTTTTACTGTTGTACTAGGTAAATTACTCGTGCTTTGCACGGGTTTTAGCTATTTTATTTATTTTATATATGACCATTGAGTAATATTAGTATTTTAGACACATACACTACATTGTCAAGACAATTTTATTTTAAGTCAAAGCGTTCTTCTGGAATGGTAAAGGTTTAATATGTATATTTATTGCTGATAAAAACTATTTTTGCTATAGTGTAGTTAGGACTTTTGTTAGGTTCAAGAATACTTGATCTATTATTATGCCCAAAAAGAAGAAAAAATATTGACAAATTAGTTAACTTGCTACAAAAGAAGTGGACTAATAGTCTCTATACTAATATTCTACGAAGAGTGCAATGACATGCAAAATCATATATGTATATATATATATATATATATATATATATATATATATAAAATGAAAACCTTAGGAACGCCTACGTGGCACCAACCAAACAAACCAGAAATTCCTTTTAATTTATTTATTTTCAAAACTAGCCTTCCCCTTTAATGAAGAGTTGTGAATTTTATGAAAATTTTGATTTTTATGAATAGTTACGACTTTTATGAATAATTTTGACTTTTATGAAATATTGTGAATTTTAGGAAAAGTTGCGACATTAATGAAGTGTTGCAACTTTTATAAAATGTTGTGACGTTTATGAAAGATTGTAACCTTCTCGAAGTTAGAATTTCCTAAAATTTATTTGTTTACAAAACTAGTCTTCCCTTTTCATGAAAAGTGTAACTTTTATGAGAAGTTGTCACTTTAATGAAAAGTTGTGACTATTATGAAAAGTTGCAACTTTTATGATGAATTGCAACTTTAATGAATTTTTTTTGATTTTTATGAAAGGTTGTAACCTTTTCAAGAGGGTTGCAACATTTCCAAAGAGTTATGACCTTTCTGATAAGGCACAATAAACATTTATTCACACTACCCTCTGTTATCTATAAATAGAGGGATTTGTTGCCATTACTTTTTGTAGGTTTTTTTCACGTTGGGTAGTCGAATTCAATTAATTTAATTAAGCTTCTTATGAAGTTTGTTTTATTCTTCAAATTTTTCATCCTCCTATTTCATGGAGCTTAATTGTTACTATAAATCGTAGTGATTCATCTAATTATGACAATTCTTTTTGTTATTTTGGTGACTTTTTTCTTTGTTAAAAGTTTCACGCAAGATGATTGAAAATTGATATTCTTTTCCCCCCTTTCTATAGGTTTCTTTGTACAAACAAAGAAAATTATTATTTTTTGCAATGCCAAGTTAGTGCTCTTGCACCTTTATTTCCACAATTCAGAACATTGTTGAAATGACCGAATTCATTACATTTGGTTCTTTAAGAAACAAAACTTTTATTTCTTTCACTATTATTTGTAGCTTTTTTACTATAGGAGAATCCAATTAAAATACATTAATTAAACTCCTTATAAATCTGTCATATTGATTCATTTATCTATTGCAATTTATATTTGCTACTTTGACGACTTTTTTTACTTTGTTAATATTTTCAGTGTTGATGATTGAGAATTTATCTTCTCTTTTGTCGCTTTCTATATATTTTCGGGAAAATTGCTTGTGTGATGTGCTATATTCATAGCACATAACAACAAATATCTGATAACTAAAATGGAACCAATGATGAAGTTTGTTAAAATAACAAAACAAATTTCTCTCTTTCTTGCCACAGTTAGTATATTTTTTTGATTATTTTTTAGGTACAAATATTTCATATGTCCTTACATTATTCCTAGAATATTAATATAGACACAATTAGTCCACTTCTTTTGTCCCAAGTTAACTAATTTCTCATATTTCTTCCCTTCTTCTTTTTTGGCATAATAAGAGATCATGTTTTTTTTAAACTAACAAATGTCTAAAATTGTAACGATCTAAAAATGGATGTGATGACACTCATCTCTTTTCACCAAGACGAGTCAGCCTGAAACTCAACCATCCCGGTAAACTTCAGAAAATAAACTATAAATAAGGGTATCATACTTGATAGTAATGCGGAAATCCATAATAACTTAAATATGCTCAAAAAACCTGGTTGTCACGCATACAAGCCTCTAAAGTATCAAGTTGAATAAAAGGAAAAATACAAGTCTCATATGACATTGTTTCTAAAGTACAACAAGATCATAAATAGGAGTTAGAAGGTCTAGTGAGATGACAAACAACTACCTCACAAATCTCCAAGAAGCCTTGGAAAAGAAGATAATATATCACAAAGGTCCAGACTAGTAACCTACAAAAAGATTGTAGAAGGAAAAGGTGAGTAACAAACCACACAGTACTCAGAAAGTAAACCTCTAAACACAATATAAGGGAATGGAATACGAATAATCCTACCACCCCAACCGAACTTACAGAACTACAACCAGCATAAAACTCAGCACAACCTAACAATTCATTAGTTTACGAGCACATACCTCAACAACATCTTTCTAACAATCACATATTCCAAACCACAAGTTCAATTTTCATCATTTAACACCTCCATAACTATAACCTATATAAAATTATCCTAACCTAACATTTCACAGTTTACAAAGCACATATACAAAAAACAACACTCCAACAATTGCATATCTTCAACATGCTCAATATTCATCAATCATTAGTTCAACAGAAAGGCACTCACAAGATCAACAACACACAAGATCAAGTTCACTAATAATAAAGAAGTGCAATATAATGAAATTCAATGTCAACTATAGCGATGCATGTCCAACCTAATGATACACACTCGTTGTCTCTCAATTCGAGATTATAACGACCCATTTGATTATTTTAAGTTCTAGAACCTTTTATTTCATAAAATTTTTTATGATAGATTCTAAATGGGTATTCTAGACTATTCATAATTACAATTATAATATTAATGGGGTATTTTTTTATAATTTATTTAGTTGGTGGTTAAAAAAAATAACATTAAAATTAATAGTGGGTCACTTTTAATACTTTTATAATTGGTGTTTAGATAATTAGGGTTTATTAATAATTGAGTGATTAATTAAAAGAAAAGAGGGCTCGACGGTGAGGCACAAAGACAATGAAGAATGGCCAATTAAGATAATGATTTGGATTTTGAAGAAAATAGAATTTGGCTTAAAATTAAATGCACTTATATTTATTATTTAAGTTTGAATCAATTGTTAGTAAAAGTTACAGTGATTAATGTATTTGGTTGGTAGCTAAATATATCACTACATATATGAATCAGACTTGTTAAAATTTTAGTTTCTAAGCCATATAATAACATATTATTGAATGTGAGTTGGAAAGCATTGTGTTTTGAATCACTATTTTTTAATTATCAACTTATTTGGGTTATGCTAATAGTAATGTGGGTGGAGGGAAAATGGTTTCCTTGATTAAATTGTGCAGTTTCAATAACTCCAATGATGAGTGATAATTTGCAGACTTGACGGACAATAGTTTTCTTAGTGATAATCACTTAATGATAATTAAGATTCTGAGGGCTGATGAACTAGTGGTTATATGATTAACGTGACTTTGAGTTGCATGTTTTATGTGATGTTATCATATTATGATTCAAGTTTGGATATAATTAAATAGATAATTAAATATTATTTTGTTTATTGGATTATGTAAATTCAATTAAAGTTATACTAATTTGAATAATTAAATATTATTATGTTTATTGGATTATCTAAATTCCATTAAATTTATGCTAATTTGAGAATATAAGACTTACCCTTAGGTTTGAACTATAGGAACTTGATTAAAGAATTTGGTTAGTTTTTGTGTCTAGGATAGATATAATATGATATGAGTGTTAATAGACCCGTTAACTTAAAAATTATGCATATATGTTTGATAGAGTGGGAAGGTTCAGAAGCATCGAGGAAAGGAAATATATTGAAGAAGAAGCTTTTCTAACTTCGGTTCTTCGGTGGAGGTAGGTTATGGTTTATGCTATTTGATAGTAAACTCTTAGTAATGATTGATACGCATTGAATGACATTGTTAAGTTTTCTATGTACTTGATTGTGTGATTGTGTGACTTGGTTGTGTGATTTGTGATTGGTGTGAATTTATTCTTTGAATCACTTTATTAGAGTAATTTCTTGAAAAAAAGGCTCGATGAAATATTATCAATGAATTGAAAGTGGTGATGATAAATGATTAATTAACAGTATTCTTGGATCGGAGTGTCACATTTCGAGATGGTATAATTGGATCGTAGTGTCACGTTCTGACACAGTATTCTTGGATTGGAGTGTCACGTTTCGACACGGTAAAATTGGATCAGAGTGTCATGTTCTGACACGGTATTCTTAGATCGGAGTGTCACGTTTCGACACGATATAATTAGATTGGAGTATCACGTACTTACATAGTAATATTAAAGGAAAAACATTACTTAATCTCAAAGAACTCGATTCTCAAAAAGGTTAGGTTTTTGAGGCATGAGTACTCATGTGTGATCTTAATATTTTTGACTTATTATGTACTTACTTTAGTGGTGTTGACACTGGTTTATGTTGTTTGTTGCTTATCACCTGTTATGTGCAATAGTTGAGTTTAAACTATTATTAATTGTATATTAGTTTCTATTTTGGGTTGACTGATGATACCTACTCAGTACATGTTGCCTCGTACTGAGCCCTACTTGTATTTTCCGTTGTTTTTCTTTTATGAAGTGCAACAAGTGTACCAGCGAATTTGACTTGCCCTCAACTCTAATAAGTCTCGGTTTAGCAGGTTCATGGGTGAGCTACTCATTCAAGCTTGGGTTGAATTCTCTCAGTCATTAAATGATGTCCTTAGTTATCGGACACAAATTACTTTATTTCATTTATTTTGGTGTCTCTAATACTCTTTGACTTATTAATTTGAGATTAGATGTCCTTGTTGTAATGGCTTTCAGATTTTGGGAAGCGATAGTTAATATGCTTTGAAGCTTCGACATTATTTGTTGTAATGGCTTTCAGATTTTGGGAAGCGATAGTTAATATGCTTTGAAGCTTCGACATTATTTTGTTATTTGTAGTTAAATTATTAGTACATGCTGTAATTAGGATTCCTTGGTTCGCCCACCAGAGTAGTTAAGTGTGGGTGCCACTCAACACTTGATTTGGGTCATGACAAACATGGTATCAGAGCATAAGGTTCGGTGATCTCATCACACAAGGAAAAGTCTAGTAGAGTCTTGCAGAGCGGTATTAGGACTCCTTTACTTTTCTTCGAGAGTCTATAGGAGTTTATTAAAGCATAGTTCTATCTTTCATTCGTGTTACTACTTGAATCCAATTGGTATCTGGGTGATACAACTCTATTTCACATATGGTTAGTACTAGAGTATGAGGAGTTGAAATAAAAATATTGAAAAACAAATGTGTTCTTGAAAATGAATATATTTTCTCGATTGAATAAAGGTCCTATAATGATTTGTGATCAACATGTTTTTATTGAGTTGCTTCATAAATGAATATAGTGGAGAGACTTAGTGTTGAGTTTGTGACATACGAGTTTTTGAGGATATACAAAATGTAGTGATAGTCTCATGTTGAGTGTGGATTACTAAATGCACTACGTATGACTTAAGGAAAAACATTTCTAGCTTCTTCATGAAGTATTATATACCCAGGCTCTGAGGGATACCAAGAGATATGAGTTACTGAATAACAAAGAGGTATATGTTCCACCAATTGAGGTCAAAATCTCTATTACGATCCATAAATTGAGTGTATATCAAAGAGGGTCTTCAATCCTTATTTGTTTAGAGTTATGAAGTGTATTTCTTATGCTTTTTACTTGATCTAAGAAGTAAAGAAAATTTATGGGGCTAGAGGGAGTACAAATTCAATATTTTTTTTGCAGTTATTGAATGAGTAGAAATGTGTGGTCTATTTAGGTGAGACCTCTAGATAACTATGATGTGTTCTATCAATTTAATGGTCGTTTACAGTACAATTCTAGTGTTAGATGGAAAAAAAATACATCGATATATTGTCAAGTATAAATATTAACTACTTAAGGATGCAATAGTGGGATGACATGTTTAGATAATGAGATTTGGTGTTGCTTTCACATTTGAAAAACAAAGTAGTTTATTACTATATTCGCGTGGATTGATCATTAGTTTTGTTTTGAAAATTCTAGTGGTGGATCTTTGGTACGATATTAGTACATTTATGTTATGAAATGTATTGAGGGTTATGAATGAGGACTGATGACGTTATCTGAAGCTTCAAAGGGTCGATTAATACTAAAAGGAGAAACTTATAGGGAAATAAAGTCCTGGGGAGTATACTTAGGATAAAGTAAATTGAAGATTTTAGTAAGAAAGTGTGTAAAATTGAGTTAGTCCCTTGCGTTTGATTGGTATACTTAAGTTTAAAGTGGCAAGTAAGGGAAAAAGTTCACTTCGTGGTGACGACAACGACTAACTGAGCATGATGGTAAAAAAAATTCATGAGGGATGGTGATTTGGATTAAACTGTATAATAAGGATTTGTTGGTTAAAATAATTTTGTATGGTAATAAAGACTTGTGAGTATTTAATGTTGTGATATTATACTATTTAGTGTGTAATGTGGTTGTATGACGAATTTTATGAGATGTTGGGGCACCTCTTGGATAGAATTTAAAGGAGCTAGAGTCATAATTAAAATAAGATAAAATTTGTGAAATGTTTAGCCTTCAGAAATAGGTTAGAGCAGGAATATTTTCTCTAATTGCAAAGACTAAAAATTTATATTAGAAGGGGTTGAGAATTGAGTTGAGGGACATATGGTTTTATCTATTTTATGTTTTGGTTAAAGTAATGGTATTACAACTTCATCAGATTTGTAGAAAAAAATAGTGGATAAACCATAACAAAGACATGTACATACTTCCAACTCAAGTGTGATGATAAGTTTTTTTGTGGTTAAAGTTTGGTAGTGAGTAAATTTGAATTTTTAGTTAAAGATATGACAAGATCGATGAAGAGGAGATTCATGATAAACCAAGATACATGTATTCATAAAAGTCTTCAAGGTATGAACTAATATTGATAGATAATGGGATTGGATTACACTTTTGAATCACAATTAATTTTTCTATTTTTTTGTAATTCTAGATTCGTATTGGTATATTTATTAAGATGTGAATTTGAAAGATGAAAAATGTTCATTCAATTTGATATTGAGAATTTGGAAGGACTTATGCGTGGTTTTGGTCATAAAATTTCTTACTTTTATTTGTTAAGGGAGCTAAGGAAGGATTCTCTCAAGAGTTTTAATTTAGAGTGTGAAGTAAAGCGTCATGGGTTGTTGGTAATAGGATAAGATCGGTAAGCGAGCTATATGATATAGTGAAATGCCGATATATTTAGAACATTTCAACATGGGAAGAATATGGGAAAGCAAAAGAATAAAAGCTCTCATATAAACCCATGGGATGTAGTTGAATGTTGTATTTATTTTTTCCTATGAGTTTAGATATGATTGTGAGATGTGAACTAGTTCGGTAAAGACTTACTTAGAGTTTATTTTCAATTTTTATAAAGATTGAGTTTTGATTTGGATGAAAAACAGTGAAGTATGGAAAATCAAATATTTTATGTGTGATCAGATTTCTCAAATTAGGAAATGTGACTTAAGAATGATGTACAATGTGAGATATACTTGTACATAATTATTAAGAATATCGAGTTGACTACTACTCTATTGATGGGCTAAATAGAATTTTATTATGTGTTACATAGACATTTCATGGTCAATAGATGTTATGAGCTTTTAGAATACAGAATGATTTGTGTGACCAAGAATTTCCTTAATTGTTGGAGTGAGATATGTGATGGTTTAGAATGCTAGTTAAAGCATGGTATGTGGAAGTGGTGCGAAGTTTACTTTGGATGTTATTTAATAGATTTGTCTTGATGGAAATGTACTATCAAAATTGAAGTTAATGTTAATAGCCCTATTTGGGACTCGTATTTGTCATGAAATATTTATATGGACAGAGATATAACCATAGTTTGAATATGTATGTGATAAGAATACTTAGATACTAATGATGGTTTGGGAGTAAGGTTGTTGATCGATGTGGTTATGCTGTTTTTTTAGTATTAAGAGTGTCGACTTCACTAGATGTGAGGTTCGATAAACCAAGTAAGTGTGCAATTATAAAAGGTACTAAATTGGTGAGTGTGGTAGCGTAAAAATAAAATATATAGAGTCGGATAATGAAAATGTTTGATATGGAGTTATTCGACCTGGGTTATGTATCAATTATGTGATTCTCTTCCTAGGGCACTAACCTTAGTTACACTTGTTCATTTCGGTTATGAGATATTTGATTTTGGTTGGGATAGTTGAAGTATACAAGTGATTCTACACGCACAACTTCTTTTATGAGAATTTATAGGATAACTGCCATGAATATTTAAAATTTTCGATAGACTTAAGATTTATCTCATCACCGGTTTCATTTTTTGTGTATGTGTGATGGATTGTGAGGATCATTTGGTCTAGTTCTGTCATTCTTAAGGTTTGTCTATGATAGCTACTGATCTTACATTTCGATAGTATTGTTAGAAATTCAGTATGCTTGGGTGTATTGCTCGATGGATGATTACTTGATCATTTTCTTCTTGAAGTTAGATAAGTTTAATTTTCCCGTAAGGAGTACCGCATGTCTAAAGGTCTTTTTTTTATATATAACATAAGCTCATGGAATGTTTATGTTGTGAGAATGAAATATGATAAAATTATTAGAAAACATATATGCACAACGAAATCATATCATAATCTTTACTACTTCCATGAATAATTGATAACCAATAACGTTTATGCTAAAACATATATCATGATAGAACACATAAACATACTAAAATTTAATTCGATAAATATCTCTTGTAGCATGAACAAATACCTTCAAGTGAACCTACAAGAAAGACGGACCTTCAAGAGAATCTACAAGATAAACAATAGCTATGGTCTTCTACAGTGATCCCAAGTTACATCCGAACTCTCTAAACACTTGGGTAGGCAAGTATCGAATAGAAAACTAATTCCTCAATATAGGGTTAGAAGAATGAGATTTCTTCCCAATCCAAAGAGGAGAACCAAAACACATATTATTTTTCTGCAACCACAAAATTATACCCTTGTTTTCTTTTTATAAGAAAACTCGCGCCCGTCTCCCCTTTTCCCTTTAGAAATAGGATTTTGAGTTTTAGTTAGATATGGGAACTGGAGGGACCACACAATTAATTACTAAGGCTTTCTATTATGAAAATATTTCCAAATAATTAATTTGAATTATTGTTACCATAGTAAATTACAAATCGTTCTACTAGAAATTCGTAATTGCACTCCTCTTTTTATATTTCGTAATTCACCATTAAAAACTTATGTATTTTCCCATGTTAAGATTTCAGATATTAATCAATAAATTAAATTATTGTCGAATTAAACTTAATGATTAATTTCCTTTAGACCACTGCTTAACTTGTTTCATGTGTGCGATTCATATATCCACTTGCAAGATTTGACACGATGAAAACTTATAATTTTCTCAAAAGGGCATATCAATAAATCTCTATAAAAAGACATGGGTTACATCAACTAACTTATTATTTCACCAACATATATTATTATCATCCAACTTACCAGGCATATTAACCCATATCAGAATCTCATATTTTAATATTAAAACGATAATTAATATATACAAATTGTAATAGTTATATCAGGATTAAGAACACAAGTACATTTATTAGTTTAGAGAATATAATTTTGTCAGTCAGTCTAAAACAACTATCTCTACTCGGTCCTGGTCAATACATAAAAATGTACTAGCACAAGAAGTTAGAACTATACCATTCCCGTGATCAAATTAAATTATATATAATCTTATGCTACAAACCTACCGATGACATTTCCAATTTCCATCCTAGATTGTGAACCAAAAACTTTATACTAATAAGAACCAATGTTTTAATCCTTTGTGCATAAGCTAAAACTCTACACACTAAATCATCTACTATATAAGTAAATAGACACCATAAACAAATATATAATATATTGAAATTGAGAAAATATTTATTCTCTAATAAATATTTTTTCTTAACAAATGGTTAATAGCATATATCCAACCAATCTCCCACTTATACTTTTAACCATCACAATTATAATAATGTACTATATCTAAATGCATGGTTAATAGTACATACCCTAACAATCTCCCACTTAGATATTTAATCTTGAAAATTCTTAGGATGCTATGTCGAAACACATCATTAATAGTCTATACCCTAACAATCTCCCACTGAGACTCTTAACTATGTGTTTACAAATTTCACATGCATTCCTTTTTTTCTTACCGAAAGAAAATTTACCAAGCTATTTTCTCATGCAGTTATGTCTAGTAGTGCTTCATCGTAAAAAATCAATTTTTACTAGATCTTGAGAGAACTTATCATGAAACCTTCCAAGAGTTAACTTCTTTTCAGGAGCTCTATCATAAAAGTTCTCTCAAGCATACAAACCAAATCAATCTTTATTATGATTCTCCTACTACAACTAAGTACTACTATTATAATCATATTTTCATGTTCTTCAGTTTTAATATTGTCTTAAAAAATTTTCAATATTGAAATATTAACAGCATTACATGAAGTGTTCTTTTAATTTGTTCAACATCACTTCCACCACTTGAGATAGTAGTTTTCTTACATCTAGTAATGTTTCTCCCGCTACTTAAATGCAATGGAACATCAATTCTCACATACCCATTAGATGTTGTTGAGCGTCTGAATTTACAATTGATTTACTTTTCATATCTTTGATCAATTCCCGTAAAACTAATTTACTTTTGGGAACATGGTTTACTAAATTATCCTTTTCTAGAAATCAGAAAGTTGTGTTAACAGTTGACTTATTTTCTTTAGGACACTATAATAAACCTTATTTGGTTCATTAGGATATCCAATTGCGTTCTTAATTCCACTTTTCTTATTCTCCCACTCAGCACATGTGCTGGACAATCCTAAATCTGAACATGTCACAGATTAGACTTACGTCAAATCCAACTTGTTCTATAGTTGCTAAAGGTACTAATATGAATGAAATTAAATTCAGAATATGATATGTATTTATTAGAACTTATCCATAAATAAACCAAATAATTAATAATAAGTCAACAATTAATCTCATCATCTTCATAAGGGTCTAATTCTTTTCTCTTCTACACCAATCTATTATAGGCTGTCTAGTGTAGATAATTGAAAGACAATTATTCTATAAAATAAGTGACTTATGTGCTCTTCAGAGAGGTTTACATCACTACAATCAAATTGTAGTAACTTTATATATTTTTCATGATGATACTTTCATGTGTCTTAAATAGTTTGAGTTTTTCAAGACATTTAGACTTATATAACATCTAAAAATATATTCATATCATGCGTAACCTTCTTGAAAACTCATAAAATTCAAATTCACCTCTTGCCATGTGCTCATTTATTACACAAATCGTAATAGATTAATTTTAGTCATTTTTCCTTCTAAACAAAACATACATGTTGGTAGTGACTTCACTTTCAATGAACCGTTATGTCCATCAATTAACCAACCTCCAAATTATGTTAAAAATAAATGACTTAGACACTAATGTATAGATAAGCTTAATTAACTTTAAAAGATATTTTTTCTTATGAGACAGATTAATATAATTTAATTTTATGAGAGATAATACTAATAAAATAATCATGCATCAATATACCATAGTAAATAAAATATTTATCAAACTCAATGGTAGGAGTGTTACAAATAAATATATTAAATATTTATCTCTTACCTAATGAGAAACTAAAAATAATTTCTTCTAACATAAGGTACATGTACAATGCATTCTTTGAATTTAATATCTTATCTCTACCAAAAGAAAAGCTTAAGTAGTACTAAGTATGTGCGTAAAGTCTATTGAGAATATGAGACACAATACTTTAAATAGATCATAAAATTTCGAATAATCCCAAATAAAGAAATTTAGGGCTCATTTATACATATATATCCATGCATCTCAAATAGCCAATCGTTGGGATTGAGGAACTACTTATGCAATTCACATGTACAATGACCGATTATTCACTTCATAAACTTATGCATACCTATTTCAGTTGGAGACTCTACTGCTAGTTTTACTCATGCAATACACATGTACAATGAACGATTATTCACTCCATAAATTTATACAGACAAAATTCAGTTGGAGAATCTACTGTTAGTTTAATTCAAGTGAAAATCCTCTTGCTACATTTATCCAATCTTATATTACTCAGTTTAGGAGATTTAATGTAGATTATCAAAACTAGACAATTAAATACATAGTGACTTTTATCAATTTCATCTGTTAGGGAGGAAAGTATAAGACAACACATAAAACTAATACTTCACTACTATTTAATATTATGACCAAAAAACTCATATAACAATCAAAAAAATAATAATTTCTTACAAGATCGTTCTTATGAATCTACCAAATTCAAATTCAACAGAGTTCCTTTTTTTCTCAAATTTCAAAACTATGATCAATTTTCTTGAAAATGTTGTTTGACCATAATAGAATTTAAGATTTTTCCAATCAGTATATTTTATCATATATAATCATTTTGTTAAATGGATACACCAAATCAAGAATAAAGAACGAAATTCTAAAGTTTCAAAAGTAATGCATGTTTATGTATACATTAAATATTAAAATTCTAAACACGCTTCATAGATATCAATGCATCTTGCACAAAGAATCTTGATGAAAAAATGACTACTCATGCAACATACA
Organism: Solanum neorickii; assembly: GCA_027704865.1. Taxonomy (NCBI): domain Eukaryota; kingdom Viridiplantae; phylum Streptophyta; class Magnoliopsida; order Solanales; family Solanaceae; genus Solanum; species Solanum neorickii. The sequence goes on along the minus strand of JAKWJC010000368.1, from coordinate 9,658,579 downwards.
TATATGGTGTCAGATATTTACTTCAACAAATTTTAAAACAAAAGTCAACTCAGATGGAGAGTATATGTGAATGTAAGTTAAATAAATATCATTGTACATAGATCTATTGATCTAATAAAAAATTACTCAGTTTAGGATAGTCAATACTGATAACTGATATACCATGGTTTCACAGTATTATAAATACTTTTTTCATAAGTTTAGTGTGTCCAAAAGCCTTTTTGTGCTAAGTTTTATATAAGTTTCTCTTTATTTGCAGGTATTCTGTCTAAAAGATTAATGCAGAGGTTTTTGAGAAAGAAATACAGAAAAGTACCACATACGGAGCTTGTGATGGTCCGTCATGCTCATGACAGTCCGTAGGTGGCATCGTGGTGCAGCAGCTGAAGGAAGATGGGGAAGTCTGACCAAGTGTGGGGCTACGGAGTACGTGATGGACCGTCGTAGACATGACGGTCCGTCCTGCTGGTTCGTCATGAAGATCAGAGATGTAGTCCCACTACCTAAATTCTAAGAGTTCAAGTGTTTTGGAATGTAGACCCTCTATGGAACGTTGTGCCTGTGACGATCCGTCATACCTGCCGTCGAGGGTAATGAAGAGAGCAGCAGAAGAAAAATGCACAAGTATGGGACGTCAGAGTCCATGACGGCCCGTCGGGTCCACGATGATCCGTCGCGAGATCCATCGATCCAATCACGTTTTGAAAGATCTCCAGCAAATATAGTCCTTATTTAATTAGGTTTTATTTTTTTTATAAATAGTTCAAAAAACCTAGTTTTTGAGATTAGAATCTTGAATATTTTTAGTCTATTTGTTAGACTTTTTGTGATTTATATTACACTTTTGAAGAATCTTTAATCATCAATTAATTTTAGCAATTGATTGTTGGTGATTTTTGTTGATTAATCAAGTGAATTTCTGGATTTTACTCTTTCTCAATTAAGTAAGTACATGAATTCATAGATCATATATTTGAATATTGTGATTATGACTATGGGTAACTAAGCTCCATAACTAGGGTTGTGGGAACCATAGGCGAATAATGAGGTAAAACCTAACTAAAATAACAATTCTAGAATAGTGTCTTGCATGTATTGATAATTCTTTCGCATAGAAGTCTTTTTAAAAGATGGCCAACGTTAGAACTCGCCTTAATGATACTTGCCGGGCAAGGAGGTAGATAATAGGAAAAGAATTGTCAACATAGATTTAATGTATACTATCTAATAGGCTATTATTGATTGGCACTAGGTAATAACTTAATCAAATATCGAATATGAGGTAAAGGTAAGGGTTATTATACAAACACAGGTAGCCAGACCACGGTTCCGAGTGAAATTTTCTAGATGTCGGACCAAAGATTTAGAAATACATAACTTATCACTTTGCATGCAATATACTAGGAATGAATTGTTATAGTTAAATTTTTCTCAAGTTATGAACCTGTGGGGAACAGGTAAACCCTAGTTACTTTTATTAATTGATTAAACTCCAACATTTAAAGCTGTTGATTGTCTCTTTTAATTTCTCTAGTTATTTTCATTTATTTACAAATAAAAACCCCCCCTTATCATTTATGCTTTCAAAGGAAGTAATTGACTGAACAATAGTAATAATAGATTGAAGTTAATTCTAAACTATTTTCCTCGTGGGAACGATCCCAACCTCATCACTTGGTTTATTTACTTTACACGACCGCTTTACTTCTTATTTGAGAAGTAAGTTTGAGCATATCAAATTTTAGCACCGCTGCCGGGGAAAGTAGCTTTTAGATTAACTTAAACTTATTACTATAGTTTAGTTGATATTTTCTTGATTTTACTTTGTTTTATTATTTTTTATTCTTGCCGAACCATCCTCCTTGTATGCCAAATACACGGAGAGGAAGAGAACCCTTGTTTCCCTACAATCAAGAATTAGAGCGTACACTATGCAACATTTATCGAAACTTGGGAATTAATGATGATGACCCAAACAAGAATATCCCAGCTCCGGTCCATCCTGCTCGTGACTGTCCTTAGGTGGCGTCATAGGGCAGCTACTGAAGGAAGATGGGGATGTCTGACCAAGTGTGGGGCTACGAAGTATGTGATGGACCGTCGTAGATATGATTGTTCATCCTGCTGGTTCGTCATGAAGATCAGAGAAGTAGTCTCAGTACCCAAATTCCAAGAGTTCAAGTGTTTTGGAACGGAGACCCTTGACGGACCGTTGTACCTGTGATGATTCGTCATACCTTCCGTCGAGGGTTATGAATAGAGCAGTAGAAGAAAATTGCAAGAGTATGGGACGACGGAGTCGATGACGGCCCGTCGTGACCAGGACAATCAGTCGCGAGGTCCGTCGATTTAGCCGCATTTTGACAGATTTCCAGCAAATAGAGTCCTTATTTAATTAGGTTTTATTTATTTATAAATAGTTCGAAAAACCTTATTTTTGAGGTTAGACTCTTAAATATTTTTAGACTCTTTGTTAGAATTTTGGTGATTACTATTACAATTTTGTAGAATCTTTAATCTTCAATAATTTTAGCTATTGATTGTTGGTGATTTTGGTTGAAATAATCAAGTGAACTTCTAGATTTTACTCTTTCTCATTGAAGTAAGTAAATGAATTCTTATATCATATATTTGAATATTGTGATTATGACTATGGGTAATTAAGCTCGATAACTAGGGTTGTGGGAACCAGAGGCGAATAATGAGGTAAATCCTAACTAAAATAAGAATTCTAGAATAGTGTCTATCATGTCTTGATAATTCTTTCGCTTAGAAATCTTTTTAACGGATGGCCAACATTAGAACTCTCCTTAATGCTACTTGCCAGACCAAGGAGGTAGACAATAGGAAAAGAATTGTCAACGTAGATTTAGTGTATACTATCTAATAGGATAGTATTGATTCATATGAGGTAATAACTTAGTCAAATTTCGAATATGATGCTTAATATGATGTAAAGGTAAGGGTTAGTATAGAAACACACATAGCTAGACCAAGGTGCAAAGTAACATTTTCTAGATGCCGGACAAAGGATTTAGAAATACATAACTTATCACATTGCATGCAAGATATTAGGAAAGAATTGTCATAGTTAAAATTATCAAGATATGAACCTGTGGGGAACACGTAAACCCTAGTTAATTTTATTAATTGATAAAACTCCAACATTTGAAGCTGTTAATTGTCTCTTTTGATTTCGCTAGTTATTTTTATCTATTAAGGAATAGAAATCCCACCTATTATCATTTTTGCTTTCCAATGAAGTAATTGACCGAACAATACTAATAATAGATCGTACTTAAATCTAAACTATTTTTTTCGTGGGAACAATCCCAACCTCAATAGTTGGGTTATTTACTTGACACGACCGCTTTACTTCTTATATGAGAAGTAAGTTTGAGGGTATCAAATATTGGCGCCGCTGCCGGGGAAATTAGCTTTTTGATTAACTTAAACTTATCACTATAGTTTAGTTGATATTTTCTTGATTTTACTTTGTTTTATTTTTATTCTTGCAGAACGATCCTCCTTGTATGCCAAATACACGGAGGGGAAGAAAACCCTTGTTTCCTTACGATCACGAATTAGAGCGTACACTATGCAACATGTATTGAAACATGGGAATTAATGATGATGACCCAAACCAAAACATCCCAGCTCTGGTTGATGTTCATGATCAGTTTTTACCCGATGCTCTGGGTGAAAATCAACACAGGAGACAAAATCCTGCTCCACGGCCCCAAGAATACTATAGAGGCTATGACAATATAGCAGACTCCGGTGGGCCACTTATCTTGCCTTCTCTACCACTAGGCCACACCTTTGTCGTAACTAGTAGCCTGATGCAAATTCTCTGTGCCATAGGTTTGTTTTCAGTGCTACCTTCTGAGGATCCACATGCCCATATAGCTAAGGTTAGGGCAGTGTGTAAAAGTTGTGTAGGGAGGCCTGACTTGGACTTGGATGTAATATGGCTAAGAGTGTTTCCTCTCTCACTGACGGGAGAGGCTTCTATATGGTTCACTGAGCTCCCTTATAACTCAATTTTCACTAGGAACCAACTAAGGGATGTTTTATTAGCACGCTACTACACGGTCTCCAAGAAATTAAACCACAAAGATAGAGTGAACAACTTTGTGACACTACCAGGAGAGTCAGTTAGTAGTTCTTGGGATAGATTCACCTCTTTCTTGAGAAGCATCCCAAATTACCGTATAGATGATGATTCACTGAAGGAATACTTTTATCGGGGACAGGATGATAATAATAAAGTGGTGTTGGACACTATAGCAGGTGGATCTTATGGGTAGTGTCCTTATTCAGAGATTGCTGAAAAATTAGAGAAAATCTCCTGGAACAATAAAGCTTGGAGTACTAGGAAGTAAGATACCGGGAGAAATACCTTTGCAGTGCAGTCCACTCACAACCCAGCCACAAATGAGATTCGTGAAGAAATGGTTCAGATGAGAACTGAGCTTGGGTTTGTACTAAAATATATAAATGGGGGTGCCGAAAAGATAAATGCAGTTAACTACTTCTCTAAACCACCACCACCAAATGATGAATGCTATTATGCGGAGGATTCCTATGTAGTAAATGAGCAGGTAGGGGGTTTCTGACCAAATTCCCAAGGCTCTAATCGGGAGAATTGGCGCCAAGGTCAAGGGAACCAAAATCGGAACTATGGTAACTATAACCGTGATGGTCATTATGTCCGACATGGAAACTACAACCATGACAACAACTTCAACAGGGGTAACAAAGGTAACATGAGGTTCGATGCTAGTGATGAGCACATTAAAGAATTAAGGAGTGATTTAGCGGGTATTGGGCAAAAATTCAATTCACATGCAATATCGATTAGGCAGATCGAGTTACAAACGTCCCAATTATATGGACTGTGAACACACGGCAACTGGGCACTCTTCCTAGCAACACTGTCAAAAATTATAAATATGATGCACACTGTATGGCAATCACGACTCAGGGTGGTAAGCAAATCATTGAACCACCTATGTCGTCTAATGAGGAAAAAGTGAGAAGGATAATGATAAGGTTGTAGAGGGTAGTGTTGAAGAAGAAGATAGCACTGGAATAGATGCAGAACTCCTTATAAAGGTAATTCCCAAGCCTAGACCACCACCCCCTTTCCTCAGAGATTAGTGAAAAAGACCGAGGATGGTAAATATTGGTGTTTTTTAACAATGTTGAAGCAGTTTTCAATTAATGTGCCTTTGGGAGAAGCTCTAGAACAATTTCCCGGTTATGCCACGTTTATGAAAGATTTGGTTACAAAGAAAACATTGGTCACTTTCGATGATGATGATAGAATGCAGCCTTGTAGCGCTATTTCTACAAGATCTCTCGTACAAAAGAAAAAAGATCCAGGTGCGTTCAGTATTCCTTGTACAGTCGTGTCATTACATTTTGCGAAAGCATTATGTGATCTGGGAGAAAGCAGAAATCTCATGCCCCTCTCGATTTAGAAGAATTTTTGTTTGGGTGATCCAAAGCCCACTGCGATGCTGCTACTGATGGCTGATCGAATAGTGAAAAGGCCTATAGGGATACTCATCAATGTGCTAGTTAAAGTGGAGTCGTTCATATTTTCGGTAGATTTTGTTATTCTTGATTGTGAAGTCGATTTTGAAGTGCCTATTATTCTTTTAAGTCCATTCCTTGCTACGGGTAGAGCCTTAGTTGATATGGAAAAGGGATTGATGAAATTCTGGTTGAATAATGAAGAAGCGACTTTCAACATTTGTAGGTCCATGAGGCAGAGTGGTGAGCTCCAATCGGTATCTGCTATATCCCACAGAGAAAAGATGAAGAAGGATAATGACCTAAAATGTGAAAATGAGAGTTTATGGTTGGGGATTTGATGATGTTAGACAGTTCAAGGTTGCATTGGCTTCTGGTCAAGCTCAATCCCTAACGGACTGGCCCTTACTTGATTACCCAGGTATTCCTCATAGAGCAGTTGAGTTAAAAACCAAGGTGGGAGTGCGGTTTAAGCTGAATAGAGAACGAATTAAACTCTATTTGGGGCATACTTCATCGGTGAATAAAGTGATAGAGGCATACCATCTTGATGAAGGCTGAGTAATCAAGTTTCCTTAATCATGCCGCGATGTTAAATCAGGCTCTTGTTAAGAGGCAACCCAATACGTATAGTTTTTTTTCTAGTAATGGTAGCATTTTCTACTAATGGGTTTTAAATTTGCAGGCACATCACCAGGAAATTCTGCAAAACATTACTCTGCATCAGTCATTGACGGATACAGCAATGGGCCGTTGTGCCTATGATGGAAAGTCGTATGAATTCGTCATGCCAGGTACGTCTTTCTGTTATTTTAAAACTAGGGCACACGCGACGAAATCAACAACAAACCGTCACAACCGAGAAGGACTGTCGTCAGCGAATCATCGCATCTTTTTTGAAGCGTACCCAACCCGACACGACTGTTTTTTTTTTCTTCTAAAATTCAACATTTAAAACCTCCACCCCTTCATTTCACCCAATTCCTTATCTCTTTCTCCCATTTCCCTCCCTTTTCAACTTCCAATGATCATAAACCCTCTCTCTTACAACCATCATTTTCCCCAAATTCTCCAAATTCCTAAAATTCATCATCTACTAGTTGGAGCTGCTGCTATGGGTCTATACTTGATCACCAAGTAGCTTTCTCTCTTGTTTTTCTCAAATTCTCAGGTATGTGTCTCTAATTTCTACTTATTTATTGTGCATTTTTGTTTATCAATTAGTATTATCTTAGTTCTTCTTGATAGGTTCATTAATTAATAAAATTCTGTCTGACCTCACGACCCAAATCGGGCCGCGACTGGCACCCACATTTTACCCTCCTATGTGAGCGAACCAACCAATCTAAACCTTAACATTTCAATATAATATCAACAGAAAGTAATGCGGAAGACTTAACTCATTAATAAAATCAATAACTATTATTATTCCCAAAATCTGGAAGTCATCACCACAAGAACATCTATAATCAAATGACTAAACTAAGAGTATTCTAAAAGCTAAAACAAGTAAAAGATAGTCCATGCCGGAACTTCAAGGCATCAAGACATGAGGAAGAAGATCCAGTCCAAGCTAGAAACATTAGCTCACCCTGAAGATCCGATGTGACGAAGACTGGCTAGAATTGTGGTTGAGTTGAAGATGACGGTATGTTTGCTGCACTCCACAAATAAACAAGAAGAAAACATAAAAGTAGGGGTCAGTACAAAACACGGGTACTGAGTAGATATCATCGGCCAACTCAAAATAGAAAACAGTATATATTAAGCAATATCATAAAATCAACTAATATCCTTAGCATGCAGCATTTACAGTTACCATAACCCTTGGTTGCAACACCAAGCACATCGATGAGGACTCACGCCTCCTCATCATACTCATTTGGGAATTAGGTTCATTAGATTTAAATATATTATCATCTTTCAAGATTCATTATCTTTATTCCCCTCGTGTCGGTACGTGACACTCCGCTCCTCATATACTATCCTGGTGTCGGAACGTGACACTCCGATCCTCATTCTATCCTGGTGTCGGAACGTGACACCCGATCCATATTCTATCCTGGTACCGGAACGTGGCACCCGATCCATATACTATCCTGGTGTCGGAACGTGACATTCCGATCCTCATATACTATCCTGGTACCGGAACGTGGCACCCGATCCATATACTATCCTGGTGTCGGAACGTGACACTCCGATCCTCATATACTATCCTGGTACCGGAACGTGGCACCCGATCCCCTAATATCACTACTTTCGTTCATCAAGCCTTCTTTTATACCAAGGCATCATCATTAACAAAGTAGATTAGGGTTTCTTTTCAAGATTCAGGATTCAATAGCTTCATCATGCTTATTATATCACAATTACATAATCACATTCATGCAAGCATACAATTAAGCATATAGAAGGGTTTACAATACTACCAATACATATCATTCGCTATTAAGAGTTTACTACGAATAGCATAAAAATAACCATAACCTACCTTCACCGAAGAATTGCGATCAACAAGCTATCTTCTCAGAATCCTTGCTATCCTCTTCGTTTCTCTCTCTCTACCCGTTCTCTTTCTTTTTCTGTCTCTCTTTGTTCTTTCTTATTTTTCTTATTCAAACCCTCTTTCTTTTACCCTTATTAACATATAATTAAGAATAAAAGATGACAATAATAACCCACTAATTAACTTAAGGTTACCTCTTTTAACCCCCAAGTAATTAGACTTATTAACATTAACCCTCTAACTTTATAATTAAAGCAGGAATAGTCAAAAACGTCCCTTAAAACGTAAAAAGAAATCCGACCCGGTCTGGGATTGCGCAGCCTGCGACGGCCCGTCGCGCCTGCGACGGTCCGTCCTGCCGCCCCGTCACAGACTTCAGAGACTCAATTTCTCTGAAGGGTCTGTGACGGTCCGTCACACCTGTGACGGTCCGTCCTGCCATTTCGTTACGATGTTTAGAGAGTCAATTCCAGTACCCAATTTGCAGATTTTCTAAGTGTTTTGAAACGAGACCCTGCGACGGTCCGTCGTGCCCATGACGGTCTGTCGTGGGGTCCATCGCCTCAGCCTATTTTTCCAGAAATAAAATCTGTTGCTCAAAACGACTAAATAGGTCGTTACAATAGATACCAATTTACCCATCGTTCGTCCCCGAACGATCACAAGAAGGAAGACAAGGGCGAAAAGGAGTACCTGAATCCGTAAACAGGTGTGGGTATCTTTCTCGCATATCGACCTCCTTCTCCCAAGTTGCTTCTTCAACCGGCCGATTCTTCCATTGCACCTTGATGGATGCAATATCCCTTGATCTCAACTTGCGAATTTCCCTATCTCGAATGGCAACAGGTTCCTCCTCATAAGACAAATTCTCGTCAAGCAAAACTGAATCCCAACGGATAATGTAGTTTCCATCCCCATGATATCTTTTCAACATAGACACATGGAATACCGGATGTACTCCGGACAGCCCTGGAGGCAAGGCTAACTCATAAGCCACCTCCCCTATTTGTTTAAGTACTTCGAAGGGACCAATATACCTTGGGCTTAGTTTACCTCTTTTACCAAACCGCATCACCCCTTTCATTGGTGAAACTTTCAACAAGACTTGTTCACCCTCCTAGAACTCTAAGTCTCTAACCTTTCGATCTGTATATTTTTTTTGTCTACTTTGCGCTGCTAGAAGCTTTTCTTGAATAGACTTCACTTTCTCTATCGAATCCCTCAAAAGGTCAGTACCCCAAGGTCTAACCTCGAATGCATCAAACCAACCAATGGGAGACCTACATCTCCTCCCATACAATGCTTCAAATGGGGCCATATCAATACTTGAGTGATAGCTATTATTGTATGAAAACTCCGCTAAGGGCAAAAAGCTATCCCAATGGCCAACAAACTCTATCACACAGGCACGGAGCATATCCTCCAACACTTGAATCGTTCGCTCAGACTAACCATCGGTCTGAGGATGGAACGCAGTACTAAGGTCCAACCTAGTACCCAATTCTGCATGCAATGTTTTCCAAAACATAGAAGTAAACTGCGTACCTCTATCTGATATAATGGAGAGTGGAACCCCATGCAATCGCACCACTTCCGAGATGTAAAGTTTGGCTAACTTCTCTGCATTGTAAGTCACCTTGACCGGAATGAAGTGAGCGTACTTAGTTAACCTATCAACAATTACCCAAATAGAATCAAACTTTCCCAATGTCTTTGGAAGACCAACCACGAAATCCATTGCAATCCTTTCCCACTTCCATTCCGGGATGGGCATTCTCTGAAGTGTTCCTCCGGGCCTTTGGTGTTCATATTTTACTTGTTGACAGTTTGGACATTTGGCAATAAAATCCACAATATCCCGCTTCATTCTACTCCACCAAAAGTGTTGCTTTAGGTCGCGGTACATCTTGGTTGCACCCGGATGTATAGAATACCTTGAACTATGAGCCTCTGTCAAAATAGTGTTGATCAAATCATCAACTCGGGGTACACATACCCTTCCCTTGATTCTCATAACACCTTCCTCATCGATTGTTGCTTCTTTAGCCTCTCCTTTCAACACTTTATCTCGGATCCGGATCAATTTTTCATCATTAAACTGTTTTCCCTTAATCTTGTCATGAAAAGAAGATCTTGACTCCACACTAGCCAACAATCCTCCCTTCTCATTTACTTCTAACCTCATCAAGTCGTTAGCCAGAGTCTGAACCTCTCTAGCCAATGGACGTCTAGAAACTTGCAAGTGAGCTAGACTTCCCATGCTTCCCGCTTTTCTACTTAAAGAATCTGCCAGAACATTCGCTTTTCCCGGATGATACAAGATAGTGATATCGTAGTCCTTTAGTAACTCCATCCATCTCCTCTGTCTTAAGTTCAAATCTTTCTGAGTAAAGACATACTGAAGGCTACGATGATTCGTGTAGACCTCACACTTAACCCCATATAGATAGTGTCTCCATTGCTTTAATGCAAACACTACCGCGGCCAATTCCAAATCATGAGTTGGATAGTTACGTTCATGCACTTTTAATTTCTTGAAGCATAAGCAATTACACTCTTCTCTTGCATTAGCACTGCACCCAACCCAGAATAGGATGCATCACAATAGACATTCTTACCTTCCACTGGCAAGGTGAGAATTTGTGCAGTAGTCAACAGAGTCTTGAGCTTCTGAAAGCTTTCCTCACACTCATCTGACCATACAAATGGAACATTCTGCTTAGTCAAGTTCATCAATTGGGAAGCAATAGAAGAGAATCCCTTGACAAATCTGCGGTAGTAGCTAGCTAACCCAACAAAGCTCCTTATTTCTGACACATTAGTAGGTCTTACCCAATTCTTCACTGTCTCAATCTTAGAAGGATCCACCATCACTCCATCCTTAGAAACCACGTGCCCCAAGAAGGACACTGCATCTAGCCAAAACTCACACTTAGAGAACTTGGCATAAAGCTTTTTCTCCCTTAACATTTCCAATACCATTCTCAAATGCTCTTCATGTTCTTTCTTACTCTTTGAGTATACCAATATATCATCAATAAATACGATCACAAATAGATCCAGATATGGCTTAAAAATCCCGTTCATCAAGCTCATGAACGCAGCAGGGGCATTCGTAAGACCAAAAGACATCACTACAAATTTGTAATGCCCATACCTAGTTTGAAAAGAAGTCTTTGGCACATCCGTTGCCCGTATTTTCAATTGATGATAACCGGATCTCAAGTCAATCTTAGAGAAGACACAAGCACCTTGTAACTGATCGAACAAGTCATCTATGCGAGGAAGAGGATACTTGTTCTTAATAGTTACCTTGTTCAACTGCCGGTAGTCTATGCACATCCGAAAACTCCCATCCTTCTTCTTTACAAACAAAACCGGAGCACCCCAAGGAGATGCACTTGGTCTAATGAAGCCATTGCTCAACAACTCTTGAAGTTGGGCTTTTAACTCTCTTAACTCCGCGGGATCCATTCTATAAGGGGGTATAGAAATGGGGCGAGTACCCGGTTCAAGATCAATACAGAAGTCAATGTCCCTATCTGGTGGCATACTAGGAAGATCTGCAGGGAACACATCCAGAAACTCATGGACCACCGAAACCGACTCAATCGAAGGCACTTGGGTAGTGTCATCCTTGAGATGTGCCAAGAAAGCTAAACACCCTTTACTAACCATTTTCTTAGCACGAAGAAAGAAGATGATACGCACCGGACTGGAAGTGTAGTCACCCTCCCACACTAACGGATCTGTCCCAGGCTTGGCTAACGTCACCGTTTTAGCATTACAATCCAAGATCGTAAATTGCGGAGAAAGCCAAGTCATACCCAGAATTACATCAAAATCAACCATTTCTAAGATAACCAAATCTACATAAGTGTTGCTCCCCACAAAGTTCACCAAACAAGACCTACATACCTTTTCAACTACCACAGACTCACCCACCGGAGTAGAAACACGAATAGGCATATCAAGTAATTCACAATGTAAATTTAGACCATTAGCAAATGAGGAAGATACATAAGAAAATGTGGATCCAGGATCAAACAATACAGAAGCCATGCAATCACAAATCAAAAGATTACCTGTGATGACAACATCTGATGTCTCCGCTTCAGATCTCCCAGGAAAAGCGTAGCAATGGGCCCCATTACTTGTCTGTCCGTTGCCCCTACCATGTTGTGATGTAGTGGCTCCAGTTTGCCCATCACCCCGGCCGTTTTGGTGACCACCATTACCTCGACCACCGCGTCCTCCAGAATGACGGCCTCTTCCATAACCACCTCTACCTCTAACATTTGGAGGTCTGTAACTCTGTTTTGGACAATATCTCTTAATATGTCCAATCTCCCCACATCCATAGCACTCTCTGGGTTCATGCATAGGTCTCTCAGAGAAGTGTTGACCGGTCGGAGGTGGACCCCCAACTACAGTCTGTAGTGAAGACTGAATGGGTCGAACTGAGTAACCTCCGGAACCCTGTCCTCTAGAGTAAGAACCATTAAACTCACCTCCCTTTCGAAACCTCATTGATGTTGATGCCATGGTGAATTCATCTGGCTTCACTCCTTCCACCTCTACCACGAAGTCCACCACTTCTTGAAAAGATTTCGCTGTAGCCGCTACCTGTAAAGCTGAAATCCGCAACTCTGATCTCAACCCCTTCACAAAACGGCGAATCCGCTCTTGTGGACTGAAACATAGTTGGGTGGCATACCGGGATAATGCACGAAACTTAGCCTCGTATGCAGTAACCGACATCCTACCTTGCTCTAGACTTAAGAATTCATCTCTTTTCCTATCCCTCAAAGTCCGCGGGATATACTTCTCCATAAACAAACTAGAGAATGAAGCCCAAGTCATAGGTGGTGCCTCTGTTGGTTGAAACTTAACATGTGACCGCCACCACATTTTGGCGTTCCCTTGAAACTGATAACTCACGAACTCAACACCAAACCGTTCCACTATACCCATCTTGTGTAGTAGCTCATGATAGTCATCCAGAAAATTGTAAGCATCCTCCGATTCAGCACCCTTGAAGACTGGAGGTTTCAATTTCAAGAACTTACTGAAAAGTTCATGCTGATCATTTGTCATTATAGGCCCAGTAGTCAGACGTGGAAATGTGCCTATTTCCAATGGAACATCCATGCGGGGAGCCATAGTAGCCGCACGTTGTACCTCCGGAGCCTGAGGTGCTGGTGCAGAAAACACTGGAGGTGCCTGACCCTGATCAGATAACCCGCTAAGATAAGCAAGAACCTGATTGATCATGTCTGGGGTAGGTTGGGGAGGCAATCCCCCATTCTGTACTTGTTCAATTTCCCCTTCCTCACCCTCTCTTACTACTTCCTCAGTCGGTGGAGGAGTCACTTCCCTAGTATCAGATGGGCTAGGTGCTCGTCCCCTTCCTCTAGAGGACGTCCTCCCACGACCTCTACCACGGCCTCTTGCCGTTGTTCTTCCTCGAGCTACAGCCCCAGTGGCTGGCTCAGACGCACCCTGTCCCGCCGGTGCTGGTGTTGGTGTTGGCGTAGTCGTTGCTCTAGTTCTAACCATCTGCGAAAGAGAGTGAAGATGGTCAGATACCAATTGGTATCACCTAGATACCAATTGGATTCAAGTAGTAGCGCGGAAGAAAGAATGAAAGAATGGAATTTTCATAAAGTCTTATAGTCTCTCAAAGAAAAGTAAAGGCGTCCCCCTACCGTTCCTTAAGACTCTACTAGACTCGTTCTTGTGTGATGAGACCAACGAACCTAAGGCTCTGATACCAAGTTTGTCACGACCCAAATCGGGCCGCGACTGGCACCCACATTTTACCCTCCTATGTGAGCGAACCAACCAATCTAAACCTTAACATTTCAATATAATATCAACAGAAAGTAATGCGAAAGACTTAACTCATTAATAAAATCAATAACTATTATTATCCCCAAAATATGGAAGTCATCACCACAAGAACATCTATAATCAAATGACTAATCTAAGAGTATTCTAAAAGCTAAAACAAGTAAAAGCTAGTCCATGCCGGAACTTCAAGGCATCAAGACATGAGGAAGAAGATCCAGTCCAAGCTAGAAACATTAGCTCACCCTGAAGATCCGATGTGACGAAGACTGGCTAGAATTGCGGTTGAGTTGAAGATGACGGTACGTTTGCTGCACTCCACAAATAAACAAGAAGAAAACATAAAAGTAGGGGTCAGTACAAAACACGGGTACTGAGTAGATATCATCGGCCAACTCAAAATAGAAAACAGTATATATTAAGCAATATCATAAAATCAACTAATATCCTTAGCATGCAGCATTTACTGTTACCATAACCCTTGGTTGCAACACCAAGCACATCGATGAGGACTCACGCCTCCTCATCATACTCATTTGGGAATTAGGTTCATTAGATTTAAATATATTATCATCTTTCAAGATTCATTATCTTTATTCCCCTCGTGTCGGTACGTGACACTCCGCTCCTCATATACTATCCTTGTGTCGGAACGTGACACTCCGATCCTCATTCTATCCTGGTGTCGGAACGTGACACCCGATCCATATTCTATCCTGGTACCGGAACGTGGCACCCGATCCATATACTATCCTGGTGTCGGAACGTGACACTCCGATCCTCATATACTATCCTTGTATCGGAACGTGGCACCCTATCCATATACTATCCTGGTGTCGGAACGTGACACTCCGATCCTCATATACTATCCTGGTACCGGAATGTGGCACCCGATCCCCTAATCTCACTACTTTCATTCATCAAGCCTTCTTTTATACCAAGGCATCATCATTAACAAAGTAGATTAGGGTTTCGTTTCAAGATTTAGGATTCAATAGCTTCATCATGCTTATTATATCACAATTACATAATCATATTCATGCAAGCATACAATTAAGCATATAGAAGGGTTTACAATACTACCAATACATATCATTCGCTATTAAGAGTTTACTACGAATAGCATAAAAATAACCATAACCTACCTCCACCGAAGAATTGCGATCAACAAGCTTTCTTCTCAGAATCCTTGCTATCCTTTTCGTTTCTCTCTCTCTCTACTCGTTCTCTTTCTTTTTCTGTCTCTCTTTGGTTTTGCTAGTCTTGTCTGCTTTTTTTTGTACTAATATTGATTCCTTACAAGTACTATCTATTATGGCACCAAAACAAGATCGTGTCTGCGCACGCGAGCGACCAAAGTCTGACGCCCCGTCTGTCGCCTGGTCTTTGCCTCTGATGATGAGCGTGACCCCGAGTTCGTTCCCCCAGGAACTTCCACCCCACCTCGAGATGCACGTGCTGCCAGATCCACACCCAAAATGGTGGCGTCTGGCGTATCACTGCCTCCTAGTCTAATGCGGAGCGCACATTGACCGTCATACCTTCTAGGTTAGCTACTAATGAAGAAGGAGCGTCTGGCATTTTAGGAGTTTCGTTGTCAGAGGAAGCCTCTGGATCTGCTGAGGTTCCCGCACCCACCTTCGTTGCAGAGTCTACCTCATCTGATGAGGTCGCCAGTTCGGACTCCACACCTGGTTCACCAACTCGTGCCCTCACCCTGGTTAACGACCAGCCCAACCGGTGGTGTGTCGATGGGCAATATCAAGTCTATTTCGATGTAAAGTTCTTGAATGACAAATAAGTCATGACTCGTACACTGACATTGGAGCGGTGGGTCCTTACGGAAAGTCTCCCGATGATGCCTGAGATCCACAATCTCTTCCCTTACATCGACTGGAGTGGACAACGCATCCATTGGGACGTTATAGTAAAGAGTTTGTCCGAGAGTTCTACGCCTTATACGTAGCGACTCTCTGATCACATATTGATAGGCGGGCTGCCCCCACCAAAAAGGTCCCACTACAGCAGGTCCGAGTACGTGGCATTCAGGTTGATATCTCCCTGCCTGCCATCTGTCGGTATATATATGCAAGAATGTGGATGCCAATCGGACCCCTCTCACATCCGAGTTTGACTACCGATGGTAGATTGTCAAAGATGTCCGATTCCTGGGTGAGACATCGTTGAGAGAGACCACCAAGAGGTGTATGGCCCTGCATTTTTTCGTTGATGGAGAGGGTGCTGACTGGGTGACCGATTTGAAGGGAGCCATCAAGAAGGCAAACCTGACCTTCACGGTGAAGTTTTTGTGGTTGATTGTCCGCCACTGCCTTTCCCCCAAAACTGCTGATAATATAGTCACATGGGATCGAGCAGTACTTATGGCGGCGATGATAGAGGGGTTTGAGGTTGATTTTGCTTGGATTCTATAGGCACTTATGCACGAGAGAGATTTTAAGGTTACAACTACCTACCCTTTCCCGTGCATGATATTTTCTCTATGCAGGTCCGCAGGTGTGCCTATATGGCACGTTGATCAGCTCAACACCCCGCTGGGCACTATTGATATCGGTCTCATCAGGGATGAGGTCAATGAGTTGGCTCCATGCAGAGGGCCCCGTCCAGAGTTGCCTACACTTGGTGACAACCTGGCTGATATGGTAGCACAAGCCCGCACGGCTACGCAGGTGACTTCCACTGACACTACCCCAGTCGAGTCTATCCCGGTTAGTATCACTGCACCGATCTCCTCTCACTCAACCCTTTCCCCGCTCTGGTCTCGCTTGCTAGGGTCCAAAAATTAGAGGCACATATGGCTACACTTCTGCATCACATCCGGCCTTGGATGCGGAGGTCTATTGCTAAGGCAGAAGAGCGCTTGGAGCAGAGAATTGTCCAGCACACAGAGCATAAGATCGTCGAGGTTCATCAGCGCTTGAACGTTTTTGAGTTGCGGGTGTTAGCTCGACCATCCCCTCAGGGTCATGTGTCGATTCTTCAGGCTGCGGTCGACAATCTTTGCACAGACATCGACATGATCTTAGAGGCTAGGGTGCGTGAGTTTGACGCCCCTTCTGCAGAGACTGCTGAAGACATAGTGATGGCGTCCCTATTCGCCACTTCAGAGATTCCACCACCTCCCTATCGAAAGCATGACAAGAGGCATAGGGGTAGAGAGGAGGATGAAGCTCGAGCATGGAAGAATGAGTTTCATGAGATTGAGGGTGCCAGGAGAGCCTCACTTGTTGATGAGGAGGCGCGTCAGATGAGAGCAGTAGAGTTAGCTGCTGGGGTGTCTAGCTCCAGAAATGTGGAGATAGCGGGAGGCACTGCTGATAGTGTTGTTGATGCTGATGACACTACTTAGGGTGTTTAGATTACAAAAGTAAAGGGTGTTTATATACTGTGGTTTCACGATATTATTAATACTTTTTCCTTAAGTTTAGTGTGTCCAAAACCCTTTTTGTACTAATTTTTATATAAGTTTCTCTTTTTTTGCAGGAAATCTGTCTAAAAGATGAATGCGGAGGTTTTTTAGCAAGAAATACAGAAAAGTACCACCTACAGAGCTTGTGACGGTCCGTCCTGCTCGTGAGTGTCTTTAGGTGGCGTCATAGGGCAGCTACTGAAGGAAGATGGGGAAGTCTGACCAAGTGTGGGGCTACGGAGTAGGTGATGGACCGTCATAGATATGATTGTTCATCCTGCTGGTTCGTCATGATGATCAGAGAAGTAGTCCCAGTACCCAAATTCCAAGAGTTCAAGTGTTTTGGAACGGAGACCCTTGACGGACCGTTGTACCTGTGACGATTCGTCATACCTTCCGTCGAGGGTTATGAATAGAGCAGTAGAAGAAAATTGCAAGAGTATGGGACGACGGAGTCGATGACGGCCCGTCGTGACCAGGACAATCTGTCGCGAGGTCCGTCGATTTAGCCGCATTTTGACAGATTTCCAGCAAATAGAGTCCTTATTTAATTAGGTTTTATTTTTTTATAAATAGTTCGAAAAACCTCATTTTTGAGGTTAGACTCTTAAATATTTTTGGACTCTTTGTTAGAATTTTTGTGATTACTATTACACTTTTGAAGAATCTTTAATCTTCAATTAATATTAGCTATTGATTGTTGGTGATTTTTGTTGAATTAATCAAGTGAACTTCTAGATTTTACTCTTTCTCATTGAAGTAAGTAAATGAATTCTTGTATCATATATTTGAATATTGTGATTATGACTATGGGTAATTAAGCTCGATAACTAGGGTTGTGGGAACCAGAGGCGAATAATGAGGTAAATCCTAACTAAAATAAGAATTCTAGAATAGTGTCTATCATGTATTGATAATTCTTTCGCTTAGAAATCTTTTTAACGGATGGCCAACGTTAGAACTCGCCTTAATGCTACTTGCCGGACCAAGGAGGTAGATAATAGGAAAAGAATTGTCAACATAGATTTTGTGTATACTATCTAATAGGCTAGTATTGATTGGTACGAGGGAATAACTTAGTCAAATATCGAACATGATGCTTAATATGAGGTAAAGGTAAGGGTTAGCATAACAACACACGTAGCCGGGCCAAAGTGCGGAGTGAAATTTTTTAGATGCCGGGCCAAGGATTTAGAAATACATAACTTATCACTTTGCATGCAAGATACTAAGATAGAATTGTTATAGTTAGAATCATCATGTTATGAACCTGTGGGGAACACGTAAACCCTAGTTACTTTTATTAATTGATTAAACTCCAACATTTGAAGTTGTTAATTGTCTCTTTTAATTTAACTAGTTACTTTCATCTACTTAGAAATAAAAAAACCCCGTTTTGTCATTTTTGCTTTCCAAAGAAGTAATTGGCTGAACAATAGTAATAACAGATTAAAGTTAAGTTTAAACTATTCTCCTCGTGGGAACGATCCCAGCCTCATTAGTTGGGTTATTTATTTGACACGACCACTTTACTTCTTATTTGAGAAGTAAATTTGAGTGTATCAATAACCAAAACTAGAGATTAAATTATAATGACTGAATACTTCACAAAAATTTAGTCATCAAGACTGTAGAGAACAAACTATATCACTACTATATCATAGTCAAGTGATTTTTTTGTTAAAATTATTTTTTCAACATACAAAAATGATCTAAAACGTCTTTTAAACGATCTCAAATTACCAAATCACTACATAATAATGAGTATTTTAAATTTTATCGTTTCTGATGAACCTACCAAATTTATGATCAATTGGAGTTTAAAAATAATATTTATCCCAAATCTATGATCAAATTCAAATGCAAACGATTTAAGATAAAAAGAATAGATCCACATCCTTATCATATATTAATTGATGTTATCTCATCATGTGTAATCATGTGCCACACTGTAATCATTTAAAACTTATTAAATATAAATTTACAAAATGATTTGGATTATATTAAATTCATAAATATATTAATTCAAACAAATATTATGGATTAATATAATTGAGTTAAATATTTAAGTCCAATAAATATGGACTTTATTAAAGCATAAAATTAATTGATTTGAGCTACAATAGTGAGCCCAATTTCATCTAATTCTAGAGGCCCATCTTGGTGCCAAGTGTGAATATGATGTGGAATGCCAAGTCAAATAAGAAACAAATAGAATCATGACATGTGTGACAGATGACAAGCCCTTTCCATAAATCCCATATGCCATGTCACTTAAATCTAATTGGCGCAAAGGAATGATATATTCCAATTGCAACTCGTCTATTCTAAAAATATATATATGGGTCCTCATAATTCAGAAAAGACATAAAAAATTCTAAACAAGAAGGTAGAGAAAATCAAGGCTACAAGTTTAAGAATTACAACATTCAACTTTCAAGAACAATGAAGATCACAAGACCATCAAATTAAAGAACAAACTGGAGGCACTTGAATTCAAATAAAAGTCAAAATCAAGATAAAGTTCAAGTTCAAGTTCATCATTGAATTAATAACAACCCTTAAAGCCCTTGAATTTATATATGAAAAGGTGAATTCAGAGGAATCATAGAGATTGTAACACTCGCATTTGAAATAATAAAATTGATTGTTGCTATAATTTTCCGTTCCTAATTATATTTTTCTCGCCACAAATTTTATTGTCTAAAAATTCGGGCACGCCTAGTGGGAAAATCTCTACCTCTCATCTCAAATTTTCAAGCTTCAAAGAATATCGAGATGACTTCCATGAAAAACAACTCTCGATCAAGTGCCTCTAAGACCACTACCTCCAAGTTCTCTTCTAAAGTTTAAGGCATCCTTGGTGTTACCTTTGGAAGTTTTGGAGATGTTACGAGAATTAAGGTTGCTACACTAGAACAACAAATACTCCAAGTATCATCCACATCAACTCCTGTTTTTGGGTCTCCAACTCCAAAAGGAGCAAGTTCCTCCACAAATATTCTAGACGGACGAAGTAGTGTTGCTGAAAAGATCAAGAAGACATTGGCTCTACTTGAGACATCCGGTCCCAAGAACTCTACCACAAGGAAGAACTGTGATTCAACTTATGAATCATCCCACGTATATTGTGTAACGTGATTCCATCAAAAATTAGCTCACGCGATAATATATGCTACTCTACTGCATCTCCGATTATCATGCAAACGATGGTGACTGTTGCTTTCTCTCATAAGGATTAACTCGCAAATCTGACGAAGTTGGTTGAAGGATTTAAGAAGCTTGTACAACACCGAGAGTCTAGAATTGATAAGTTTATGGATATGATGGAAGGACTTTTAGATGGAAATGCGAGCCATGCACCTTGAAAGGGTATTAAAGTTTAAGAAATCGAAGATCCTGCTAAAAAAGCTCTGTTTGTTAAAGAGATGTCAGTTTCTTCTGAAGGAATGATCTCGGTTGATCGCTTGAAAGAGTTTATTTAAGGCACTATCAATGTTAAGTATGAAGTCTCCACCAAGTCTTTTAATTTGTATGCTAAGCCATACACTTCTAGGATTGATACCTTTAAAATGCTTGCTGGTTATCATCCTCCAAAATTTCAACTACTTGAGGGAAAAAGAAATCCAAAACAACATACCGCGCACTTCATGAAGGCGTGTAATAATGTTGGAACCTGTGGAGACTATCTTGTCAAACAGTTTGTCCGCTCTCTAAAAGGAAATGCCTTTGATTGTTACATAGCTCTCGAACCTAACTCTATTGATAGTTGGGAGCAACTAGAACATGAGTTTCTCAATCTCTTCTAAAGCACAAGGCGTACGGTGAGCATGGTAGAACTCACAAATACTAGCCAAAGGAAGGATAAACCAGTTAAAGAATTCATAAATCGATGGAGGAACGTGAGCCTAAATTGAAGGGATAGGCTTAGTGAAGCTTCTGCAATTGAAATGTGTATTCAAGGAATGCATTGGGAGCTTCTTTAAATCTTGCAAGGAATAAAACCAATATCCTTCGAAGATTTAGCTACTCGCGCTCATGATATAGAGTTGAGCATGTCCTCATCCAGAAAAGATATGATTATTGTCCATGATCCTCACAAAGGAAGGCACAATCAAGAACCCAAGAGATAGAGCAAGTATCTACCTAAAAATGAGAACAAAGAATCCATGACTTTAAATATGTCACTCGCAAAGTTCACCACGAATTGGGGCGTAAAAAAATGTGAGAACGACTTTCCAAGCACGTTCAAATTAAAAGTCGACATTGAGGGAGATACAAGGAAAAAAGTATTCTTTCTTGGATTATGACGTTTCTAAAATATTTGATAAATATCTGGAGTTAATGATTATTGACTTGGCAGAGATGAAGCGACCCGATGAGGCTAGAAAAGTTGATGACCCAAATTATTGCAAGTATCATAGACTTGTGAGTCATCCTCTTGAAAAATATTGTCTTCAAGGATAGAGTGGTGCGGTTGGTTAACAAAAATAAAATTATCCTTTATGATTAGAAGGATCGTTCTAACCAGATCTGTATCACGTTTGGCTCACTTGATCCAATCCAAATATATATCTCTGAAAAGCATGAGGAAGAGTCCGTAGACAAGACAGTTGACATAGATAGTGATGAGGGATGGATTCACGTAACTAGGCGAAGAGGCAACAAGTCAAGCTTGCAAAAAGAATCATCCAAACAACTGATTAGAGGAAAATTGTGAATAAATTGAAGAAGAAAAAATCAGACAAGTGCTCGAAAAGTGAAAATCTAGAAGTGCATCACTACCAAAAGCCTCGCCGTCCTCTAGAGGAATTCTTACCAAGCTTCTTCAAAATAAAGTCTACTCAAGACAATGTCGAGGCACCATGTTTCAATGCGGATAAATCAGAAAAAATAAAGGTGACTCCTACTGGAAAAGAAGGAACAACGAGTGAATCCTTACCAAAAGTGTCTCCTAGTGACGAAAAAAAACCAACAAGAGAAATCTCAAAATGATATCTCTTTCATCTTCTGAAATATCTATTGAACCTTCTTCCCAAGAAGCACATACCCGTGATACTACAGTCACATTCACAGATACTGATCTTTTTTTTTTGGAAATACTACACAATCATCATTTGTATATACTGGGTCTTGTGCTAAAGAAGAAGATAAATAGAATTTTAATAGATGAAGGATTTGAAATTAATATTTTGCCTAACTATACATTGAAGAAACTTCGCATCAGGATTGAGGAACTTGGTAAATGTCGTGTGTTGCTACAAGGATTTAATCAAGAGGGGCAGAGGTCCATAGGTTCTATTAAATTAGATATCAACATGGATGATTAACGATCAAGCGCATGGATGCATGTGATCGACGTGAAGACATCATACAATATATTACTTGGCAGGCCTTGGGTACATGAGATAGAATTGTCTCATCTTCGTACTATCAATGTTTGAAATATCTTGAAGGTGGAATTGAAAGAAAGATAGTTGTAGATGATAATCCTATCATCGAAGTTGAGACACACTTTGCCAATGAAAAAATATATTTGAAAAGTTATGTTGTTAAAGAGGCCAAATGCAATGATGTCAAATCAATGAAGAATGATAAAATCATAAACAAAAGAATTGATGCGTCTGTCGAAAAGGTAAAAATTGAAATTAAAGACTCTTGTCCCATTCATAATGAAGGGAAGATCATGTCTTCGAAGAAGAACCAGACTTCTATGCTCTGCTATGATCCAAAGGTTAAAAAAGAACAAGACCAACCATCTAACCTTCAAGAAAATGCATTGAGAGAGATAACTCTTCCTATTAGATGGAATGATGCAATAAACTTGTCTTTAAAGTCGCCAGAAAAGTCAGTCGCTCAAGATCAAGTGTGAGATATGGCTCTCCCTAAAAAACGCACAAGAGAAGGTTTTGATCCCAATGCTTACAAGTTATTTTTGAAGGCGGGATACAACCCTAGTGAGCCATCAACACTAGGGAAACTTCCATCAGAAGATACAACTAGGCGAGCACGTGAACGCCTAGGTCATAGAAAGTCGTCGCCAATTCACATTTTCATAAGAAGGGCCAGCAATAATCATATAACTTTTGAAGATGACGTCACTGCTCCTAATAAAACGCATTTTGTCTTTGCTCGACTTGGGGAAGTGACTGCAAGAACTTCAATGTTTGAGAGGTTAGGTCCTCTGAAGTAGAATAACAAACACCAGAGAAATTATTTAAAGGTTACAACGCCTACTTCACATTCGATTCGAAAGGATTTCACATGTTTGATTCCTTAAAGGATGAGGCGACGAGTGGAACTTGTAGTGTCTTGTAAAGAGGAACTCAAGGCAAAGGCCCACACTATGGTTTACACCAAAGAGTGCGAGGAAGATGAAGAAACTGTAGGTTCCTCAAATCATGTTACAATCCAAAATGAGTACGATTCTTTGCCTCAAATGAAGATTGATGATGAGGAAGAAGATATTGTATCGTGTTGTCATATTTTGTTAAAGAAAATGATACTTTGGAAGAAGAAGATGTTGGAGATACTCCACCGAAACTTGAAGAAGGAGTACAGATCACAATAGATCCTTTGAATGAAGTTAACCTCGGCACAAATGAATACCCAAGGCCAAGTCACTTGAGTGCGTTACTAGAAATTGATGAAGAAATATCTTACAAGGATATAATCAAAGATTATAGGGATGCCTTTGCTTGGAGTTATACAGAACATCCTAGATTGAATCCTAGAGTAGTGGTCCATCAATTGGGAGTCAAAAATGGTTCTCATCCTATTAAGCAATCTCAAAGATGTTTTAGACAAGAATTGGTTTCGTTGATAGAAAATGAAGTTAACAAACTCATTGAGGCATGCTTTATTCGTGGGGTTAAATATCCTACATGGATTTCAAGTATATTTTGTGTTAGAAATAAGAATTTTCAATTTCGAGTTTGTGTTGAATTTAGCGATCTCAATAATACATGTCCTAAATATGAGTCTCCTCTTCCAATTCCAGAGTTGATGATTGATGCAACCACTTGTTATGAGGCAATGTCATTCATGGATGGTTCTTTTGGATATAATCAAATCCGCATGTCACCCAAAGATGAAGAACTAACAAAATTTTGCACGCCAAAAGATATTATTGATACAAAGTGATGCCATTTGGTTTAAAGAATGTTGGTGGCACGTATGAAACGGCTATGCAAAATATCTTTGATGACTTGCTTTAAAGAAATGTCAAATGTTATGTTGATAATTTTGTAGTAAAGTCGAGAAAGAGGGGTGATCATTTTAAAGACTTAAGGATGGTGTTTTAGTTAGGGGGAAGATATCAACTAAGGATGAATCGATTGAAATGTTCATTCGGAGTTACTTCCGGCAAGTTCCTTATCTTTATTATGAGACATCGAGGAATTGAAATTTATCAAGCCAAAGTTGATGCAATATCAAAGATGCATGAACTTCAAAATATTCATGAGTTAAAAAGTCTCCAAGGAAAGTTAGCCTACTTGAGAAGATTCATCTCCAATCTAGCGGGGAGATGTCAACACTTCAGTCACCTCATGATGAAAGGTTTTCCATTTAATTTTGACCAAACATGTAGCAATGACTTTAAAAGTATCAAATTGTATCTAGCAAAACCTTCGGTTTTGGTAGCCCCTATACCTGGAAAACCATTGATATTCTACATTGCAGGACAAAAAGGGTCTGTAGGAGCCCTTTTTGCTCAAGATAATAGTGAAGTCAAAGAAAATTATCTTTAGTACTTAAGTAGAACGATGACGCCGAATGAGCTAAATTATTCGCCAATTGGAAAGTTATGGTTGGAACTTGTCTTCTCAATTAAAAAATGAAGCATAATTTTTTAGGTCAAGTTTTCTGCCTTATTTCTAGAGCAAATCC
Organism: Solanum neorickii; assembly: GCA_027704865.1. Lineage (NCBI taxonomy): Eukaryota > Viridiplantae > Streptophyta > Magnoliopsida > Solanales > Solanaceae > Solanum > Solanum neorickii. The sequence goes on along the minus strand of JAKWJC010000368.1, from coordinate 9,633,365 downwards.
CATCAAGTTTGTTATGTAAAAATCAGTCCTTAGTGACCGACTAGCATGATGGTACCTCCAATTCCAAAAATTTGAGATTGTCTACGTCCCTCAAAAACAAGTGAAGGTAAAGACATTGGAAGATTTCTTAGCATACCATCAAATACCTGATGATTGGGAGTTAACTGATGAGATTCCTGATGAAGATGTGATGTCCATAGAAAATCAACCTCTTTGGAAAATGTACTTTGATGGGGCTGCACCTCGTGGCGGAGCTTGCGCCGGCGTAGTGTTCATCACTTCGCAAGAAGATATTCTACCATTCTCTTTTACTTTAAATCAATGTTGCTCCGATATGTCGTTGAATATCAAGCGTTGATACTTGGACTTGAGATGGTTGTCGACATGAAGCAGTAATACTTACAAGTTTTTGGTGACACTCAGTTGGTGATCAAGCAGTTCTTGGAAAGTTATGAGGTGAAGAAACCTGAATTGCGTCCTTATCATGACTATGCTCAAAATTTTATAGGATGTCTTGGAGATGTAACCCTTCAACATGTGCGTAGAAAGGAAAATAAAAGAGATGATGCATTGGTTACCTTAGGTTCAAATTTAACCTTTCTTGATCAAACACAAGTTACTATTTGTTAAAAATGGATAGTACCACCTCTAAAGGAGGAGAAATATATAGAAAATGAGTTTGAGCATGTTTTTTCCATTTTTGAAGCCGCAGAGGAAGATTGGAGACAACCCATTATTGACTACATCTGTTATGGGATACCTCACAAAAATCCAAAGAGAAGGACTGACCTTCGTCGACGTGCACCTCGTTTTCTTTATTACAAGGACACATTATTTAAAAGATCATTTGAGGGCTATTAAGATGTTTGGGAAAAGAAGAAGCAATTCAAGCTCTGGAAGAAGCACACTCAGAAGTGTGGATCATATAAATCTGGACAAAAACATCACTTTCACATAAAGCGAATGGGATATTATTGGTCAACCATTGTGAAAGATTGCTTAGATTATGATGGGAGGTGTGATGCTTATCAATTTCATGCGAAGTTCATACATCAGCCACCCGAAGTATTGCACCCAACTATCGCATCTTGACATTTGACGCCTGGGATTTGATAGTGTGGGACCACTACAAAAATCTTCTGGTGGACACTTGTACATCTTGGTTGCAACTGATTATTTTTAGAAATGGGCTGAAGTGGTCGCTCTTAAAAAGGAGAATAAGGAGAACATTGCAGATTTTGTAGGAGTAAATATTTTCTATAGCTTTGGCATCCCTCACTATTAAATAACAGACAATAACAAGAAATTCAATAACAAATTATGAATAAGATTTGTCATCTTTTTGAATTCAAGTAACATAAAGCTTCGATGTATCATGCTGCCACCAATGGTCTAGCTAAAGCATTCAATAAAACACTATGAAACCTGCTAAAAAAAGTTGTCTCCAAATCCAAACGGGATTGGCATGAAAGAATGGAAGAGGCTTTATGGGTATATAGGAAAAAATATCGCACTCCAAGTTAAGCAACACCATATTCACTTGCATTTAGAGTTGAAAAAGTCTTGCCACTCGAGCGTCAAATACCTTTCTTAAGACTTGCTATTCAAGAAGGGTGCATCTGAGGAAGAAAATGCTCGACTGTGTCTTGCTGAGTTAGAAGCACTTGATGAAAAGAGACTAGAATCCCAACAAAACCTTGAGTGTTATCAAGCTCGTCTTTCTCGTGCTTTCAAAAAGAAGTTTAGCTTGAGGTGTTTCCAAGTTGGAGACCAAGTTCTCGCAGTAAGAATACCTATCATTTCTTCGCACAAGTCTGGGGACAAGTTATCTCAAAGTGGCATGGACCATATGTCGTACAAGAAGCATATTCATATTGTACTTACAAGCTTGTTGATGTTCATGGATTAAGGATCGGTCCTGTTAACGCCAAATTTCTGAATAGGTACTACCCTTGAAGTAAGATGATGGTCCTTAAGGTACGAGCCTAAGCTACATGTCACTCCTATCCCGCAAGAGTATAAACTGTATATGGCACCACAAAAAAATAATTATAAATAAAACGCTCAGTTCCTCAGAACTACGTTGTGAGTTGATCATGTTCATTGAGGAACATAGGCGCTTAGAACCATATTCTAAGTTCAATTTCATGACTGTAAAAAAAAAGTACCACTTGATTGGTCGCATGAAAGTCAAAGCGATATGTATTTTATTTTATATTTTGTTTCAAAAAACATTAGATGTGTAGGAAGTATTGATGGGTCAATGAACGGGGCAAACCCTTATAAAAAATGAGTCTCTTATTAGTATGGTTGAAGTCTTTAAATTAGATAAAGTATACAAATTGATGTTTTTAGATTCATCAAGTTTATTATTTGAAGTATCCAAATTCTATAAGTATACAATTTAAGCTTCAAATTCTATAAAATAATGAGATAAGTCCTACAAGTTTGCATCAACAAAGTTGCGATTCAATATCTTCAAATTTTTTGAATTTACATGTTAAGGTCCTAAAACTTGTTACGAGTTGATGCATCAAATTCCATAAAATTCATAAGTCAGGTTTGAATGTGAAAACTTAAGAAAAATGTGGAACTTGCACTTTATTCATTCTTATTGGCATGGAAAAAATGAAATGATTTTCAATTACTAAAAGCTTGCAATAAGGAATTAAAGACCAAATCCAAATTGAAGAATGCAATATCTAATGCATGATAAAAAAAAAAGGAAACAACTTCATTATTATAAAATTTTCTGAAACATCAACCGAAATCTAAATGAAAAATGGGAAAGATAATTAAAAAAAAGGTAATCTAAGCGTAACTTGTAGTTGGTCGAATCTTGACGACTAGCCTCCAAGCACTCTCTTTTCTATTCCATGCGAATTGAATCTTCAGGCTTTAATAAACTCATATTCTCATACGAGGATATCTCATCTTCTGTAGAAATTTTTTTGGCTTGAATCTCCTCGACGTTCTTCTTAGCTACTTCTAAAGCAGCTTCAAGTCCCTCTCCCTCTCTTTGTAAAGTTTCTAGCATTCGCTTAACCTTCTTTAGCGATTTCTTGCTAGAAGAAACATGTTTATCCTTCTCATCCTCCTCTACTCTTAATAATTCGAGACGCTCTTTTGCATTGGAAAGCAACTCCATATTTTTATCTTCATGCGGCTTGTCAATAATATTGGAATGTTCTTTATCATAAGAATTAGTAAGATCAAAAAGAGAATCTACTAAGTTATTCAATGGTAATAGATTTAATAAATTCATCTCACTCATCTCCTTGAAAATCTCATAAATATCATCCCTGTAAGATGAAATATTTTTTAGAGAAGTTCTGGAAAGTTTTCCATTGATCTTTTCCCAAAGACCCAAGATGTAATTCGTTTTGTGATTGAACACAACACCTTTTCCTTCGAAGACACACATAGCACCATTAATTTTTGGAAGAACTCGAGAAAGTTGATTTGAATTAGGAGTCAACTGTTTTATAGTTTGGCCACGAGGAGTAGATGATGAATTTTTTTCTTTCTCGATATCTGAAGTTTATAATGCCTTAGGTCTCTATATCGCGATATACTCTTCGCTAACTTGTGGTTTTTCTTGTTGTGATCCTAGTGGATGTCTGGCAACGTTATTCTGTAATTGAAAAGGGCAGACTAGTAAGGTCATTTCATTCTTTTTTAAATAAAATAAAAAGATACCTTGTCACTCTTAATTGTCAATGATCTAGAACGACTATCGACACATCCGACTTCTATAATTTCAGACCCAGATGGTTCAACTCTTTGCCTCTTCCAACATCGATCCTTTCTAGTTTTGCTCGTTTCTTGAAGGGACCGTTACTAGAGAAGAGAAATTGGAGGCATTTCTCTTTATTAGTTGGCGTATGAACTAGTTCTCTGTTATATGCCTTAGAGAAGTTAAGCTACTTACTTTGATGTTTGGGAGCAAGTGGTGTCTTGACTTTTGAAAGTGTCTTCTCGATATCTTGGCAATTTTCTTCTAGAAGGGTAAGAAATTCTGACCAAGCTTTTTCCACAATAAAAACCAAATTATCATCAAGAAACATTCTATAGGACCTTTCCCACCAATATGAATATTTGGTGGTATAAATCTTCTTTGCGGATGTTACTGCAAGAGGAAATGACGCTTTAGACATAGTCACACGGGATACCCAAATGGGCCAATATCTAAGGCTTTCATCAAGTGACTCAACACGATATCTTTTTCTAAATAGCAAGGATTATATTGATGGAAACCAAATTGGCAACTAAATCAATGCGGACTATATGGCTCAATTACAAAGAAACCTCCCCTCCCTAATAGATAATAATTTAAAATGAATACTCATAAAATAAGCTTGCTCTAGTATGAATAGAGGTATGAGACTTCATTCATGCACTGCACAAGTAGACCTTGAGAGGGAGCATGATATGTCTTTTACGATATTATTATCCTGTGTTAACATTATGTTTTTATTTAACTTTTCTATATAATGCACTTGTTTTAAACTGATTTACATTGAAATGAGTTCACTTAGGAATTATGAGTTGATTTTTTGGAGTGGAGAAATTTAAATTGAGTATCTTGAGTTTATTTCTATTTCATTTAGTCGAGTATTATATCTTTGAAGTTGAGTATCAAATCATGGAGTTGAATATCTAATCTTTGAGTTGAGTATCTTATTCTTTATTTGAGTTGAGTTGAAAACAAGTAAGAATGTTTCCTTTTTGTCAAGTTCAAGCCCATGTCATATTCTTTAGAATTCCCCTTACATGATTGACATTCCACGTACTTAGACAATTGGCCCGCGGACACATGTAATTAGGATATTCAATAGGAGCTTTATTGATACATCCGAGAGTTCGAGTTATCTATGGTGATCCTCCTTGTTTCTGGAGGATTTAATTTACTTTATAGTTTAGTTAGGATGTTGTGGGTCTTGTCCCAACTTTTACCTTTATCAGTTAGAGGCTTTATAGATAGTCATTATAGTTAAGGAATCTACATTAATCATTTATTTTATTAAATTTTTAAAGACTAAAGTTGTCTATTTTATAGTAGTTGAATATATTATTATTATTCAAAGTTGTTCATTTAAGTTTTAAGATTTTGTATACTTAAGTTAGTCTTCCGCTTGTAGTCAGCCAGGATGAGGGTTCCCTTGGGACCAACGATGGTCTTCGAGTGCTGGCCATGTCCAGGGTGTAGACTCGGGTCGTGACATAAAGTTTGTGAAACAGGATTTATATGACCAGATTTAGTTCACCAAGCAATGAATAATGTGAAGGCTATTAAAGAGAGGTTGAAAATGACAGGAGAGTCGTCAAAAATCCTATTTTGATATTAGGATAAGGCCGTTAGAGTTTGAAGTAGATGATTGGGTATATCAGAAAGTTTCAGCCATGAAAGGTGTTATGAGGTTTGGTAAGAAGGGGAAAGTCACTATCCAGTATATTGGACCTTATAGCATAGATAATCGGATTTTTAATGTACCTTATAAGTTAGAGCTATCCCAATTATTATCAGCAGTTCATCTGGTGTTTCACATCTCTATGTTGAATAAGTGCTGGGGGAATTGATACACTCAAACTTACTTCTCAAATAAGAAGTAAAGCGGTCGTGTCAAGCAAATAACCCAACTAGTGAGGTTGGGATCGTTACCACGAGGAAAATAGTCTAGACTTAACTTCAACATGTCATTACTATTGTTTGGTCAATGACTATCTTGGAAAGTAAAAACCATAAAAGGGGGGTTTCTATTTCTAAATTAATGAAAATAACTAATGCAATTGAAAGAGACACGTAACAGCTTTGAATGTTGGATATTAATCAATTAATTAAAGTAACTAGGGTTTACGTGTTCCCCACAGGTTCATAACTTCATAATTCTAACTATAACAATTCTTTCCTAGTAGCTTGAATGTAAAGTGATAAGTTATGTATTTTTAAATCCTTGGACTGGCATCTAGAAAATCTCACTCTGCACCTTGGTCCGGCTACTTGTGTTGCTATCCTAACCCTTATATTTACCTCTTATTATGCATCATATTCGATATTTGACTAAGTTATTACCTCGTACCAATCAATACTAGCCTATTAGATAGTATACACTAAATCTATGTTCATAATTCTTTTCCTATTATCTACCTCCTTGGTCCGGCAAGTAGCATTAAGGCGAGTTCTATCGTTGGCCATCCGTTACAAAGACTTCTTTGCGAAAGAATTATTAATACATGCAAGACACCATTCTAGAATTGTTATTTTAGTTAGGTTTTATCTCATTATTTGCCTAAGGTTCCCACGACCCTAGTTAAGGAGTTTAGTTACTCATAGTCATAATCACAATATTCAAATATATTAAATAAGAATTCATGTCCTTACTTCAATGAAAAAGAGTGAAATCCGAAAGTTTGCTTGATTAATCACCAAAAATCACTTGCAAGAATCTCAAAGTAATCAATAATCTCACAAAAAGTCTAATGATAATCAAAAGTCTAACAATACAATGTTTTCTAATACGGTGTCTAACAATGTAAGAGTCTAACAATACGGAGTCTAAAAATCTAAGAGTGTAGCCTCAAAAATGATGTTTTTCGAACTATTTATAGAAAATAAAAACCTAATTAAACAAGGACTCTATTTGCTGGAAATCTGCCAAAACGCGGATGGGTCGACAGACCTCGCGATGGATCATCATGGACACGACGGACCGTCATGGACTCCGTCGTCCCATACTTATGCAAATTCTTCTGCTGCTCTTCTTCATTACCCTCAATGGCAAGTATGACGGACCGTCATAGGCACAACGGTCAATCGAGGGTCTACGTTCCAAAACACTTCAACTCTTGGAATATGGGTATTGGGATTACTTCTCTAAACTTCATGACGAACCTGTAGGACGGACCATCATAGACACGACGGACCATCACAAGCTTTGTAACCCCACACTTGGTCAGACTTCCCAATATTCCTTCAGCAGTTGCACTACGCTGCCACCTACGGACCGTCACAAGCACGACGGACCGTCATAAGCTCCGTAGGTGGTCTCTTCTGCATTTCTTTGCTCAAAATCTGCGCATTCATCTTTGGATAGATTTCCTACAAAATAAAAGAAACTTGTATTAAAATTAGCACAAAAAGGATTTTGGACACACTAAACTAAAGGAAAAAGTATTAATAATACCGTGAATCCACGGTATATAAACATGCTCAACTTAAATTCGTTGTTTGTCCTCAAGCGACACACTATGACTGAATACAAAATCCTTGTATAATAGTATCCATGTTTATCCTTTGCAATCTTTTTGCTATCAATCTTGATTAATCTCATCAAATATATGCATGCTATCACTATTAGGCTTGAATTATGTGGGATAAGAACATGACACAGACTCACCATTCAATAACATCAATCCTCTTCAATTTCTCACCGAGGTGCTAACAATTTCGGTATTGCAACTAGTGTCCTCACTTTAAAACAAAATCTTCCTTTTTAACAGAATGATTTCAGTTTGAGTATAAGGATTACTTTTCAACACTCGCTCTCAGAACAAAGTCACGCTCATTCATACCTATTTCCATAAGCTTGCCCTTATTTTCACTGCCTTAAGTTCGCTATACAACCCTTGCTATCACGATAGGACTTTTTTATCTAGTAACATAGGCTCAAGGTCATGTAGGGCATATTTAGGTATACTTTAGTGACTTTTTTCCCTCCTTGACATATCGGCTAAACCTTCCACTTTCTATCATTTTATATCGCCCAGTTTCTCATATTCTTTCACCTTGATATTTTCTCTTCTTTTTTCATTTGTGTAAGTGACTCTCTTCTTTTCATGCTTTTATTTCTTGTATATTTTCTTTTTCTTTACTTTTCTTTCGACTAATTCTTGAGTCACTTTACTTTTTTTCTCTCTCTCTCTCTTTGTTCTTTCAACCCCACTCTCCAGAGCATTCCTCATAATAGCCACCCTCAACTCATGGCTTTTCCATGAGTCAAGGTACATAATACCCAAAGTTGGTTCAGGGCCATAACGAAGGTTGTTTACTGCATTAGCCACCCTCAACTTATGATTTTGGTATAAGCTGAGGTGCACATGTCCAAGGAGAGACAAGGGCCAACACATTGTTCCCAGAAAAAATCAGTTGGGGTGAAAAAGAGATGTTTAATTTAAGCTCAGATCATTTGGATCAAAGAAGGATAAATTTAATTTGGTTTCTTTTATTTAGTCTACAAATGGGCTATATTGAATAAGGGAGTATGATCATTTCCTAATTGTCTATTACAACTTAGTTTTAGCAGGACTAACCAGGCAAGTTATAGCTCAGTATCAATAGTGGACTATTCAAATCTACCTCACACTCACTTGACATCTCATCACTATACCAGATTATCAGACACCTAGTTCGAATTTTAGACTTAGGGTAATGCAACGGTGTACCTCTATGTCATTCTTAGAGTTACACATTTATCAGTTACTATGCCTAGTCATGCATCATTTTCGAATTTATGAGGATATCATTTTTCCATGATGCTCCAGAATTAAACTATATACAAAAGATATAGACATTCCGGTTCAACAGAAAAAGTAATCCTTCATTTGGGGAAAAAGAACACAGGCAAGAAAACCCCAAAAGAGGATAGTGAATTGGGCAACTCAGACTTCACCCTAACACTCACTTTCCATTTACCCCACCCCCAACAAAAAAACATGCAATTGTCCCCAATGCATAAAAATTTAAATAGTAGAGTGGTAGGTGAAGCAAATCTGTGGCACAAAGCGTCGTCGATCAGCAAGCTGGTGGGTCCGGTTCCTCGAAACCCACGTCCTCTACAATTTGGACACCCTCAGTGGTGTCCTCAGCAACAATCGCACCATCAGTAGTGCCTCCTGCTATCTCCATAGTTCGGGAGCTAGACGCCCCAATTGCTAACTCTGATGCTCTCATCTGGTGCGCCTCCTCCTCAAAAAGTGAGGCTCTCCTTGCAACCTCCATCTCTCAGTGCTCTTTCTTCCGTTCTCGCACCCCGTTCTCTGCCCAAACACTACGCATCTTGGCATGCTCTTGAGGAGGAGGTGGTGGAATCTCTGATGTGGCAAAGAGGGCCGCCAACACTATGTCATCAGCGGGCTCGATAGAAGGGGCCTCAGACTCCGGCACCCTAGCCTCTAAGATCGTGTCAATATCTGCGCGAAGGCTGTCGACTGCAGCCTGAAGAGTCGACACATCGACTGGAGGGGCTGGAGGGGCTGGCCGGGCTAGTGCCCTCAACTCAAAGGCATCCAAGCGCTGGTGAACCTCATCGATCTTTCGCTCTGTAAACTAGACCATTTTCCTCTCTAGGCGTTGTTCTGACTTAGTAATAGACTTCTGCATCCACAGCTGGATATGATGCAGAAGTGTAGCCATTTGCGCCTCTAATTTTTGAACCCTAGCAAGCGGGACCAGCGCTGGTAGGGGGGATGTGCGAGAGGAGCTCGGGGAAGTGCTACTACCCGGGATAGACTCGACCGGGGTAGTGTCAGTGGACGGCAGCCTGTGTAGCTGTGCGGGCCTGGGCTACCGTATCAGCAAGATCATCAGCAAGTGGGGGCAACTCTGGACGGGGCCCTCTGCGTGGAGCTAACTAATTGGCCTCATCTCTGATGAGGCTGACATAACCAATGCCCTGCGGAGTCTTGAGCTGATTAACGTGCCATATACGCACACCTGCGGACCTGCAGAGAGAGAAGATCATGCATGGGAAAAGGGTAAGTAGTGGTGACCTCTCGTGCATGACTACTTGTAGAAGCCACGCGAAATACACCTCGAACCCAGCAATCATCGCTGCCTCCAACACTGCTCGATCCCATGTGACGATATTATTAGCGGCTGTGGGGGAAAGGCAGTGCCGGACAATCAGCCACAAGAACTTCGCCGTGAAAGTGAGGTTAGCCTTATTGATGGCCCCCTTTGGCTCAGTCACCCAGTCGGCACCCTCTCCATCAACTGACTGGTGCAGGGACATCCACCTCTTTGTGGTCTCTCTCTGCGATGGCTCGCGCAGGAACTGGCCATCTTTAACAATCTGCCTTCGATAGTCAAACTCGGCAGTGAGAGGGGTCCTAGTAGCATCAACACCCTCGCCGTATAGAAACCGCCGGATGGCAGGCATGGAAATGTCAACCTGCACGCCCCGTACTCGGACCTTATCTTGTGTTTCCTTTTTGGCGGGGGAATCCCACCTATCTATCTGTGATCAGAGAGTCGCTATGTATGATGCGTAGAACTCTCGAACCATTTCTTCACTGTAACGGCCCAACAGACGTGCTGTATACTCCAGGCGATGCCTGGTGAAGAGGTTGTGGATATCAGGCATCGTCGGGAGACTTCTGGTAAGGACCCGCCACTCCAAGGTGATTGTTTGAGTCATCAATCCTTTATCAGTCAGGAACTTGGCGTCGGAGTAGACTTGAAATTTCCCGTCGACACACCATCGGTTGGGCTGGTCAGTGGGTGGGGTGGGGGCCTGAGCTGGTGAACCTGATGTGGATTCTGAACTGTCAGCCTCATCGGATGAGGCCGACGCTGCAGCGGTAGCGGGTGCGGGAACCTTAGTAGAGCTGTAGGCTTCCACTGACCAAGATACTCCTAAGGATCTAGACGCTCCGTCTTCATTTGTGGCTTACCTAGAGGGTGTGCCGGCTAGTGTGCGCTCCTTCTCAGACTGGGAGGCAGTGACTACGCCGGATGCCACCTTTTTGGGTATGGCTCTGGGAGCACGTGTAGCACGGGAATGGGTGGAAGTGCCTGGGGGCACGTACTCGGGGTCACGCTCATCATCAGAGCCAATGACCATAAGGGCAGACGGGGGGACAGACTTCGATCGCCCGCGTGCGTAGATTCGATCTTGCTTGGGAGCCATAGTAGATAGTACCTGTAAAGGATCAATATTAGTACGAGAAGTGGCAAACAAGACAAGAAAAACCACACAAAAAAATTGAAACAATATCTCATTTCTATGGTAATAGTGACACACGACAGGCCTGGTGAGGGCTCGTCGTGACTATGACGGACCGTCATGGGGTCCGTCATATCTTACTTAGAATATGTATATATGGAAAAACTTGAAGGAGAGTCTCTGACTAGTATGACGGTATGGGAATGATGGACCGTCACAGGTACGACGGTCCATCGTAGGTGTCCGTCAGAGGACACTTAGACAAAAAGAGAGACCCTTCGAAGAGGGGTCTCTGACCGTCATAACGGTGAAGCAGGTCGGACCGTCGTGGGTACGACGGTCTGTCACATGTGTCCGTTGAAGGACACTTAGAAAAAGTGAGAGACCCTTAGGACAGGGGCTCTACCAGTCATAACGGTCATGCAGGATGAACCGTCGTGGGTATGACGGTCCTTCACATGTGTCTATTTAAGGACACTTAGAAAAAGTGAGAGACCCTCAGAAACAAGGTCTCTGAAAACCAGAACGGTTGTGTAGGACGGACCGTCGTCTTCACGACGGTACGTCACATGTGTCCGTTGGGGACTCTTGGAAAATCATGGGCAGTGGGGTGTTAGGGCTTTTGGAACGGACCCTACGACGGTGCGGCATGGGAACAACGGTCCGTCATCGGGGACTCGTTCTGTAAATCAGTGACAGAACAGGTGTACCCCATTCATCCCCGATGAACCCAAATCGAACTTGTAGTGTTATGGACCTACATTTGTCTAACCCAACTACCTAGGAAACTTGTAATGCGAAAACACCTATGTCTAGGGTTGTAAAAATGCCAATTTCGAACATTTTTAACGTAGGTTAGACAGAATCCTATATAAAAGAAACGAACATATCACAAAAAACAAAGCTAATACTAATTAATAAACAAAAATGCAAGATAAATGAGTAGAAATTAGAGACACATACCTTAGAATTGGGGAAAACAAAAAGGACAAGTACTCATTGACCAGGAAGACACCCACAACAGCAACTCCGACTAGTAGATTATCACTTTTAGGGCTTTGGAGAATTGTGGGGGGGGGCAATGATCGGTTGATAGAGAGAGAGATTGTGGAATTTGAAAAGAGAGGGTAATGGGAGGAATAATGAAGGAATGGGGGTCAAATGAGTGGTTGGGGAGTTTAAATGGAAAAATTTTATGATAAACTCCAACCGGGTCAAGTTGGGTATGCCTCATTAATCACGCGACGGTTCTCCGACGACGGTCCATCGCAGCTGTGACGACCTGTTGTAGGTTCCGTCATGTGTGCCCTAGTTTGAAAATAACAGAAAGACATACCTGGTACGACGGAGGCATACGAAGGTCCGTCGCAAGTGCAACGGTCCATTGCTGTATCCATCAGTGACTGCTGCAGAGTAATTTTCTGCAGAATTTACTGGTGATATGCCTGCAAATTTAAAAAACCATTAGTTGAAATATGCTACAATTTCTGAAAAGACTATAAGTATTGGGTTGCCTCCCAACAAGCGCCTGATTTAATGTCGCGGCACGACTGGGGAAACTTGATTACTCAGACTTCATCAGGATGGTATGCCTTTATCACTTCATTCCCCGGTGCTTTATGCTCAAAATAGAGTTTTATTCGATATTTATTCATCTTAAACCGCACTCCCTCCTAGGCTTTTAACTCAACTGCTCCATGAGGGAATACTTGGGTAATCAAGTAAGGGCCAGTCCATTTGGACTTGAGCTTGCCCGGAAGACAAGTCGACCCAGAATTGTCTACAAGCACTAAATCCCCAACCCTAAAATCTTGTTTTGCACTTTTTCGTTCATTCTCCTTCTTCATCTTTTCTTTGTGGATATGGCGGATACTGATTGGAGCGCACCACTCTGCCTCATAGTCCTACACACGTTGAAGGTCGCTTCTTCATTATTCAACCAAAATTTCATCTGCCCCTTTTCCATATCAACTAAGGCTCTACCTGTACCAAGGAATTGCCTCCCAAAAATAATAGGCACTTCAAAATCGACATCACAATCAAGAATAACAAAATCATCCGGAAAGATGAATGACTACACTTTTACTAGCACATAATGGAATATCCCTATAGGCCGTTTCACTGTCCGATCAGCCATCAGTAGCCGCATCGCAGTGGGTTTTGGGTCACCCAAACCCAACTTCATCTAGATCAAGAGGGGCATGAGATTTATGCTTGCCCCCAGATCACATAATGTTTTCGCTAAATCTAATGACCCTACTGTACAAGGAATAGTGAACCCACCCGGATCTTCTTTCTTTTGTACGAGGGATCTTTTAGCAAAAGCACTACAATGCTGCCGTCTATCATAATCCTCAAAAGTGACCGATCTTTTTTTTGTGATCAGATCTTTCATAAACTTGGCTTAACCGGGAATTTGTTCTAGAGATTCTACCAAAGGAACATTGATAGAGAGCTGCATTAGCATTGTTATAAAACGTGATATTTAGCATCCTCGGTCTTTTTCACTAATCTCTGAGGGAAGGGTGGTGGTAGTCTAGGCATGGGAATTACCTTCATAGGGACTTCTGCATCTTTTCCATTGCTCTCTTCTTCCTCAACACTACCCTTAACCACTTTATCATCATCCTTTCTCACATTTTCCTCATCAAACGGCATGGGTGGGTCAATAGCTTGCTTACCACCCCGAGTACTGATTGACATATAGTGCACTTCATTTTTTGGATTTTGGACAGTGTTGCAAGGAAGAGTGCCCGGTTGCCGTGTGTTCACTGTCGCAGATAATTGGGCCATTTGCAACTAGATCTGTTTAATCGATATTGCATGTGTATCAACTTTTTGCCCAATACTAGATAAATCACACCTTAACTCTTTAATGTGCTCATCACTAGCATAGAACCTCCTCATCATTTTGTGCAACTTATCCTCAACTAATGCCATACTATCTCCACCATCCCTAGGAGTAACTTCACAATTTTGACGAGGGACAGAGGGCCGATTCCTTTCATTTCTGTTACCGTAGTTACCCATGTTGAAGTTGTTATCGCGGTTGTAGTTTATATCTCGTACATAATGACCCTCACGGTTATAGTTACCATAGTTCTGACCTTAGTTCCCTTGACCTTAGCGCCAATTGTCCTGATTTGACTCTTGGGCGCTTGGTTGGAAACCCCCTGTATGCTCATTTACTGCATAAGTGTCCTCCACATAATAGCATTCATCATTAGGAGGTGGTGGTTTAGCTAAGTAGTTGACTGCATTAATCTTTTCTGCACCCCCAGTAACATGTTTTAGTACCAACCCAAGCTCAGTTCTCATCTGAGACATTTCTTCACGAATCTCATGTGGGTTGTGAGTGGACTGCACTACGAAGGTGTTTCTCCTTGTATCAGACTTCCTAGTATTCCAAGCTTTGTTATGCTGGGAAATCTTTTCTAATTTTTCAGCAATCTCAGCATAAGGACATTCCCCATAAGATCCACCTGCTATAGTGTCCAACACCGCTTTATTATTTATCATCCTGTCCCTGATAGAAGTATTCCTTCAGTGACTCATCATCTATACAGTGATTTGGAACACTTCTCAAGAATGAGGTGAATCTATCCCAAGAACTACTAATTGACTCTCCTGGTAGTGCCACAAAGTTATTCACTCTAACTTTTTGGTTTAGTTTCTTGGAGACCGGATAGTAGCGTGCTAAGAAGACATCCCTTAGTTGGTTCCAAGTGAAGATTGAGTTGTAAGGGAGCTCAGTGAACCACATAGCAACCTCTCCCGTCAGTGAGAGGGGAAACACTCTGAGACCTATTACATCTAAATCCAAATCAGGCCTCCCTACACAGCTTTTACACACTGCCCTTTCCTTAGCTATATGGGCATGTGGATCCTCAGAAGGTACCCCTGAAAATAGAACTCTGGCAATGAGCATTTGCATCAGTCTACTAGTTACCACAAAGGTGTGGCATGTGGGTAGAGGAGGCAATACAAGTGGCCCATCCGAGTCTTCTATGTTATCATAGCCTCTGTAGTATGCCTGGGGCCGTGGAAAATGATTTTGTCCCCTCTGTTGGTGTTCACCCGGAGCATCGGGTAACATCTGACCATGAACATCAACCGGAGCTGGGATGTTCTAGTTCGGATCATCATATTTTATTCCCAAAATTCGATTCAAATTGCGCAGTGTACGCTCTAATTCGTGATCGTAGGGAAACAAGTGTTCTCTTCCTCTCCGTGAATTTGGCATACAAGGAGGATAGTTCTAAAAAAATCACAAACAATAAAACAAAGTAAAATCCAGAAAATATCGACTAAACTATAGCAATATGTTTAATTTAATCAAAAAGCTACTTTCCCCGGCAACAGCGCCAAAATTTGATACACTCAAACTTACTTCTCAAATAAAAAGTAAAGCGGTCATGTCAAGCAAATAACCCAACTAGTGAGGTTGAAATCGTTCCCACGAGGAAAATAGTCTAGACTTAACTTCAACCTGTTTTTACTATTGTTTGGTCAATGACTTCCTTGGAAATTAAAAACAATAAAAGGGGGGTTTCTATTTCTAAATGAATGAAAATAACTAACGCAATTGAAAGAGACACTTAACAGCTTTGAACGTTGGATTTTAATCAATTAATCAAAGTAACTAAGGTTTACGTGTTCCCCACAGGTTCATATCTTGATAATTCTAACTATAACAACTCTTTACTAGTATCTTGCATGCAAAGTGATAAGTTAGGTATTTCTTAATCCTTGGTCCGGCATCTAGAGAATCTCACTCTGCACCTTGGTCCGGCTACGTGTGTTGCTATCCTAACCCTTATCTTTACCTCATATTAAGCATCGTATTCGATATTTGACTAAGTTATTACCTCGTACCAATCAATATTAGCCTATTAGATAGTATACACTAAATCTATGTTGATAATTATTTTCCTATTATCTACCTCCTTAGTCCGTCAAGTAGCATTAAGGCGAGTTCAAATGTTGGCCATCCGTTAAAATGACTTCTAAGCAAAAGAATTATAATACATGCAAGACACCATTCTAGAATTGTTATTTTTGTTAGGTTTTATCTCATTATTTGCCTATTGTTCCCACAACCCTAGTTATGGAGTTTAGTTACTCATAGTCATAATCACAATATTCAAATATATTAAATAAGAATTCATGTACTTACTTCAATGAGAAAGAGTAAAATCTGAAAGTTTGCTTGATTAATCACAAAAAATCACTTGCAAGAATCTCAAGTAATCAATAATTTCACAAAAAGTCTAATGATAATCAAAAGTCTAACAATACAATGTTTTCTAATACGGTGTCTAACAATCTAAGAGTCTAACAATACGGAGTCTAACAATCTAAGAGTCTAGCCTAAAAAACGAGGTTTTTCGAACTATTTATAGAAGATAAAAACCTAATTAAACAAGGACTCTATTTGCTGGAAATCTTCCAAAACGGGCTAGATCGACGGACCTCGCGACAGATCGTCATGGACACGACGGAACGTCATGGACTCCGTCGTCCCATACTTATGCAATTTCTTCTGCTTCTTTTCTTCATTACCCTCGACGGCAAGTATGACGGACCGTCATCGGCACAACGGTCCATCAAAGGTCTTCGTTCCAAAACACTTCAACTCTTGGAATATGGGTACATGGATTACTTCTTTGAACTTCATGACAAACCTGCAGTACAGACCGTCATAGAGACGACGGACCGTCATAAGCTTCGTAACCCCACACTTGGTCAGACTTCCCTACCTTCCTTCAGCAGCTGCACTACGCTGCCACCTACGGACCGTCACAAGCACGACGGATCGTCATAAGCTCTGTAGGTGGTCTCTTTTGCATTTCTTCGCTCAAAATCTCCGCATTCATCTTTGGAAAGATTTCTTGCAAAATAAAAAGAAACATAAATAAAAATTTGCACAAAAAGGCTTTTGGACACACTAAACTTAAGCAAAAAGTATAATTAATACCGTGAAACCGTGGTATATCAGGAATCCTTCATTGATCATTCCAATTTAAAAAAATTGGGATTAAGGATAGTCTATCTTATGAATAGATTCATGTTGAATCTTAGATAGCCAAGTTCGCAAATTGAGAACAAAAGAAGTAGCATCAGTCAAGATACTTTGGAGAAAACAATTTGTTGAAGAAGCTTTTTGGGAATCACAAGAGGACATGAAGAATAGATATCCACTTCTCTTTGAATCCGAAGAAAATGGAGACCAAGGTACTGATTTTCTTCTTAGTACTTTTAAGTTATGAGTAAGCATGTTATTGTTGCACTAGATTGTTGGATGTTTGAACTTAATGTTACTACCAATATTCTTGTAGGAATGCCTTAATTTGAGGAAGAATATACCCAAGGGGGAGATATTGTTACACCTTGTAACTACAAAAGAACAAGAAAAGGTTTTAATAATCCAAAAATATTTTTTTGGAATGCATAGGGAAATCTGGAAAAAATTATGTAAGTTAGGAAAATGTGTTTTGGTCATTTGCAAATGATCATACCTTCTAGCTCAGGATGAGTAAAGAGGATTTACAACTATGGTTGTAAATACCATAGACTAATCTTTCTAACACCATCGAGTTTGCGTGATTGCAATATCGTATGAGTGAGTTATGCCTTTCAGAAGTTGTACTGTTGGACTAAAGATAGTCCAATATTGATTTGGGAATGGCAAAGTTTTGATTTCTTTACCTAATTTAATTAGTTTTATTTAGGTATTAAATTGCGGTAAAACCAAGACTTTATTAACTCTAGAAAAAATATAATTCACGCTAGGGCCTGGAGAAAGGAGAAGAATAGGTGAAAAAGGGCAAGATTCGCCAATATCGTCAAATTTACTTGAGGATTTCGTCGGTGATCCATAAATGTGTATGTGGCTCTTTCTCAATTATAGGTTCGTTCATCCATATGCGAAGCATGTTTGATTGACATTGTTTTAATTCCACGAAGATTGAATTAAGGATGTTCTTTTGTAGTTCTTTAATTGCTTTCGTCTTGCACATGATCTGACGTTTATGAATTTCTTGACGTAGAAAGTCTTGTTTCTTGAGTAATTTGGGTTGGATCCTTGTATATATGAATTGGGTACATATATCAAAGATGAATTTGAGAAAACAAATCGAATTAGAATTATTTAAGGTAAGGAAACGAGATAAAAATTCGTCAGGCGTCATCTGGGCAAGGCCAGGCGTGGCGCATCCCATCTACGCCTAAGGGCTAGGGTGGTGCGCCATAATGAGGCCTTTGAACCTGAGGCTAGTGCGGCGTGCCTGAATAATCTCTTTTGCCCAATTTTTGTAATTTTGTACATTTAAGCTTTTCTAAAGTGTTTTCAAACTTCCTAATGATTCTAACTACTCTAGATGACTTCTAATCATATAGAAATCATCCAGAAACATGAATTACAACATTATATCCATCCCTTACAAATTGAAGGAAAGTTTAGAGCCAAGTCTATAAAGTTCTTAGAGTTCTTTCAAAAAATCATTGACAAATGCTTTTAGGCTTGTTTTAAGACTTAAGGATAAGGTTTAGTAAAGAGTAAAGAAAAGAAGAAGAAATTCATTTCATATTTCGTAAGTCTTTCAAAAACGTTTTGATGTCGTTTTAAGACTTAAGTTTGAGTTTAGCTCAGAGTAAGGTGAAGTTTTAACAGTGCATGGAAACTAACTATTCCCACAGAATATTAATTTTTTTTTCACATTTTAAAAAGAAGGGAAACTGAGATTTCCAAAGAGCATTTGATGTAGCTTTCAGAAAAGAGTGATAACTTTCTAAATTAAGCAAACAAGGAAATTTAAAATTCCAAGATAGACTTTGAGAACTAATAATAAAACACAGAAGTAAATATGTCGTAAAAATATAAGAGTTAATATAATAATATTTTTGGAAGTAGTATTCAGCACCGATATGGGGGAGAGTTCAGATAACTACCTTCCCCCATAAACTATATAGTCACCATTGGTAGAAAGGGTCATACTTTTTAGATGATTTCTTTAGTAATTTTTAACATAGACTAGTGGATACATTAGGCAGTTCAGGTTCTACATGAATGGCAGGGTGTAGGAAGGCCCTGGTAGTGTGAGGCAAAACGATGTACCATCACTCTAGATCTTATGTAATCTCCCACACGAGTTAAATATATTTATATATATACATCAGTTTATTTGTATTTTCACATACACCTCAGAGTTACTTGTATACCTGTATACATTTAGAGTTCAGAATGTATTTTTAAACAACTTTTCTTTATATTGCACTTTTTTTTAAATTGCTTAATATTGAAATGAGTCATTACTATTGAGTTATGCTATTCATGAGTTGTGCATAACAGAGGTAAGTGTTCCTTCTTACTTTTTTTAAGATTAAGTTGTTTAAGAATTTCAACTCACATACTCATACATTCAATGTATTGATGTTAGTTTTCCTAAGTTGTATCATGAGGCAGACGCAGGTAACTAGGATAAGCATTCGATGTTATGTTGATCTAGTGTGCAACTCAGAGTTAGTTAGTGAGTCTACCTTCATTTTGGAGGTCATCTTTATCGTTCATTTATTATTTTTTGTTTTAGTTGATTAGGATGATTGGGGGTCCTATCCTAACTTCCTTTTTTTTAGACTCTTCATAGACAGATAGTAGTAGCTCTTTAGTCTTTTCATTTCACTTGGAAATGATTTAGACTTGAGTTGCCATTTTTTCTAAAGTGATTTTCTTTTAGTCATTCCATGAGTTACAATATCATGTGTTTAACTTTTCTGCTGAGTGCGTAAATGATGCCAAAGGTCTGCTTGAGCCCCGCAATGATCTACATGTGCCGGCCACGCCTAGGGTGTATGCTCGGGGTGTGACACAAATAGTAGTGGCATAAATAATAGTTTTCTTAACTAAAGAACCAAATTGTAATGAATTAAACCTTTTAAGAAATGTTACGAGTGAAGGACTGAGAGGTGCAAGATATCAATGTCTTATTGACTTTGAAATCAAATTTCTTTGTTTATATGAAGAAACATGTAGAAAGAGGCAAAAGAGAACATCATTATCAATCATACTTGATGAAATTTTTGATAGAGTAAAGAAAAGTCACGAAAAGAGCAAAAAGACAAAACAAATTGTCATAGTTATTTAAACAAAGTATGACTCATAGTTAAGATCATGTTCATTGAAAAAAGAGGAATAAAACGTTGAGTATTGAATCAAACTTCATAAGAAGTATAATTAATGTATTTGAATTTGACTACCCTATAGCGGAAAAAAAAACTAAAAAATAATATTAGCAGGATATTTCTCTATTTATTGACAACAAAGGATTGTCTAAGCAAATGCTTATTTTGAGTTACTCGAATGGGCATTACTCTTTGGAAAAGTATCAACTCTTCAGATTGGTCACATACTTTCAAAAAATCATAACTTTTCATACAAGTCACAACTTTTCATAAAAGTTATTACTTTTTATAAAAATGAGAACTTTTCTAAAAAGTCACAACTTTTCATAAAAGTCACAATTTTTCGTAAAAGTCACAACTTTTCATGAAAATGTAAGGCTAGTTTTGAAAATAAATAAATTGAATAGGGAATCTTTGTTTGTTGTGGTGTCACGTAGGCAGGCCTAAGGTTCTCTTTAATTTCATCCACTAGAAACCTAGCATAAACGTACATTCATTACATAGTCTAGGGATTGTCGACTTACCCATTTAGTGACTTTGGTACTAGACGTTCCCATTAAAAAAATTTGTTTAAACTTAGATTTTTCGAGAGTCAACACAATGTAAATGCTCTATAATGTTCCATCAATACTCTTACAGGTACATATGATATAACTGGTGGCTAAGTAGGCCAACATTTTTTCCAAAGACATAACCAAGTACCCCTGCGCACATAAGTAGAGGCCCGCATACAAAGGCACGCCCCTGCATGGATCGCCCAAGTGACAATGGCTAGCCCTGGCGCGCATTTGAATAAACAAACAACTCAATTCTTTGGGATAGAATTTGAACTGAGATTTTTCATTTAGGATTATCGGATATTATCACCTACCACAAACCTTGTGATAAGTTCAAAGATCTCAAGAAAATTATGAAAAACAATATTTTATTAAGTATGTTTTATATAA
Organism: Solanum neorickii; assembly: GCA_027704865.1. Taxonomy (NCBI): domain Eukaryota; kingdom Viridiplantae; phylum Streptophyta; class Magnoliopsida; order Solanales; family Solanaceae; genus Solanum; species Solanum neorickii. The sequence goes on along the minus strand of JAKWJC010000368.1, from coordinate 9,612,295 downwards.
TTTTCTATCTATATAAGATAATTTTTTGAAAAAAAGTATTTGTTTGACAACCCTGGACTATATGTGGATACGCCACCGCCTCCACACCCCACCATCCACCCTCACACCCTTTCTTCTTAAATCACCGATGCTATGTGATCTGCAAGTTCCAAATATACTTCTTAGGTGATAAGATGGTTATACCAAGAGTCAACTCACATGTAAGATTTTGAGTGATCATTATTTTTGTAGAAGTACTAGGAAAATGTTGAAAAAACTAAGAAATTTTTAAGGAATAATAGCAATACATTTTATATATCTTCACGGTTAAAAATAATTTACCTTAGATTTCAAAAGTAATTAGTGTAAGAATTATTTGATGAATAAATATAAATATAAGTTAATCAATAATAAACTTTTTTAGAAGTACCTAGGAAAATGATCTCACCCTCTCGTATTCCTTTGTAAACATGAGATACATTTACTATATCATTGAGAAGTAGGGACAAAATAGTAAGGAAGGGGATCCTATCTCAATTAATTTCTAATGTTTTTACTGGTTAATTAATTTAACTATGACAAAATAAAACTAATAAAATTTATAGGTTTCAAATGTTTTTTTCAAAAAGAGTATATTAAATGAATGACTCTTGTGATTTCTCCATCCTCACTCCCATAGTAGGAATAAAGGGACTATTTAGTAGTATGTTCCACAATTCACTGTCCTCACTCATTAGAAAGTCATGCATTCTTCAGTACAACTTTTTAGGTCTATGGCCACACTAAATCTTAAAAACTCTTATCAAATGTTGCCCAAAATATTTTGTCGACGTTTTTTGAAGCGCAACCTATGTTTTTAACTTTTGGCTTCAATAATATTGGAAAAAACTTGTAATGTGTCAGTTTTGGTATAAACTACACTTTATAAGCATTTTAACCAACATGATATAATTGCAAACCACTATTAACATATATGGCCACACTCTTAAAGTGTTCTATTCCTCTAATAGTAAACACAAAATAGTAAAAATGTGGCCTTAAAATTTCACTAAAATATTATATTCCCTCCAACATTTTAAACTCTCCGTTAAATTTTTATTGGGCAAGAAAAAAATTATTCATAAAACATTAAAAATTTCTTTTCCCCCAAATCAGAAAAAAATCACACTTTTTCTCTCCAAGTCTAAAGACACACCTTTCTCTCCAAGTCTAAAGTACACGCCTATTTCCTAACATTTTTCCCTAAATCAATTTTGGAATTAGGTTGGAAAAACAAGTGTTTACGTTTTGCTCCAACTCTTCACCGAGGAAGATTTTACATCTTCAATGTCAACACTACAAGGAGGTTGGGTTTTGAAGATGTTACAATTCTGCTTCAAATTACATCAGCCAAAATCTTTTTTGTCACCAACAACATTTCAGGTAGGGTTTTTAAATCTTCTTACAAGTCATAAAAAAATTGAGATTTCTCCTCGTTCTCACTCTACTCTGTGACACAATCTGTGTGTGAGAGAAAGTGATTAACTGTTCTATGTAACATTTTTTTTTTGAAAATGTGAATGTCGAGTTAAATTTCTTTTGAATTTTTGTATTAGGGAGATAAAGTTTCAATAGAGAGCCTGCGTAAATCATTAAAAAAAATAGAGACATCACATTCGAGAAAGCCTCTAGGACATAGGGTTAATATAAGCAACAACAAGGTTGCCTACTAAACCGAATAACTCTATATGATTTAGACTTTCACTAAGCAACAACAATGTTGCCCACTAGCCCAGCTAACCTAACTAACTTAGACTTTTGTTGGAACGAAACAATATCTTATTCCTCTAATGCACAAGAATAGATTTACAAGATAAGTGCTGAAGTACAAATCATAAGACAACTAAGACATATTTAGGTCTATCATGTCCATGTTGCTCTTGAGGAAAGTACTTTTTGATAGAGTATTTTTTACTTGAGTTCTTGAGAATTTGAGGAATGCGAAAACTAAGGTTGTGTCTCTTGGAAGGAACCTGACAAAATAATAGTCACGACCATGGACGCCTGCTATTGGTCGAGAACTCTTTCATGCTCTAGAGTCGTGCACAAACACTCTATACTTTTTCCCGTAGTCATTTTTCCGTGTCGCACCAACGGATCAAATCCCCTTACAAGATCTTATAATTTGTCAAATCATCAAAACAAAAAAAATAACACGTACACACGTGTAGAAGAAATGAGTAAGTATCAACAACACAATATGAGCAAGCAAACGTATAAACAAGGAAACCTATCTAAAAATTGGATACTCCTGTCATTCCAACTAAAACTCCTCAAACTACAACTTGTATATAAAGCAATATAGACTAATTGTTCTACACTAAACATCTTCTAAGTCTTAATAATAATAGTTGAAAAGTTACAATCTGGTAAGACAACACGAATCAAGTAAGTCAATCTCAACGCCAACTTGTTCAATCACTAGTAACACAAGCATCAATCACAGTTAACAAATAAGTCAAACATAAGCATCAAAATGCATCAAACCACCATTATTAATATCTATCCAAAACCATTCACATCGGCTTTATATCATTTCACTAGTTCTTATCAAATTTTGTAGGCTTTATATAAAATCACTAGACAAAACCATTTCCCATTAGTCTTATATCATTTCACATGTCGTAACCAAATCCCATCGGCATTATATCAAATCACTAGTTGGAATCATTTCTCATCACTTTTATATCATTTCACTAGATGAAATCATTTTCCAACAACTTTATCTCATGTATCTCATGATGGTGAACAACAATCAAACCACATAATCCATCGTACACAATAAAGAAGGTACAACAACTCAAGTTCACTCTCATGTCATAAAAGCACTTTATCAATCAATTAAATAGAGGTCAAAACAAGGAAATTCAGAAGTCATCAATATAAACACATAACCTTTTTAATTAATCCTTTCATATTCAATAAGCTTAATCAAGTGGAACACTAAATCACTCAACTCATTCCCATTAACCCCAACAGACAAACCAAAAAAAATACATGAATTCTACTAAATTAAAAGTTTTAGGAGATCACTTGCCTTAAATTCAACAAACTAGTCTCTTTGAGTCCTCCTCTTCCAATATTCAAAGCCACACAATCTATATCAATCAAGTATTCACAATAAATTTTTGAAAACAAAAATATTCGCATCAATTTCTTTGAAAAATGGGTCAATCAATGTAAAACTCATTGGTGCATATCATTTTGAAAAGGACTCGGAATCAGTCCACAATCTTCATTTTAGTCAAGAACGTGAGTTCTTGAAAAACCTTTTCATTTTGAAATCAATATTCTTCATTTAAATGTTAAAATCCATAAATAATCAAAGAGAAATGAAGTTTAGGATAACAAAACCATACAAAAATGATTTAGCACCAAAAATACTTTCAAAACCTCCTCTAAGTGTTTTTCCAAGATAAAAATAGATGTTGTGCTAAAACCTTACAATTTTAATATATAAACCCCTCTTGGATGTGGCAAAAGAGACCTGGGATTCGCAACAGCAATCCCCACAAAAGCCAAGACTTTCGCGATCACAAACCTATCATTCACCAATGGGAGGTTTTTTGTGAACACGAAGATTAGTAGGAGTTTACCCTTCGCGAAAGTGATCAAGACATCGCTAATGCGAGCCCCGCGGAAGTAAGCCACCTTTAGTGATTGCGAGATGAACTAGATCACAGACAACAAAAAATCAACAAATATTTAGAATATCAAAAGCATTCTTTGGATACATTTGGAACTCTCTACCCAGAAATCAAATATTTAATCTAATTAATAGAGTTCTGGACTCAATAGAACTGTTCAAACACAAACTTGAAGTCTCATTAACCATATATCCATAAACACCACTCATCCCCCGAATAAAATTGAACTCTCAACACTTCAAACTGAGAATCTGAACCCTAAATGTTGACCAATGTCACTTCTAAGGCTAAATTTCCTTATTTTTACACCTATGAGCTCAAATACTCAAAAAGACTCCGAATTTGAAACCGATAACTCTCACAGACCATATTCCACATCTAGGAGTGATGTAATCGAATAAATTTCATTCTTGCACTCACAACTCCAAAAAACACCAAAAAATTACTTTCTTAACTGTCACGCCCCGAGCTACCCCTGAGATGTGAACCCAAAACCTAGGACAACAAGTGATCCTAAGCTAACCCTGCGTGCATGATCATGAATATACTAAATATAATAAACTGATGTGGAACCTAAATCATAATTTAATCTGAAAAGATGGTGAATACCCATATTCTATAGCTGAGATATTTGAAAACAATGAGTTTAATACAAAGGAAATATTAACTGAATACTAAGGTGAATAGAACTATGTCTGAAAATAACCTCTAAACTAGACTAGAAATATTAGGACAAGCCCCAATAAATCTAGCAAAACTGATACTAAATGATTAAAGACTAAAATGATGCTCATTACTGTTTTCCTAGGAGAATGAGGACTCACCACTGAATCTACAGATTTGGGGATCGGAAATTGATCTATAAGTGATCTGAATGCTGAGAACATAAACCTACATCACGAGAATATGTAGCGCACGTATGTGTCAGTACTTGAAAGGTAATGAGCATGTAGGAAAGAGTAAAGTTGAAATAAAACATAACTGAACTAGAAAAATATCAAGTATAATAATCTAACATGATAAACTGAATTCTGAGCTAACCGGATGCAATGACTAATTTATAACATGCTGAAACTGAATATTGAATATACTGATAAATGGGCAATGCAGAGAGTCTAAATGAACTGTGGGAGCTACTAATAACCGATAATAAAACCACATGAGCTAAATGTGGAGTCTGATATATACGCCCTATCTCCCAATATACCCTGCCAAAGGTATAAAGGCATGGAGGCGTGATCATTAAACTTATTGCCCATAGAGGGGACTTACAACCTACTTAGCTAGTAGTCTTGGGACTATTTAGGTACGTTGGACCCTAGTCCAACTCGGTATTATGCTACTCCAATGAATTTTGTAAATTTACTAATTATGTATGAGTTTCTGTAAATACTGGATAGCTCGAAACTGAACATGCAAATTGAGAATGCAACAATTAATCTGCTAATTATGCATTTGGAACTAACGCATGCATATCTAAAGTGTCTGAAATATCTGACCTGGCATGCGTAATTCAAGAACTAAAGAAGTACAAAGCTGGAGTTCTAAAATTTAGGCATAAACTGAATAATAACATAATAATATGATTAGGAACATATATTTAATAGGTTCATGAAATTCTATCAATGTTCTAGAATCCCTATTTTTAATCATGATAATAGAATCAAGAATCTGACTGAAAACTAGAGACCCAATGGGTGAAAGGAACCCACTAGTGAAATCCCACATACCTGGTGATGAAATTCAAGGAGAAACACTTAATTTTGGGGTTGGAACTGCTGGAACTTGCTTTGTTCTTGAACTAGGGTTCTTGATTTTTTTCTCATTTCTTGCTTCTAATTTTCTAACTTTTGATTTAATAGTTTGACTTTCATATGTTTTAAATATGTTTCTAGGCATAAACTGACTAAAATATGATGATTTAGTTTCATAACGACGTAACTTAGGGTTTAAACAGAGTGGGAAAAGTCCCAAAAAAAACTGGAAAAGTTGTTGTAGGGCCAAACAATGCCTAGGACTGACGGTCTGTTGCTGCCGACGCCCCATCGTTGGGTCCGTCGTCCGGGCTTCTTCGACAAGTCATTACTAAAATGGGCATAACTGCTTACTCGGAAGTATGATTTTAGCAAGGTCGGTGCCTACAGAAAGATTATTCAATTATATATCTGTGAGTAGGTAATGGGACACATAATTCATTTTGTGCTAAGAATTATTATAATTTGAAGATGACCCAACTGCATTTCCCCATAACTGTCTGCAAATTTTCCACCTACGGACCGTGTTGGTCATCCGTAGGTCCTGTCAGAGAGTGGGTGAAGTGTGTATTAATTGACGGTCATGGACTACAGACCGTCGTCCAAGACTTAACCAAATTTTTTGGGTTGAAATTTTTGGGAGTTTCTTATCCTATCGACGGTTGTGCAGGATGGACAGTGGGTCAGGCTAAGGTCCGTCGATCCCATTGTTGGTTGCTCCTGCATATTTTTTTTTTGTAAAGCTTGTTTTTGGTATGTTTTAGCTACGGGATGTTACATTATCTCCGCCTTAGGCATATTCGTCTTTGAATGAAGAATTAACTAGCTAAAAAAGAGGGAGAGAGTTGCAAACCCTACTACTAAACACTAAGAACTGAATTTCTGACTGAATTGAGGTCCGAGTACATACAACTACGCTAAAAATATGAGTACAAACTGAGGGAACATGATTCTAGAACTGAATTTACACATAAATGACAAGAAATGATTGAGAACTATGACGGGGTAGAAATATGTTGTCTTAACTCGCATACTTCAGGAACACACAATCTACCCTGATAGCGAAGTACACCATCTCCCTCTGTCACGACCCAAAAATGGTTGTGATGGCACTCGTCTTATCCCACCAAGACAAGTCAGCCTAAAACCCAATATCTAACAAAGTGCGTAAGTAAATGACAATCCAACAACAATTTCTATTATGAAATCAAGTCTATTAATTCAATCCCCAAAACCATGTTGTCACGTACACAAGCCTATAATGTAAATTTTAGAGTTGTAATAAAATAGAAGTCTAAAATGAAGTTGTATTTCAAGTAAAAACAATGTCATAAGCTGGAGTAGGAAAATTCGCTGAGATGACAAGCAGCTACTTCACAACCCTCCACCAGATGCCTCGGAGAAAAAAAGAATGACAAGTATCACGAAGATCCAAGGTCGTAACCTACAAAAAAAAATTCTAGAAGCAAGGGGTGAGTACCATACCACGCGGTACCCAACAAGTAAACCTCTAAATACATGTTATGTGAACAAAATACGGGTACTCCTTAAAAACTATCTAACCCTCCACGCTACAGCCAAACAGTTGATAGTCTATCAAACACACAAATCAATAACCACACTATATCAGATTACACATTCTCAATAACAACTCAATATTCAGCAGTTACAAGTTTCACAGAAAAACCCTCACAAGATAAGCAAAAAAGGTGTTCAAAGTCATCAATAATAAAAATGTCTAACGCTATGAGATGCAATGTCAAGGATAGTGATGCATGTCTTCCCTAACGATACATATCCGCTGTCTCTCAGTCTTGGACCCATGGGAGACATATCTGTCCATACATCTGTCACGGGGCATGACACGACCCTCGATAAAAGACACCTTCGCGGCTCGCAACATGTCCCTCGAAATATAATATTTATCGCGGTGCGCGATACAACCCTCGAAATGGTACATCCTCTTACCACAATCATGTCTCACATACAATGCAAATGACTTGCTCAAATGAAAATGAGGAGATAACCATTTATTGATAACAAAACAGAATTTACAACCAGGAATACAACACCAACAAATAAGCAACAAGTCTCCAAGTCATTCTCAACACCACAGAAGGAAATACACGAATTTCATACGCTTAACAAGCGTTTAGAAATCCACTTGCCTCAAATAGTAGAACAATAACTTCGAAACTTGAGTCTTCCCTTTTTGTTGAATTTCCAACTCAAAACAATCTATTAAAATAAGTAACCACGAAAAGATTTTTGAAACAAAGAATACCTATATGTCGATCTTAGACACAAAATATCACCCAAATTTATAATAAAGTCCCTAAGTCATAATGGAAATTAATATTTCAACATTCATATATATCAAATTCAAGTCAAACGTTAAGACTACAACCTTAATTGGTTTTCTATAATATAATCCATCTGATATTTAATTATCTATCTCAATATATCAAAATTTAAAATTATAATGTTATAAAGAAAAAATAAAAATAAAAATCTTACCAAATTAGTGACCGAAATAATTTGCACTTTATTATCACATTACCCTCCAAACTACCCTATCATAAGGCCATTATTGGCCAACCACATGTCATAGTTCTCCACTAACATCTTTATATATATATATATATATATATAGACACTATTATTCTTAAACAATTCCAACTTTTCTAGATTGTTACTCTAACCCACTTCACACACCAATTCAATTCTTCTTTCCTCACAATACATATAATATATAATGTTAACAATAGACAACAATCCAACCAAACGATGCTTATAATGAAAGAAACGTTTGATTACTTACCGATTTCGCTTGATTGCGGTGAGTTCTCCCTTTTTTTTCAATAGCCGCACATTCTCTTTTCTTAATTTTTTTCAGTTGTGATTTATACATTAAACCCCAAATAATTTAACGCACTTTAACCCACTAAGCATTAACTAAAGTTACTTATTTAATAATTAACCATCAATTAATTCACTCTAGTTAAATGAATATTTCAAATTTCAAAAAATGACCTTCCGGGTCATTACATTATCCACAACTAAGAATCATGTTCTTCCTCGAACATAAAGTAAAAGAAAGTACCTGAAGATTAAAAAAGTTGAGGATATCTGACACGCATGTCAGATTCAGTCTCCCAAGTTGCCTCTCCCGCTGATCGGTGCTTTCATTCCACCTTCATTGAAGTAATCTCTTTGGTCCTAAACTTTAGAATTTGCCTATCCAAAATAGCTATAGGATCCTCCTCAAACGCCAACTCTGGACACAACTCCACAGAGTCAAGTGAAAGCACATGAGATTCATCTTGAATATACTTCAGAAGCATAGAGACAAGGAAAACATGATAAACTGCCGACAAACTAGGTGGAAAGGCCAACTTATAGTCAAACTCTCCCACTCATCTCAAATTCTCAAAAGGTCCAATGAATCTAGGGCCTAGCTTGCCTTTCTTTCCGAACCTCATCACACCCTTCATGGGTGATACTCGGAGCCAAACATGATCACCCTCCATAAACATTAAGGCTCTAACTCTTCGATCTGCATAATTCTTCTGTTGACTGGGCCTTCCATAACCAGTCTGTATCCAAAGACTCCATCTCTGCCGAATCAAACCAACCAATCGGAGATCTACACCTTATACCATACAAAGCCTCAAATGGGGCCATCTGGATACTAGAGTGATAACTGCTAATGTAGGCAAACTCTGCTATGTGTAAATGTAGATCCCATCTAGCACCAAAATTGATCACACATGCTCGAAGCATATCTTCCAACACATGAATCGTCGATCAGACTGACCATCGTTCTTAGGGTTAAAGGTTGTACTCATATCTAATTTAGTACCCACACCATGTTATAATGTGTTAAAGAAGTGATAACTAAATAGTGAACCTCGATCTGATATGATAAAAACAAGAGTTCCATGTAGTCGCACAATCTGACTGATATATAGCTCGGCTAACTTCTCCGTTGTATAAGTTACCTGAACCAAAATGAAGTGGGTAGACTTGGTCAGCCTATCAACAACAACCCAAATAGAGTCATAACCACCCGCTGTGGTAGGAAAACCCACAACAAAGTCTATAGTAATCCGTTCCCACTTCCAAGTAGGAATAGGTATCCTCTGGGATACACCCCTGGGACGCTGGTGCTCACACTTGACCTGCTGGCAAGCCAAACATCTCGAAACAAAGTTTGTAATATCTCTCTTTATCCCACACCACCAGTAATACTGACTCAGATGATGATACATCTTCGCTTCTCCCGGATGGATGGAATACCGAGAACAATGGGCCTTCTCAAGGATAAATCTAATCAAATCGCCTGTGTTGGGAACACAAATCCTGCCTACAATCCTCAAGACACCATCAGAATCAGGGACAGCCTTCTTAGCTTCCCCTCTCAATACTTTGTCTCAAATGATACATGACTTTTCATCATTAAACTGATGTGCACGGATCTGCTCGACTAAAGAAGTCGAGCCTCAATAAAAGCAATCATCCCATCACTCTCCTCTGAGATCTGCAATCTGACAAGACTGTTAGCTAATATCTTCACATTTATAGACAATGGTCTCTCCTCAATACTAAGCGCTGCAAGACTCCCCATGCTAGGAGTCTTTCTACTCAGAGCATCGGCCACAACATTGGCCTTTCCTGGAGGATACAGAATAGTCATATCATAGTCCTTCAGCAACTCAAGAAATCTCTGTTGCTTCAAGTTCAAATCCCTCTGACTAAAGGTATACTGAAGACTCCGATGATCAGTAAAGATCTCACAGTGCACCCTATACAAATAATGATGCCATAACTTTAGTACAAATACCACAGCCGCCAACTCCAGATCATGAGTAGGGTAGTTCTTCTCATAGGATTTCAACTGCCTAGAAGCATAAGCAATCACTTTCCCATTCTGCATAAACACACCACCAAAACCAATTCCTGAAGCATCACAATACACAGTAAATCTATACCGTCCTCAGGTATAGCCAACACAGGAGCTGAAGTCAACTAAGTCTTGAGTTTTTCAAAGGTCTGCTCACACTCATCAGACCACTGAAAACACACATCCTTTTGTGTCAATCTATTTAATGGAGTTGTAATAGTAGAGAAACTCTTATCAAATCGTTGATAATAGCCTGCAAATCCAACAAAACTCCGAATCTCAGTAGGTGAAGTAGGTTGCGTACAGCCTCAACTGCCTCAATTTTGGCCGGATCCAGTCTAGTACCCTCCTTGGACACCACATGTCCCAAGAATATCACAGAAGTAAGCCTGAACTCACACTATGAGAACTTGTGATACAATTTCTCTTCTTTCAACCTCTAAAGTACAGTGCTCAAGTGTCGAACATGGTCCTCCTCAGTCTTGGAGTAAACCAAGATGTCATCGATGAAAAAAACAACAAAAAAATCAAGATTTTGTCGAAACATCCCATTCATCAACTCCATGAATGTTGCAGGGGCATTAGTCAATCCGAAGGACATCACTAGAAACTCATAATGCCCATACCGGGTTTGAAAAGTTGTCTTAGGGATATCTGATGCCCTAATCTTCAACTGATGATAGCCAGACCTCAAATCTATCTTAGAGAACAATGATGCTCCCTGTAATTGATCAAATAGGTCATCATTACGCAGAAGATGATACTTATTCTTCATTGTTACTTTGTTCAACTGTTTGTAATCAACACACATCCTCATAGTCCTATCCTTTTTCTTCACAAACAATACAGGGTCACCCCAAGGTGATATACTACGGCGAATAAAACCCTTATTCAATAAATCCTGCAACTGATCCGTCAATTCATTCAACTCTGCTGGGGCCATACGATATGGAGGTATAGAAATAGGCTTAGTGAGAGGCTCCAAATCATTAGCAAAATCGATACCTCTATCGGGAGGAACACTTGAAAGATCAGAAGGAAATACATCGAGAAACTCCTGAACCACGGGAACAGAGTCCATTAGAGTTTATTCAACACTAGTATCCCGAATAAACTCTATGTAAGAAAAACACCCCCTCTCCACCATTCTTTGAGCACGAATAAAAGAGATAACCTTGCTAGGATAAGAACCAATAACACTCTTCCACTCAACTCTCGGTACACCAGGCGTTTCTAAGGTCACAGTCTTGGCATTACAATCAAGGACATCATCATAAGGAGAAATCCAATCCATACCCAAGATAACATCAAAGTCTACCATCCCCAGAATGATTAAGTCTACCCAAGTGTCATATCCAGCCAAAGAAACAAGATAGGATCTATACATTCGATCCACCACTAGGGGCATACCCACGGGTGTAGAAACATGAATAGGTATAGTCATGCTATCAAATATCATATGAAATTTAGCAGCAAAATACCTAGACACATAAGAGAATGTAGAACCTGGATCAAACAACACAGACACAGGTCGATGGCATACTGGGATGATACCTGTAAAAACAATATCAGAGATCTCCGCCTCAAGTCACCAGGGAAAGCATAGCAGTAGGTTCCACGTCCACCTCAATCTTGGGTGGTACCTCTACCCCCACTCATCTGATTGGCAACACCACTACTAGAAACTCTGTCACCTCTACCTGACTGAAATCTACCACGACCTCTAACTTGTAGTGCAGGTGGTCTAGTCTAGAATGAAGAATTAGGTCCAGGCCCATCACGACCCCTTTAAAAAGTACATTGTCGCATTAAGTGATCGGGATCTCCACAAGTAAAACAAAATCTCTGGCTTGGAAAATTCTGTGTGAACCATGAAAATCAACAATAATTGCCTTGCCCTATAGGTCACTGTTGTGAACCGTACGAGCCCTAACCTGGGCTATAAGAACCCCAAGATGTCTGGCCACCCTCAAATGTCGGCATAGATGCATGAATAGGTCCCCGCTGCTGAAAAGAACCACTCACTCTCTATGATCCCCTACCTCCAATTGAGGCACCATGAAACTGACCTGATATACGGTCCCTATTAGGGTCCCCAAACTCCTCTCTCTCTCTCCCTCAATTCCGCCTCTTTGGTGGCGCACACAATGGACTTGAATGAATCCCCCTCCCTAGATGTCCGAAACACAACTGACCTGATAGAGAAAGTCAATCTCCTCACAAATCTGCGGATCCTCTCTGTCTCAATTGGAATAATGGAAAACACATTCCTATACAACTGGCAAAAACGCGCCTCATACTCTGTAACTGATAAACCATCATGTCTTAGACTCTCAAACCTCAAGTGACTCTCCTCGCTCACGCTCTATGGGATAAAACGATCTTGGAATGCGCTAGCAAATTGCTCCCAAGTCACTGGCGGAGATCCAACTGGAAAACCCCTGGAATAAGTCCTCCACCAGTCTCTCGCTGGTCCACTAAGCTAGAGTGTAGCATATCGAACCCCATGTGACTCAGCTAATCAAACCACTTCTAGTAACTCTCGGCAGGTAGTTAGAAACTCATGAGCATCCGCGCTCTTCACACCCTGAAACTGAGGTTGATCCATTTTTTGAAATCTCGCATACCTACGCTGCTCATCTTCTGTCAGAACAACCAGTGGTGAACTTTGACCCCCAACTTCTGGTGCAACGTCATTCTGAACCACGGGATCTACTAGTAGTTACCCCACCGCATCCTAAACAATTGGAGCTTGTTGCTGCTCTTGGGTCTGAGCCCCCTCTCTAGTACGAGAGTCATGTGGTGTGGTAGTCCCACCACAACCCTGAGAAAAGCCCTCTAGTAGACTTAACATCATCAGTAGTGTATCCTGAAGCAAAGGTGTGACTACAGGATCTGGAGGAACCTGGTTTTCTCTGCAATCAATCTGAGGTTCTTTAGAGACCTCTCTAGCACGACCTCTCCCTAGTGCTGCTCAACATCCACGACCTCTTGCTACTTTCGTACCACGAGTACGACCTTTAGCTCGAGCTCTACCCCTACCCCTAGCTGGGGCCTCAACAATTGCCTCGGGAAGTGCCTCCCCTTTACCACCAGTAACATTAGTGCTAGTCCTCGTCATCTATCAGAAGAGTATACAACAACTCATAACTAAAGAAGGTAACTTGGCACGATGAAAAACAACGAATAAAAGAAAGTTTCCTAGTAATCTTTATAGCCTCTAAGAGATGAGTACAGACGTCTTCCTACTAATTCTTGAGAATCTATGTAGACTCGGCTTGTATACACGTGAGACCTATGAACAAGGGGCTCTGATACAATTTTGGCACGACCCAAAAATTGGTATGATGGCACTCGTCTTATCCCACCAAGACAGTTCAGCCTAAAACCCAATATCTAGCAAAGTGCGGAAGTAAATGACAATCCAACAACAATTTCTATTATGAAGTCAAGTCTATTAATTAAATCCCCAAAACCAGGTTGTCACGTGCACAAGCCTCAAATGTAAATATTAGAATTGAAATAAAATAGAAGTCTAAAATGAAGTTGCCTTTCAAGTAAAAACAAAGTCATAAACTGGAGTAGGAAAGTTCGCTGAGATGACAAGAAGCTACCTCACAACCCTTCACAAGATGCCTCTGAGACAAAAAGAATGACAGCTATCACGAAGATCTAGGCTTGTAACCTACAAAAAAATTTATAGAAGCAAGGGGTGCGTAACAAACACACGGTACCCAACAAGCAAACCTCTAAACACAAGTTTAGTGAGCAAAATACGGGTACTCCTTAAAGCCTATATAAACCTCCACGCTACAGACAAACAGTTCATAGTCTACATAACATACAACTCAATAAGCATACACTATGAGATTACACATTCTCAATAACAACTAAATATTCAGCAATTACAAGTTTCACAGAGAAACACTTACAAGATCAGCAAAACACGTGTTCAAGTTCATCAATAATAATAATGTGTAATGCCATGAGATACAATGTCAAGGATAGTGATGCATGTCTTCCCTAATGATACACACCCGCTGTCTCTCAGTCTAGGACCCATGGGGGATATATATGTCCATGCATCTGTCGTGGCGCACGACACGACCCTCAATAATAGTAACCTTCGCGGCGCGCAATACGACCCTTGAAACGGTACATCCTCTTACCACAACCATGTCTCAGATACAAGTCAAATGACATGCTCAAATGAAAATGAGGAGATAACCATTTTTATAACAAAGCACAATTTACAACCAGTAATACAACACCAACAAATAAGCAACAAGTCTCCAAGTTATTGTCAACACCGCACAAGGAAATACACGAATTTCATAAGCTTAACAAGGTTTTGGAAATCCACTTGCCTAAAATAGTAGAATAATCACTTCGGAACTTGAGTCTTCCCTTTTTGTTGAACTTCCAACTCAAAACAATCTATTTAAATAAGATTTTTGAAACTAACAATACATATATGTCAATCTTAGACCCAAAACTTCACTCAAAATTATAATAAAGTCCCTAAGACTTGATGCCAATTAATATTCCAACTCTCATATTTATCAAATTCAAGTCAAAGGTTAAGACTACAAGCTTAATTGCTTTTATATAATATAATCCATCTCATATTTAATTACCTATCGCAATATATCAGAACTTATAATTATAATATGATAAAGAAAAAAAACAAAATTAGTGACCGAAATAATTTGCACATTATTATCACATTACCGTCCAAACTACCCTATAATAAGTCCATTAATGGACAACCACATGTCATATTTCTTCACTATCATCTTTACATATATATATATATATATATATATATAAACAGATTTGATCTTGACCGATTCAATTAAGGTATTAGTGTTTGTTCAATTATACAACAAAAATCGCATTTTTTGCACTTCGTTCAAATAATAGTTGTACCCGTACGGAATTCTTCTGTTTCTCAGTATGATCTCTATCATCATCTCTATTCCCCTTATCAATTCTCCTATCCTATTTAGGTTTATGAATTTCACTATCAATTCCATTACCTTATCCTTACCCATGAGGTTCCAACATTTTCTCCTTAATTGACCTAGGAGTTGTTCCCGGGCATCCTAAAAAAAAGGTTATTATACACCCCAACCCCATCCCTTGGAAAAAAAGGTAGCACCGAAGAAAGGAAAGAGTGAGATGGTGGTTTTTGTTGTTCCCGCAAAGCGAAGATCATTCGCTTGGCGAATAAATGGGTCACCGTCTTTTTGGCTTCGGCCAAAAACTTTTTCTCGCTGGTCGAGCTTTCTACAAAAAAATTGATGCAAGAACATATTCTTTTATCTAAGCTTCTTCCCAGTGAATTAGCTCCCACCATCGTAGATGGCTCAGCCACGCCCGGAGCCACGAAATGATTGAGAACTATGACGGGGTAGAAATGCATTTTCTTCTTTGTATTCAATAAGTATTGCATGACCAAATAATTCAAGTAAGGGCGGACTGTGGGGAGGTTCCTTTTAAGTAGATGACTCGTCGGACGGTCGCAGCGGGACTTGTTTGGGAAAAAGAACTTGAATAAGTTTGTTTTTCTGAAGGAGTCGTCATTTTCTATCAGGAACGCTATATCATTTTCAATCCTGGCGTATTTCGGATGCTTGAAGGCCCCACTTACATGAAGTGATTTAGAAAGATTCTTGTTTATCGATGGTGATCGGTCATGGTATCCATAGGCTTGCTTCTTTTTCGGCCAAATCCTGATTTCGTTTTGCTTCTCCCGATCGTCGAGACTGATCGATTCGACTCTTTTCCCTGCCCCCCGACCTCTCACTTTGTTTCGTTCTTCGTTTGTACCATTGCTTGAATAAAGACACCCGATCGGCCCGACTTTCCCAAATGCTCCCACCGGCCCTTCTCCTTTACGGGTGTGGATTTTTCATGTCGTTTATGTCATCGTGGTCGACACGGAAGAAATAAATGAATGAATGTTATTTTGGTAAAATGTATAATAATACACCTACCGAGATGAAAGTGAAAGGTGAGTCTCGTATGTGGACGTATTGAACCGAAATAAGATCTCAGATTGACATCTTGATATAATGATTTACCATAATAATAAATAGAGTCAACGGTGACTCTGCCGTGGGAAGAGCTGCTTCCTTCTTACTTGATAGGGGGGCTTCCATTCACAAGCGCAGACTAAAAGTGCTCTCCGAACCGTGTTGGATAGTCACCCATCACACGACTCTCAAACCCAACCTGTGGTGGATCCTGGGAGACAAATTCAAAACGCAACATCCTTTGCCCTATACTTTGATATGCACTTCTCCTTTTTTACGAATCCTACAACTCTCTTAACTGAGCGAGACTCCATCCATATCCCTACTAGTGGTTTTTCTTTCATTCAATCATCACTTGTTTGACACCTTAAACTAGGATCCACTTTAGAGATAGGTTTTTGGTCTTAATCAAAATAGGTCAAGGGTGGAACGGTCGGTAGCTGCTTAGTCTCATCCGAGAGTTTATTCTCCTTACTCCTTACTGCTTTTTTCAAAGAAAAAAAGAAGGGGGTCGATTTAGGCTCCTTCCCTTCCACTGCGTAGCCGCGCTAGCAGGAACTACGAGCCCTCTATCCCACGTATCTAACCAGCATGTGCCCTGTGGAACATGCTCTGATTCCGAGCGAGAAGTCCCCCAATCTGCAAGCACGCAAGCCCACGAAGACAATTGCATTCGAGAAGTTCCCCAATTTGCAAGGGTGGATGCCCACGAAGACGATTGCGTTTGGTCATCAGAGGGATAAGGGACCAGTACTGGCTCTTTGTCGGGGCTTTGTGGGATTAATTGATCGGATACCCGAGAGCCATAATATTTCTTTGGAACAGCTTCTACGACGATAGGCATAAAGTTATGATTAGTTCCACAAATCTCACTGCACTGACCATAGTAAACTCCTTCTCGTTGTACCGAAATAGAGGTCTGATATAAACGACCCGGTACAACATCACATTTGACACCTAAGGAAGGTACATCCCAACTATGAGGTACATCAGCAGATGTTACAATAGAACGTATAGGGCTTTTTGCTGGTAGAACCACTCTATTGTCGACTTCTAATAAACGTGATTTACCCAATTCTATATCATCTTCTAGAATCGTATAATTGTCACAAGTGAGTGACTATTTATCAGAACTGTTATAGTATGAATACTCATATGGTAGGGTCGACGCCCTCCTCCCCCCAAACTGTACTTGCAAGTTTCCCTGCAAAAAGCTCTCCACGTCTACTCTTTGAAAGAACACTATTTTTTTAGTTAGGTGGTTCTCCCGACCGTAAGACCCATTATGAGTAAGGTTAATCGAAGGCCGGGCAAAGTTTATTGGCAAGAGAGAACCATTTCTCACCCATCCCTACCTACCCTATGTATTCGAGGGAGAGGCTGGAACAGAAAAAGACGATGTTCCACACATATGAGACAGGCCAAAGGTATGGGACGAGCAGTTTCTTGAATAGCGAATTCGATCCTATAGTCGTCTTCTTTTTTTGAAAAATGCACAGTGGAAAGGTATGCTAGTCGGCTCGGCCAAGTTGTAGCCCAAAAAAAGATGATGCAGAGTGATTCCTCACCTATCATGTCAGGGGCCCAGTGGAACGCTCGAGTATAGATTCCCTATGCTCATGTAAACGGCAGGGGCCAGCCGGCCAGTAGATCTAAAAGGATCCAGCCATAGGCCTGACCGGATATCGTTTGCCCACAAACAAAACAAAAACAAGCTTTGTTTTTAGTAGTAGTTCATGAGACCTCGAATTCCCACGTTCTAGCCGCATTATTACAACAGGTCCCACCACCAAATCTAGCTGAGAAGTTGAGTCACCTTTTTTTTTCCAGAAATAGAATAGAATAAAGAATGAGATAGTCTATATCCTGTATCGATCATAGGAGCACTCTATGAATAGGTCAATTATTTGTGACCACCCACCTTTCACGACATCCCTTTCTTCTCGCAAGAACGGCTCCTCGGTAGAGGAGTAGAAGCGCTGGTCCCTTTTGGTCAACTTGCTTGTGCCTGCTGTTACCTACCGTAGGACCTCTGTCCCCAAAGCAAAGAAAGAGGAGCAGGAACAAGAGGTTGTCCTCTCCTTACAGTCAAGTGGCTTTCTGCTCCTCTCCTGGCCTAGTAGTTCCGCAACTACTGCCGTGGTTGTTGCAAACAGGTATCCACCATTCCGAAAGGTTACTAGGCCGGCCGTTAGCTCCAAAGTTGTATATTACTGCTATGGTGACGATATATTCACTACTTCATCTCCGTTATCTGACATTGCAGGCTGATCATCTATTTCTCGTATATCGTTCTACACCGAGAAGAGGGATGTGTACCTCCAGCAACAACAAGAATGGAACCATAGGCTCCTATGCTGGGAGTATTTTGGGGTATAGGTCTAACCACCTCAACTCCCCGTTTCTGGCATGCTATAGTTATTAAATTCTCTCAACGGTGAGAATGGGAGATCACCGGTAAGACAGATGCTTCGCGAACCCTATTAAAAGTCAAGGCATTTCGTTACACTCTAATCACCCTCGTGAAGAGGCGTACTCTAAAACCACTGATGTCCAATAGCTTTTATAGTAATGGATGGATCTACTACTACCTCATCTATTGAGTATAACTTAGAAAATGATGGTATAGCAATGAACATAGGGATGATACTAGGAAATATGGTCCAAAGAATCTCGATAGTAGTTCCATGAACAATCCTTTGCGGGATTGGATTTTTTTTATAATGGAAATGCCATAAAGCGCAACCCATGATCCACGATACGAAAACCAAAATAAGAATAACGAAGAAAAAGACATCGTGATATAAGTTTTTTATTCCTTGCATTATAGGTGTTGTTGCGTCTTGAGATCCTAATTGCCATGGTTCCGCTGCATCACAAGGAGCAATTGTGAGGAATAGCCATTCTAGAACAATCATTTGGTTTGGTTTATTCTTTGACTGCTCTGCACCTCCCAAAAAAAAGAGAAACTTAATTTCTTCCACCTTCCCTGTAGTAGTAGTGAAAAAGTATAGATTTTGTTGGTTGTTGACCAACGGAAAGCATGGGATAAAAAAAGGCAGAATTTATGCAATTTCTTTTCTAAGAAAGATATCATAGTGATTGATGGCTCTTTCAATCCGGCGAAATGGACTTGGCGTGTACCAATTTGGGTCAGATTAATAAGCTTACGACCACTGAACAAACTTGGTTGACAAACATAGTTATGCTTCGCTAATGTAGCGGCTTGTCAAGCATTTGACAAACTCACACTATCCATTTCAAGTAGGATTTGTCCCCTGGACACCTGAGCAATCCAAGCCGTAGGATTTCCTTTTCCTCTTCCCATTCTTACTTCTGTAGGTTTGTCGGTAATACGGATATCTGCGAGAACTCTTACCCATATCTTACCATTTCTTCCAAATTGTCCGCTCATAGCACGATGGAAGTGTCCGATTATAGCACGACGCGCTGCATCAATGGCTCGATATGAAAGACGACCAGCTCTACAACTTTTAGTTCCATATCTTCCAAAACCAAGTTGTGTAGCGTCCGGTTTGCGACCCCTAATACATCTACCTTTACGATATTTACTATATTTCGTACGTTTCGGATATAGCACGTCCCCCTTTTTTTTACTATATGAAATCCACACTTTGACACCTGAGATTCCGTAACGAGTAGATACTTCCGCAGGAGCTTAATCTTTTTTCTAGTTAAGTACATTACGAGATGTTTTTTCATAATTTCCGCATTAAATTCTAGCTATTTCTGTACCATCTATCGACCCGAACAACATATATGGATCCCCTCCACCCCCTTTTTCATTACTAATTGAATAATCTTCACTATTTGACTAAAAATGGAACGAAATGATCTTGTTTTGTTCCTCGGTTGAAAAGAGATGTCTTAAGAAATCGGAGAAGCACTTTGATAAAAAGATTTGATCTTAACAAATTCAATTAAGGTATTAGTGTTTGTTATATTTTACGGAATTCAATCGCACGGAATTCTTCTGTTTCTCAGTATGATCTCTATCATCATCTCTATTCCCCTTATCAATTCTCCTATCCTATTTAGATCTATGAATTTCTCTATCAATTCCATTACCTTATCATTACCCATGAGGTTCAAAAATTTTCTCCTTAATTGACCTAGGAGTTGTTCCCAAGCATCCCAAAAAAAAAGGTTATTATACACCCCTACCCCATCCCTTAGAAAAAAAAAGGTAGCACCAAAGAAAGGAAAGAGCGAGATGGTGGTTTTTGTTGTTCCCACGAAGCAAAGATCATTGGCTTGGCGAATAAAGTGGGTCACCCTCTTTTTGGCTTCGGCCAAACACTTTTTCTCACTGGTCGAGCTTTCTACGAAAAAAGTGATGCAAGAACGTATTCTTTTATCTAAGATTCTTCCATGTGCATTAGCTCCCCGCCATTGTAGGTTCAGCCACGCCCGGTGCCACGAAATGATTGAGAACTACGACGGGGTCGAAATGCATTCTCTTCTTTATATTCAATAAGTATCGCATGACCGAATAATTCAAGGAAGGGCGGACTGCGGGGAGGGTCCTTTTAAGAAGATGACTCATCGGGCGATCGAAGCGGGACTTCTTTGGGAAAAATAACTTGAATAAGTTTGTTTTTTTGAAGGAGTCGTCATTTTCTATTAGGAACGCTATGTCATTTTAAATCCCGGCGTATTTCAGATGCTTGAAGAACCCACTGAAACGAAGTGATTTAGAAAGATTCTTCTTTATCGATGGTGATCGGTCATGGTATCCATAGCCTAGCTTCTTTTTCGACCAAATCCTGATTTTGTTTTACATCTCCCGATCGTTGAGCCTGATCGATTCGACTCTTTTCCCTGGCCCCCGGCCTCTCACTTCGTTTCGTTCTTCTTCTGTACCGTCTTTTGAATGAATACACCCGATCGGCCTGACTTTCCCAAATGCCCCCCACCGGCACTTCTCCTTTTTTGGTTTGGATTTTTTGCGTCGTTTCAGTCTTCGTGGTCGACGGTAAAGAAAGAAATGAATGAATGTTCTTTTGGGTAAATGTATAATAATACATCTACCTAGACAAAAGCCAAAGGTGAGTCTCGTATGTAGACGTATCGAACAAAAATAAGATCTCAGATTGACATCGTGATACACTGATTTACCATAATAATAAGTAGAGTCAATGGTGACTCCGCCGTGGGAAGATCTTTTTCCTTCTTGCTTGATAGAGGGGGCTTCCATTCACCAGCGCAGACTAAAAGTGCTCTCCTAACTGTGTTGGATAGTCACCCATCACACGACTCTCAAACCCAACCTGTGGTGGATTCCAGGAGACCAAGTCAAAACGCAACATCATTTGCCCCATACTTTGAGATGCTCTTCTCCTATTTTACGAATCCTACAACTCTCTTTACTGAGAGAGACTCCATACATATCCCTACTAGTGGTTTTTCTTTAATTAAATCATCACTTGTTTGACAACTTAAACTAGGCTCCACTTTAGAGAGGTTTTTGGTCTTAATTAAAATAGGTCAAGTGCGCGTTGGAACGGTCGGTAGATGCTTAATCTCATCCGAGAGTTTATTCTCCTTACTCCTTACTGCTTTTTTAAAAGAAAAAAGAAGGGGGTCGATTTAGGCTCCTTCCCTTCCACTGTGTAGCCACGCTAGCAGGTACTACGAGCCCTTCGTCCCACGCATCTAACCAGCTCACGTGGTTCACCGGTTCCACCGAAAACTCTCTTTTGTTGAAGCGGAGCATAGTGCGTTTTAGGCACTGAGCGAGAAAGGTATCTTCTTTCCTTACGGTTTATTCAATGATCTGAAACTTAGCACTTGTTTTCTTATTGATTCCTGAGGCGGTGGCATTTTTGAATCAAGTCTATCCGAACCGAATTAGCACTTCTAAGATCAGGCTAGGCCTCTCCAGCCGTGCTGGGCGCCGGGGCCCTGTATCCACTAGCGATTGGCACATAGGGGAATGGTTGTCGGGGTTTCTCGTCCTAGTATCCTGCACCTCGCATTCATTATATGTACATTCAACTATGCCTCGGAGACACGGTCGAAGAACGCCCGTCCAGTGTGCTTCTTTCACGACATGCTATAGTTCTTGGTGTCTTCCAGTGGTCTTCTAGCCTTAGAAGAAGTCGGGTCCGCCCCCGGCATCTGCAACGTCCTCCTTTGATATTCTAATCTGGGAGTACTAAAAGACTGACCCATTCGGTGACTTTCGCGGTCGACCTCCCTAAACCAACTTGAATTTGAACTATGATTCAGATCAAGTCTTACCGAAATAGGATTTCCTTTTCGTGCCATATGCGCTTAGACTTTAATTTTTTCCCCCATTTTTCTTCCCGATCCAATACTGTTCTCGAAGGTCTTCATTTCCGTGGTGAAGCAAACTCTCCAGATTTACGACCAACCTTTCCTTCAGTAATCTTACAACGAACGAGAGTTTTTCCATTGTAAATTCGTACGGAGCAATCAATGAATTTTGGCGAAATAGAATATCTACGTGACCAAATTTTCCTGTTAAAAAGAAGATCTCTCTTCTTCTTCATTCTCAAAAGGAATGCATCAACAAAACTGCCCTTCCATATAGATCGTCGTGGCATGAACAAATTTCTTCGCTTCGATTCCGCCCCTAAAGGTAGCTCCTACTCCTTCTCCTTCTCCTTTAGGATAGGATCCTCCTAGGTTCTTTTTACATAACACTCTTGGCGACTGGATATCTTTCTATTTATACGCAATATCTTGAAAGGCAAAGAAAAAGATCTATCGTGGCCTTATATTGGCATGGAATTTGGGTTACAAGCAGGTCATTCTTGAAACAGATTTTGAATATTCTTTGCATGCTGGGATTCATTTGATTTCCTCTAATCACCCTCAAGCACAACTGATCCAAGCTTGCAGGAATCTTTTTCAAAGGGATTGGCACTGCTTTTGTAAGCATCCTCATAAAGAAGAGAGAAGATAAGATCGCGGCCGATTGGTTGGCATCTGAAGCTCTGAAGCAGCCTCCGGGTTATCAACAGCTTTTGACTGGTCTACCTGGACATAAGATACCTAAAAAGAAGAAAGAAAAGGAAAACATTATTGTAAATGGCACAAGAAATAGACCCACTCTACAAATAATTATGTAAATTTCAGGAATCTGATTCAAGATTACTTGGACAAAGGTTTGTTCCGGATAGCAGACCGACCATTGGGAATGAGACATCACCGTTTGCCGGAGCAGTAGAGAGATCAATATGATGTTTGCTGAATTAAGGAAGTTGTCTGACCCACAGAAAGAGTTGGACGCGGCTGAGCACATCCCATCCCACCAGAGTCAAGCCCTTCAACGGGTTAAATGTGCCATAAATGGGCTTTTAGTGTACTCAAAAAAGAAATCTTGATATAATAGTTATCCCGATAAGAGGAGGATAAAAAAAGCTTATGATGAGCCCATCACAGAGATGCACAGAGGAAGAGAACGAATGTCAGTCTCTTGAACGACCGATCAAGAATTGCAAAGATAAGGGGAATGGTTAGTGATGAGGGCATAGGACAGAGAAAGTTCCTTCTCACTCTTTTGAATTCCAGGGATTGCCTCAGGGAAGAGGCCAGTCCCTTAAAAATCCATCTCGATTGGTATCATTCAAATGCGAATATAGGCCTGATTGAAGCATAAAAGTGAAATAATAATAATGAGAGGCTTTTGTCCGTTGATGGTCATCTTACATGTCTCCTACGCTACGCTCTCAACTGGATCAGTCGCTTTGTCCAGATTTATTGAAGAGGTGCCCTATGGAACATGTTTTGTGGAATTGAAGAGGATATATATATACACATAAAAAATAAAAGTAACACATACTATTATTCTGAAATAATTCCAACTTTTTCAGATTGTTACTCTAACCCACTTCATAGACCAATTCAATTCTTCTTTCCTCACAATACATATAATATATAATATTAATAATAAACAACAATCCAACTAAAACAATGCTTACAGTGAAAGAAACATTTGATTACTTACCGATTTCGTTTGATTTCAGTGAGTTCTCCCTTTTTTTTCTTCAATGGTCGCACACACTCTTTTCTTAACTTTTATTTTAGTTGTGATTTATACATTAACCCCCAAATAATTTAACTCACTTTAAACCACTAAGCATTAACTAAAGTTAGTTATTCAATAATTAACCATCACTTAATTCACTCTAGTTAAATGAATAATTCAAATTTCCAAAAATGACCTTCCGGGTCATTACACCCTCTTAGGGAAATACCTCCACTCTCTGATTATGGACTGCACGCTTAAGTTTAAGCAAGGTTGTATAAATATTTTGCTTTTTCTTAACCTCCACTACCAAAGAAGATTATGCCCCATTCTGGACTATTACACCATTGTCTGATATGCTCATAAGGTGAACTTCCAAATGAGCAAGCCTGTGAACATCCTTCACAAGATCCTTCCTTTCTTCCTCAACATGGGATATACTACGCATAAATAATCTACTAACATCATATGCTACTAGATTCTCCTTACAAGGATGGTAATGCACACCCATGTCATAATCCATAAGAAACTCAAGCCATCTCCTCTGGCGCAGATTCAACTCCTTCTGGGTGAACACATATTGAAGGCTATTATGGACACTGAACACATCTACATGAACACCATACAAGTAGTGTCTCCATATATTAAGTTCACACGCCACTGTTGCAAGCTCGAGGTCATGAGTTGGATAGTTCTTCTCATGCACCTTAAGATGTCTAGAGTCATATGCTATAACCTTATCTCACTGCATAAACACATAACCTAAGCAAACGTTGTATGCATCACAATACATAATTTAACCATCTGAACCCTCTGGTATAGTCAAGACAGTAGGTGTTGTAAATTTACTTTTCAAATCTTTGAAGATTTTCTCATAATCATGTGACTATTGGAACTTGACCATCTTTTGAGTCAACCTAGTAAATAGTGAGTCTATGGATGAAAATCCTTCCACAAACCTTCTGTAATAACCCCCTAGACCTAAGAAACTTGTGATATATGTATTAGAGGTAGGTCTGGGCCACTGTTTCACTGCTTCCATCTTCTGCTATTCCAGTCGAAACCCTTCTATAGATACAATGTGAGCATTAAAAGCAACGGATTGCAACCAGAACTCACTTTTACTAAACTTAGCAAATAATTGGCGATCCTTGAGAGTCTGCAAGACAACTTTCAAATGACTTGCATGTTCTTCCTCACTCCTAGATTAAATGAGGATATCATCAATAAAGACAATAACGAACAAGTCCAAGTACTATTTGAACACTCTGTTTTGAAAACTACAGGAGCAATCATTAGTCCAAAAAACATAACTACAAAGTAACTAAGCAAGAACTCCTTGCATTAGTCTTTGCTTTTGAAAAATTTTGCTCCTATTTGCTAGGTACTAGAGTTATAGTGCATACTGACAATTCAGCATTGATATATTTGATGGCAAAGAAGGATGTGAAACCGAGGATGATTCATTGGGTATTAGTACTACAAGAATTTTACTTTGAAGTGAGTGATAGAAAAGGGACTAAAAATCATGTTGCCGATCACTTATCCCGTCTAGAAGATTAAGCTATGAGAGAGGTAGGGGATAAGACTGATATTGATGATACTTTCCCCGATGAGCATGTATTAGCTGCCTCACAAGACTTGATTCCATGGTTCGCAGATTTTGTGAACTATGTGGCTATAGATATTATTCCATCAGACTTGTCCTTTCATCAAAGAAAAAAGTTCACGTACGATGTGAGAAGTTCTTTTGGGATGAGCCATACTTATATAGGAGTTGTGCCGACAGGCTTATTCGGCGTGGTGTGCCAAAATGTGAGATGTTGAGTGTTTTAGATGCATGTCATTCCTCACCCGTTGGTGGACATCAAGTGGTATCCGAAATGCTTATAAAATATTTCAATGTGGTTACTATTGGCCAACTCTTCATCAATATGTTCATGAGTTTGCCAAAGCAAGTGATAGATGCCAAAGAGATGGCGGCATTTCAAGAAAGCAAGAGCTCCCTCTAAACCCCATTCTTGTGAATGGGGTTTAGTAGCGGTTGATTATGCATCTAAATGGGTGGAACCTATCACCCTCCCACAATGAAGGGAAGAGTGTCACTGCGTTCTTAAAAAGGAATATATTCGCTCGATTTTGTACCCCAAGGGCAATTATTAAGGAGGGGGAATCCCACTATTGAAACAAATTGTTCAAGGGATTATTGGAGAAATATGGGGTTCGCCATAATGTGTCCTATACTTAACATCCTCTAACTAATGGGCAAGTTCAAGTTTCAAATAGGGAGATCAAATAGATATTGTCAAAAAATAGTGAACGCTAGTAGAACAGATTAATCAAGGAGGCTTGATGATGCTCTTTAGGCCTACCGGGCAGAGTATAAGACTCCCATAGGTATGTCCCCATACCTACTTGTATATAGGAAATCTTTTCGTCTTTTGGTTGAATTAGAGCACAAAGCCATGTGAGCTATGAAGAAGTGTAAAACTGATTGGAACGAAGCTGCAGAACAACGGTTAAGTGGGTTGAATGATCTTGACGAATTTTGCCTGAAAGCTTATGAAAGTTGAGCCCTCTACAAACAAAAGATAACGAAGTACCATGACCCAAAAATTGAAAAACGAGAGTTTATGGCTGGGGATATGGTGATTTTATTCCATTCTAGGTTGCGCTTGTTTCCGGGCAAGCTCATGTTCAAATGGACAAGCCCTTACTTGGTTACCCAACTATTCCCTCATGGAGCAACTGAGTTTGAAACCAAGGAGGGTGTGCGGTTTAAGGTGAATGGATAACGAATAAGAATCTATTTAAGGCATGCTGAATCAGCGAATGAAATGATCGAGGCATACCATCTTGATGAATTCTATGTAATCATGTTTTTTCAGTCGTGCCGCGACGTTAAATCAGGCGCTTGTTGGGAGGCAACCCAATACATATCATTTTCTTTCTAGCAATGGTAGCATTTTCTACTAATCGGTTTATAAATTTTGCAGGCACATCACAAGGAAATTCTACAGAAATCACTCTTCAACATTCACTGATGGATACGTCGACGGACCGTCACACATTCGACGGACCGTTGCATGAATCTGTCGTGCCAGGTACGTCTTTCATTTATTTTTAAAATTAGGGCACACGCGACGAAACCCACGACGGACCGTCGCATCTGCGATAGACCATCGTCAAGGACTTATTCCGTCATTAACACACAACCTGACCCGACCAGACTTCGGAATTTAAAAATTTGTCAACATTTTAAACAACCCACCCCTTCATTTCACTCATTTCCTTCCCTCTTTCTCCCATTTACCTCCCTTTCAAACATCCAACTTCCTATCTCTCTTATCTATCAACTGATCACTTCCCCAAATCCCCTATTCTGAAAATCTCCTTTCTACTGGTTGGAGTTTGTTTCTGTGGTTCTGCTCTTGATAACCAAGTGCCTCATTTGCTTGTTTTTCTCCTCTTCTCAGGTATGTGTCTCTGATCTCTATCCATTTACATCGCATTTTTGTTCTTTAATTAGTATTAGATTATTTCTTTTTGGTGGATCTTCATTATTTAATCCAATTTTGTCTTACCTAGGTTTAGAATCCTCGAATTGCCTTGATAAAACTCGAGAAATAGGTTCTTTAGCATTGCTAATTTGCTAGGTATTTGGGTTAGAAACATGTAGATTAACACTAAGTATTCCATTTGAGTCACAGGGATGTATGTTGCGTCCTCAGTTCTATCACTAAAAGACAGAACGATACACCGATGAAGGACCGTTGTACCCACGACGGATAGTCATAGGGTCTATTCCAACACCTCACTGTTCATTTTCTCTAAGTATCCACCAACAGACACATGTGACGGACCGTCGTGGGAATGACGGTCCGTCTTGCACAACCGTTCTAGTTGTCAAAGACCCTATTCCAAAGGGTCTCCAACTTTTCCTAAGTGTCTTCTGAGGGACATCTAAGATGGACCATCATTAACACGACGTTCCGTTCTGCACAACTGTCATGGTTGTCAGAGACCCTTGTCCTAAGTGTCTCCATTTTTTTTCCAAGTGTCCACTAACGTACATCTATGATGGACCGTCATACCTTCGATAGTGCGTCCTGCACAATTGTTCTTGTTGTCAAAACCCTATTCCTAAGGGTCTCCAATTTTTTATAAGTGTCCTATGATGGACATCTAAGAATACCGTCCTTAATATGATTGTCCGTCCTACACAATCGTCATGGTTGTTAGAGACCCTTATCCTCTGACTGACATCTACAATGTACCGTCA
Organism: Solanum neorickii; assembly: GCA_027704865.1. Classification (NCBI taxonomy): domain Eukaryota; kingdom Viridiplantae; phylum Streptophyta; class Magnoliopsida; order Solanales; family Solanaceae; genus Solanum; species Solanum neorickii. The sequence continues at coordinate 9,583,636 of JAKWJC010000368.1, read as the reverse complement.
TACCCACAATAGTCCATCCTACACAACCGCCATGACGTTCAATGATCCCTCACCTAAGGGTCTCCATACTTTTTCTAAGTGCCCCACGACGGACATCAACGACGAACTGTCATCACGACGGTTCGTCCTGCTGATCCGTCATAACTATCACATACTTTCCTTCTAGGTTCTCCATATAAACATAGTTGAAGTAAGACTTGACGAACCCTATGAAGGTCCGTCATACTCACGACGAGTCGTCACCTGGTCCGTCGTGTTTCACTGTTACTAGAGAGATGTCATTACAGCTTTGCTCTTATATTTATTTTGTGTCGTTTTTGCTTGTCTTGTTTACTCCTTCTTGTTTTAATATTGATTCTTTAAAGGTACTATCTTTAATGGCACCAAAACAATATTGAGTTTATGCACGTGGGCGTTCAAAGTCTGTCTCCCCATCTGCCCGACTGGTTATAGGCTCTAATGATGAGCATGATCCCAAGTACGTACCCTCAGGCACTGCAACTCCATCACGACCTGCACGTGCAACCAGAGCTACACCCAAATATGTGGCATCAGGCGTAGTCACTGCCTCCCATTGTGATGAGGAGGGCACACTGACCAGCACACCTTATCGGTCAGCTCCACATGAAGAAGGAGTGACTGGTTCCTTAGGAGTTTCGTGGTCGGATGAAGCCTCCAGGTCTGCAGAAGTCCCTGCACCTGCCAAAGCTGCATAGTTTGCCTCGTTTGCTATTGCCTCCAGTTCCACTCCAGGCTCACCGACTGGTGCTCTCACCCCGGTTGCCGACTAGCCCAACCGGTGGTGTGTCGACGGGCAATAGCAAGTGTATTCAGACACCATGTTTCTAAATGATAAAGGCGTCATGACACGGACCACTACACTGGAGAGGCGGGTCCTTACGGGAAGTCTCCCCACCACGCCAGAGATCCACAATCTCTTCACCAGAGACTGGCTAGAGTGGACAGCTCGTTATTTAGGCTGCTATAGTGAGGAGTTGGTCTGAGTGTTTTACGCCTCTTAAGTGGCTACTCTTCTATCAAAAATAGATAGGTGGGATGCCCTTGCCAAATAGGCCCAACTTGAGCACGTCCGAGTACGCAGCATACAGGTTGACATCTCCCTGCCCGCCATCCGCCAGGATCTGTACAGCGAGGATGTTGATGCAAATAAGACCCCTCTCACCACCGAGTTCGACTACCGGTGGCAAATTGTAAAAGATAGTCAATTCTTGCGTGAGCCATCGTTGAGAGAGACCACCAAGAGGTGGATGGATCTGCACTTGTCTATTGATGGAGAGGGTGTCGACTGCATAACGGGACCGAAGAGAGATATCAAGAAGGCTAACTTGACCTTCACGGCTAAGTTTTTATGGTTGATTGTCCGCCAATGCCTTTCCCCAGGGCTGCTGATAATATTGTCACATGGGATCGCGCGGTTCTGATGGCGGCGATGATACCCGGGTTTGAGTGTGGACTTCGCTTTGCTTCTACAGGCGGTCATGCACGAGAGGGCTTTCAAGGTCACAACTACTTACCCTTTTCCGTGCATGATATTTTCCTTATGCAAGTGCGCAGGTCTGCCTATCTGGCACATTGATCAACTCATGACTCCGCTGGGAACTGTTGATATCGGCCTTATCAGGGATGAGGCCAATGAGTTGTCTCCACGCAGAGGGTCCCGTCAAGAGTTGCCTCTACTTGGTGAAAATCTAACTGATATGGTAGCACATGCTTGAACGGCTACGTAGGCTGCTTTCGAAACAACTGACACCACCCAAGTCGAGCCTATCTCTAGTAGTAGCACTGCCCCTAGGTCCTCTCGCTCAGCCCCATTCCCCACTCTGGTCCCGCTTGCTAGTGTCCATAAACTAGAGGCTCAGATGGCCACACTTTTGCATCACATCCAGCCTTGGATGCATAGGTCTATTGCTGAGGCGGAGGAGCGCTTGGAGCGTAAAATGGTCTAATTCACAGAGCAGAAGATCACTGAGGTTCATCAGCGCTTGAACGCTTTTGATTTGAGGGTGCTAGCCCGACCAGCCCCTCAGGGGGACGTGTCGACCCTTCAGGATGTGGTTGAGAGTCTGCAAGCAGATACTTATATGATCTTACAGGATATGGTGCCTGAGTTTGAGGCCCCTTCTACAGAGCTTGTTGAGGACATAGTGATGGCTGCCTTATTCACCAGTTTTGAGATTCCACCACCTCACCCTCGAAAGGATGCCAAGAGGCGCAAGGGTCTAGATGAGGATGAGGCTAGTTCACGGAATAAGCATCTTCGTGAGATGAAGGTTGAGAGGAGAGCCTCGCTTGCTGATGAGGAGGGGTGTCGGATCAGTGCAATAAAGTCAGCTACTGGGACATCTAGCTCAAAAGATGTGGAGATAGTGGGAGGCACTACTAATAGTGTTGTTGCTTATGAGGACACTACTGATGATGTCCATACTATATAGATAGTGGGTTCCAGGAAACTGGACCCACCAGCTTGCTGATCGCCGGCGCTTTGTGCCCAAGGTTTGCTTCACCTACCACTCTCGTATTTCAGTTTTTTATGCATTGGGGACAATTGCACATCTTGTTGTTGTGGGTGGGGTAAATGGAAAATGAGTGCTAGGGTGAAGTCTGAGTAGCCCAATTAACGATCCTCTTTTGGGGTTTTCTTGCCTGTGTTCATTTTCCCTAAGAGATTGATTATTTTTATTCTTGAACTGGCATATCTATAACGATTTTGAGGTGGAACATAGGGCCCACTCCTATCATTTCTGTTACAATAGTTACCCGGTTGAAGTTGTTGTCGTGGTTGTAATTTCTATCTCGGAAATAATGACCTTCGCGACTAGAATTACCATAGTTCTGACCTTTGTTTCCTTGAACCTTGCTCCAATTCTCCTGATTGGAGCCTTGGTCGTTGAGTCGGCAACCCTACGTAGGATTCCTCTACATAGTAATATTCATCATTTTGTGGTGGTGGTTTAGATAGGTAGTTGACCGCATTTTCCTTTTCCGCACCCCAACAACATGTTTAAACACCAAACAAAGCTCAGTTCTCATTTCATCCATCTCCTCACGAAGATCGTTTCCAACTAAGTTTTGTTCGGATTTGACTACGAAGGTGTTTCTCATAGTATCTAACTTCCTGGTACTCCAAGTTTTATTATTTCGGGAGATTTTCTCTAACTTTTCAGCAATCTCGGCATAAGGACACTTCCCGTAAGAACCACTCACTATCGTACAACACCACTTTGTTATTATCATGTTGTCCCCTATAGAAATACTCTTTCAGAGACTTATAATCTATGGGGTGATTTGGGACACTTCGCAAGAATGAAGTTAACATATCCTATGAACTGCTAAGTGACTCTCTCTTTAGTGCCACTATGTTGTTTACTCTGTCATTTGTGGTTTAGTTTCTTAGACATTGGGTAGTAGCGTGCTAAGAAAGCATCCCTCAGTTAATTCCAAGTTGAGTCATAGGGGAGCTTACTAAACCAGATAGCAGCCTCTCCCATTAGTGATAAAGGGAAAACTCTTAACCCGATACATCCATATTAAAATCGGGCCTCCCTACAAAACTTTTGCACACTGCCCTTACCTTAGAGATGTGGTCATGTGGATCCTCAGAAGGTAGCCCTAAAAACAAACCTCAATCAATGAGCATTCGCATCAAACTACTAGTCACCACAAAACTGTGGTCGTGTGGTAGAGGGGGCAAGAAGAGTGGCCCATTAGAGTCTGTGATATTTTCATAATCCGTATAGTACTCTTGAAGGCGTGGAGCGAGAGGTTGTCTCCATATTTCACTGTCCCCACAAATATCCGGTAATACAGGGTCATGAGTGTCGACCAATGGTGTCATTTGCTGTTCGACGTCATCACCTTGGTTGCCCAAATTCTAATTAAATATTCATAAAGTACGCTCTAATTCGGGGTCATGTTCAATTACGGGTATTCCTCTACTCCGTGTGTTTGACATAGGGAAGTTAGACCTGCAAGAGACAAAAACAAAAAGAAAAAGTAAAACTAGGAAAATGTTGACTAAACTGCAATAATAAGCATAAAGTTAATCTAAAATCCAATTTTCCTGGCAATGGCGCCAAATATTTGATACGCATTAGTTTACTTCTCAAAATCAAGTAAAAACGATCACATCATGTAAAGAACCCAACTAGTGAGGTTGGGATCGTTCCCACAAGGAAAATTGTTTGGACTTAACTTTTTTCTATTACTATTTCTATTTAGTCATTATTTTCCGAAAACAAATGACTAAAGGGGGGCTTTTTCAAATAATGAGATTATGAGAGTAACTAGGACGTAAGTATTCCTCACAGCTCCTGTCTCAGTAGTTCTAGATATAACAATCCTTTCCTAGTATATTTCATGCCAAATGATAAGTCAGGTATCTCTAAATTCTTTGTCTGGCATCTAGAGAATTTTACTCCGCACCATGGTCCGGCTACGTGTGTTCATTTAATAAATCTTATTACTACCTATTATTAAGCATTATATTTGATATTTGACCAAGTTGTTACTTCGTACTAACCAATACTAGCCTATTAGATAGTATCCACTAAATCTATGTTCATAATTCTTTTCCTATTATCTACATCCTTTGTCCGTCAAGTAGCAATAAGGTGAGTTCTAATGTTGTCCATCCGTTAAAAATACTTCTAAGTGAAAGAATTATCAATAAATGCAAGACACTATTAAAGAATCGTTATTTTTGCTAGGTTTTACCTTTTTATTTACCCATGTTTCCCACAACCCTTGTTATGGAGTTTAGTTATCCATGCGAATAATCACAAATTTCATAATAGTAATGTAAGAATTCACGCACTTACATTGATGAGAATAAACAAAATCCATAAATTTACTTTAATAAATCACAAAACACCAATAATCAATTTCTGGAAAAGTAATATCAAATCCCAAAATCGAAAGTTCAATACTAAGAAAATAAATTTGAAAATTATCCAAGAGTCGAAACTCTAAAAATGAGGTTTTTCATAGTATTTATAAGAAGCAAAACCTAATAATAAGGGAAATCTATTTAAGAAAAAATCTGCAAAAAATGCATCAGAGTCGACGACTCTCATGAAGAACCGTCATGATCTTCCGTCTATTCATACATAGCTCTTTTTATGCTACTTTTCTTCATCAAATCTTTTTTACCTTCGACGAATAGGCGTGACGGACCATTGCAAGCACGACGGTCCATCGAAGGGCTTCGTTCCATGACACTTAGAATCTTCTGAAGTTGTGTACTTAGACTACTCTCTGTTAGCATTGACTAATGTGCAGGACAGACCATGCTGGCTATGAAGGTCCATATTGAGCTTCCGTAGTCCCAAAATTGGTCAGAATTTCCTAATTTCCTTTAGAAACCATTATTTTCTCATGAAGGACCGTCAAAGTCACGAAGGACCATCGTGGGGTCCGTAGGTGGTCACTTCAGAAATTTTAGCTGAAAATCTCTGCTTTCTCCTTTGGAAATATTTCCTGAAAATAAATAGAAAACTACATCAAAAATCAATTAAAAAGTCCTTAAACACACACTAAACTGAAGAAAAAGGCGTTGAAATTAACGTGAAACCACGATACATCAGTGATGCACATTGCTGACACTATGAGAATTGAGCTAGATGCTTATCTACTCAAGGGCATTGTTAGGACATGGTTTTAGCAGTGGAAAGTGGGTAGTAATAAAGATGCACCACCTGTTGGGCTTATTTTCAGATGGCCTTCATGCGGTGCTTTTTTCCCCAAAAACTGAGACAACAAGGTACGTGAGTTCCTAACCCTTATGCACGACTTGCTCAGTGTGAATGAGTATAGGTTTAGATTTACCCAACTATGTTGTTATGATCTGCAGATGGTTAAGGACATGATCAGTAAGATGAGTTTCTTCATTGTTGGATTTGGTCGCTCGTTAATCAAAGAGGGTCAGGCTACAACGCTTAATGGAGACATGAACATTTCGACTTTGATGATCAATGTACAATAGGTAGAGGAAGAAAAACTATGGGACCAAGAAGAGTGTAGAGACAAGAAAGCCAAGACTTGAAATGAGTCTGGGGAGCAGAGTTGGTGGTTCAAATTGTCCATAGTTTCTGAAAAAAAGGGGAATACATAATCATCTGCGAGTACACCTGCGCCCAAAGACAGAGTTGAGCATCATGGTTAGAACTCTCGTGCTAAGCGTTCATATTCATACGGTAGTGTGGCACAAGGAGGTAGTAAACCTTCTGTCCGCACCAGTTGTGGTAGAAATCACTTCGGTGTTTGTCATGAGAGCTCCACTAGTTGCTTCAAGTGTTTAATGACCGGGCATCTCATGAGGGAGTTCCTAAAAAACAAGCAAGGGAGTAATAATTGGGGCAAAAGATCTTTGTCTTCATCACTTGCTCCACCAGATAGGCTACACATTTGTGAACTACTTCTGGTGTTGGCGGAGGAACAAACTACTTTTATACTCTCAACAATCGCCAAGAATATGAAAATTCGCCAGACGTTGTCACTAGTATGCTTCAAGTCTTTGACTTTACTATTTATGCATTGTTAGACCCAGAAGTGAGTTTATCTTTTGTAAACCCCTACATTGTCATGAACTTTGAAAATATTTTTGAGCAACTTAGTGAACCATTAACTGTTTCCGTACCTTTTGGCTTATCCAATCTAGGAGAAAGAGTCTATCGTTATTGTCATTTTTTCGTCAGTTACAATATTACCGTGATTAGTTTAATTGAATTAGACATGGTAGACTATGACGTCATTCTTGGTATGGATTTGTTTCATTTCTGCTATGCCTCAATTTACTGTAGAACTCGAGTAGTGATGTTTCAGTTTCCAAATGAGTCTGTCTTATAATGGAAAATTAGTTCAACAGTACTTAAGGGTCGATTTATTTCGTATCATAACGAGAGGATGTTAGTTTCTAAAGGGTGTATCTATCGCTTAGTAAGATATATTGAATATAGTGTTGAAGATACATTGTATTCAGTCAGTTCTAGTAGTGCAAGAGTTTCCAAAAGTTTTCCCTAATGATCTACCTGGAGTGCCTCCTAAAAGAGAGATAGACTTTGGCATAGACCTTATCCTAGAAACTCCTCCTATATCTATTCCGCCATACAAAATGGCATTAACGGAGTTACAAGAGTTGAAATAATATATGAAAGATATTTTAGATAATGGTTTTATCCGACCAAGTGTTTCACCTAGGGGCGCTCCACTCTTGTTTGTGAGAAAGAAAGATTGTTCCCTTAGAATGTGTATAGACTACTGTCAATAGAATATGGTTACCATCAAGAATTAATATCCTCTCCCAAGGAAACATGATATATTCGACCATCTTGAGGTTGCTTCCTGCATTTCCAAAATTGATTTGTGATCAAGCTATCATTAGTTAAAAGTTGGGCAAAGTGACATTGCAAAGAAAACATTTAGAACCAGATATGGCGATTACAAAAATTTTTCATGTCCTTTGGTTTGAGCAATGTGCCTGCCGCATTCATGGACCTCATAAATAGAGTCTTCAAATCTTATTGGAGATGTTTGTTGTCGACCTCTTTGATGACATACTAATCTATTCAAGGAACGAAGAAGATTATGCTAGTCATCTCAGGATAGTTCTTTAGACATTGAAATATAAAGAGTTATATGTCAATTTCTCCAAGTTTGAGTGTTGACTTAAGTATGTGGAATTCTTGGGACACATAGTTTTTGATGATGGGATTAGAGTGGATACCCAAAAGATAGAAGCATGTCAGAGTTGTCCTAAATAAAAGTTTCAAACTTATAGTATGAATTTTCTTTGGTTCGGGTGGCTAATATAGTAGGTTTGTTGAAGAATTTTCATTTATTTTGTTTTGTTGACCAAGCTTACTCCAAAAATAGTTAATTTTCAATGGTCTGAAATTTGTGAGAAAATCTTTCTGGAGGTTAAAAATAGGTTGACTAATGTTTTGGTTTTTACTTTACTAGAGAGTACTCAAGGTTTAGTAGGGTATTGTGATGCATCAAGAATTAATTTGGGTTTTGTGTTAATGCATAATTACAAGGTTATGGCTTATGCATCAAGACAATTGAAGTTCCATGAGAAGAATTATTAAAACCATGACTTAGAGTTGTCTGTTGTAGTTTTCACCTTGAAATTATGGTGTCATTACATGTATGGTGTTCATGTTAATATATTTATTGATCACAAGAGTCTACAATATATGTTCACCTAGAAAGAGCTGAATCTAAAACAAAGGAAGTGGTTAGAACTACTCAATGATTATGACATGAGTAATCTTTACCACCCAGCTAAGGCTAATGTGGTTGCTGATACTTTAAGCAGGTTATCTATGGGGAGTACCACACATGTTGAGCAAGAAAAGAGAGAGTTGGCCAAAGATCTGCACAGACTTGCACACCTAGGAGTCATACTTATGGATTTCACAGAAGGAAGAAAGAGGTGAATAGTTTAATGCCCCGAGATACGACCGAGACGCGGACCCGAAACCTAGGACCATAATTGATCCCAAGCTAACCTTGCTTGCTTGATCATAAGCATACTAAAGATTATAAAGTGTTTCGGAAACAAGATCATACTTAAAATGAAAATTTAGGAAATACCTATATGCTAAATTTGAGAAATATGAAAACTGATGAGTTTAATACAATGCAAATATTGACTCAAACTGAAACTAACTATATCTTAAAATAGCTTCTAAACTAGTCTAGAAATATTGGGACTAGCCACAGCTAAGTCTAGCAAAAATAGAAAATAAAAGACTAATTACTGAAAAGAAACTCATGACTATTGTCCTTAGAGAATGAGGACTCACCACTAAATCTGCTGAAATGAAGATCAGAAATCGATCTATGTGTGATCTGTATGCTGAGAACATCAACCTAATTCACGAGAAGATGTAGCGCACATATGTGATAGTACTTGAAAGGTAGTGAACATGTAGGATAGAATAAAGCTGAAATAAAACATAACTTAACAAGTATAAAAGCAAGTATATCTTAACACGATATATAAAATTTTGAGCAAGTTGAATGCATGACCAATTTATAACATGCTGAAATTTAATTCTGATTATACTGATAAATGGTAAATGCAAGATAGTCTGACTGAACTGTGGGAGCTATTAGTAACCGATAATAAAATCACATGAGTTAAATATGGAGTCGGATGTATAAGACCCATCCAGAGAACTCAATATACCCTGCCAAAGGTCTAAAGGCATGCTTACTGGATTACTAATTTTATTTCCCACAGAGGAGACTTACAACCTACTTGGCTAGTTGTTCTCGGATTGATTGGGTACGATGAACCCTAGTCCAACTCGGTATTATGTTACCCCCATTGATTTATGTAGGTAACAGATTATGCTGAATTTCTGTAATAACTGGATAGCTCAAAACTGAACTTGCAAAATGATAGTGGAACATTTAATATGATAATGATGCATTAAAACTGAGGCATGTATAACTGAATAGCTGAAATATCTAACCCAATATGTGCAATTCAAGAACTAAAGAAATACAATGCTAGGGTTTTCAAATTCATATGATAAACTAAATTATAACTTTACAATCTGATTGGGAACATATATTTATTAAATTCATGAATTTCTATAAAAGTTATAGATACCCTAGGTTTAATCATAATAAGAGAATCAAGAATCTGATTGAAAACTAGGGACCTTGTGAGTGAAAGGAACCCACTAGTAATATGCCACATATCTGGTGATGAAATTCACGGAGAAACACTTAGATTTCGGGGCTAGAACTTCTAGAACCTTGTTGCATTCTTGAACTAGGGTTCTTGACCTTTTTCTCCTTTCGTGCTTCTAATTTTCTATGTTTTGATTTAATGATTTGACTTAAGTATGTTTTTGTTATGTTTCTAAGCTTAAATTGACAAAATTCTTATGATTTAGGGTCCAAACGACGTATCTTAAGGTTTAAATAAATTGGGAAAAGACCAAAAGACCCCTGAGTTAATTGTTGTCAAACGAAATGACGACCTGTACAGATGGTCACACGTTCCATCGACGGTCCATCGTTCCATCGATGGTCCGTCGTTTGGTTACGTAGGTTGATCCTATTCGACAGGCCTTTACTAAAATGGGCATAACATTTTACTCAGAGATCTTATTTTAGCAAGGTCGGGGGCTATGGTAAGCTAACTCAATTATCTATATGTTGGTTGCTCATGGTACACCTAATTCATATTGTCTTAAAAATATGACAATCTGAAGTTGACCCAACTCAATTTCCCAACTAATTGTCTGCTATTTCTAACCTACGGTCAGACCAACGAATCGTGCTGGTCAATCGTGGTTCTTATCAGAGAGTGGGTGAATGGGGTGTTCATCGATGCACTCAGAATACGGAGTGTTGTCTGACCTATGGACCTTCGGTCCGTTCGTGGAGGGTTTCTGACTCTATAAATGGATGTGCAAGACATACCGTGGGTCAGAGTGAAGTCAATTTATGGCCACCATCTTTTCCCCCTGAAGATTTTCTTGAAAAACTTGTTCTTGGTTTGTATTGAATACGGGTGGTTACGCTAATGGGGCTTCAGAGATTAAATAAAAGTAAGACCATACTCCATTATGTTTGATTTGAAGGCGAATGTTCATAAGCAGAGTATTGGATTTTGAAGAACGGGGAGATGACGTGCTGATGAAGGCTCATAACTCTAAATATTCCATTCATCCAGGTTCACCAAGATGTACAACAATTTGTGAGAGGTATAATGGTGCAAAGGTGTGAAGAAATACATTTCTACGTTTCTTGCGAAGTGGTCGAATAATCAACAAGTTAAAGTGGAACACTAAAGGCATAGAGGGTTTTCTCAAAATATAGAACTTCCGAAATGGAAGTGGTAGATGATTAATATGGACTTCATCACAGTCTTACCAAAGTCTCGCGGGAAGCATGATTCAATTTGGGTAATTGTCAATTGGATGACAAAATCAGCCCACATATTGAAGGTAAAGACGACTCATTCGGCAGAAGATTAAACTATGTTGTACATTAAAGAAGTGGTAAGACTTCCTTGAGTCCGAGTTTCAATAATTTCACATCGAGGTGCACAATTTACTACTAAATTCTGGAAGTCGTTCAAGAAAGGTTTAGGTTCAAAGGTGAACTTAAGCACTGCTTTTCAACCTCATAAGGATGGACGAGCAAATTTTACTAAGCGAACCTTAGAAAACATGTCTAGATCTTGTGTTATCGATTTCAAGGGGAATTGGGATGATCACCTACCTCTTATCGATTTCCCTGTGAATTAATTTACCACTCGAGCATTCAAATGGCTCCATATGATGCTCTTTATTGGAGCAGATGTAGACCTCCTACTGGATGTTTTGATGTTGGTGAAGCAGGGTTGAGAGCACTAGATCTAGTTCATCAAGCCATGGAGAAGGTTAAGGTTATTCAAAAAGGATTGAAGATGGCCCAGAATTGCCAGTAGTCCTACACATATGTGAGGAGAAGGCCATTGTAGTTTGAGGTGGATGGCTGGGAATATCTGAATGTTTCACCCATGAAGGGTGTTATAAGTTTTGATAAAAATGGGAAACTCAGTCACCCGATATATTGGACCTCATAGAGTATCAAAGAGGATTGGCAACATAGCCTATGAGTTTGAGCTACCACAAGGGTTAGCAGAGGTATATCTAGTATCCTATATATTCATGTTGAAGAAGTGAAGGGGTGATCCTTAGTTTGTTCTACCGACTGAGAATGTTAGGATTGAGGATATCTTGTCCTATGAAAAGGTTTCGATTCAAAATTTGGATCGACAAATTCAAAAGTTGAGAACAAAGGATGTTTCATCAGTCAAAGTCATTTGGAGGAATCAATTTGTTGAAGAAGCGACTTGGGAAGATGAGGAGGATATAAAGAAGAGATGTCCACATCTCTTTCAATCCTGAGAAAATGCAAATTAAGGTATTAAATTCTCTTCTTAGCATTTTATAAGATTATGTGTAACCATGTTATTACTTGATTTTGTTTGTCGAGTGTTTAAATGATGTTACTATCCTTAGCTTAATGAAATAAATCTCATTTGAGGATGAATGTTCCCAAGAAGGAGATATATGACATATCTTAACTTGAAATAGCTATGAATAAGTTAAAAAAAAAGACAAAAAGAATCACTTTTGAAAAGAAAGGGAAAATCTGGAAAATTTTCAAAGTTTAAAAAGTGAATTTTTGTCATTTTCAAATGACCATAAATTCTAGCTCAGGATCAGTTAGAGTTTTTTCTTCATATGTTTTGGAAGACCTTGCAGAGATCTTTCCAAAGACGTCATGTTTGCGCATTTACGATATCTTATGAGAAAGATATGTCTATCAAAAGTTGGGTTGTTATATTGAGAAAGGTCCCAATCTTGATTTTTGTAAGGGTAAAGTGGTCTTTTTACCAAACTATTCACTAAGTAGTTTTAAAGGTTTATTCAGGGTAAAACTAATTCATAAGTCAGTTTTAGAAAAGTTATTCATGTTTAGGGCTTAGGAGAAAAGAGATGAGAAGAAGGAGAAGGAACAAAGATAAGGATTAATAAAGAAAGCCAATATCGTCGGGTGGAATTCATCGGGGGTGATCCCTAATAAGGTATTTTAGATCTTTCTCAGTTTGGTTATTTCACCAACACACAAATTTGTTTGAGATTCAGCAAGTTTTGTGTAGATTGAATGATGAACATTGAAGTTCTTAAAGAACAATGATTGAATTCTTGTTCGTTGAGTTGTAGTATGTTGTTAGTTGATTTTATTCGTGTTGCTGGGTTGTTTCTCAACTCTAATATATTGCGTATTGAGTTTATTAGTGATCCTATGTGTTTAGGGAAAGATCTGTGGAAGATTAGAAGGCTAAGAGATGAAAAATGTAGAAGAAAAATAAGAATTCAAGTCTGAGTGACCCAGGGGTGCGGCGCCTACTAGAGCCCCAGAGGACATTCTATGTCCATTAGGCTCTGTCGATCTATGCCTTTCAGAGTGCCAAGGATGCCCGGAGACCCTGTTCTTTACCCATCTTTTTGTACTAGTTCCCAAGTGATGTACTCACACTTGTTAGTTGATTCAACAATTTAAGGTACATCTAAACGTCATGGAACCATTTATAAACATGAAATCACGTATCTTGAATCGATGATTTAATTTAAAGAAAGTAAAGATCAAAGTCAAGGAAGTTAGGAAATCAAGGCTAAAGCAAAGAAGTAAAGTCGTAAAAGTTTTTCAAGAGTCTTATGTAAACATTTTAACTTTGTTTTAGAACACAAAGTTTCTAGCTAAGTAAAGAGTAAGTTGATGTTTGTTACTTTAAAGTTATACGGGGACTAAGTATTCCGCAAAAGACTTGAAATATTTTCACATTTAAATAGAACGGAAACTTTGATTTCCAAGGAGCCTTAGGGAATGTTTCACAAAAAAATTATAGCCTTTTAAACGAAGCAGACAAGGTAACTATGATTTACAAGATTGGTTTGAACTTAAAGTATTTTGTGCACTTATCTCAAAACGCATAATTTGTATTTTTTTAAATCATAAGAGCCAACACATTTTTGGGAGTAATATTGAGCACCTATATGGGGGAGAGTTCAGACAATTCACATCCCCCATAAACCATGTAGCCACAATTGGTATAAAAGGTTCATACTTTTTACATGAACTCTTTGACAATAGACTAGTTGATTTATTAGGCATTCAGGTCTTATACTTTTGGGAAGATATAGGATGCGCTGGCAGCGTAATGTAGATGTATCTTCACTATAGCTCTTAAGTGATGGTTTTCAGTTAGAGAAATTCCCACAGAAGTTATTGTATTCTTATATATATTAGTTATTTGTATTTTCATATACATAGGAGAGTTAATTGTATATTTCATATAGTTAGTGTTTATAACATATTTTAGACAGTTTTTCTCTATATGAAACTTACTTTTAAATTGCATCATATTAAAATGAGCTAAAGTTATTCATGAGTTGAGCAGATCCAAGGTAACTGTTGCTTCTTACTCCTTTTCAATCTTAAGTGTCGTTTGCATTCCAACATGCATACTCGTACATTCAATGTACTAATGCTACTTGACCTTCATCGTATCATTATGAAGACACATGTAACTAGGATTAGCATTAGGCGTACCGTTGATCATGTGAGTAGCTCAGAATCAATTGGTGAGACTTCTTTCTTTTCGGAGGACATCTTTTCATTTAGTTATTGTTTTAGTTTAAAGTTGTAAGGATGATTTGAGGTCCTGTCCCAAAATCCCCTTTTATTTTAGAGTCTTCATAGGCATACTCTATTAGTTTTCTTACTCTTTTCCTTTCACTTGTAATCGACTAAGACATGGTTTGACACTTAGGCTTATTGTTATCTTTAATGCTAATTGTTGAGTTATACCTATGTTTAAGTCTTCCGCCGAGTCAAGTAATTCAGGCATGGGATTCTGTCAAGGCAAGTAATAAACATTGGGTGTGGGCCACGTCCAGGGTGTAGGCTTTGGGCAAGACAACAAAAATAAAATAACTTTTGTGGGAGATTCTATAACTGACAACAATAACTATAAGCCTAAGTGATAGTAGAACAGTTTACCTCACATTGCCAAGAAAGATTTTATACCTTGTCATCGGTATAGGACCTGCACTCACTAAGTGGATCCACTAGTCTATGGTAAAGACCAGTAAGGAATCATCAAAAAGGTATAATCCTTTCTCTGCCCATTATGACTACATGGTTTATGGGGGCTTGAGTTTACATGAAATCGCATCCTCTTATTGGTGCTCAATACTACTCCCAAAATATACTTAGCTCATATGTTTTTTCAAAACCTCTTCTTCTCTGCTTTGAGATAATTTCACAACTTAGCTTAAAAAAGCTTCCTTTGAAATAATAGTTTCCTCTTTACTAATACACCAGCTCAATGTCTCTTTTGAAATCTCAGTTTCCTTTCATGTTTAAATGTGAATATTTTTATTACTTCTTTGGGAATACTTATTCCCCATATAATTCTTTGAAGAAATAACTTTACTTTATTCTAAACTAAACTCAAACTTAAGCCTCAAAATGATGTTAAAATGTTAATAAAATACTTACGAAACTTGAAATAAACATTTTCTTTTATTTACTCTTTACTATACATGATTTTAAGTCATAAAACGAAGTTGAAAACATTTGCAAAAGGCGTCGTGTAAGGACTCTAAGAAGATTTTATACTTGAAATGCTTGAATTTGAAGTTATGGATTCAAGAATCATATTCACATTTCTTTATGACTTTTACATGTGAAGAAGTAATTTAGAGTAGTTATAATCATTAGGATGTGTTAAAACACTTTAGAAATGCTTAAACGAACTGAACTACGAAGACTAGGTGAAAAATGCAGATTTGGGCGCGTTAAGGGTGTGCCGCGCAAGGCCTCAAGTTCAGAGGTCACATTCTGGCGTAGTGCAGGCACACTGCCCTAGGCCTTATGGCGCATATGGGACACGCCGCGCCTGACTCTTCTTATGTTACGTCTGATGAATTTCTCAATTGGCTTTCTAACCTCAAATCATTTAATTTGATTTCTTTCTCAAATTCACTTAGATTTCATGTACCCACATCATACATATACAAGGATATAACATAATAAATTCAAAAACAACACTCAAATCATCAAAGAACTCCTAAATCTCAACTCATGCTTAAGAATGAAAGTAATTCAAGAACCACATTCAAGAACATTCAAAAATAGAAATTTACTTAGATTTCATGTACCCACATAATATATATACAAGTATCTAACCCAATAATTTCAAAAATAACACTGAAATCATCAAAGAACTCCTAAATCTAACCTAATGTTCAATAATGAAAGCAATTCAATAAGCACATTCAAGAACATTCAAAAATAAAATATTTTTAGGATGAAATCATGTTGAATCAAACATGTGTTGCACGTGAGTGAACGAACCCAACATTGAGATAGAATCACACATCTTTTTAGGGATCATACCTTAAAAAATCTACAATTAAATTCGACGCGCGAATATTTCCCTTTTTCTTCTTCTTTTCTCTTCTTCTTTCTCCTTAGCTCTAGAGTTAAAGTTTCCAACTTATAAAATTGACTTAGTTCATATTTAACCATATTATGTTTCTAAAAACATATTAAATTAATAGGGTAGTGAAAATACTAAAATATCCTTTAAAATCTAGTGATTCAATATTTCCTTAATCCAACTGCCCATTTCCACAGGGCATAACTTACTCATATGAACTCGTAATCGCAGAATCTGAAGAGATAGTAATTTGCCGTGATGAGCAATATAAAAACCATGACACATACTTTTTTATTTTGTTAAAGGAAAATATTTTCAAAATTTTCTTAAATTATTATAATTGATTTTTGTAAGAATGAAGTCTGAACTATCATTAACATTGTTGTAAATCATACGAAAAATACCTTCTTAAAGAACACTGTACCTATTTCACCAAAGCTTGTACTTCACTAATAACTCATCGAGGAACTTCTCACAGCTTGAGGCGTGACGAAAGACACTATCCTTCATGATATTTCACCCGGTATAGGTGTATCCCTGAAGTTTCAATATATGTATCTTTTATATTTCGTGATCAATGACACTTACCTACAGTTTCAGTGTCTACAAATCAAAACTAGTAAAGTAAACAAACCAAGCGTTGGGGTCGTGTCCCAAGGGAGTTGTGGTGATATTAGTATCTACTTAGAACTCTTTACTAAATAGTGATATCTTAAGAAATTTTTGAGTATTAAAACAAAATTTAAATTGTATTTGTGACACCAAATAATCAAATATAAAGAAGGGGTTTTCTCACAAGTGGTAAAATAGCAAAAATAAAGGAGAAAACAAGTACTTGAGAGAGTTCTTGGGGTGTGACCGCAATATATGTTGACATTAACTATTGGGTACATGCTTTTGATAAGAAGATTCTTTAGACAATGGTGACTAGGCTACGCTTTATGTGAAAATAAGTTTCATCTAGGGAAACTTACCCCCATATCAAATGAGCTCCTCTCGGACGCCCACACGTCTAAACTAATCGGCCTACACCCACAACTTGACCTTTTGATAGAAGGTCCTTCGATATGGGACTAGGGATCATCCTCTCGAGCTGAACCTTATATGGACCAACACTTTATGCCATTAGTCTAGTTGTCTTGGTTTCTCGACCTCCCTTTCAGGCAAGATGAAAACACATATGTGGCTTTTTATTAGCAAATAAAAAATCATTAAATTAAACCACAAAAACTAGGTGAAATCACTAGTAATATGCATCTAATCCTATCAACAAGAAAGACCTAGTAATAATATCAACATATATTTTCTAAATCACACCCTACGAATGGTGTTTTTTAGACACACATCAAGAAATAGTTGAATATACTTAAAAGGTAAAGGGATCAAAAGGGTATAAGAGATTAAACCTTAAAAACGGCAAAGGAAGGTAAATCGAAAAAATTCATTACCAAGATTGGAAGAAAAACTTCTTTCTTCAAGCTTCCTCAAAACCCTCTACGAACATGAGAGAAAACTTTAGAACAAAGTTTGTAAAGATAAAATATTATGTGACGAACATTTTTCATTCTAAAATTTCTCTCTAAATAATGAAAGAGTTAAGTATTTATAGGCTTCAGATTTAGTTCTAGTTGATCCATTCAGCTTCAATAGTCGTGAATCGCTGAGTGATTCGGCGATATGCCTTTTCTATGATTAGTCGTTGTTTGTACCTTGACTTTATATATATGCATGTTGTAACGTTTGGTGGAATAACTATGCTTTGCGTAATCATTCGGTGAAGCTCTAACTGTTTCTTTTTATCGCCTTTTGATAAACTTTGTTCAGGGCTAATTTATTGTAACAGAATGCGGTATTCTTCTATACGACGTATCACCAAGTGTTCTAGGCGATGCAAACTTTGCATCTTCATCACTTTTCTTCCGTTTTGCTCCTAAATATCCATGCTCATACAAAATCCTTAAATACTTGAAACTTTGAAGTTTTATAAGATATCACAATTGAGGACACTATTTGCAGCAAAATAAGGCCCTAGATGAGTCTAATTTGAGGACTCATCAACACTCCAAACTTAAACTTATCCTTGGCTTTATGTATAATGTATGTTTATCCGTTATAATAGGATGTCTAAAGATAATGCCAAACAAGGCATAATCATGAATGTACACAACAAGACTCAAATTACTCATGCATAGGACAATCGTATACTAAAAGATTTAAGTTACGACACACCATTACAAAAGATTCTTTAGCTCACATTACTTGCTAATAATGAAAGATCAAGCTTAAAAAAGTATCTACATCTCCTCACATAAAGAACGATTAAACTTTCACACACGTAGCTTTATCAACTTAAGATCAGGATTTTTATGTAACGCTAACAAGCAAAAAGAGGAAAAAAGTTCATGTTTCACCTATATGTTTGCCCTTATTTTTAATTGACCTTCGTTTGGTTCACTTAAAATCACAAAGGTTTTTCTAAGGCTTGTAATGGAGCTAAGTGTAAAGGAATGATCATTATGGATCAATGACTTTTCTCCAATGAGATGTGATTTCCATAAGCTATCCCCTGTTGTCACGCCCCGAGCTACTTCCGAGACGCAGACACCGAACCTAGGAGCACAAGTGATTACAAGCAAACCCTGCTGGCATGATCATGAGCATACTAAAGACAATAAACTGATGCAAAAGTTAAATCATAATTAAATCTTAAAAGATAGGGAATACCCATATTCTATAACTGTTGAAAACAATTAGTTTATACAAAAGAAATATTAACTCAATACTAAGCTAAATCTAACTTGTTCTGAAATAAGCCTCTAAAATGGACTAGATATACTGGGGCAATCCCTAATTAAATCTAGTAAAAACTAAAACTATGTGACTAAAGATTGAAATGAAACTTATAACTATTGTCGTTGGAGAATAAGGATTCACCACTGAATCTGCTGAATTGGAGATCGGAAATTGATCTATGCGTTATTTGGATGCTGAAAACATGAACCTACATAAGGAGAAGATGTAGCGCACGTATGCGGTAGTACTTGAAAGATATTTAACATGTAGGATAGACTAAAGCTGAAATAAAACATAATTAAACAAGCATAAAATCAAGTATAATAATCTAACATGATAAACTTAATTTTGAGCTAACCGGATGCAGTGACTAATTTATAACATGCTGAAAGTGAATACTGACTTTACTCATATATGGTCAAATGTAGAGAGTCTGACTGAACTATGGGAGCTACTAATAACCGATGATAAAACTAGATGAGCTAAATATTGAGTCCGGTGTATACGACCCATTGAGAGGAGCCAATATACCCTGCAAAAGGTATAAAGGCATGCTGGCGTGATCACTAAGCTGATTGCCCACAGAGGGGACTTACAACCTACTTGGCTAGTAGTTCTGGAACTATAGGGTACGCTAAACCTTAGTCCACCTCGGTATTATACTACTCCCAATGAATACTATAAATTAACATATTATGTCAATGTTTCTATAAATATTGTATAGCTCGAAACTGAACATGAAAACTGAGAATGCAATAATTAATCGTGTAATTATGCATTTATAACTGTGGCATGTATATTTGAAGTGTTTGAAATATCTGACCTAGCATGTGTAATTTAAGAAGTTCTATCATATTTCTAGAAAACCCTATGTTTAATCATGATAATTGAATCAAAAATCTGATTGAAAACTAGGGACCCAATGGGTTAAAGGTACCCAATAGTTAAATCACACATTCCTGGTGATGAAATATATGGAAAAATACTTAAGTTTCAAAGCTGGAATTGCTGCAGCTTTCGGGGTTCTTGAACTAGGGTTCATGAGCTTTTTCTCCTCTCTTGCTCCTAATTTTCAAGGTTTTGATTTAATGATTTAACTTGGATGTGTTTTAATTATTTTTCTAGGCTTAAACGTGCTTAAATCTACTTATTTAGGGTAAAAATGACGTAACTTAGGGTTTAAACAAAGTGTGAAAGGTTAAAATAACCACTGGGAATGTTTTTATCTGAACAAACGATGGCCTGGACTGACAATCCATCGTCTGACCGTCGCCCCATCGTTGGGTCCATTGACTGGGTTTGTTCGAGATGACTTTACTAAAATAGAAATAAATATTTACTCGAAGGTATGAGAATGTCGGTGGCAATGGAATGATAACTCAATTATCTCTCAGTAGTTAGGTCCTGGGACACATTATTTATTTTGTGCTATGAGTTATGACCATTTGAAGTTAACCCAACTGCATTTCCCCTTAACTGTCTGCAAACTTTCCTATTACGGACTGTAGGTACACCGATGGACCGCGCTGGTCATCCGTAGCTCTTGTTAGAGAGTTGGTGAATGGGGTTTTCGATCGACGGTCACAGACTACAGACTGTCGTCTGAACTACGGACTATCAGTCCGTCTGTCAGTCAAGACTTAGCCAATTTTTCCTGGCTGAGTTTTTGGGAGTTTCTGATCCCATCGACTGTTTTGCTGGATAGATCGTCGTCTATCATACGGATTTTCGATGCCACCGTTGGTGACACCTACAAATATTTCTAAAAAAACTAATTTTTGTTCTATTTGGCTAGGGGTGTTACATTATCTTCCCCTTGGGAACATTAATCCTCGAATGAAGACTAAACTAGCTGAAAGAGGAAGAGAGTTGCAAACCCCACTACTCAACATTAAGAAATGATTTTCTTACTAAATTGAGATCCGAGTATATGCAAATAAGCAGAAAATGCAAGTACAAACTTAGGGAACTTGATTCTAAGAATAAATTTATACATGAATCACTGGAAAACTGAAGAGGGACTATTACCTCAAGCTAAGTGGAATCGGAATGAAAGAGGTGAGGATACTGGGCTTTCATGGTTGCTTCTGATTCCCAAGTATCTCCCTTTATGGAGTGAATCCTCCACAAAACCTTAACTGAAGCAAATTCTTTGTTTCTAAACCTTCTGACATGACAGTCAAGAATCTTAACTTGTAGATTCTCATAAGAAAGACTATCTTTCACCGCCACACTCTCCAATGGCACTATAGAGGCTGCGTCACCCACACTTTATCAAGAGTGAGATATGGAAGACAGGATGAACTACTACTAATTCTGTTGGTAACTCTAACTCATATGCAACCTTGCCAACACTTTTCAAGATCTTGTAATGGCCTACATATCTAGGACTCCGCTTCCCTTTCTTTCCAAGTGTCATCACCCCTTTCATAGGTGAGACCTTATGAAAAACCCAATCATCAACTTTGAACTCTAGTTCCCTTCTCCTTACATCTGCATAAGATTTCTGACGACTTTGGGCTATCCTATGTCTATATCTAATGAGTTGCACTATCTACATAGTATAAAGGACTGAATATGTCCCTTCAAAGTTGCTTCACCTACATTAAGCCAACCAGTAGGAGATCTACATCTATGCCCATATAAAGCCTTATAATGGGACGTTTGAATGGTAGCTATTATTGTAGGTAAACTCAATAAGAGGAAGGTGATCATCCCAAATACTTTTGAAATAGATCACATATGATATCAAAATATCCTCTATGGTCTAAATGGTACGCTCTTCCTGACCATCCGTCTGTGGATGAAATGTTCTATTAAGGTTAACTTGAGTACCAAGACCTTCTCTGAAATGACTTCTAGAAATGAGAGGTAAACTGAGGACCTCTATCTGACATAATAGACAAAGAACCCCATGCAACCCCACAATTTCATTGATGTAAAGCTTGGCATAGTCCTCCGCCGCATTTATAGTCTTGACCGCTAAAAAGCGAGTAGACTTAGTCATCCTATCAGCTATCACCCAAATGGAGGCATGTTGTCTACAAGCACGCGGTAATCCTATGATAAATTCCATATTAATCATATCCCACTACAAAGTAGGAATATCGATCCCTTGAGTCATATATCCTTGTTTCTGATGCTCTACCTTGACTTGCTAGCAATTGGGGCACTTACTCACAAAGTCTTCTATATCCCTCTTCAATCCATTCCACCAATAGACTTCCCGCAGATCGCGTTACATCTTTGTGTAACCTGGATGAATATAATACCTAGAGTTATGGGCTTCTATAAGGATATGCTATCTCAACTCACCCACATTAGGAACACGCAATCTACCATGGTAGTGAAGTAAACCATCTACCTCCTAGAAGAAAACCACCAGTATATAATTTTAGACTGCACCCTTAAGTTCAAGCAAGATTGGGTCGCTATATTGCTTTTCCTTAGCCTCTTATATCCAAGAAGATTCGTCCCCATTCTGAGCCGTTACACAACTGTCTGAAATGCTTATAAGTCGAACTTCCAATCAAGCAAGACTGTGAACATCCTTCACTAGCTCCTTCATTTCTTCCTCAACATGGGCTACACTACCCATAGATAATATACTAAGAGCATCGGCTAATGCATTCGCCTTACCAAGATGATAATGCACACTAAAATTATAACCCTTAAGGAACTCAAGCCATCTCCTCTAGCGAAGATTAAATTCTTTCTGGGTGAACATATACTAAAGGATCTTATGAACGGTTAACAAATCTACATGGACACCACACAAGTAGTGTCTCCATATCTTGAGTGCAAACACCACTGCTGCAAGCTCGAGTTTATGAGTTTGATTGTTCTTCTCATGCTCATTAAACTACCTAGAGGCATAAGCTATCACCCTACCTCGTTACATCAACACATAACCTTGGACAACTCTGCATGTATCACAATAGATAACATAACCATCTGAACCCTCTGGTTGAGCCAATACAGAAGCTGTAGTCAATCTAGTTTTCAATGTTGCGAAGATTTTCTTGCAATCATCTGACCAATGGAACATGACAATCTTCTACGTGAACCTAGTCAATTGTGTGTCTATGGATTAAAATCCTTCCACAAATCTGTAATAACTTGCTAGACCTAAGAAACTTCTGATATCTGTAGCAGAGGTAGGTCTGGGCCACTATTTCCCTGCTTCTATCTTCTGTGAATCCACTTTGATCCCTTCCCTAGATAAAAAGTGAAAATGGAAAGCAATGGATTTTAACCAGAACTCAAATTTGCTGAAATCAGCGAATAGCTGGAGATCCAGGAGAGTCTGTAAATTAATCTTGAATTCACTCGCATGTTCTTCGTCATTCCAAGGATAGATAAGGATATCATCAATGAAAATGATAATGAACAAGTCCAAGTACTATTTGAACACTCTGTTCATCAGATTCCTGAAAGCTGTAGGAGCATTAGTTAGTCCAAACGACATAACTACGAATTCATAATGATTATACAGAGTTCTGAGTTTATGTAAATACAGGATCGCTTGAGAATGAACATTCAAACTAAGAATACAATAATTAATCTAGTAATTATGCATTTATAATTGAGGCATGTATATCTGAAGTGTCTGAAATATTTTTCCTACCATGTGTAATTAAACAACTAAAGAAATACAAAGCTAGTGTTATGAAGTTAATGCAACAATCTGAGTAATAACATGATAATCTGATTTGTAACATATATTTATTACATTCAGGAAGTTCTATCAATGTTCTAGAAACCCTAGGTCTAATAATTATAATAAAATCAAGAATTTGACTGAAAACTAGGTACCTAATGGGTGAAAGGAACCCACTAGTTAAATCCCACATACTTGGTGATAAAATACATGGAAAAATACTTAAGTTTTGGGGCTGGGACTGCTGCAGCTTGCGGCGTACATGAACTAGGGTTCTTGAGCTTTTTCTCCTCTCTTGCTTCAAATTTTCTAGGTTTTGATTTAGTGATTTGACTTGAATATGTTTTAATCATGTTTCTACGCTTAAAATGACTAAAATCTGATGATTTAGGATCAAAACGATGTAACTTAGGGTTTAAAAGGAGTGGGAAATGTCAAAAAGACCCCTTGGAAAGTTTCTGTCAGACCAAACAACGGCTAGGACTGACGGTCCCTCGTCTGATCGACGCCACATCGTTGTTTCCGTCGACTAGGCTTGTTCGACAGGACTTTCCTAAAATGGGCATATGTTTTTACTCGGAGGTCTGATTTTAGGAAATTTGATGGATATGGAATGCTAAATTATCTATTTGTGGGTAGGTCATGAGACACCTAACTCATTTTTAGCTAAGAGTTATGACTATTTGAAGTTTACCCAACTAGATTTACCCTTAGCTGTCTCAAAATATTCAACCTACGATCAGATCTACGGACCATAGGTCCACCTACGGACCGAGCTAGTATTCCGTAGCTCTTGTACAAGGGTGGGTGAATGGGGGTCTCCATCGACGGTCATGGTCTACGGATCGTTGTTTGAGAAATGGACCATTGGTTTGTCTATCAATCAAGACATAACTAATTTTTCTCTAATTAGTTTTTGGGAGTTTATGATCCCATCGACGGTTGTGCAGGATGTACCACCATCTTTCCTACGGACCGTCGATTCCACCGTTGGTTGCACCTGCAGATTTTTTTGAAAAAACATATTTTTGTCTATTTTGGCTACGGGGTGTTACATTATCTCCCCCTTGGGCACATTCGTCCTCGAATGAAGACTAAACTAGCTGAAATAGAAGGAGAGAGATGCAAACCCCACTACTAAACACTGAGAACTCAGTTTCTGATAGAATTGAGTACCGACTACATACAAATATGCATAAAGTGCAAGTACAAACTGAGGGAACATGTTCTAAGAATAAATTTATGCATGAATAACTGAAAAAATGAAGAAAAATTGTTACCTCAAGCTCGAGTGGAATCGTAAGGAAAGAGATAAGGATACTTGGCTTTTATGGCTGCTTCTTATTCCCAAGTATCTCCCTCTACGGACTGATTCCTCCACAAAACATTAACTGAAGTGACTTCTTTGTTTCTCAACCTTCGGTCTTGACGGTCAACAATATAAAACACACTCTCCAACGGCAATATAGAGGCTGGGTCACCCACAAGTTTCTTCAAGAGTGAGATGTGGAAGACCGGATGCACAGCTGCTAATTTTTCTGGCAACTCTAACTCATATTGTCACGACCGAAGTCTAGATCCCAGACGAGAACGGCGTCGTTGACCTCTCAGAGGTCGCAGACAAGCCTAGTTACGTCATTCTTACTTCGTCTAGGTTAATTTTAGCAGAAAATTTGAAACTTTTTGTTTCTTAAAATACATACGAATCATTCGATTAGATTCATAATTTTTCACCATCAACCATCAAACATTAAGATCATCAAATGAAAATAATAGTTTAATATAGAATTAAATGTATACTTGGATAAATGGTACCAATACAATGTCTGAACAAAATGGGAAGAAACGCTAGTAGAACATACTCCACTAGCTCAATAATATAGCTAAGCTAGAATATAATGAGAAAGCATCCTCGAAAGCATTAGGGCCTACCAAGTCCCGATTAATGCTCCACATCCGGATAGTTTTAGCGTCAACATGTAGCTCTAACGTCCACGTGTACCTGCACCTAAAATCGTAGAGTTGTATGGGATTAGTACACACTTGTACTAAGTATGGGAATATGCAAGCACACACCAAAGACATGCATGATTGAAAACAGCTCTTTCCTAACAATATGATTACGGAAAGTCAAGTCATTTGACTTTCCAAATTGGGTTTAGGAAAATTAGTGAGCTTTCAAAATTTTGGATTAGGAAAGCGAGTGAAATTTTCTAATTTGGATTAGCAAAGTCATGCCATGGCACATAACATGTTGCATATAGCACATAAAATTTTTCATATCAATCGTTCATATGCCATTAGACATTGAAATCATGGACTTGACATCAAGTTTTCTAAAAAATGAGGGCTCTACATATGGGACCTAAACTAGGGATCTTTCTTTAGCAAATATAGAGTCTGCTTCATTCATTCATATGCTCTTCATTTCATTTCATTCATAGGCTAGTGTAAACACCAGCTATACCTACGTTGTAGTTTAAGACTTTCATCGGGTTCGTTGTGCAATGATCAAGAATGTCCTAGTGTCATTACTTAAGTATATCTCACATCTTAATTATCATATGCTAACACCTTTGTTATCATTAATTTCATTATGTGCATCATTTGAGGCTGGCCTCATTCAGTCATGGGGAACGTTAACTTTAACATATAGAGATAATGTGAGCATCATGAAATCTAGTTTCATGAAACCCCACATCGAAAAGTGGTGGAATCATCGACCAAAGTGACCCAAAACATTCGAGCGTACATGGGAATTGAACCCTGCCACATCCTGATATTGGCAGTATAGGTTCAAAGACTAGGAGATATAACGAGACCCATACACGGCATGCTGGATAGTCTCATCTCGTGAGAGTTATGTAAACCTCCGCCATTCCTTAAAGAAGGCATTACCTCTCATGGATAGTCTATCCTTTCTTAGTATAAAGTTCCATTACATTCAACTCATACGTCATGGAAGTTAGATTCTAGAATGAGGAAATCATAGCTCAATAGTGTTTTCTCAACTCATCATTAGTATTAAGTGTTTTAATCTCAATACTTTCATTAGAGTGTTCATAGGAACTGGTCTTTTCATTAAATATACACACTCATAGCTGAGTACATTTTAGTAACAGTTACTTAGGTTCATTTGAGATTGCTCTCATTTTTTTACATTATCCTCATATAATGTTGTCACCACATTCATTAACATTAGCACATTTTCTCTTCATAATTTCTCACCCAAATTTACGTGAATGATCATTTCATCATATGCCAATGAACTTGGCGATTAGTGTGTTTCACACTCTTAGTTAACCCTTCTAGGGTTTCATCATTTATTTGTTCATTTCATCATATGCCAATGCACTTGGCTAATTAATATGTTTCACACTCTTACTTAACCCTTTTAGGGTTACATCATTTCATCAAACACGTCTTAGATTCACTTACTTTTAAACGTATGCGACACTGATGAGTCTATACATACAAGCCATGGGGATTCGTTCATTATTTGTCTAAGTGATTCATATTAACCCAAGATTATATGGTACAAGACTTATGCATCTTGTATATATGCGAAGATGTTGATTTCGATCTTCAGAGGCAGCATTCATTAAATATTTACCTATGTATGACTTATGTGTCAATAAGGAATTGGGAAAGGGAATCTGATTTCGAATTCCTTGGAAGACACTTTATATTATTTTAAACTTGATAATCGCATTTTTCAGATTTGGGAGACCCTAGTTCGATCCCCATAAACCCCATAATATTTCCTCGCTTTTTCTCCTGTCCTTTTTCGTTTAAGTCAAGGATGTTGTGGGTTCAATCCTTAACCAGCTCATTATATTTCTTTTAATTTATTCTTAACTTTCTCACATATACAAGAGGTTGTAGGTTCAGTCCCCACTCTCCACATTTATTTTCTCTTTTATTTTTCGCATAACTCTCTCATCCATTCAAGAGGTTGTTGGTTCAATTCCCACTCACCACATCTATTTTTCCTTGAATTTTTCGTACAAAATTTTTATGAAATTTTCATTTAGTGATGTTATGGGTTCAATCCTGAGTGACCTCGCATATTAAAAAAAATAAACGAACCATATTTTTTTAAAAATTTGGCCGAGACTATTCAAGTTGGCTGGAAATTTAGTCTCTTCCAATCCATTTTTGTCTTAATCTTTTGTTGATTTTTTTTGTAGGTTTCATGTAATGATTCCTTGGGTTCAATTGTTAGTGATATCACTTATTTTACATTCATTTTTCATTGCATTTTGTACCATGTTTGGCCGAACCCAACCTACCGAATGCGGGAAATTGGTTCACTATTTTCAGCTTTTTTTTATCAACATTCATACATTAATTCTTAAGGCATTTCATAGATCATTGTTGCATCATTAAGTGTAATCTTTTTATGATTATATTCAGCCAAGAATTACCATTTAATCCAGCAACATTACACCAATTTTACACCTCAAGATTTACGCAAACATTCCCACATAAAATTCAACCAGAAAAACATTTCATTTTTCACATACTTTCGGTTGACATAACTTAACATGCTTACAATTCCAAACACATAATCAAGAACACATTATCAGCAAAATCAAACTTCATAATCATGTACCAGCAAACATACCAACAACATGATGTCTAACCTATCTCACATTGAGATCAAAGGGAAACTAGGGGACATGAATTTTACAAGAACGGGAACAACCTAGCTTTCGAGTAGATTCATCTGGGCCTTATGGGTCTCTTGGGAAAGGGATCAAGAGTAAGAAAATGCATACCTTTTATGACGTTCAAACCTCAATTTTCGGCCCTAAATCTTCTCTAAAAATCACGTCCAACTCCCCTCAAAGTCATCACTAACTCGACGGTCAAGCTTCTCTTTGCCTACGTGATTGATTTCGTTTGTTTTCTTATATTTACGTTGTCAGTTCTTCAAGTGTGAAAAACTTTTGTTTACCTTCTGTTTTTTGAAGTTATTTGGCATATAAAATCGTGAGTGAAAGTGATAGAGATATGAGAGAGAGAGATGAGCGTGGGAGAAAAGAGTTTTCTTAGGATTAGGAGTCTAATTTAAGATTTAGTCAAATAAGGTTTTTATTTAATTACTAAAAAACTGATTTACTTTTATTTTAAATGAGCTAATAAATAATAAATATAAATTAATTACATAAATTTACCAATTTAAATTTAAAACAATTTAATTCATTTTTTCCACCTAGGTTGGAACCGGGTGGAGCAATACTTCACATCATGAGCCCAATTTTGGCCCTCTCTCAACAAAATGCCCCTCCACCTTATTAATTAAATAATTAATCATATATTTAGGGTAATTATGACACTACCCTTAGCCTTAAAAAATACCATTTTAGCCCTAGACCCTTCAAACCTAAGATTTTCTGTTATAATTTTGATAAAGACTCCTTCTAGTAAATCTTCGTATTCGAGAGCCCTACATGATTGGACCCAACCTTTCCTAGCTCAACTAACTCCCCAAGTTAGTTGTCTTGGATTTAGAAAGGGTCTGAAGTCTAGTTCTTCGGGCACAAATCCGTGTGAACCCGTTCTAATCGTTGGTATTCTAGAAACATTAAGCATTAGTTAGCATATCCATTTTTAGGGTTGTTACATTATCCCCCCTTTAGGAACATTCGTCCACGAATTACACTACTCTCTGCTAAAAATATGTAAGTCATCTATAGAATTTATGCCTACATATCTAATTAAATACTCTGCAATAGTGACTATGTGATTCACATATTAACATGATGGTGCACATCCTTGAAACCTACTAGTAGCTTCACATTAACACACTAAGGAATTCTTTCCTAAACTACTCTCACCAAAGCATAAAACATAAGTAAACATGTAAGTCATACAATTCAGCAACCAACATGATGACTAAAAACATATCAACCTCATACTAGTGCATATACACCATACACAGTAAATACATGAAAGGCTAATTGAGGATATGCACACGAGACTTCACCAAAGGTGCCTTACCGTGCACCCCAAGACTTGAGTGCGAAGAATCGTTTCCTTCTTTGGATCGTCTTCACTTGGACCATTAGGTTTAACTCTCTCCTTCCCTTGTTGTTGTCTTCTCCTATTCGGACAATCCTTTCATCATGTGACCCGGTTTGCCACAACCGTGACAAGTGTTAGAGTCGATCATACATTCTCCCATATGCAGTATGCCACAGTTCCTACAAGGTGGCCTCTCATGGGCTGTAAAGTCTTACGAACCTTAAGGAGCAATACATGACAGGCATTAAGCCTTCTTACGGTTGATGAATTCCTCAACCATATCCTCCTTTATTTATCTAGGAAAGAATTGCCCTAGAAAAGCAATTTTGAAAAGATAACAAGTAATAGGACCCCCTCATAAGGTTGTTGTGTCCTGCCACACCTTATACTAGGATTGAGCTCATCTTTTAGCTGGTAGGATGCCAACTCAGACTTCTCCAAATCAACCAAACCCAATATCCTAATCTTGTAAAGTTCTAGCGTGGGCCATCTGTAAAAAAGTTGTCCTTACTTCTCCATTTGTCAACCCAACTGAGTTAACATGCATCTCTATTCCAACAACTGGAGCCAAGGGAGAAACATGAATTACCCCAGTAGTTGCTCCTCCAATCTCCCGTCCTACTTTTCTCCTTGTATTCATCTTTTTGAAACTTCAAGAGTTGATGTTAGATATGATCTTAATACTAAGAAATACAACATTAGAAAAGGCACGATAAGATTAGAAGAAGGGAAATTTTCCTACGCATCACGCAATGTCTAATCCAGGATAGTGGTGCACTTCACTACCATAACTTAAAAACTACTCGATGTGGTTGATGTGAACTTATTATCCTCAAAATTTAACCTAGCGCTCTGATACTAACTTTGTCACCACTGGAGTCTAGACCCCAGATGAGACCGGTGTTGTTGACCTCTCAAAGGTCTCAGACAAGCCTTCTTAAGTCATTCTTACTTCGTCTAGGTTAATTTTAGCGGAAAATTCAAAACTTTTTGTTTCTTAACATACATACTAATAATTTTATAAGATTCTTAATTTTTCACCATCAACCATCTAACATTATGATCATCAAATGAAAATACTAGTTTAATATAAATTTAAATGTATGCTTGCAAAAAGGCACCAATACAATGTCTCAACAAAAGCGGAAAGAAATGCTAGTGGAACATACTCCACTGGATCAATCCTATAACTAAGTTTGAATATAATGGTCAATAATCCTTGAAAGTATGAGGTCCTACCATGTTCAGATGAATGCTCCACGTTCGGATAGTTTCAGTGTAAACTTGTAGCTCTAGCGTCCACCTATGGCTGCACCTATAATTGTAGAGTTGTATGGGTTTAGTACACAATTGTACTATGTGTGGGTATATGCAAGCACACATCAAGAACATGCATGATTAAGAACAACGCTTTCCTAACAACATGATTTTTGAAAGTCAAGTCAGTGGACTTGCGAAATTGAGATTAGGAAAGTTAGTAAGCTTTCCAAATGTGGATTAGGAAAGTGAGAGAACTTTCCTAATTTGTATTAGGAAAGTCATGCCATGAGAATAACATGCATCATCATACTTATCATATTACACACAACACATACCATCTTGCACATAGAACATAACATATTGCATATAGCACATAACATTTTTCATACCAATCGTTCATATGCCATGAGACCTTCGAATCATGTACTTGACATCAAGGCTTCTAAACAATAAGGGCTCAACATAAGGGACCTTAACTAGGGATCCTTATTTTGCAAACACAGAGTCTGCTTCATTCATTCATACGTTCTTCATTTCATTTCATTCATAGGCTAGTGTAAACACCAGCTAAAAAATTTCATCGGGTTCGCTGTGCAATGATCAAGAATGACCTAGTGTTATTACATAAGTGTAGCTCACCTCTTGATTATCCTATCCTAACACCTTTGGTATCATTTATTTCATTATGTGCATCATTTTAGGCTATCCTCACATTCATGGGGAACTTTAACTTTAACCGACATAGATCATGTGAGCATCATGAAATCAAGTGTCATGAAATACCACATCAAAAAGAGGTGGAATAACAAGCCAAAGTGACCCAAAACATGCTAGCGTACATGTGAAATTAACCCCTCAAGATCCCTATATTGGCAGTATAGGTTCGAAGACTAGGAGATATAAGGAGACTCATACCCGGCATAACGGACATTCTCATCTCATGAGAGTTACGTGAACCTCCACCCTTCTGAAAGAAGGTATCAACTCTCATAGCTAGTCTTTCGGTGCTCTGTATAAAGTTGAAATACATTCAACTCATACGTCATGGAAACTCGCTTCTAGTATAGGACATTATATCTCAATAGATTATTTATCATCAAATCATTAGTATTAAGTGTGTTAATCTCAATACTTTCATAAGAGTGTTCATAGAGACTGGTCTTTTCATTAACTTTACACTCTCATAGGTGATTACATTTTGGTAGCATTTACTTAGGCTCAGTTGAGATTGCTCTCATATCTTACATTAGCCTCATATCATGTTGTCACCACATTCATTAGCATTAGCACATTTTCTCTTCATAATTACTCACCCCGTTTTACGTGATTGGTCATTTCATCATATGCCAATGCACTTGGAAATTTAGTGTGTTTCACACTCTTACTTAACCCTTCTACGGTTTCATCATTTCATTGTTCATTCATCATTTGTTTATTCATTTTATCAGATCAATGTTCATTTCATCATACGCCAATGCACTTGGACATTTAGTGTGTTTCACACTCTTACTTAACCCTTTTAGGGTTACATCATTTCATCACATACATCTTATGTTCACTTACTTTTAAAGGTATGCTAGACTTTTCAGTCTATACATACAAGCCGTGGGGCTTTGTTCATAGTTTGTCTAAGTGATTATATTTACCCAACACTATGCGGTACAAGACTTATACATCTTGTAGATATGCTAAGATATTGATTTCAATCTTTAGAGGCAGCATTCATTAAATATTTACTTACGTATGACTTATGTGTCAATACGGAATTGGGAAAGGGAACCTAATTTTGAATTCCTTGGAAGACACTTAATATTTTTTTAAACTTGATAAACACATTTTTTTAGATTTGGGGGATCCTAGTTCGATCCTTATCAATCGAATAATATTTCCTCTCTTTTTCTCCTGTCCTTTTTCATTTAAGTCAAAGATGGTGTGGGTTCAATATCCACAAGCTCATTATTTTTCTTTTAATTTATCTCTTAACTTTCTCCCTTATATAAGAGGTTGTCGGTTCAATCTCCACTCTCCACATTAAACTTGGTCTTAATTTTTTGTTAATTTTTTTGTATCTTTCATGCAATGATGCCTTGATTTCAATCCTTAGTGATCCTCTCATTTTACATTCATTTTTCATTGCATTTTGTACCATTTTATTTGGGCAAATCCAACCTACTAAATGCTAGACATTTGATCACTATTTTGAGCTTCTTTTTATCATCATTCATATGTTAATTTTTATGGCATTTCGTAGATCATTTGGTGCATCATTAAGTGTAATCATTTTTGTTAGGTTGTGGAGCCTTATTATTATTTGATGTACTGTAACCAAAAGTATTCTGAATAATTAATATATATATATACCCCACTGCCGTGGAAGTTTATTCACGGGGTGTTACTATAAAATATTGGTTTCTCTCTTTTTCTCTCTTGATCTCTCATCTCTTTCTCATGAATGTTCATGTGTCCTTCATTCATCAAGTGTGTGTGTGTGGATTCGATCCTAACAACTGGTATCAGAGCTAAGGAGATTCAACACGATCACTCAAGATGGGCAGTTCAAGACGTGGAATCATGAAGTTTGATGGATCCAATTTCAGTTTCTAGAAGATGCAGATCGAAGATTATCTGTACAGAAAGATCTTCATAAAACGTTGACTGGGGTGAAGTCGGAATCCTTGACAGAGTAGAAGTGGAAGCTCAAGGATCGCCAGGCTCTAGGGTTGATCCGATTGACTTTGTCAAGAAATGTGGCGTTCAACATCCTGAAGGAGAAGGCTACATCCGTTCTATTGAAGGCACTATCAAACATGTATGAAAAACCATCGGTGATGAACAAGGTATATTTGATGCGTAGATTGTTCAATTTACAGATGTCTAAGAATGGATTTGTTTCTGATCATATCAATGAGTTCAATATGATTATGAGTCAACTCAATTCTATGGATATTAATTTCGAAGTTGAAATTAGGGTGTTGATTTTGATGTCATCTCTGCCCGAGGCATGGAATACTGTTGTAGCTTCGATTAGCAGTTCTCGTGGATTCTAGAAACTGAAGTTTGATGAAATATGTGATGTTGTCCTTAGCAAGAGTATTCACAAACGAGATGTGGGAGATTCATCGGGCAGTGCTCTTAGCGTTGACAGAAGGGGGAGAAGTAAGACGAAAGGCCAAAATCAACATGGTCGATCAAAATCAAACAATCGAGGAAAATCTCTAAACTAATCACACGTGACATGTTGGAACAGTCGAGAAAAAGGGAACTTTCAGACGAATTGTACAAAGCCAAAGAAGAAACAGAATCAGAAATCTGGAGATGACAATGATTCTGTAAATTCAGCAGAGGACATTGGGGATGCTCTAATCCTTAGTGTGAACAGCCCAGTTGAATCATGGATTTTGGATTCTAGTGCATCTTTCTATTCGTCTCCAAGCAAGGATATGTTCAAAAATTTCAAATGTAGAAATTTTGGAAATGTGTATCTTGCTAACAATAAAACCTTAGAGATTGAAGGAAAGGGGGCTGTTTGCATAAAGACCACCTCAGGAAAGCAGTGGACATTGGAGGATGTCAGATTTATTCCTAGGCTCAAGAAAAATTTGATCTCTGCTGGTCAGTTGGATAGCACGGGATGTGCAGCAGAGGTTTGGAATGTTTCGTGAAAGATTGTGAAAGTTGCTATGGTAGTAGATCGTGACACAAATTTTGGAACATTGTTCACCACTTCGGGGTGTATTAATATGGCCGCTGCCGTTGAAGGTGCTTCCGGTTCATGTCAGTAGCACAACAGACTTGGGCACATGAGTTCTAAAGGAATGAAGATGCTGGTTTCAAAAGGAGCATTAGAGGGTCTGAAGAATTTTGATATGGGTCGTTGTGAGAGTTGTGTTTTGGGCAAACAGAAAAGAGTGAGCATCACAAAGAGCCCTAGAGAGACAAAGAAAGTGCGGTTGGAAATGGTCCATACAAATGTTTAGGGACCATATCAAGTATCATCACTTGGAGGATCAAGATTCTATTTTACCTCCAATAATGATTCCAGCATGAAGGTATGGAAATCCTTCTTGAAGCATAAGTCAGATGTGTTTAAAACTTTTAAGAAGTGGAGAGCTGAAGTTGAGAATGAAAACGGTTTGAATGTCGAATGCCTAAGGTCTGATAATGAAGGAGAGTGTGACAAATCAGAGTACAAGGCATTTTGTGCAGCTGAGGGAATCAGATTGAAGAGAACAC
Organism: Solanum neorickii; assembly: GCA_027704865.1. NCBI lineage: Eukaryota > Viridiplantae > Streptophyta > Magnoliopsida > Solanales > Solanaceae > Solanum > Solanum neorickii. The sequence continues at coordinate 9,548,618 of JAKWJC010000368.1, read as the reverse complement.
GTTCTTGGTAAGGCAAGGCAGAATGGAATTGCTGAGATGATGAACAGAACATTTAATGAGCGTACAAGGAGTACGAGGATACACGGTGGGCTGGCCAAAACTTTTTGGGCGGATGTTGTGAGCACAAATGCATACTTGATCAATAGGGGACCATAGTTCCTTTAGGGTTCAAGATTCCAGAGGAGGTGTGCACAACAAAAGAACTCAAGTACTCACACGTGAAGACTTTTGGTTGCACTGCTTATGTTCATGTTGATTTAGAAAATAGAGACAAGCTTGATGCCAAGGTTGTGAAGTGTTACTTCATTAGCTATGGTTCTGATTTGTTTTGTTACAGGTTTTGGGATGAAAAGAACAGGAAGATCCTGAGACATTGTGACATCACATTTGATGAGTCTATCATGTACAAAGACAGAGAGCAGAAGGTTCTAGAGATTAAAAATCAATTGGAAGTTGAGTTTGAGTTTGATAAGAGTAACCCTTGAGATGTCGAAGAAGATACTCAACCAACTCCTTCTGAAGAATCTGAAAAGGAGCAAGTTACACCTTAGTAGGGTGTTAAGGAGATCATCCAGAACCATCAGGTCACCAGATAGGTATTCACCTTCATTATACTATTTATTGTTGACTTATTAGGGGGAACTAGAGACTTTTGATGAGGCCCAATGGGTGGATGATTCAATCAAGTGGGAGCAAGCCACGGATGATGAGATGAGGTCACTAGAGAAGAACGACACATGGGTGTTGACTGAGTTAGATGCAGGGAAGAGAGATTTTTTTAACAAGTGGGTGTTAAGAATGAAGACTGAACCAGTTGGCAAAAGAAGATTTAAGGCTCGTTTAGTGGTTAAAGGATATTCACAAAGGAAAGGTATTGATTATGCTGAAAGTTTTTATCCTGTTGTGAAATTAACCTCTATGCAAATTCAGTTGAGTATTGTTGCATCGGAGAACTTGCATCTAAAACAAATGGATGTAAAAACACCATTTTTACATGGAGATCTGAACAAATAGATCTAAATGCAGCAATCGGAAGGATTTGTGGTTCCAGTCAAGGAACACATGGTGTGCAAGTTCACCAGAAGCTTGTATGGACTAAAGCAAGCACCAAGGCAGTGGTATAAGAAGTTTGACTACTTCATGACAAACAGTGGATTTTGCAATCCTGGAAAGGATCTCTGTTGTTACTTCAATAAATACACTTATTCATATGTATTTTTACTCTTGTATGTGGATGATATGTTGATTGCAGGATCTAGTATGAGGGAGATTAATAATCTGAAGACAAGGTTGTCTGCAGCGTTTAAGATGAAAGATTTGGCTACAGCGAAGCTGATTATGGGATGAGGATAGATCTGCTAGCACTTTTAATCTATCTCAGGAGTTGTACATTGAGAAGATGTTGAGCATATTCAAGGTTAATGATGGTAAAACCAGGACTACTACATTGGGAAATCACTTCAAATTGTCAAAGGAGCAGTCACCCATGATAGCCGAGGAGCATGAGCATATAGCACTTGTTCCATATGCTTCAGGAGTTGGGAGTGTTATGTATGATTTTGTATGCACTAGACCTGATATAACACATGCAGTGTGAGTTGTTAGCAGGTACATGGTGAACCTGGGGAAAGAGAATTAGGAAGCCGTGAAGTAGCTTCTGAGATATATGAGTGGTACATCCAGTACTTCACTTTGTTTTTGCAAAAGGCAAGGTGACTCTATACAGTTTTGTTGATATTGATCTTGGTTAGGATGTGGACTCCAGTAAGAGTACATCCAGGTACATTTACACCATAGGTGAAACAACAGTGAGTTGGATGTCCAGGCTTCAGAAGTTTGTGTCTCTTTCATCTACTTAAGCTGAGCATTTGGCAATAGCTAAAGCTGGGAAAGAGATGATATGGCTGGCAGATTATCTAGAGGAATTCGTCAAGAAGCAGAGCAAGAAGACTCTTTACTCTGATAGCCATAGTGCAATACAGTTGGTGAAAAATCCAGTCTATCATTTGAAGACAAAACACATCAAAAGGCGGTACCATTTCACTCGCAGGGTAGTAAAGGATGGTGATATGTGTTGGTAGAAGATAGAGGGTACAAGAACCCGACAGACAGGTTGACGAAATGGGTTGATGTTGGGAAACTGGTATTATGCAAAACCACAGTTGGTCTTTTGTAGTTATTTCTATAGATGTTGCAGTGCGGCAAAGATGTTGATGATGAAGAGATTTTTTTTGAGAATGTATTTTATGGATGACTGAATCAGTCTCCAAGTGGGAGAATTGTTAGGTTGTGGAGCCTGATTAATATTTGATGTACTGTAACCAAAAAAACTCTTAATAATTAATATATATACCCCATTGCCGTGGAAGTTTACTCACGGGGTGTCACCACGAAATATTGGTTTCTCTCTTTCTCTCTCTAGATCTCTCATCTCTTTCTCGTTAATGTTCTTGTGTTCTTTATTCATCAAGTGTGTATGTGTGGATTCGATCATAAAAGTTTTTATGATTATATTCACCCAAGAATTACAATTTCATCCAGCAACATTACACCCCTTTTACACCTCATGATTTACGCAAACATTCGCACATAAAATTCAACCGTAAAAACATATATTTTTCACAAACTTTCGGTTCACATAACATAACATGCTTACAATTCCAAACACATAATCAAGAACACATTAACATGAAAATCAAATTTCATACTTAAACTACGAGCAAACATACCAACAACATGATCGCTAACCTATCTCACATTGAGATCAAAGGAATAGTAGGGACAAGGAGTTCGACAAGAATGGGAACAACCCTTGTTTTCTAGTAGATTCATATGAACCTTAAGGGTCTCTTGGAAAAGGGACCAAGTGTAAGAAACCCCATACCTTTTATGAACTTCAAACCACTACTTTATGCCCAAAATCCTCCCCAAAAATCATGTCCAAATCCCCTCAAATTCAACACACACTCGACGGACAAACTTCTCTTTCCCAACGTGATTGATTTCGTTTGTTTTCTTATATTTTCATTGTGAGTTATTCAAGTGTGAAGAACTTTGGTTTATTTACAGTTTTTTGAAGTTCTTTGGCATTGAGAATCGTGAGTGAGAGTGATAGAGACATGAGAGAGAGAGAGATGAGCGTGGGAGAGAAGAGTTTTCTTAGGATTAGGAGTCTAGTTTAGGATTTACTCAAATAAGTTTTTTATTTAATTACTAAAAAACTGATTTACTTTAATTTCAAATCAGCTATTAAATGATAAATATAAATTAATTACATCAATTTACCAACATAAATTAAATACAATTTAATTCATTGCTTCCACCTGGGTTCAAACCCAGTGGAGCAAGACTTCACATCAATCGCCCAATTTCAGCCATCTCTCCCCAAAATGTGCCTCAACCTTATTAATTAAATGATTAATTATATATTTAGGATAATTACGTACTACCCTTAGCATTCAAAAATACCATTTTACCCCTACACCATCAAAACCTAAGATTTTCCTTTTTAAGTCCGCTAAAGACTCCTTCAAGTAAATCTTCGTATTCGAGAGCCCTACATGGTTGGACCCAACCTTTACTAGCTCAAATAACTCCCCATTTTAGTTGTCATGGATGTAGCAAGGGTTCTGAGGTCTGGTTCTACGCGCATAAATCCTTGTGAACCCGGTCTAATTGTTGGAATTCTAGACACATTAAGCATTACTTAGCATATCCATTTTTAGGGTTGTCACACATATGCCACATTGCCAATCCTTTTCAAGATATTGTAAGGGCCTAATTATCTAGGACTGTCCTTCCCTTTCTTTCCAAATGTCATCACCCTTTTCATAGGTGACACCTTCAAAAAAACTCAATCATCAACTTAGAACTCTAGTTCCCTTCTCCTTACATCTGCATAAGAAATCTGACGACTTTGGGATTTCTTAAGTCTTTATCTAATGAGTTGAACTTTCTCCATAGCATGAAGGACTGAATCTGGCCCTATCAATGCTGCTTTACCTACTTCAAACCAACCAACAGGAGATTTAATCTACGCCCATATAAAGCCTCATAAGGGGCCATCTGAATGCTGGATTGGTAGCTATTATTGTAGGGAAACTCAAGACGAAGAAGGTGAGCATCCCAACTACCTTTGAAATCGATCACACAAGCTCTAAACATATCATCTATGTTCTAGATGGTACACTCTGTCTGCCCATCCGTATGTGGATAAAATATTGTACTAATATTAACTTTAGTACCAAGACCTTTCTGAAATGACTTCCACAAATAAGAGATAAATTGAGGACCTCTATCAGTGATAATAGACAAAGGAACCCCATTAAACCTCACAATTGTATTGATTTAAAGCATGGCATAGTCCTCCGTCGAATATGTAGTCTTGACCGCTAAAAAGCGATAAGACTTAGTCGTCCTATCAACTATCACCCAAAAAAAGTCATGTTGTCTGCGAGTATGCGATAATCATGTGATGAAGTCCATATTGATCACTTCCCATTTCCAATTATGAATATATATTTCTTGTCTCAAACTCCTGGTTTCTGATTTTCTACCTTTACTTGTTGGCAATTGGGGAACTTACTCACAAAGTCTTCTATATCCCTCTTCATGCCATTCCACAATTAGACTTCACGCAAATCGTAATACATATTAGTGGCCTGGATTAATAGAATACCTAGAGTTATGGGCTTCTGTAGGAATATGTTGTCTCAACTCTCCCACATCAGGAACACAAATCTACCCTAGTAGTGAAGTACACCATCTTTCCCTTGGGAGAAAACCTCCACTCTATTATTATGGACTTTACCCTTAAGTTCAAGAAAGATTGGGTCAGTGTCTTGCCTTTCTTTAACCTCCACTTCCAAAGACGATTCTGCCCCATTTTTATCCATTACACTGCTGTCTGATATGCTCATAAGGCAAACTCCCAAGCGAGCAAGCCTGTGAACATCCTTCACTACCTCCTTCTTTTCATCCTCAACATTGGCTACACTACCATAGATAATCTACCAAGAGCATCATCTACTACATTCGCCTTACCAGGATGATAATGCACACTAATAAAATAATCCTTAAGGAACTATGGCATCTTCTATGCCGAAGATTTAACTATTTCTTGGTGAACACATTCTGAAGGATCTTATGATCGGTGAACATATATGCATGGACACCATACAAGTAGTTCTCCATATCTTGACTGCAAACACCGCTATTGCAAGCTCTAGGTCATGAGTTGGATAGTTATTCTCATGCTCTTTAAGCTGCCCATAGGCATAAGCGATCACCTTACCTTGTTAAATCAACGCACAACCTAGGCCAACTCTCGGTTCATCACAATAGATCACATAACAATTTGAACCCTCTGGTAACGTCAAGAAAGGAGCTGCAGTCAATCTAGTTTTAAATTCTTTGAATCTTTTCTCACAATCATCTGATCATTGGAACTTGACCATTTTCTGAGTCAACCCAGTCAATTGTGAGGCTATGGATGAAAATCCTTCCAATAATCTTCTTTAATAACCTGCTAGACCTAAGAAACTTCTGATATCTATAGCAGAGGTACGTCTGGGCAACAATTTCATTGCTTCTATCTTCTGCGAGACCACTCGGATCTCTTCACTAGATACAATGTGACCGTGGAATGCAACGGATTGCAAAATTAACTCATATTTGCTGAACATAGCGAATAACAGGAGATCCTTGAGAGTTTGTAATATAATTCTCAAATGACTCGCATGTTCTTCCTCATTCCTAGAGTAAATGAGGATATCATTCATGAAGACAATAAAGAACAAGCTTAAGTACTGTTTGAACAGTCTATTCATCAAATCCATAAAAGCTGCAGGAGCATTAATTAGTCTAAACGACATAACTACAAATTCATAATGAACATACTGAGTTTTGAAGGATAACTTTGGAATGTCAATATTTCTGACTCAAAGCTGGTGATAACTCGTAAGGTTAATTTTTTTAGAAATGGCTAGCACTCTGAAGTTTGTGAAACAAGTCATTAATCCTGGGGTAGGTATACTTATTCTTGATTGTGACCTTATTCAACTGTCTACAGTCAATACACATTCTGAGAGAACCATTTTTCTTCCATACGAACAACACTGGTGCACCCCATGGTGAAATACTAGGTCTGATGAAGCCCTTATCTAAAAGGTCTTACAACTTCTCTTTCAATTCCTTAAGCTCTATTGTAGCCATTATGTAAGGAGGAATAGAAATAGGTTAGGTATCTTGAAGGAGGTAAATTCCAAAGTCGATTTCCCTTTCGGGAGGGACTCCGGGAAGATCTTTTGGAAACACTTTGGGAAACACACTGAATACTGGAACTGATTAAAAAGTTGGAGTTTCAGAGCTAGAATCCTTAACCTGAACAATATTACAGAGATAACCTTTAGAGATCATCTTTCTAGCATTAAGGGAAGAAATGAATCGACCCGTAGGCTCTAAGATACTATCATTCCATTATAAGATTGATTCATCTAGAAATTTAAAATGAACAAACGTAGTTCTACAATCGACTGAGGTATAACATGAATGTAACAAACCCATGACTAGAATGACATCGTAGTCTAACATTTCTAACTCTATAGATTTGCTGAGGTTACTTTTTGAGAGACTGTGACAAGGCAGTTTTTGTATATTCGTCGAGTTGTAACTACGTCACCGACTTTTGTAGAGACTGAGAGAGGTTCTGAGAGATTTTTTTGACTAACATTGAATTGGACTTTTATGCTTAGTTATAAAGAACAAATCATCCTTATTGTCTTTTCACTTTGTGAATTCAACTATATGTGAGTCATATCCCTAAACTAGTAGGACGCAAATTTCACCTATCATTACCACTTACTTGCATCACACCAAATATTGTCTTGACCTCACTTCATGGGTCCTTACGAACTTGTGACCCTAAAATCAAAGGCGGATTCATCCTAACAAAATTACAAAATCTGGCTGCAATTAATTGATCGTTTTTATTAGTAGGAACTCGAACTTGTTGATTATTATGGTATTCATACTTTTATCCAAAGGTTAAACTGCCATTCTGAAATTCTACATTAGAACTTCCTTATATGGTACTAGATGAATTATATTAGCATTGAGTGCATTAGAAGTCCATGCCTAAGTTCTAAGAGGAGGCATGATTTTAAACGTAGAACGTCAAGTTAGAATGGAATAAGATCATACCTCAAACACAATAAGAGTAACAAGAAAGTGAAGTTTTTCCTAAGAAACATCATGGCCTCCCTCTCATTAGAAGTGGTGCACTTCACACCCATGAAAAGAACTCTACTTAGTGCGGATTTTTAGACATCCTAGGACACCTAAACCTAGTGCTATGATACCATGATACGTTACGCACCAATCGACCCTAGAAACGCGAACACGGAACCGAAAACTAGAGTTGATATAAAGCTGACCTTACTAGCATGATCATAAGCATACTAAAGATAATAAACTGATGTGGAAACTAAATTATAATTAAATCTGAAAAGATGGGGAATACCCATATTTTATAATTGAGATATTTCAAAATAATAAATTTAATACAAAGGAAACATTAACTTAATACTAAGCTGAATCTAACTATGACTTAATAAGCCTCTAAACTGGACTAGAAATATTGTGACAAGCCCCAGCTAAATCAAGCAAAAACTAAAACTAAGTGACTAAATACTGAAATGAAACTCGTAAATGTTGTCTTTGGAGACTGAGGACTCACTAGTAAATCTGCTGAACTGGAGATCATAAATCGATCTATGCGTGATCTGGATAGTGAGAACCTGAACCTACATCATGAGAAGATGTAGCACACGTATGCATCAGTACTTGTATGGTACTAAGCATATAGGATAGACTAAATATGAAATAAAAGATAACTTAACAAGCATAAATGCAGGTATAATAATTTGACATGATAAAATGATTTTTTAGCTAACTTGATGCAATAACCAATTTATATCATGTTGAACTGAATACTGAATGTACTAATAAATGGTCAATGCAGAGAGTCTGACTAAACTGTGGGAGCTACTAATAACTGATAATAAAACCACATGATCTAAATATGGAGTTCGATGTATACGCCCCATTGAGTTGACCCAATATACCCTGCGAAAGGTATAAAGGGATGCTGGCATAATCAGTAAACTAATTGCCCACATAGGGGACTTATAACCTACTTGGCCAGTAGTTCTGGAACTATTGGGTACGCCAAACCCTAGTCCAACTCCGTATTATGCTACTCCCAATGTATTCTATAAATTAACTGATTCTGTCTGAGTTTCTGTAAAAACTGGATAGCTCAAAACTTAATATCCAAACTAAGAATGCACCAATTATTATCTTGTAATTATGTATTTATAACTGAGGCATGTATATCTGAAGTGTCTGAAATATTCATCTTAGCATGTGTAATTAAAGAACTAAAGAAATACAAAGCTAGGTTTCTGAAATTCATGAGATAATCTTAGTAATAACATGATAATCTGATTTGGAACATAAAGTTAATAAATTCATGAAGTTCTATAAAAAGTTCTAGAAACCCTAGGTCTAATTAAGATAATAGAATCAATAATATGACTGAAAACTAGGGACCCAATGGGTGAAAGGAACCCACTAGTGAAATTCCACATTCCAGGTGATGAAATAAACGAAAAAATACTTAATTTTCTGGGATGGAACTGTTGGAGATTGTGGTGTTCTTTTACTAGGGTTCTTGAGCTTTTTCTCCTCTCTTGCTTCTAATTTTCTAGGTTTTGATTTAATGATTTGATTTGGATATGTTTTAATTATGTTTCTAGGATTAAACTGAATAAAATATAATGATTTTAGGTCAAAATGACTTAATTATGGTTTAAATAGAATGGGAAAAGTCAAAAAGACCCCTGGAAAAGTTGTTGTCAAACAAAATGATGGCCTGGACTGATGGTGCATCGTCCGACTAGTGCCTCGTCGTTGCGTCTGTTGACTTGGCCTGTTCGATAGACCTTTACTAAAATGGGCATAACGTTTTACTCAGAGGTCTGATTTTACGAAGTTCTAGGTCTATAGAAAGATATTTCAATTATCCATATGTGGGTAAGTCATGAGACACCTAATTCATTTTATGCTTAGAGTTATGACCATTTGATGTTTACCCAATTGCATTTCCCCTTAACTGTCTGCAAATTATCCACCTACGGTCAGACCTACGAACCGTAGGTCCACCTACGCACCATGCTGGTAATCCTTAGCTTTTGTCAGAAAGTGGGTGAATGGGGGTCTCGATCAATGGTCACGGATTACGGACCATCGTCTGACCTATGGACAGTCGGTCCGTCTGTTGATCAAGACTTAGCTAATTTTTCCTTGTTGAGTTTTTGGGAGTTTCTTATCCCATCGATGGTTGTGCAGAACGTATCGTCGTCTGTTCGACAAACCGTCGAAGCCACCATTTGTAGCACCTGTAGATTTTTCTGAAAAAAACTAATATTTGATCTATTTTATCCACGGGATGTTACACATGTGTTTTTTCAGAATCCTGAGTCAAGTGCTTCTAGGTCATAATTTATTTCTCTTCATGGATTTCTTTAAAGCCCATTTCTTTACATTTTAAGCTTTTATTTTACTACTTTTTCTTTTATTTTCTTTTTTATTCTCTTACCTTCTGTTCTTTTCAATTTTTTTTATTGAGGGCTTCCATTTTACTGCAATACCATTTGTTTGCGAGACTTCTTTTGCACTTCTTAACTTATTATGTCCCTTCTCACAACACCCTAAACATAGGCTTTTGGCCTATATTGCCTATTTACTTATATCATATCTCAAAAAGGGTTGAAGGTAGTGGATAACGCAAGGTTTAGGTTTCATCAAGGTTTTTTCAAGGAAGAGGTAAGTGTCAAAGGGTGTTCAAAACAGTTTCATATTCTCATGGGTAAGCCACAAAATAGGTATATGTAAAGGTTTGGTCACATTCATAAAAATTGCCTAAGATTATGTTAGGAGGATACCTTTCAAAATTATTTAGACTAAACGGAAAAATTCTAGGTTTATTCATGCAATGTTCAATGTAAGCTCATCATACAAGGAAGTGACACTTAAATAAAACAAGACAATACACTTGCACTAGTGTGCGATCTTCCTTGCAGAAGAATCAATTCGATAATTGTCTAATCATAACGAGATTCAAAGTGTTCACATATTTCCTATGTAACTTCATTCATTCTAATTGTAGATGCATATTCATGTTTGTTCGATTAAGAATAAATTTAAAGTCATCGGTGTTGACTGACATTGAGACTCAAGTTTGTACAAAAAAACCACTTTCAGCACTAGGTAGCGATATTCTTTAAAATTGAAATTTTATCTTAAATGGTCCAAATTATTATGAAATTAGGACCTAAAAGAGATCCATAATCGCAAAAATTTGCTAAAGCAGTTTTAGAAAAAAAATTTACACAAATAAACCCAAACATATATCAAAACACATAAATATTAACCACAACAAGACAAAAACCAAATGACCTCACCCTACAACAATTAAAACTATTTGTCCTCAAATGAAAATACTGAAAATATCCATGATTTTTAGCAAGATAACCAACAAAGGAAAAAGTGAAAAGGAGATCATGTTTATCCAGCATCTTATTCTATCGGGGTAGGAGCACCTGAAGTGTCTCCCATAATAAGACAGTTGCTCCTGCAATGCTTCTACTCTATATTTTACCACTCTTTTCATTTTCCCTAGTATCATGAGTAATATTAATTGCAACCCTACTATCTATTTCATGACCTGCTCTGAATGCATGTATAGCATTAGTGAACACTTGTGCCCCATGAGGGCACTTAAGGGTTGACGGGAATTCATCATTTGGCCCTAGCTTCCATTGTGTAATTTTACTCTCTGGCTAGTTCTGCTATCTTCTACTCGTCTCAAAACTCTTGTGTTCGGATTTTCCTAGGTGGATGCTTTATGCCTGTGAATTTTGTCCAATCCTTTTCTGCAACTACTTCAATTGATAAGTTACACAATGTTCTATAGACGGGGCTATGTAGGTTCTAATTGTAGATTCACATCAACAAACGAATTAGTAATGAGTTGATTATGTTAGGGTCTTCATCAAAGAGATGTACAGATGATGAAAGGGTGAAAATAAAAGGGCGAACAAGAAATCTTTAGGCGAATCGTTGAGTGAAATTTTCAATTCGATTTGATCGCCGAAAGTTTCAAAATCAGACAACATATAAGTAATTCAGTCAATGGTGAATAGTTGGCATTAGGAAAACCGTCGAGAAGTTTGACGAGCTGCATTTAACTCGCCAAACGTACCAATATGTCTATTTTCATTCCATTCTTTCATATAACACCCTGCAACTTTTTATAATGAGACTCAAGCCTCTTCAAAATCAACTTTTACTAAAGACCTATAGCATTTCCCTAATCCCAAAACGCATCAGTTTAACTTAAAATATAGTCGAATGGAATTTTACCATCTATGCATGAAATATTAATTAATAATCGATAGTAAATGATATCCCATCAACTCTAAAACATAACAATGTTTTGGCATTATTAATTATTATCTAAATGAGTAAAAGTTTGATAAAAACTGCAGGGTTTGATTACTAGATTTTTGTGCTGAATTAAACTGTAATCATGTGCTTGCAGCAATGCAATCAAAATCCGAGCACAATTCGACAATTAGAATACTATAGAGTGCAAGAAATAAAAAAAGTAGAGTGAAAGCGTCAGTTTGTGAAATCGGAAAAATGAAAGGATAGATTAGTAGTAGGACTTCTAGACGATGTGCCTGTCCGTGTTCTGATCATTAGGCGATATTATGTAGGACTTCAAAACTTGCATCAGTAGTCTTTCTTGAGATCGCCCACTAGGTTGGCAAATTGCCTATAAAGATTATTACTCAACTGTTATTTTCAGACTCAACTTGTTAGGTGCATAGATACAAGTGCCGGGAAATGATTAGTTAAGCTGAACCTATCCGCGTTCTGCAAAAAAATTTAACTTTGTTGTCGCTTTGCATCGTTCCAAGCACTTTTCCTTCCTGAACTTGTGATACTTACACACACTTATGTTATCATGATATCAAAAAGAAAGAAAATAAATGGTGTTGGGTTGCCTCCCAAAAGAACCTTAGTTAACGTCGTGGCACACGCAAGTCAGTCTTCAGGATTCACTCTTGGGGTTATCCATAGTGTAACTAGGCAAACCACCTTGCCGTCTCGGGTTGAGATTAGTTGATATATGGTCTATCATGGTCTCTAATGCTTGATGAGACTGAATAGGAGGTGAAAGTCTGACATAAGATGGATGCATCATCTTTCAAGCCCTTTAGCATTTTTTACGATCCTTCAACTTAGTTGAGGATACGTCAAAGCATATCCTTAGTTATACCACTTTCTGAATTCTTGGGATTTTTTCGCTCGTGGGGAGGCACATACCTATCCTTCTCCCCATTATTCCAAGAAGGGTTCCGATCTCGCCATTCTCGGTCTTTATCCTTCAAGAGTTCCTCTCTAGCCCAACCTTGGTTACAACACTGCCTTGCGTTGTTCGATTGGTAAGCACTTCCTAGGTTTTCTAAGAAGTTTACCTCTTCACTGTATAAAGCTTCAAACTTTATGTCATCAAGGTTTGTACTGTCAACTCCCACGGTTTTGATGCTAAGGGTTCCTTCTCCCATGTCATTCTTTCACCTAATATCATGTTGTGTCATGACCTTGGCCATATTTTAATCCCTTTTATCGTCTTTTTTGATCTGCACTTTCGATAATTGAAGGGTAACTAGAGAAACTTGGTCCTCGCTAGTGTACCACGATTTGTTCATGGTCGCCATGCCATCCAGAAGTTGAACTTCCACTACGTACAATTGTATCATTAGTCCTCCTTGTGAGAGTTGATCAATAACCCCCTTAATGATTAAGTCTAGGATCCGATAGAAGTACTAGAATAGGACATTTTGATAAAGTCTATGCGTTGGGCATTGAAGTACCAACCTTTAGAATCGAAGCCAAGTTTCATGCAATTTTTCTCTATTCATACGCTTAAATACTTGGATACTATCACGAGTAGTCATCATCTTCGAAGAGGGAAAGAATCGTATATTGAATGTTGTAAACACTTTCGCCCATGAAGTGATTGAGTATCCATACTTCGCCCATCAGCGAGAAAAGGGAATAGTCTCAGTCGAAATGATTCCAGAGAGATGTTTTTTAAAGAGAACGGTCGACACACATCCACAAAGTTTCGTTTGTGCTCATGTGGGTGCTCATAAGCTAATCCACTAAAAAGTCCCTTAAGTTGCAAAAGTTATAACATAGTACTGGCTATGTGGAATATTGTATTTCCCTCTACTGAAGGTAAGAGGATGTCCCAATACCTCCCATGAGATATGGGTCATTGATGTTGGGCTCCTCGACATCATTCAGACTGCCAATGTTAACCAGACTTCCATTACTACCGTTAACGTTCCCACTTCATTGGAATTTTATACAATAAATAAAACAAATCTAAACATTAAATTAGTGGAAACTACACTACAAAGAACTAAAAACTATAAATAACTACATTTTCACGTAATATCAATATGTGTATCTTTTATATTTCGTGATAAACGAAACTAACCTTGAGTTTTAGTGTCTATTAATCAAAGCTAGTAATATAACCCAATCAAGGGTTGGATTCGTGTCCCAAGGGAGTTATAGTGAGTTTTGTAGCTACTTAGAATTTTGTTCTAAATAGTGATAATTTAAGGAAATTTTGAGTATCAAAATGAAACAAGATCAATCTCTAAAACTAAAGTGTAAAATATCAAGAAGGGGTTTTGCCACAAGTAGTAAAATACAAAAATAAAGGAGAAAACAAGTATGGGTGAAAGTTCTTTGAGTGTGACTACAATATATGTTCACACAAACTAATGGGTACATTTTATTAACATAAAAATTCACAAGACATTGGTGACTAGCTAACCTTTAGGTGAAAGTAAGTCTGTCTCGGGCAACTAACCCTATATCAGATGCGTTCCTCTCAGACACCCACTCGTCTAAACTAACCATCCTATTCCTTACCACACCCTGACCTTTCGATAGATGGATCTTGGATATGGGACTAGGGCTAACCCTCTCAGGCTGAACCTCATGTCGACCCACTCCTTAGGTCATCCGTCTAGTGTTCTTGTTTTTGTGACCTTCCTCCCGGGCAAGCTGAAAACAAATGTGTTTGAAACTAAAAACCCATCAAATAAACCACAAATTCTTGGTGAAATCACCATTAAACTTCATCTAATCCTATCAACAAGCAAGACCTAACAATAGTATCAAGACATTTGCTAACTCACACCCCAAGAATTGGGGCTTTTAGCCTCATATCAAGCAATAAAAAATATACTTATGTGATAATGGAATAAAGTTCTATAAGAGATTAAACCTTAATAATATCAAAGCAAGGCAAATAGAGAAAACCCACTTCAAAGATTGGAAAAAGAACTTCTTTCTTAATGTTTCCTTAAAAAACTCTCCAAGCATGAGAGAAAAATATAAAACTATAGTTCTAAAAAGTGAAAAATTATTTTAATGTTTAGGCTTCTAAAAATAATTTATATTTTTGTATTTATAGGATATATATTTTGTTCTGGCGAATGCATTTCGCGTCATTGTCGTGAATCACCGAGTTATTCGGTGATGTACTCTTTCTCTGATTCCTCGCCATTTGTGCCTTGACATTATATCAATGTATGTGGATTGTTGGGCGGAATAACTCTGTTTTGTGTAACTATTCGGTGAAGCGCCAACCTCTCCTTTTAGAAGCCTTTTTATCCACTTCCTTCATGACTCACTTGCTGTAACAGAAGGCTGAATTTTACTATACGGCTTATCGCCAAGTGCGCTTGGCGATGCGCACTTTGTATCTTCAACTCTTTTCTTCCGTTTTGCGCCTAAGTGTCCATGCTCCTACAAAATCCTCAAATACCTTAAACATAAAAGGTTTTATTAGATATTGATATAAAATACACAATTGAGGACACTACTTGTCTTAAAATAAGGCCCTAGATGAATCCAATTTGAGGACTCATCACTAATTAATAATTAAAGTAATTCAACATTTTATCCATATTTTCATATATATTTTTTAATTCTTTGCTATTGGCATCTTTTTTTTCTCATTTTCGTGTGTATGTGTCTGTGTGTATGAAGAAGTTGAGTTAATTAATAAAATTGTTTTCTTAAATGTTCATCTATTGAGATAAAAAAAGGTATATAATTATGTATAAAAAGTTATATAGTGTTGTGTAAAGTAGAATCTATTTGTACAAATATTGTACAAGTACTAATATGTGCGCTATCAGATTTCCTCCAGATTTGAAATTTGATGAATTTAGTTTTGTTGCCATTGTAAAATTAACGTATTATAGTTATTGTGTCTCTTTTAAAAATTCAATTAATTTTTTATGTCTTGAAATGTAACTTAAGCCTTTCATATGAGTAGTAAAATAATCTAGAAAATATCTATTACAGGATGCACTACTTTTGGGGTGAAATAACCAGGTACAACTTAATTCTGATCTCACCCCTTAAAACATTATGTTGTGTGACTCACTCAGTTTGAATATAATTTGAGTGACCAAATCTAATTTTTTTTAATGTATATTGACCGACATGAATTCCATTATTCATCATTCTTTTATTAAATTTCAATATTGGACGCTCAATGGAGATGAATGTCTCCACAAATCTTTCCTAGATACTTACTTCACAAAAATACGTGATTCTCTAAAAAGAAGCCAGAAAAAAAAACAGAGTTTTGTTGTCTCATTAGAAAGTAAAAAAACATCAAGAAATCTTTGTTGTTATCCCTCATCTCTGCGCAAGGAGTAATGGACATAATGTTTCAATCTCAGATAAATTTTTAGGTGTAATTCTTTGATTTAGTACTCTTTTCGTAAACAGTTGTTTATATTAATATTTTTCCTTTCACCAGATAATTGTTACTTATATCCTATTTTGAGAAAATATTTATCAAATCTTCACTCCAGAGATCACAAACCCTGCATAAATGATATTTCTATTTTAGTATAAGTTGTGAATTATGTACTTTCTGTACTAAAATTTCTCAAACGTTTATCACGAACGAAGTTGAATGACTCTCACATCTATTTGTGACTGATTCAGCATTATCACAATAGATAGACGGAGAAACTTAGTACTCAGTTCAAATCAGTATTCTCAGTCTAGTGTCCACGTGTAGAAGGATGGGGGATTATATTTTTGGCTCTTAGTTTGTTAAAATAACTTTAAAATTTAGATCTGGAGTGTGTCAAATTCTTATGCAACTTTCTACTTTGCTTTTATACAAACATAATTAGTTGGCAATCCTAAGGAATAACTTATTCAACTATCTCATTTTTTATTTTATGTCATGTAGAGTAGTAACTATATAGGTTGATTTTAGTGCATGTCGCATTGAGAATCTCCAAAAGAAATTCAAAGTGCCTATTATAGTGTAGGATTATTCCCATTTGTGACTGATTGTTTCTTGCAAGAGACGGAGATCAAAACTGTTCCAAAGTGCCATAACAGTATGTATTAGAGTGTTATGGTTTCCAATCAATATATCATTCTTCTCACGGAGAGTCTGGCATTGTGAACTTACTTTCGTTTGATTAGATTCTGACAAGATTTGGATATACAATCCCCTCAACGTCTTCGTGTTGTAATCGACCAACAGTGGAAACCATGTAATATCTTTTTCTAAAGAGTTAATATACTGATAAGGTATGTGAGTACTTTTCCTTGGGAGCAAGTCTTACACATGGTATTTGCTTATAGTAGGTATTTCAAAGGTAGTGGAACAACCCTGTAAATTTACATCTGAAGTCCTTATATCAAGCATTGCCCTGCGAGTTATCTGGGAGATATGGAAGAGGCGAAAGAAAAGAAAGTATGGTTGTAGTGACTCCTTGAACATGTGAATTATTAAGGTTTCAAAAACGCTGCACATTTTACTATTGTATAGGTTTTCGAAGATAATAATATTGTCTTCTAATTGACCTAAATTTGATTTCGATGTAAATCCTAAAGAATGACTGATTCAACAAAAAAGGAATTTTAAGATTACAATTTTTTTTCTTTCTAGGGGAATCAGATTGATAGGCAGACATGACGTAATTTCCTTTGTACCTATGTTGCGAAAGAGATACGTAGGATATATAATGTCCTATTGTGGTTCTCTGAAGTTGCAGATATCCGCTACAAAATTAAATATAAGTTTTTTCTTAGCACATAACTACATTTTTTTTAGATAGCAATAACATTTTTTTCATTCAAACTAACAAAAAAATAATGAAAATGACTCAATTTTTTTGAAACATCATATAGAAATTACAAAGATGATGTCGAAATAATCGTTAAATATTCATTTGGAAACTAAATATTCCTTCCTAGTCATGCAGGTTTCAAAATGAAGACAAATATCGCATACCAACATATAACACAATATGGATCCAACATCATTCAATAATCTTATGTACTTTAACCTTCAGGATTTAATATACTAAGCCTATTGATTATTTTTCTTGATAATCTTTGAGATAATTGTTGGCACAAAATTTAGCCAGACATAGTAAAAACACATTCACATTTGATCATGTTCTGTTTCTTGACACAAACAAACAAGTTTAATACTAGACTATCTTCTAGATGATTATCTTTCCAAAGTGTTAAGCCCCCTTATGTGAATTCGAACTCCAGTATTTCAATTAGGAAACTTCTTAAACATGTGTTCAGACTCTTAATTTTGGTATAAAACAAAACAAACCTTTTTTTGGATGAAACACATATCATTCAATTATATTAGCATAAGGTAGTTCACCTCCGCGCAAAGCGCAAGATTAACTTAGTTTATTTATATTATATAATATTATACTAGGTAAATTACCAGAGTTACACCAAGTGGTGAACTACATCATTAATCTACTTTTGAAGATTTTATAATATAAGTGTTTTCAAGAGGGTATTTATATACCATGGTTTAACGATATTTTTAATGCTTTTTCCTTAAGTGTAGTGTGTGTCCAAAAGCCTTTTTGTATTAATTTTTATGTAAGTTTCTCTTCATTTGCAGGAAATTCGTCTAAAGATGAATGCGGAAGTTTTTGAGCAAGAAATACAAAAAAGCTACTACCTACGGGGCCTGTGGCGGTCTGTCGAGCTTGTGACGACCCCTAGCTGGCATCATATTGAAGTTGATAAAGGAAGATGGGAAAGTATGACCTAAGTGTTGGCTTATGAAGTTCTTGACGGACCGTCATACCCACGACGGTCCGTCCTGCTGGTTCGTCGTGATGATCAGATTGTAGTCCCAGTTCTCAAATTCCAAGAAGTTTAAGTGTTATGGAACGGAGACCCTCGATAGACCGTCGTACTTTGAATGGTCTATCGTACCTGCCTTTGAGGGTAATGAAAAGTGAAGCAGAAGAATTTGTGAAGTATAGGATAACGGAGGCCATGACAGCCCGTCGTGTCCACGACGGCCCGTCACGAGGTCCGTCGACTCGGATGCATTTTGACAGATTTTTAGCAATTAGAGTCCTTCTTATATTAGTTTTTTTTTTATAGATAGTTGGAAAAACCTTGTTTTGGGGGTTAGATTCTTTGTTGGTTAGACACTTTGTTAGTAGACTCTTGGATATTAGACTTTGTGATTATTATAATTTTGGAGAATCTTTAGTCCTCGATTAATTTCTGTACTTGATACACATTTTCTCGAATTGATAGGTTGTGCGTTTAGTGATTAATCAAGTGAACTTCTGGAATTTATTCTTTCTCATTGAAGTAAATGCATGAATTCTTATATTACATATATGATTATTATGATTATAACTATGGGTAACTAAACTCCATAACTAGAGATGTAACAATCATGAGTGTATAATAATGTAAAATCTAACTAAAATAACAATTTTAGAATAGTGTCTTGCATGTATTGATAATTCTTTCATTTAGAAGTCATTTTAACGGATGGCCAACGTTAGAACTTGCCTTAATGCTAGTTGCCGGACCAAGGAGGTAGATAATAGGAAAAGGATTATCAACATAGATTTAGTGTATACTATCTAATAGGCTAGTATTGATTGGTATGAGGTAATAACTTAGTCAAATATCGAATACAATGCTTAATATGAGGTAAAGGTAAGGGCTAGTATAGCAACACAAGTAGCCTGACCAAGGTGCGGAGTGAACTTTTCTAGATGTCGGACCAAGGATTTAGAAATACATAACTTATAAATTTGCATGCAAGATACTAGGAAATAATTGTTATAGTTATAATTATCAAGTTAGGAACCTATGAGGAACACTTACACCCTAGTTACTTTTATTAATTGATTAAACTCCAAGGTTTCATTCTGTTAGTTGGTTACTTTAATTTACTTCTTTATCTTTATTAATTTAGAAATATAAACCAACCTTTTATTGTCATTTCTTTTCTAAGGAAATAATTGACTATATAATAGATATAATAGATTAAAGTTAAGTCTGAACTATTATCCACGTGGGAACGATCAAAACTTCATTAGTCAATATTTTCTTAATTTTGCTTTTTTTATTTTTGATTCCGGCAGAACTATCTTCCTTGTATGACAAATAAATGGAGAGAAAGAGAACCTTGTTTCCCTACGATCACGAATTAGAGCGTACACTACGCAACATGAATCAAAACTTGGGTATTAATGATGATGATCCAAAGTAGAACATCCCTACTCCGGTCGAAGTTCATGGTCACTTATTACCTGATAATACAGGTCAAAATCAACAAAAGGGACAAAATCCCGCTCAACAATCTCAAGAATACTACGGAGGCTATAAATAATATAGCAGACTCTAATGGGCCACTTGTCTTACCCTCTCTACCAAAAGGCCACACTTTGTGGTAACTAGTAGTCTGATTCAAATGCTCACTACCGGAGGTTGGTATTCAGGGCTACATTCTGAGGACCCACATGCCCATAGAGCTAAGTTAAGGGCAGAGTGTAAAAGTTGTGTAGGGTGGCCTGATTTGGATTATGATGTAATGGGGCTAAGAGTCTTTCCTATCTCACTGAAGAGAGAGACTGCTATTTAATTCACTAATCTCCCTTATAACTCAATTTTCACTTGTAACCAACTAAGGGACGTTTTCTTAGCATGTTATTACCCGGTCTCCAAGAAACAAAACCACAAAGACAGACTGAACAACTTTCAGGCACTACCAAGAGAGTTAGTTAGCAGTTCATGGTATAGATTCACCTCATTTTTCAGAAGCGTCCCCAATCATCGCATAGATAATGAGTCACTGAAGGAATACTTCTATGGGAAACAGGATAATAATAATAAAGCGGTCTTGGTTACTGTAGCAGGTGGTTCTTATGGGGAGTGCTTTATGCCGATATTGCTGAAAAGTTAGAGAAAATATCCCAGAATAATAAAGGTTGGAGTACTAGGAAGTCGGATACTGGGAGAAATACCTTCATAGTGTGATCCACTCACAACCCAGCCACAAAGGAGATTGATGAAGAGATGGCTCAGATGAGAAGTCAGCTTGGGTTGGTATTAAAACATTTCACTACGGTGTAGAAAAGATAAATGAAATTAACTACTTGTCTAAACCACCACCACCAAACTGTGAATGTTTTTATGAGGAGGATTCATATAAGGTAAATGAGCAGACGGGGGGGTTTTCGACCGAGTTCCCATGGCTCTAATCTTGAGAATAGGCTCCAAGGTCAAGGTAACCAAGGTCGGATCTATGGTAACTATAACCGTGAGGGTCATTATGTTCGAGAAGAAAATTACAACCGCGTGAAGAACTTCAATAGGGGTAACTATGGTAATAGAAATGATAGGAATGGGCCCTATGTTCCTCCTCAAAATCGTGAAGTTACTCCTAGGAATGGTGGAGGTAGTATGGAGAGAGTTGAGGATATGTTGCACAAAATGATGAGGAGGTTTGATCCTAGTGATGAGTATATTAAAGAGTTGAGGAGTGACTTAGCGGGAATTGAGAAGAAAGTCGATACACATGCTTTATTGATTAAGCATCTTGAGTTACAATTGGCCAAATTATCTGCCACTGTGAACACACGGCAATCGGGCACTCTTCCTAGCAACACTATCCAAAATCTGAAAAATGATGGACATTGTATGGTAATCACTTCTCACAGTGGTAAGCAAACCATTGACTCACCTATGACGTCTAATGAGAAAAAGCTAACAAAAGATAATGATAAAGTGATAGAGGTTAATGTTGAAGTAGAAGATAACACTGGAAAAGATGTTGAAGTGCCTAAAAAGGTTACTCTCATGCCTAGACAACCACACCTTTTTCCTCAAATATTAGTGAAAATGACCGAGGATGGTAAATATCGGCGTTTTATAACAATGTTGAAGGAGCTTTCTATAATTGTCCCTTTGGTAGAATCTTTAGAACAAATGCGCGGTTATGCCAAGTTTATGAAAGATCTGGTTACAACGAAAAAATCGGTCACTTTTGAGGATGATGATAGAATGAAGCATTGTAGACTTCTAACTCATATTTCTTCGTTTTAAATTGAACATCACCTCGATCAAGAGCCACGAATAATGAATCATACATTTCAATGCAATCGTTATCAAAATTCATTATCACTCCCACTTATGCTTCTACACCTAGACGTTTTTCTATTTGTGTCTTAGATAACTCACCAACTTTGTAGGATATAGCAGATACCGATTGGATCTCACCACTCTGCCTCATTGACCTATAAATGTTGAAGGTCACTTCCTCATTGTTTAATCGAAATTTCATTTGCCCCTTTTCCATATCAACTAAGGCTCTTACCGTATCAAGGAATGCCATCCCATGAATAATGGGCACTTCAAAATCGACTTCACAATCAATAATAACAAAATCTGCTGAAAATATGAATGACTCCACTTTTCCTAGCACGTCGTGGAGTATCCCTATAGGACTTTATTATTCGATCGACCATCAGTAGCCGCATCGGAGTGGGATTTGGATCACCCAAACCCAACTTCTTGTAAATCGATAGGGGTATGAGATTTATGCTTACCTCCAGATCACATAATGCTTTCACAAAATGTAATAACCCGATTGTACAAGGAATAGTGAACGCACCCGGAAAGGCTCCAAAGTTTGAACTAAAAGCTCTCCCACCTAATCTCAGGTATGAATTCTTAGGAAATGGTGACAATTTTCTGATAATCATTGCATTAGACCTGAATGAACAACAAGTTGTGATTTTGGTGAAAGTGCTAAAAAGGTTAAAAAGAACTATTGGGTGGACTATTGCGGACATTATTGGGATCCCTCCTTGTATTTGATCTCATAAAATCCAACTCATGCCCGATCATAAGACAAGTATTGATCACTAGAGATGCTTAAATCCACCTATGTAAGATGTCGTGAAGAAGGAAATCATTAAGTGGTTGGATGCCGAAGTAATCTATTCGATCGCCGATAGAAGTTAGGTACACCTTGTTCAGTGTGTACCTAAGAAAAGGGGAATGACTGTGGTCCCCAATGAGAAAAATGAACTTGTTCCAATGAGACCGGTTCTGGATGGAGGGTGTGTATGGATTACCGTAAATTAAATGCATGGACTGAAAAAGACCTTTTTCCTATGCCCTTCATGGATCAGATGTTGGATAGACTTGCTGGAAAAGGGTGGTACTGTTTTCTTGATGGATATTCGAGGTATAATCAGATTTCTATTGGACCAAAAGATCAAGAGAAAACCCTGTTTACTTGTCCATATGGGACCTTTGCGTTCAAGAGAATGTCGTTTGGGTTATGCAATGCACCCGCCACATTTCAGAGATGTATGATGTTAATATTCTCCTACATGGTGGAAGATACGATAGAAGTTTTTATGGATGATTTTTCTGTAATTGGTGAATCATTCGAGCGATGTTTGAACAATTTATATGAGGTCCTTTAGAGAAGTGAAGACTGCAGTTTAGTACTAAATTGATAAAAATGCCACTTCATGGTGAAAGAAGGTATTGTTTTGGGTCATTGCATCTTAGAAAAGGGAATAGAGGTTGATCGATCTAATGTCGAGGTAATAGAGAGACTTCCCCTACCTATCTCTGTAAAAGGTGTGAGAAGCTTTCTTGGGTATGCAGGTTTTTACCGGAGATTCGTAAAAAAAATTTCAAAAATTGCACATCCGTTGTGCAAACTGCTTGAGAAAGATTTTAAATTTTATTCTGATGAATCATGTCTTAGAGCATTCGGTGAGCTAATAGAAAAATTGATGTTTGCACCTATCTTATTTCTTCGGATAGGAACAGTCCATTTGAGGTGATGTGCGATGTTAGTGGTGTTTCTCCTGGTGTAGTATTCGGACAAACAAGAACAAAATCCTTCACCCCATTTACTATTTACTAAAGCCCTAAATGAAGATCAGAAGAACTACACACTGACTGAAAAAGAACTCCTTGCAATACTCCTTTCTTTTGAAAAATTCCGCTCCTATTTACTAGGTACTAAAGTTATAGTGTATACTGACCATTCAACATTGAGATATTTGATGGCAAAGAAGGATGAAAAACCAAGGTTGAGTCGTTGGGTATTACTACTACAAGAATTTGACTTTGAAGTGAGGGATAGAAAAGGGACCGAAAATAAAATTGCCAATAACTTGTCCCGACTAAAAGATGAAGCTATGAGAAAGTTAGGGGATAAGACTAATATTGATGTTACTTTCCCCGATGAGCATGTATTGGAAGCCTCACAAGACCTGATTCCATGGTTCGTAGATATCTCGAACTATATGGCTAGTGATATTATTCCATCAGACTTGTTCTTTCATCAAAGAAAAAAGCTCATGTACGATATCAAGAAGTTCTTTTGGTATGAACCTTATTTATGTAGGAGTTTTGCTAACGGGCTTATTCGGTGCTGTGTGCCAAAATTTGAGATGTTGAGTGTTTTAGAGGCATGCCATTACTAACCTGTTGGTGGACATCGTAGTGGTATCCGAACCGCTCATAAAATCTTACAATGTGGTTACTATTGTCCAACTCTTCATCAAGATTCTCATGAGTTTGCTAAAGCATGTGATAGATGCCAAAGAGATGGCGGCATTTTAAGAAAGCAAGAGCTCCCTCTAAACCCCATTCTTGTGATTGAGTTATTTGATGTTTGGGGTGTTGACTTTATGGGTCCTTTTGTGAGTTCTAATGGAATGAAGTATTTTCTAGTAGCGGTTGATTATGTATCAAAATGGGTGGAAGCTGTCGCCCTCGCAAAAAATGAAGGGAAGAGTATCACTGCGTTCTTAAAAAAGAGTATATTCTCTTGTTTTGGCACCTCAAGGGCAATTATTAGTGATGGGGGCTCCCACTTTTGCAACAGATTGTTCAAGGGATTATTGGAGAAATATGGGGTTCGCCATAATGTGTCCACTCCATACCATCCTGAAACTAGTGGGCAAGTTGAAGTGTAAAAGAGGGAGATCAAATAGATATTGTCAAAAAACAGTGAACGCTAGTAGAACGGATTGGTCAAGGAGGCTCGATGATGCTCTTTGGGCCTACCAGACAGCGTATAAGACTCCCATAGGTATGTCCCCATACAAACATGTATATGGGAAATCATGTCATCTTCCGGTTGAATTAAAACATAAAGCCATGTGGACAATGAAGAAGTTAAAAATTGATTGGAACGAAGCTGCGGAAAAATAGTTAACTGTGTTGAATGAAGTCGATGAATTTCGCCTGAAAGCTTATGAAAGCTCAGCCCTCTACAAATAAAAGATGAAGAAGTACCATGACCTCCAAATTGAAAAACGAGAGTTAATGGTTGGGGATTTCATGCTTTTATTCAATTCTAGGTTGCTCTTTATTCTGGGCAAGCTCAAGTCCAAATGGACTTGCCCTTACTTGGTTACCCAACTATTCCCTCATAGAGCAGTTGAGTTTGAAACTAAGGAGGGTGTGTGGTTAAAGGTGAATGGACAACGCATAAAAATCTATTTCGGGCATGCTGAATCAGCAAATGAAGTAATCGAGGCATACCATCTTGGTGAAGTCTGAGTAATCAAGTTTCTTTAGTCATGTCGCAACGTTAAATCAGGCGCTTGTTGGGAGGCAACCCAATACTTATAGTTTTTTCTATAGTAATGGTAGTATATTCTACTAATGGGTTTTAAATTTGTAGGCACAACACTAGGAAATTCTGCAGAAAATCACATTGCAACAGTCACTAACGGACACATCGATGGACCGTCACGCACGTGACGGATCATCACATGAATCCGTGGTGCCAGGTATGTCATTAATTTTTTTTCAAAACTAGGGCACACGTGACGAAATCAATGATGGACCGTCACATCTGCGACAAACCATCATCGGGGAATCGTTGCATCCCCAAGAATACTACAGAGGCTATGACAATATAGCAGACTCCGATGGTCCACTTGTCTTGCCCCCTCTACCACCAGGACACACCTTTGTGGTAACTAGTAACCTGATGCAAATGCTCACTTCTAGAGGTTTGTTTTTAGGGCTACGTTCTGAGGATCCACATGCCCATATAGCTAAGGTAAGGGCAGCGCGTAAATGTTTTGTAGGGAGGCTTGACTTAGACTTGGATGTAATAGGGCTAAGTGTGTATTCTCTCTCACTGACGGGAGAGGCTTCTATTTGGTTCACTAAGCTCCCTTAAAACTCAATTTTCACTTGGAACCAAGTAGGGGACGTTTTCTTAGCACGCTACTACCCGGTCTTCAAGAAACTAAACCATAAACACAGAGTGAACAACTTTTTGGCACTACCAGGAGAGTCAGTTAGTAGTTCTTGGGATATATTCACGTCGTTATTGAGAAGCGTCCCAAATCACCACATAGATGATGAGTCAGTTAAGGAAAACTTCTATCAGGGACCGGATGATAATAATAAAGCGGTGTTAAATACAAAAGCGGGTGGTTCCTATAGGGAGTTTCCTTATGTTGAGATTGTCGAAAAGTTAGAGAAAACTTCCAGGAACAATAAATCTTGGAGTCCTAGGAAGTCAGATACTGGAGAAATACCTTCGCAGTGCAATCAACTCACAACCCAGCCACAGATGAGATTCGTGAAGAGATGGATCAGATAAGAACTGAGCTTGGGTTGGTATTAAAACATATCACTGGGGTGCAGAAAAGATAAATGTATTTAACTACTTGTCTAAATTACCACCACCAAATGATGAATGCTATTATGTGGGGAATTCCTAAGCTGTAAATGAATAGCTGGGGGGTTTCCGACCGAGTGCCCAACCCTCAAATCAAGAGAATTGGATCCAAGGTCAAGGAAACCAAGGTAGGATCTATGGTAACTATAACTGTGAGGGTCATTATGTCCGAGATGGAAACTACAACCGCGACAACAACTTCAACAGGGGTAACTATTGTAACAGAAATGATAGGAATGGGCCATATGTCCCTCCTCAAAATCTTGAAGTTACTCCTAGGGATAGAAGAGATAGTATGGCGCGAGTTGAGGATATGTTGCACAAAATGATTAGGAGGTTCGATGCTAATAATGAGCACATTAAAGATTTAAGGAGTGATTTGGCGGGTATTGGGCAAAAAGTTGATACACATGCAATATAGATTAAGCAGATTGAGTTACAAATGGCCAATTATCTGCGACTGTGTACACAGGGCAACCGGGCACTCTTCCTAGCAACACTGTCCAAAATCCATAAAATGATGGACACTGTATGTCAATCACTAATCGGGGTTGTAAGCAGACCATTGACCCACCTATGCCGTCTAAGGAGAAAAAGGTGAAAAGAGATAATGTATATTGGTAGAGATTAATGGTGAAGTAGAAGATAACACTGGAAAAGATGTTGAAGTGCCTATAAAGGTAATTCCCATGCCTATACAACCACCACCCTTTCCTCAAAGATTTGTGAAAAAGACCGAGGATGGTAAATATCAGAATATTATAACAATGTTGAAGAAGCTTTCTATCAATGTCCCTCTGGTAGAAGCTTTAGAACAAATGCCCGGTTAATCAAAGTTGATGAAAGATCTGGTTAAAAAGAAAAGAACGGTAACTTTCGAGGATGATGATAGAATGCAGTATTATAGTGCTATTGCTACAAGATCTCTCTTACAAAAGAAAGAAGATCCGGGTGCGTTCACTATTCCTTGTAAAGTCGGGTCATTAAATTTTGCGAATGCGTTATGTAATCTGGGGGCAATTATCAATCTCTTGCCCCCCTCAATTTACAAGAAGATGGGTTCGGGTGACCCAAATCCCACTGCGATGTGACTAATGATGGCCGAACGAACGGTGAAAAGTCATATAGGGATACTCCATGATGTTCTAGTAAAAGTTGAGTCATTCATATTTCCGATAGATTTTGTTATTCTTGATTGTGAACTTTTAAAGTGCCTATTATTCTTGGGAGGCCATTCCTAGCTACGGGTAGAGCCTTAGTTTATATGGAAAACGGGGAGATGAAATTTTGGTTGAAAAATGAAGAAGCAACCTTCAATATTTGTAGGTCCATGACGTAGAGTGGTGAAGTCCAATCGGTATCTGCTATATCCTACAAAGAAAAGATGAAGAATGACCCTGACCTAAAAAGTGAAAAACAAGAGTTTATGGTTGGGGATTTGGTGCTTTTAGACAATTCTAGGTTGTGTTGACTTCCGGGAAAGCTCAAGTTCAAATAGACGAGCCATTACTTTATTACCCAACTATTCCCTCATGGAGCAGTTGAGTTAGAAACCAAGGAGGGTGTGCGGTTTAAGGTAAATGGACAACGAATAAAACTCTATTTTGGGCATGCTAAATAGGTTAATGAAGTGATCGAGGCATACCATCTTGATGAAGGCTGAGTAATCAAATGTCTTCAGTCGTGCCGCGATGTTAAATCTGGCGTTGGTTGTGAGGCAACCCAATACTTATAGTTTTTATTTTTCGTAATGGTAGCATTTTCTACCAATGTGTTTTAAATTTGCAGGCACATCACCAGGAAATTCTGCAGAAAATCACTCTGCAACAGTCAGTATCGGACACATCGACGGACCATCACGCACGAGACAAACCGTCGCATGAATCCGTTGTGCCAGGTACGTCTTTCAATTATTTTCAAAACTAGGTCACACGTGACGGAACCAATGACCGACTGTTGACCCTGCGACATAACATGGCCGGGGACTCGTTGCATCAATAATGAGCATACCCGACCCGACCCGATTGGGGTAATTTAAAAAATTGGCAACCTATAAAAACCCCACCCCTTCATTTCACCCATTTCCTTCTCTCTCTCTCCAATTTCCCTCCCTTTTAAACTTCCTAATTCCTACCTCTCTTCTCTATCAATTGATCACTTCCCCACTTCCCCAAATTCGTAAAATCTACCCTCTACTAGTCGGAGTGTGCTGTTATGTATCTGTTATTGCTAACCGAGTACTTTCCTCGCTTGTTTTTCTCAATTTCCCATGTGCGTGTCTCTGATTTCTACCCATTTGCATAGCATTTTTGTTTATCAATTAGGCCACTTCCCCTAATTCTTAAAATCTACCCTCTACTAGACGGAGTGTGCTGTTATGTATCTGTTGTTGCTAACCGAGTACTTTCCTCGCTTGTTTTTCTCAATTTCTCATGTGCGTGTCTCTGATTTCTACCCATTTGCATAGCATTTTTGTTTATCAATTCGTATTAGCCTATTTATTTTTGGTAGGTATTCATGCTTTGATCAAATTTTGTCTTACCTAGGTTAAGAATCCTTAAATTGCATTGTTAACACTCTAGAAATAGGTTCTTTAACATTGCTCATTTGTTAGATATTTTGGTTAGACACATGTAGGTTAACACTAAAGATTCCATTTGGGTCATAGGGGAAGATTGTGGCATCCCCAGTTCTGTTAGTGAATAATAGAACGAGACCCCGATGACGGACTCTTGTACCCACGATGGACCGTCATAAGGTTTGTTGCAACACCCCCAACACCTCGCTGTCAAATTTTCTCCAAGTGTCCACCAACGGACACCTGCGACGAACCGTCATTACCATGACGGTCCTTCCTGCACTACTGTTCTGGTTGTTAGAGACCCTTTTCCTAAGGGTCTCCCACTTTTTCTAAGTGTCCTCTTATGGACATCTATGACGGACCGTCATACCCTCGACGGTCCGTCGTGCACAACCGTTCAGGTTGTCGTCTCCCACTTTTTCTAAGTGTTCTCTTATGGATATCTACGACAGTTCATCCTGCACAACCGTCGTGATGGTCTAAGACCTCTCTCTTAATGGTCTCCACGACGGACATCGACGACGGACCGTCATTGTCACGAAGGTCCGTTCTGCTTATCAGTCATACTAGTCAGAGACTTTCCTTCAGGGGTCTCCACATCAACATAGTTGAAGTAAGAAATGACAAACTCCATGAGAGTCCATAGTACTCATGACGAGACGTCTTATGGTCCGTCATGTTTTACTGATTACTGCAGAAAAGTCATTAAAGCTTAGCATTTATATTTATTTTGTTTCGTTTTTGCTCATCTTGTTTGCTCCTTCTCGTACTAATATTGATTGTTTACATGGACTATCAATTATGGCACCAAAACAAGATCGAGTTTACTCACGTGGGCGATCAAAGTCTGTCGCCCCGTCTTCTTGCCTGGTCATTGGCTCTGATGATGAGCGTGACCCCGAGTACGTGCTCGAGGCACTGCCACTGCATCACGAGCTGCACGTGCTGCAAGAGTTACACCCAAAAAGGTTGCGTGCAGCGTAGTCACTGCATCCCAGTCTGATGAGGAGCGCACACTGACCGGCACACCTTCTGGGTCAGCTACTTATGACGAAGGAGCATTTGGCTTCTTAGGAGTTTCTTGGTCGGAGGAAGACTCTGCGTCTGTTGAAGTCCCTGCACCCGCCACAGCTACAACGTTTACCTTGTCTGATGAGGCTGATAGTTATTAATCAACTCCTGGCTCACCAATTGGTGCTCTAACCCCGATTGACGACCAGCCCAACCGGTGGTGTGTCAATGGGCTGTATCAAGTTTATTCAGACGCAAAGTTTCTTAATGATAAAGGAGTCATGAAACAGACCCTTACATTGGAGAGGCGGGTCTCTACAGGAAGTCTCCCAACTATCTCAGAGATCCACAATCTCTTCACCTGACACCGACTGGAGTGGACAGCGCATTCTTTTGACCATTATAGTGAAGAGTTGGTCCGAGAGTTCTACACCTCATACGTGACTACTCTCAGATCACATATTGATAGGCGGGATGCCCCATCCAATCATGCCCCACTTGACCAAGTCGGAGTACGTGGAATTCATGTTGATATCTCCTTGCCTTCCATCTGCCGATATCTATACGGCATGAATGTTAATGCCAACCGGACCCCTCTCACAACCGAGTTTAACTACCGGTGGAAAATTGTTAAAGATGGCCAATTATTGTGTGAGCCATCGCTGAGAGAGACCACAAAGAGGTGGATGACCCTGCACTTTTCTATTGATGGAGAGGGTGCCGACTGGATAACCGAGCAGAAGGGAGCCATCAAGAATGCTAACCTGACCTTTACAGCTAAGTTCTTATGGCTTCAATGACAACCAGGTTTGAGGTGGACTTTGCTTGGCTTATGGAGGTGTTCATGCACGAGAGGGCTTTTAAGGTCACAACTACTTACCCTTTTCCGTGCATGATATTTTCTTTATGCAGGTCCACAGTTGTGCCCATTTGGCACATTGATCAGCTCAAGACTCCGCTGCGCACTTTTGATATTAGCCTCATCAAGGATGAGGCCAATGAGTTGCCTCCATGGAGAGGGCCCCGTCTAGAGTTGACTCCACTTTGAGACAATCAGGATGATACGGTAGCACAGGCTACGCAGGCTGCATCTGAAACCACATACATTGCCCCGGTCGAGTCTATCCCGGGTAGTAGCACTGCCCCGAGCTCCTCTCGCTCAGCCCCTTTCTCCGCTCTAGTCCCGCTTGCTAGGGTCCAGAAACTAGAGGCACAGAAAGCTACACTTTTACATCGTATCGAGCCTTGGATGCAGAGGTCTATTCATAAGGCAGAAAAGCACTTGGAGTGGAAAATGGTCCAGCACACAAAGTAGAAAATCTCTGAGGTTTATGAGATCTTGGACACTTTTGAGTTGCGGGTGCTAGCCCGGCCAGCCCCTCAGGTTGACGTATCGACCCTTTAGGCTGCAGTCGAGAGACTTCGAGCAGACATTGATATGATCCTAGAGGCTAGGGTTCTTGAGTCTGAGGCCCATTCTACAGAGCCTGTTGAGGACACAGTGATGGCAGCCTTATTCACCACTTCTAAGATTCAAATAGCTCCCCCTCGAGAGCATGACAAGAGGCGTAATGGTCGAGAGAAGGATGAGGCAAGAGCACGAAAGAAAGAGCGTCGTGAGATGGAGGATGCAAGGAGAGCCTTGCTTGTTGATGAGAAGGCGCATCGGATGAGGGCTGTAGCGTCAGCTGCAGGGGCATCTAACTCCAGAGATGTGGCAATAGATGGAGGCACTGCTAGTAGTGTTGTTGCTGATGAGGACACTACTGAGAGTGTCCGGACTACTGAGGTAGTAGGTTCCGGGGAACCGGACCCACCAATTTGTTGATCGTCGGTGCTTTGCGCCCTAGGTTTGCTTCACCTACCACTCTCGTATTTAATTTTTTTTTATTCATTGGGGACAATTGCGTGTCATTTTATTGGGGGTGGGGTAAATTGAAAGTGAGTGCTAGGGTGATGCTTTGGTAGCGCAATTCACTATCCTCTTTTTGGGTTTTCTTGCCTGTGTTCTTTTTCCCTTAGAGACTTGTTATTTTTGTTGTTGAACTTGCATGTCTATATCTTGTGTACTCAGTTTAACTCTGAAGCATAATGGCTAAAATGATATCCGGATGGAATGAAAATGTGCATGACTAGGCATAGTAATTAATAATTGTGTGGCTCTAAGCATGACATATAGATACACCACTGCATGAACCTAAGCCTAAAATTTGAACTAGGTGTCTAATAATCTTGTAGAGTAATGAGATGTCAAGAGAGTGTGAGGAAAATTTGAATAGTCCTCTATTTGTACTGAGCTAGAACTTGCCTATTTAGTCCTGCTAAAAATAAGTTGTAATAGATAATTAGGAAAGGATTATAGGCCCTTGTTCAATATAGCCCATTTTTAGCCTAAAAAACAAATGAAATTAATCCTTCTTTGAACCAAATGATTTGAGCTTAAACTAGACCTTTCTTTTTGACCCCAACTGATCTTTTCTGGGAATAATGCGTCCCTCCTTGGACATGTGCACCTCAGCTTATACCAAAAGCATAAGTTGAGGGTGGCTAATGTAGTAAACAACCTTTTTGTGGCCCTGACTCAACTTTTGGTATTGTGTACTTTGACTCATGGCAAAGCCATGAGTTGAGGTGGCTATTATGAGGAATTCTATGGAAAGTGGGGTTGAAAGAACAAAGAGAGAGAAAGAACAAAAGTAAAGTGACTCAAGAACCAACTGAAACAAAAGTTAAATTAAAAAAATAAAATAAATACAAGCAAGAAAAGAAGAGAGTCACTTACACAAATGAAGAAAGAGGGGAAAATAGCAAGTGAAATTGGGCAAAATAAAATGAAAAAAATTGGTATAATTAGCCGATATGTCAAGGAGGGCAAAAAGTCAGCAAATTATACCTAAATATACCCTACCTGACTCTGAGCCTATGTTACAAGCTATGAAAGTCCTATCATGATGCTAAATGTTGTATAGAGAACTTAAAGTACTGAAAATAAGGGCAAGCTTATGGCAATATGTATGAATGAGTTGTGAATTTGTTATGAGAGTGAGTGTTGAAAAGTAATCCAGATACTCAAACTGAAATCATTGTGTGAAAAATGAGGATGTTGTTTTGAATTGAGGAAACTAGTTGCAATGCCGGAAATATTAGCACCTCGATGAGAAATTGAAGAGGATAGGTGTCAGTGCGTGGTGAGTCTATGTCATGGTCTGATTCCACATAATTCAACCCTAATAGTGATAAAATGCATAAATATGATGAGACTTATCGGGATTGAAAGCTAAATGATTGCGAAAGATAAAACACTAATACTACTGTACAAAGATTTTGTAGTGAGTGATAGTGCGTCGCTTGAGGACAAACAACGAATTTAAGTTGAGGGTGTTTATATATCATGGTTTCATGGTATTTCTAATGCTTTTTTCTTAAGATTAGTGTGTCCAAAAGCCTTTGTGTATTGATTTTTATGTAAGTTTCTCTTTATTTGAAGTAAATCTGTCTAATGATGAACGTGGAAGTTTTTGAGCAAAAAAATGCATAAAGTTACCACCCACGGAGCTTATGACGGTTCACTGTGCCTGTGACGGTCCGTAGGTGGCATCGTAGTGAAGTTGCTGAAAGAAGATGGGGAAGTCTGACCAAGTGTGGGGTTACAAAGCGCATGACGGGCCTTCATAGTCATGACAGTCCGTCCTGGTGGTTCATCGTGATGATCAGAGAAGTAGTCCCAGTACCCAAATTCCTAGAGTTTAAGTGTTATGGAACGGTGACCCTCGATAGACCGTTGTGCTTGTGAAGATCTGTCATACCTCTGTCGAGGATAATGAAAAGAGCAGGAGAATAATTTGCAAAGTATGAGACGACAGAGTCCATGACGGTCCATCGTGACCACGATGACCCAATGCGAGGTCCGTTGACCCAGCCACGTTTTGACAGATTTTCAGCAAATAGAGTCCTTCTTTGATAAGGTTTTTCTTATTTATAAAAAGTTCAAAAAACCTTGTTTTGGGGGTTAGAATCTTTTTTATTAGACACTTTTATGTTAGATTCTTTGTTAGTAGATTTTTATTATTACACTTTGGATTGTTACACTTTTCTCTAGAGTTGTTTGTTGGTGATTTTGTTGATTAATCAAGTAAATATGTGGATTTTATTCTTTCTAATGGAAGTAAGTGCATGAATTCTTATATTATATATATAAATATTATGATTATGACTATGGTAACTAAACTTCATAACTAGGGTTGTGGGAACAATAGGTGAATAATGAGGTTAAACCTAACTAATATAACAATTCTAGAAAAGTTTCTTGCATCTATTGATAATTCTTTCATTTAGAGCTCTTTTTAACAGATAGCCAACGTTAGAAGTCGCCTTAATGGTACTTGCCGGACCAAGGAGGTAGATAATAGGAAAATAATTATCAACATAGATATAGTGTATGCTATCTAATAGGCTAGTATTGATTGGTACAAGGTAAAAACTTATTCAAATATCGAATAGAATGCTTAATATGAGGTAAAGGTAAGGGTTAGTATAGCAACACACGTAGCCGGACCAAGGTGCGGAGTGAAATTTTCTAGATGTCGGACCAAGGATTTGGAAATACAAAACATATAACATTGCATGCAAGATACTAGGAAAGAATTGTTATGATTAGAATTATCAAGTTAGGAACCTATGGGGAACACTTACACCCTAGTTACATTTATTAATTGATAAAACTCCAAGGTTTCATTATGTTAGTTGGTTACTTTAATTTATTTATTTATCTTTATTATTGTAGAAAAAAAAACCCTTTTATTGTCTTTTCTTTTCTAAGGAAATAATTGACTAAATAATAGATATAATAGATTAAAGTTAAGTCTGAACTATTTTCCTCGTGGGAACGATCCCAACCTCATTAGTTGGGTTCTTTACTTGATACGACCGTTTTACTTCTTATTTGAGAAGTAAGTTTGAGTGTATCACATGCTACAAGAGCTACGCCCAAAAAGGTGGAGTCTGGCGTAGTCACTGCCTCCCAGTCAGATGAGGAGCGCACACTGACCGGCACACCTTCTTGGACAGCTACACATGAAGAAGGAGCGTCAGGATCCTTAGGAGTTTCGTGGTTGAAGGATGCCTCCGGGTCCGCCGAAGTCCCTGCCCCCGCCACATCTGCACAGTATGCCTCCTTTGATGAGGTTGACAGTCGTGATTCCACTCCAGGCTCATCGACTAGTGCTCTACCCCGGTTGCCGTATAGCCCAACCAATAGTGTGTCGACGGGCAATATCAAGTGTATTCCGATGCCAAGTTTTTAAATTATAAAGGCGTGATGACACAGACCCTAACACTGGAGAGGCGAGTCCTTACGGGAAGTCTCCCCACCATGCCAGAGATCCACAATCTCTTTACTAGAAACCGGCTGGATTGGACAACTCATTCTATAGGCCGTTATAGTGAGGAGTTGGTCCGAGAGTTGTATACCTCTTACGTGGCTACTCTCAGATCACAGATAGATAGGCGGGCTGCCCTGCCAAACAGGCCCTACTTGAGCATGTCAGAGTATGTGACATTCAGGTTGATAACTTCCTATACGCCATCGCCGGTATCTATACGGAAAGTATGTTGATGCCAACAGGACTTCTCTCACCGCCGAGTATGACTACTAGTGCAAAATTGTAAAAGATGGCCAATTCTTGAGTGAGCCATCGCTGAGAGAGACCACCAATAGGTGGATGTCCCTGCACTTTTCTGTTGATGGAGAGGGTGCCGACTGGGTAACCGAGCCAAAGGGAGACATCAAGAAGGCTAACTTGACCTTCACGGCTAAGTTCTTATGGTTGATTATCCGCCACTTCCTTTCCCCCACAACCGTTGATAATATAGTCACATGGGATCGTGCAGTTCTTATGGAGGAGATGATAGGCGGTTTTGAGGTGGACTTTGCTTCGCTTCTATAGGCGGTCATGCACGAGAGGGATTTCAAGGTCACAACGACTTACCATTTTCCGTGCATGATAGTTTCCTTATGCAGGTTCGCAGGTGTGCAATCTGTCACATTCATCATCTCAAGACTCCACTGGGCACTGTTGATATCGTCCTCATCAGGGATACGGCCAATGAGTTTGTTCCACGCAGAGGGCCTCGTCCAGAGTTGCCTCAACTTGGTGAAAATCTTGCTGATACGGTAGCACATGCTTGCATGGCTACGCAGGCTGCTTCTGAAACAACTGACACAACCCCGATCATGTCTATCCCTGGTTGTAGCACTGCCCTGAGCTCCTCTCCCTTAGTCCCTTTCCCCGCTCTTGTCCCACTTTCTAGGGTCTATAAACTAGAGGCACAGATGGCTACACTTCTACATCACATCCAGCCTTGGATGCAAAGGTCTTTTTCTGAGGCAGAAGAGCGCTTGCAGCGTAAATGGTCCAGCACAGAGAGCAGAAGATCGCTGAGGTTCATCAGCGCTTGGACACTTGTGAGTTGCGGGTGCTAGCCCGGCCAGAACTTCAGGTGATCATGTGGAACCTTCAGGCTACGGTCGAGAGTCTTAGTGCGGACATTGATATGATCCTAGATTCTAGGGTGCCTGAGTCTAAGGCCCCTTCTAGAGATCCTGCTAAGGACATAATGATGGCGGCCTTATTTGTCACTTTTGAGATTCCACCTCCTCATCCTCGAGAGCATGATAAGAGGCGGAAGGGTAGAGAGGAGGATGAGGATAGAGCACGGAAGAAGGAGCGCCGTGAGATGGAGGTTGCGAGGAGAACCTCGCTTGCTGATGAGGAGGCGCGTCGGATCAGGGATGTAGAGTCAGTTGCTGGGGCATCTAGCTCCAGAGATGTGGCCATAGAGGGAGGCACTGCTGATAGTGTTGTTGCTGATGAGGACACTACTGAGGGTGTCCAGACTACAAGGGTAGTGGGTTTCGGGGAACCAGATTCACCAACTTGCTGATCGTCGGTGCTTTGCCCCCTAGATTTGCTTCACCTACCACTCTCGTATTTCTTTTATTTTATCAATTGGGGACAATTGCATATCTTTCTGTTGGATGTGGGGTAAATGGAAAGTGATTTCTAGGGTGATGTCTTAGTGACCCTATGTCACTATCCTTTTTTGGAGTTTTCTTGCTTATATTCTTTTTTCCAAGATACCGATTATTTTTATCGTTAAATCGGCATGTCTATATCTTGTGCACATAGTTTAACTCTGAAGCATGATGACTAAAATAACATCCTGATTTAATGAAAATAATGCATGACTAGGCATAGTAATTGATAAAGGTGTGGCTATAAGCATGACATAGAGATACACCACTGCATGGCCCTAAGTCTAAAATTCAAACTTGGTGTCTGATAATCTTGTAGAGTAATGAGATGTCAACAGAGTGTGAGGATTATTTTAATAGTCCACTATTTGTATTGAGCTAGAACTTGCCTTGTTGGTCCTGCTAAAAGTAAGTTGTAATAAACAATTAGGAAAGGATCATAGGCCCTTGTTCCATATAGCCAATTTTTTGCCTAAATAAAAAAAGAATGAAATCAATCCCTCTTTGATCCAAATGATTTGAGCTTAAAATAGACCTTTCTTTTTTCACCCCAACTGATCTTTTCTGGGAATAATGTGTTGGCCCTGGTCCCTTCTTGGACATGTGCACCTCAGCTTATGCAAAAAACATAAGTTGAGGGTGGCTAATGCAGTAAACAACCTTTTCATGGAGCTAACCCAACTTTGGGTATTGTGTACTATCATGGCAAAGCCATAAGTTGAGGGTCGCCCTTATGAGGAATGCTCTGGAAATTGGGGTTGAAAGAACAAAGAAAGAGAAAGAACAAAAGTAAAGTGACTCAAGAACCAGTTGAAAGAAAAGTGAAATATATAAAAAAAATACAATAAATACAAGCTAGAAAAGAAGAGAGTCACTTACACAAATGAAGAAAGAAGGGAAAATATCATGGTGAAAGCATATTAGAAATTGGTCATACTAAAATGATAAAAAGTTGTATGTTTAGCCGAAAGTCAAGGAGGGAAAAAAGTCACTAAAGTATACCTAGATATACCCTACCTAACCCTGAGCCTATGTTTCAAGCTAAGAAAGTCCTATCATGATACTAAAAGTTGTATAGAGAACTAAAAGAAGTGAAAATAAGGGCAAGCTTATGGCAATATGTATGAAAGAATTGTGAATTTTATCTGAGAGTGAGTGTTGAAAAGTAATCCTTATACTCAAACTGATTCCACATAATTCAATCCTAATAGTGATAACATGCATAAATATGATGAGTCTGATATGGATTGTTAGCCAAATGATTGCGAAACCTAAAACATGGATACTATTGCACAAAGATTTTGTAGTGAGTCGTAGTGCGTCGCTTGAGGACAAACAACGAATTTAAGTTGAGGGTGTAATATACCGTGGTTTCACGGTATTTTTAATGCTTTTTCCTTAAGTTTAGGGTGTGTCCATAAGCCTTTTTTTGTTGATTTTTATGTAAGTTTCTCTTTTTTTGCAGCAAATCTATCTAAAGATAAACGCGAAAGTTTTTGAGCAAAAAATGCAGAAAAGTTACACCTACGGGGCCTGTGACGGTCCGTCGAGCTTGTGACAACCCGTAGGTGGCATTGTAGTGATGCTTCAAAAAGAAGATGGGAAGTCTGAACTAAGTGTGGGATTACGAAGTTCATGACGGACCGTCATAGCCATGATGGTCCGTCCTGCTGGTTTGTCGTGATGATCAGAGAGTAGTCCCAATACCCAAATTCCAAGAAGTTTAAATGTTATGGAATGGAGAACTCGACGGACCATCGTGCTTGGAACGGTCCGTCATACCTACCTACGAGGCTAATGAAGAGAGCAACAGAAGAATTTGTGAAGTATAAGATGACGGAGACCATGACGGCTCATCGTGACCCCAATGGCTCGTCACGAGGTCCGTCGACTCAGATACGTTTTGACAGATTTTCAACGATGATATTCCTTCTTTTATTTTTTTTTATTTATAAATAATTGGAAAAACCTCGTTTTGTGGGTTAGAATCTTTGTTGGTTATACTCTTTGTTAGTAGACTGTTAGATATTAGACATTGTGATTATTATAATTTTAGAGAATCTTTAGTCCTCGATTAATTTCAGTAATTGATACACTTTTTCTAGAATTGATTGTTGGTGTGTTGTTGAATAATCAAGTGAACTTCTAGAATTTATTTTTTCTCGTTGAAGTAAGTGCATGAATTCTTATATTACATTTATTAATATTGTGATTATGACTATGGGTAACTAAACTCCATAACTAGGGTTGTAGTTGTAGGAACCATGAGTGAATAATGAGGTAAAATTTTACTAAAATAACTATTCTAGAATAGTGCCTTGCATGTATTGATAATTCTTTTGTTTAGAAGTCTTTTTAACGGATGGCCAACGTTATAACTCGCCTTAATGATACTTGCCAAACCAAGGAGATAGATAATAGGGAACACTTAAACCCTAGTTACTTTTATTAATTGGTTAAACTCCAAGGTTTGATTCTGTTAGTTGGTTACTTTAATTTAGTTAGTTATCTTTATAAATTTAGGAATACAAACCCCCTTTTATTTTATTTTTGTGTGTGTGTGTGTTGTGCGTGTTTGCGTGTGTACGTGTGTATGTGTGGGGGGGGGTGGGGGGTGGGTGGGTGGGTGTGGTTTATTTTCTATATAAGTCTTGCTTACTGTGTCTTTATGTTTTCTACCAAATATGTGGCAATACTATTATTTCAATTTTTTCTTTTTACTTTGTCTAGTTCTAAAATTTTTATAGTATTATTCTGCCATATTTTATTATCAAAAAAAATGTGTATATTGTTTTAGTTCTGTTAATTTACTCACTATTTTTCAATTTTTGCTCTATTTTATACAGAATCCATTACTCTTTGATTTAGTGCATTTTATAGTTGGTGATTTCGTTTTCTTTTTGTTCGTAATTTCATGTATTTTTAACATTGTTAACATTATATAGGAAACCAGTCCACGTATGTATCCACCTAGTTTTGCTTCACATCGAATGTAATTGTACTCATCACAAACAAAACTGATAAACATACATTAAAGGATACAACAACAGTCTTAGCAAAAATCAAGCTCACCGATAAATATATTATAAAGAATGGTTTGTAGTAAATCCTAACCCTTCTCCTTCATTCATCATGCATTCTTTGATTTTATTCTAATTTGAATTCTCTTTTTATTATTCTTTCTCTACCTCTTGCAGAAACTTATGTTCTCTTCCAGTCGGAGAGGTTAATCACAACAACCTAGTTGGATTTGCTAGAGCAGGTGGTGGTGGTATACCTTCCCTTCATGTTCATGATCCACTTCAATCAGCTCGTGGGCAAGAGGTAGTACCAAATGGAATATTTATTGAATTTATGGCGAGGCCTTGTGATACTCTACCTTAAAGAACTAAGGAAGTAGATAAATAAGAGATTGGTGGATGTTATTTATCGTATCCCACAACATTCTTAACTCCAAAACCTCGGACATGGAAACATGGAGAATTGAAACCTCATGTAGGTAGAATAGCATTAGAAAATGAAAATGAAAAAAATCTAGGTTGATAGATGAACATTACCGTGATTCTCCCTACTTGATATTGTAGTTCTCAAAGTTTCCATGTGTGTCTTAGGAACATCCACCAACTTATTATATACTTACCACCTCTATTTTAATATAGTGTTTCGCAATGCCACAACATAAATATCATAGCTCTTCCATTTGGAGCTAACTCTGGCCCACGAGCTGATGGAAGTGGATCATGAACAGAAAGGGAAGGTATACCACCACCACCTACTCGAGCAAATCCAGCTCCCTGTAGTTATTACCTTCTCGCTCTGGAAAAGAAGAAAGTTGCTACCAGAGTTAGAGGAAGAAAAAAAATTTGATTTCAAATTAGCACGAAATACAATCATACCTTAGGAATACAAGAGCAATGTTACCTATATTGGAGATCATGCTTTGCGATATAGGTTATAGTAACTTTTGCTTTTCTAAGAGTGTTGTTGTATCATTTGGTATAAGATTATCAGTTTGCAATATGATAGGTATAGTTGCATTTGATATGTCGAGAAAAATAACACAAGTATCAATACTAGTCATGCTTGAGGAATTTAGGAGAACTATCTACTTTTAGTGTACTAAACTCAGCTTTACGAATTACCAAACTCCTAAAAGTTTTAACTCTGATAGGAGAAGTAGATAGTAAAGGTAGCATTTTCTTGTTTGAAGATGTAGTTCTCTCTTTCATATCTGAGTAAAAAATAATGTACAGATGAAAATACTAAATTTTACATCAAATCAATAAAAAGATGTGGTAAGTTTTTTTAAAAAAAATTGATGGAAACAACCTAATGAATCTCTTCATCCAATAGATATACCAAAGATCCTTCTCAAAGTTAACCTGTTGAGTTTTGTCACTGCTTGAAGGAATCATCCAACTTAATGAGGCAAATAATTAATTTATCTCCATATCAGGATACTCAGACTTGAGATACTTTTTAACTTAAATCTTACTTCGAAAATATTTTTGTTTCCACCTTTCAAAGCCTGAAAATACTTAGGAAGATCTAAATATCTATTTTTAAATGTTCCTAAACCTGTAACTATTTTTCCTACCCAAAAACCTCTATTAATTACCATCATTTGTGCAATCTACAAGACCATAGGGTTAACATTCGTCAAATCGCACTTTGAAAAAAGGATAAATCATTGATTCTAGATATACTTCCATTATAAATAGTGTACGACTCTCCTAACCTCATCATTGGCTAAAATTTAGCGAGAAAGTCTTACTCTATTGATAATGATCAAACCACATTTTTTGGCTAAAAATAAAAAAAGAAATGTTGGATGTCCTCGTTAGAAAGCAAACAATTTTTGGATATGAAATAACTATTAGAGACAGAAAATAGTAATAAAATGAGAAAAGAGAAAAGTTGGGTCTACTCTAAATGAAAACAAAACAAATGTCCTTCAGATGAAGATAAATGTATGACCTTTCAGCATAACCTACAGACGCATTATCCTCCCATTGGAAAAAAAGATAAACAAAAAATACATCAAACTTGAGCAACAGAATGTTCGTGTATAATGGTATCATGCTTGACATAAAAACCTGAAGCTTCAAGTCACCTTTAAGGTTAAATTTTTAATATTGTTCAACCAATATTACAAAGGTACTTAGTTTAAAGAATAGATTCAACCACAAGAAACTTAAATCCTGCAAAAAAAAAAAACTAAAACAAATTATAAATAACAAATTAAAAAAAATTCTCAAAGAAGAAAATCGATTCCACTAAATGAATAGTGTCAATAAGAAAATTCTTCCCTTCAAGTGTTCGAGATTAACATAATGTATCCTCTCAAAATATAATGATTTTACTCATCGGTATATTGGTACCTCAAATCGCGGTGTCAGGAAACAATCAAGAATAGTAAAGTACTCAAAGAATAGTAGATTTAGAAGAAAAAAGAAGAGTCTAGAAAGTCCTTATTCGTTATTGAAAAATAAGAGGAAGCCCTTCTATATATCTACAACAGAGAGTAGTGCAAACACATTTTTCTTATGCCTTATCCGAAAGGTTACATTCTTTAAAAAAAAATTAATTACTTTCGAATAGTCACAACTTTCTGAAAAAGTCATAATTTTCATAAAAATTAAAATTGATCACAAAATTTGCAACTTTTCATAAAAGTCACAACTCGTTAGAAAAGTCAAAACTCTTTATTAAAGTGACAACTATTCATTTTCATTCAAAACATTGAAAATAAACAATTACTTGTGGAATTAGATTAATTGTGGCCTTGAAGGGTTCTTTTTAATAGATCATACAACAGTACAATACTAATATGGTCTCAAATCCTTCCAATAGGTACAAACTTATGGTTTTGATGAATGAAGGATAAGAAATAAATTTTCTTTCAGAAAGGCAGTATGTAGAAGCACAAAAATTACCAATCTCAGTATTTACATTAAGCTTTTCAAAAACCATTTCTTTAGGAATAAAATTCCTTGGAAGAAAATATGTTAACTACATCACATTTTTGGTTTCCACCCATTAATGCTTTGTTTTGAATTTAATTCATCCCTAATTTTAGAAACGGTAGTTGGCAGTTATAATTAAATTGATTTTGTTTCACCCCTAATTTAGAAAAAAAATAGCTTGACAATATATTTATTCAACTTACTACTACTGAGAA
Organism: Solanum neorickii; assembly: GCA_027704865.1. Lineage (NCBI taxonomy): Eukaryota > Viridiplantae > Streptophyta > Magnoliopsida > Solanales > Solanaceae > Solanum > Solanum neorickii. The sequence continues at coordinate 9,505,591 of JAKWJC010000368.1, read as the reverse complement.
AGGATAGTTTCATTTATAATATGTAGTTAATAATAGTTAGCGTTATAATTTGATCACCCTTTGTAAAAAGAATATATTGTTCAATTAAGGTGTAACACCGCAAAAAATAATTCGAACTAAGACTCGTACCGTTCATCGTAGTGAGTGAGATTTTACCAAGGAATAAATTTTTTTATAATTATTAAGGTCCGTTCACTAAATTTAGCACTTCATTCCAAGAATAAATAAATTAGAAATAACAAAAATCTTGAAATTGGAGTATTAAGCTAACTACGAGTTTTGGGTTAACATCAAACAATCATAACTCCTAACACGTGATGAATTAGCGGTGTCCTACAAGATGCCATAGGAAATATAATTGAAATATATTTCCAAAGCCGCAGAGTTTGCTAAGTTTCGAGTTCGTATTTGTTAGATATGACCTTTTAAAGTTCAGTTGTCCAGAAAAGAAAAGTTTGTCGAAAATAGAGAAGGGTATTTTGGTCCTTCCTTATCTAATTAGATTTTATTTTCTTTTAGTTAAATTCTACAATTATAATCCTTTTAGGTTCAATTTTATAATCCTGAATAAACACCTAGAGTTTTAGTTGAGAGTTCAAGAAGAGAAAAGAAGAGAAAAGAGGAGAAAAGAGGCAAAAAATAAGTCGTTCGTCGACGTTCTTGAGTTTAGTTGTGGATTTTCTCCATTGGTCTAATCTAGACGTATGTAAGCTTCCATATTGTTGGGTTAGTTCACCCACACTCAAATCATGTAATTTTTCACCGAAATTTCATGCTTAATGTTTAAATATTAGAGTTCTTGAGGACTTCTTGATTGGTGTTCTTGAGGTCCATTCTAAATCTTGTTGTGTTGGGTTGTTGAAGAATTATCAAGGTGAAATTGAGTAATTTGAGTGTTTTTCTTAGTATATTATAGTTTAATTTATTTAACTAATAGAATCCAAGTAATTGGGGATGAAACTGTTCGGTTTTAGGCGAGTTAAGGTCAGAAACCGAGAAAGGACGTTTGGCAGAATTTCAGGGTTGGAGCCGGGAGCAGCACGCCTCCTAGAGTGCCCCATATCCTTCTCTGTACTACAGGGGTTAGGTCCCCACTCCACCCATAGACCCAGGGTCACCTGCCCCATCCAGTTTGCCACCGATTGCTCCATTTGAGTTCATTTAGCACCTTAACTCATTTTTTATTCTAACTACTCTAAGCTACTTCTAAACACCTAAAATATTTCCTAACATAATCATATACTTGAATTCATATCTCAAATTCAAGATAGAGTTGAGGGTTAAGTTTGAAAATTCTTTCCAGCATTCTAATAAAGACTTTGAGTCGTTTTGTGAAATCTTCTACAACTTCTAGTAATTTGTTTCAAGACTTGAGCAAGTGAGTACATGAGAACGAAGATAATGTATTCATAAGTCTAACTTCTCATAATGATATCCCCCACTTCATGAACAAAAACTCTTGAATTTATAATTCACATTCAAGAGAGAGAGTTAAGACTAGAGTTCAAGAAAGCTTTTGAGTTCTATAATAAATCCTTTGAGGTAAACCATTGATTTTAACTATGTTTTGAGGAAGTAAGTATGATAATGATAAGAGCCATATACATGAGTTCCGTATTGATATTTTAACCCTTAGGTCGATTCGTTCATGCTCAACATCCACATGAATTCCAATTAGTTGAGTATCTTTGAGGTGAGTAGCATATACAAGTCCTAATTCTTTTGTAATAAGCTATAAGTTGAAAAGTCTTTAGATAAGAACTGTATTTGAGTCCTTCAGTTGAGTAGTTCAAGCTTTCTCATAATTCTGCATGAACCCCAAGTTGAATATCATTAAATCATCCATAAACATGAGATCAAAATCCTTTAATCCAAAATCCAGTTCAAGGAACGTTGAGATCAAGGTCGAAGAAGTTAAAAGTCAAGCCTAAAAGTTAAGAATCAAGTCAAAGTGAGTTCTTAAAGTTTTCAAGAGTCTTAAACAAACATTTTAACTTTTTTTTTAAGGATCAAGCTACAAGTTCAACAAAGAGTACTGGGTTGATTTTAAATCTCAAAAGTTATAAGGAACTAAGTATTCCCTAAGAGTTAAGTTTAATGTAAAGCAAAGAACTAAGAGTGATTTCATCTCTCAAAATCTATATGGGCACTAAGTAGACCCTAAGAGTATAAACGTTTTCACATTTTAAGAAAGAAAGGAAGCTAGACGTCAACAGATCTTTTGGCTAGTTTTAGAAAATCAGAACTATGATTTCCAAGAGAACTTTTAAAGCTAAGTTTGAGAAATTACCTCAAACTAGAAAAGATGTTCTTTTAAAAAAAATGAGCTAATTATTTTGGGATTATTTTTCAGCACCAATATGGAGAAACGAGTTTATATCAACTCAAGTATGTATAAGCCATGTAGCTTGCATGGAAAGATAAAGGATAAAACTTTTTAGATGATTCGTTAGTGCTTTATATAATAGACTAGTGAATCCACTTAGTCGTTCAGGTTCTATACTGATGGCAAGGCATAGGATTGTCCTCTTGCAACGTGAGGTAAGACGTTGTACCATCACTTAGGCCTATAGTGATGGTTTTCAGTTAAAGAATCTCCCGCATACACTATATTACTTTTGTGTATAAGTAATATCGAGTTTGTTATTGCATAATTTTTAATGAAATAAGTTGGTTTTACTATATTATTAAGTTTTCTACATATTGCATGCAAATTCTTTCTTTATATTGAGTTGAATATCTAGAGTCGAATATCCTATATTCGAGTTGAGTTTCTAATATTTAGTTGAGTATCATATTCTTGATTTGAGATGAGTTGAAAAGAGTAAGTATGTTTCCTTTTTTATGTTCAAGCCTATGTTTTATGCTTTAGAATTCCCCTTACATGCTCGACATTCCACATACAGAGCCATTAGGCCTGCATCGTTTCATGATATAGACACAGGTAGTAAGGATCATGAACAGGAGCTTCATTGATACATCTGAGATTTTATTTAGCTATGGTTAGTCTCCTTGCTTCCGAGGATTACGTTTACTTTTCTGTTTAGTTAGGAGTTCATGGGTTTTGTCCCGACATCAATCTTTACTAGTTAGAGGCTTCATAGATAGTTAGAATAGTTGAGGAGTCTATATTAATCATTTATTTTATTAAATTTTGTAAATAATAAAGTTTCCTTTTGTCTAGTTGAATATATTATCTTTATTCAAAATTGTTCGTTTGAGTTAATGTTTTTTTAAGGTTTGAGTTTACTGAATTTTATTTCACATGTTAAGCTTTATATGCTTAAGTAAGTCTTCCTCTTGTAGTAAGCCAAGATGAGGTTTAGCTTGGAGACCAGCAGTGGTCTTCAAGTGACAGCCACGTCCAAGGTGTAGACTTGGGTCATGATAAGCTTAGTATTAGATCACATAGTTTATGTATCCTAGGGTGTCTATGAAGACGTGTCAATAGGATCCTATTTATGGTTGTGTGGGACCCACATATATAAATGAGTTACTATAGGCATTTAAAAAAGTTTCACTTCTTTCATAATCTTAATCGTATAATAGAGTTATGTCATAGAGACTTATTTACACTAATGCTTTTCCTATATTCATTTGACTACCCATCATATTAGAGGTGGTCGAAAAGTGAAATTTAAAGATCTTTATCGATGAGTTATTCTTAGCAAGATATTTGAGGAAGGCATGAACTCCATAATGGTTTTACAGAAGCCCAAGAGTAGTAAGTGAAGTGTTCAGTTGAAGAGGAATGCACCCATATTCATTTGAATTGTGTGTTTGAGTTAAAAGTGAGATGTACTCTTTCTTTTAAGCCTTGTTTCAGCTGAGGTTCTTTTAAAGGTGCAATTAAGAGCTTCGGTAAGATTTTCACCTGAAACAGGTAGCATGAGTTATGAGATCATAAGCAGTACTAGTGAAAGAGCCAGAGTTAAAGTAAAGTATTTAGAGGTATGGTTATCTTAACAAGGGAGATGGTGTTTTGACAAGCTATGCTTCTATTGTTACGAACCTAGTAAGTTAATAATGAAATGTTATCCCTTATGTGGAGACAAAGAAGTGAAGAGTTGTGAAGAGCTCAGGATAGGAGGTATATAAGTACTGCAGGTCAATCTGAGTTAGAATATGCCTTAACTAAAAGATTGTTGTAATATTTGTCATTGTGTCAGTAATGACAAACTGTAAGTGGTGAATATATATATAAAAAAAGCCAAAGTATTCATAATGTGGTAGATTAATCTAGGATTATGAATTCTTAAAAGAGAACATCACGTTATTGAGAGGGTAATAGAGTTATTTGAGAGATAATGCTCAATAAGTAAGTAAGTATTACCTAAGTTGTGAAGTGGAATATGATGGTAATTCTAGTATGCAGACTAAGAGGTAAGGATTGACTAATTTTCATGATGTCTTAGTGGAAAGTATTCCTCAATTTCCATATTAATATTGAGGTATAGTATAGTAAGCGAGCAATCATATTGATATTCCGGTTTAGTAATAAACATAAAACTTGAATTTACGGTGAGTTTCATGATAAAAAGAATGGCAACATGAGGGTGATGATTTTAGTCTAGATATTTGAGCTAGAAGACTTGACATATAGTAGATAAGGAATTGAGATGTTAGTTGCAATAAATATTAGTGGTGAAACTGAGAGACCTTAATCTTTAGATAAGGGCAGTGAAGTGTTGCTATGTCACAAAATTAGCAAGAGCATGAAGAGAACGTAGACCATTTAGAAATGATGGAAAAGGTCCATAGCTTTCAAGTTGCATCTTTGATCTAAGGGTGAGATAGCTATATGATAGATCATATCAAGTGTTGAGAACATCTTAAGGAGTCGTCTACTCGGAGTTCATGGAGTTTTTAGATTACTAAGATTGAATATGGTAGAAAAAAGTAATAGTTTTGGGATGTGATTCCCTATAGAGAGGTATAGGATCCAAACTTAAATATTTGAAATAATCTTGAAAATAGTAAGAGCAAACCATTAGACGCATACCTTAGTAAGCACAAACCATTCTATACCCAATTCAGTCGTCATTCGAGGACAAAAGATCCCAAGGGAGAGATATTGTAACACCCCATAATATTTTTTAGAACTAAGCCTTAAACTGTTCATCACAATGAATGAAAATTTACCAAGAAATTTAACATTTCACAAGTATTAAGGTCAGTTCGCTATATTTAGCATCTTGAGTTCCAAGAAGAATTGAATTGGATATAACAAAAATCTGAAAATTGGAGAGTTAAGCTAAGTATGAGTTTTGGTAATCTTTAAATTACAATAAATGTTCGCACATGATATGTTAGGTGTGCAAAAAGATACCATAGAAAAGATCATTTAATTATCTTTTCTAAGCCATAAATTTTTCTATGTTCGAGTTCGTATGAGTGAGACATGACCTTTTTAAGTTAGGATGTCCACATAAGGAAAGTTTGCCAAAAATAGTGCAGGATATGTTGGTCTTTTCCTTACCCAATAAGATTTAGTTCATTTTAGTTATACTATAGGGTTATAATTCTTTTAGGTTTAGTGTTATAATCATATTAAACACCTACGGTTTTAGTTGAGAGTTCAAGAAGAGAAAAAAAGAGAAAATTACAGAAAAGGGATAAAAGAGGCAAAAAAAATAGAGCGTAATTAAGTAAATAATCAAATCCAAGTGATTGGGGAAGAAACCATTCAATTTTAGGCGAGTTAGGGTGAGAAAACGAGCATCGACGTTTGGTAGAATTTTCTGGGATTGGGCTAGAGCGCCCCAAACCCTTCTCTTTACTTCAGGGGTTGTCTACCGTGCCACCCGAAGCCCCAGGGTCGCATACCCCATCCAGTTTTCCCCGGGTTGCTCCGTTTCATTTCGTTTAAAGTGCACCTTCACCCTTTTTCGATTCTAACTACTCTAACTTACTTCTAAACAATTAAAATCTTTTCTAACGTGTTCGTAACCTTGAATTACTAACTCAAGTTCAAGGTAGAGTTGAGGTATAAGTTTGAGAATTCTTTCCAATATACTAAAAGAGCCTCTGAGTCCTTTTCCTAGATCTTCTACAACTTCTAGTAACTTGTTTGAAGACTCGATCAAGCGAGTATATAAGAACGAAGAAAATGTATTCATAAGTCTACCTTGTCATCATGAGATCCCCCATGTCATGAACCAAAAGTATAGAATTCAAAAAAAAAATTCTAGAATTCATAATTCACATTGAAGAGAGAGAATTAAGAGTAGAGTTCAAGAAAGCTTTTTAGTTCAATAGTGAATCCTTTAAGGTAAACCATTGATTTCAACTAAGTTTCAAGGAAGTAAGTATAATAATAAGAGTCATATACATGAGTTCCTTCTTTATATTTTGACCCTTGAGTCGATTCATTCGTGACCATAACATCCGCAAGAATTCCAAGTAGTTGAGTACCTTTGAGATGAATTGCATATACAAGTCCTAATTCTTGAGTAATAAGTTTCTAAATCATTTGAGTTTATATTTCAAATAATTTTATTATTACATTATGCATGTTTGAGTTGAATTGTTAATACTCATAATTCCGCATGAACCCTATAAGTTGAACAATCTTGAGATAAGAAGTGTCTTTGAGTCCTTGAGTTGAGTAGTTTATTCTCATAATTCCACATGAACCCTCAAAGTTGAATATCATGAAATCATCCATAAACATAATATCACAATCCTTGAATCCATAACCCAACTAAATGAAAGTTAAGATCAAGTTTGAAGAAGTTAAGTGTCAAGCCTAAAAGTTAAGAAGCACGTCAAATTGAGATCTTGTAGTTTTGAAGAGTCGTAAACAATCATTAAAGAGTCTTGATTTGAGTTGAGTTTAAAAGAGGTGAGTATGTTTCCTTTTTATCAATTTTAAGCTTATGTTTTATTCTTTAGAATTTCCCTTACATGCTCATATATTCCACGTACTAAGCCATTCGGCCTGCATCTTCTCATAATGCAGACACTGGTATTCAGGATCATCAATAAGAGCTTCGTTGATAGATATGCGATTCGAGTTAGCTATGGTGATTCTCTTTGCTTCTGGAGGATTACATTTACTTTTCTGTTTAGTTAGGAAGTCATGTGTATGGTCCCGACTTCCATCTTAATCAATTAGAGGCTTTATACATAGTCAATATAGTTGAGGTGTCATATTAATCATTCATTTAATTAAATGTTTAAAGACTAAAATTGCCTATTTTATGGCTAGTTGAATATATTATTTTTATTCAAAATTGTTCATTTAAGTTAAAGTTCTGCAAAGTTTTAGTTTATTGAAAATCTTATTTTATATTTTAAGCTTTGGTTGCTTAAGTTATTCTTCTGTATGTAGTCAGCCAGGATGAGGGTTCGCTTTGAGACCAACAATAATCTTCGAGTGCCGACCACTTAGGGTGTAGGATGGGGTCGTGACATAAGGAAAGATAATCTTCCTAATTATAAGTAAGTTTTTGAATCCACTTGACACAAGGGAAGATACTAGTGTAGTGACAAATGGGTTCAATATCTGTTTTAGATCATATATTCAAATCTTAGGCTTACATTCTAGTGTTTATCTCAAAATTTCATTTTCTTAATCTTCTTTTTGCCACAACAATAATTGCACCAAGAGTTCTTCTTAAACCCTTTGCCAATTCTACATTGTCTATTTATAAATAGCAAACCATACATTTTAATTTCATGTTACATTTTGTTATACAAAGAAAATGAACATTTATGCCTAACTAAACACAAAAGGTATACATTGCCCAACATCATATATATTGACAATAATTTTCACATATAAAATTTTGAAATCCACTCTTCCAAACTCCAAAAGTTTATATTAATATGGGTGAGGCTCGACTGTTTCACACTAGGTACCTTTCATGTAGGCAACTTTTTTTGAAGTATCCCTTTTTGAGTTGGGTGGCCACGTTTCTTTCTAATTGGCATGGCACGAAATGTGATTGATCTTGTACCATCGTTTCTGCAGAGAAGAATGTGAAATTAACATAGACTAAAAACGAAAATACAAAATGTTCTAACAAAAATGAGCATATCTGCTTACATTTAAAAAAAATTACATTAATCATTATCATATATAGTGAGGACATGCATATCAATTAGTAGGGCAAGTTGTGATTGAATTTCGGAACTAAGGAAATTAAGGACTTGAATAAAATTGGTGTCCTGGTAATCCTAGACGAAGACCACATGTTCAAAATTGAAAAGAACAGGAAAAAAAATTTAAACACAAAAACCTTGTGAAATGCAAAGATTGAAATAAGAATTATTTTTTAGTATTTAAGAATATTCATACTCCTTTCATGTCTCAGTTTATATATCTCTCACATTCCTTAACAAGTAATAAATAAAAGAGTGATAATATATTTTTACAAATATATTGGGGAAAAGAATTGCACTTCCTCTAGTATTTAATAATGGGACATATGTAAATATATCAATGATTGTCATTTTAAAAAATGACTCCCGTTAAATCAGCCCACTAAGACAAAAAAAATAGACAAAGAAAAGTGTAGGTATTTATTTTTAATAGATTTTCATATTTGTTATTAAAAAATTAGTGTTGTAAAAAATAGATTTAAACCGTATAAATTAACGTACTAAATTCAATATTCTAGTACTTCTTCCTGCTAAATAAGTAAGAAAATACATCTACGATATGTGATGTATTTACATATTTACTAAAGCTAAGTAAAATAATTATTATATAACAAATATTATATCTAATAATATTACTACTAGTATAATTCCCTATAGTCTCCCTCTTAGAATTTTAATCATGACAATTGTTAGAATTAAGATATTTAAATAGATGATTAATAATATATACGCCTGAACAATCTCCGATTGAGACACTTAGTTATGCATCCACAACATGAACTAAAGTTCACTTACACAAGTTATTGAATATTTTACACAATAGGCTCTTTGCAAAATGATCTTCTCAAATTATTTTTCTCACAACCCGAGTTTAGACCTTTGATGTGGCCGACAATTGACAACAATTACTGGTCCCAAGTGAACGCTCATCCTAGCTAACTAGAAAGGAAATATTAGCCCATGCATACAAAAGCATAAAACTGAATGTAAATTCATAAAACTCAAACACTCAACTTTAAAAATTAGGAACAATACACAAAAGATATACTTAGAGTTTATAATACAACTCAAATAATGAACTTGTAGAAAACTCCTCATCTCTGTCTATCTTTATAACATCCACTATTATAGAATGATATACTGACAAGACCCACAACATCTCAAAACTACCAATTGGATAGTAAAGGTGAAGTCTTGTGGAGTATAAAAAAATTCACAAAAACTAGTTGGAATATCATATAACCTAACTGTAGAGATTGTTGATGACCATGAATAGCTCTATCTTTATCATGAAAAGATGCTTAGCAGATGGTGTCAGTAAATTCACTGTACGAGCATGTAAGGAAAACTCTACACCATAAGTATGAATATAAATTGAGAAAAAGGAAGACATTCTAACCTCATCTCAACTAAATTTGTCTCAAGAATACTCAACACGACTTAAAAATAATCAACTTGACTCAAGAATACTCAACATAACTAAATATGGTAGGCCTCAACCACTTCATGAATTCACTCCGCATGTCCCAGGTTGATCTTTATCATTTGCCCGTTGACTGTGAACTTTGCGCCTTCCTGATTCTCCAACTTAACCGCGCCTTGTGGAAAAACTTTAGTGATGAGGAATTTCCCTGTTCACTTTCACTTGAGTTTTCCCGGAAACAAGCGTAGCCTAGAGTAGAATAAAAGTACCAAATCACCCACCACAAAATATCGCTTTTCAATCCTTTGGTTGTGATACTTTTTCATCTTCTCTTTGTAGATGGCTGAAATTTTATAGTCTTTTAGGAGAAACTCATCAACCTCATTCAACCCATTTAGTTTTTGTTCTGCCGCTTCAGTCCAATCCATTCCCCTTCTTCGTTGCCCACATTAACTTGTGATCTAGCTCGATTTTCAAGTCACAATGTAACGACCTGTTTAGTCATTTTGAGCAGAAGAGTTTATTCTGGTAATAACTGTCTGGGTCGACGGATCCCACAACGGACCGTCATGGGCACGACGGGCCGTCGAGGGGGTCTCGTTCCAAAACACTTAGATTCTGGAAATTTGGGTACTGAGATCAACTCTCTGAACTTCGTGACGGAAGAGCAGCCCGGACCGTCGTAGGCACGACGGACCGTCACAGGGTCTTAAGTGAAATTGAGTCTCTGAACTCTGTGACGACTCAGCAGGACAAACCGTCGCAGGCACGACGGACCGTCACATGCTACGTAACCCTGACTGGGTTGGATTTCTGTTAAATATTTAAGGGGTGTTTTGGACTATTCCTTCTTATGATTATAAAGTTAGTGGTTTAATGTTAATAATTCAATTACTTGGGGGTTAAAGGTGATAACCTTGAAATAAATAGTGGGTTATTTTTGTCATCTTTTATACTTAATTATATGGCAATTAGGGTAAAAGAAAAAGAGTTTGAATAAGGAAAATTAGAAAGAACAGAAGGGGGGACGAACGAGCGAGAGAAGAGAGAAAGAAGAGGAAAGCAAAGACCTTGAGGAGTAGCTTGTGTGATCACGAATTCTTCGGTGGAGGTAGGTTATGGTTTATGCTATTCCGTAGTAAACTCTTAAAAGCGATTAATATGTATTGGGTAATTTTGTAAAGTCTTCTATATGCTTGATCGTGTGCTTACATGATGTGATTATGTAATTGTGATGAATTAGCATGATGAGGCTGTTGAATCTTAAACCTTAAAACCTCTTTGTTAATGATGATGCCTTGGTATAAAAGAAGGCTTGATGAACTGAAAGAATGAGATTAGGGGATCGGGTGTCACGTTCCAGCACCAGGATAGTAAAGGATCGGAGTGTCACATTCCGACACCAGGATAGTATGGATCGGGTGTCACGTTCCGGCACCAGGATAGTAAAGGATCAGAGTGTAACGTTCCGGCACCAGGATAGCATGGATAGGGTGTCATGTTCCGACACCAGGATAGTAAAGGATCGGAGTGTCACATTCCGACACCAGGATAGTATGGATCGGGTGTCACGTTCCGACTCCAGGATAGTAAAGAGAATGAATCATGAATTATGCTAATATACTAAGATTTAATGAACCTGTTTCCCAAATGAGTATGGTGTGGAGGCTTGAGTCCTCATAGATGTGCTTGGGTTGTGCCCAATGGTTATGGTACTTGTTGTTGTCACCTGTTAAGTGTTATGGTTGATTTTATGTTATTAGTTGATATATATTGCTCTCTATTTTGAGTTGGCCGATGATAACTACTCAGTACTTGTGTTTTGTACTGACCCCTACTTGTATGTTTCATTCTTTGTTATTTGTGGAGTGCAGCAAACGTACCGTCGTCTTCAACTCAACCGCAACTCTAGCAAGTCTTCATCACGTCAGATTTGAGGGTGAGCTATTGTACCTAGCTCGGACTAGATTCTCTCTCATTCATGTTTTGATGTCCTTGAAGTTCGGACATGGACCATTTGTTTCTTATTTTAGCTTCCTAAACACTCTTAGATTTAGTAATCTGAGGATAGAATGTTCTTGTGGTGATGACATCCAGATTTTGGGGATAATAATAAGTTTTGAGTTTTAGAAGTTATTTATTGATTTCGTTAATGAGTTTTAAGTCTTCCGCATTATATTCTGTTTATTATCGTTGAAATGTTGGGGTTTAGATTGGTTGGTTCGCTCAGATAGGAGGTTAAGTGTGGGTGCCACTCGCGGCTCGTTTTAGTTCGTGACAAACTTGGTATCCGAGCATTAGGTTTGTTAGTCTCATCACACAAGAACGAGTCTAGTAGAGTCTTGAGGAACGGTAGGGGAACGCCTTTACTTTTCTTTGAGAGGCTACAAGACTTTAGGAAAATTTTACTCTTTCTTTCTTTCGTGCTATTACTTTAATCCAATTGGTATCTAGGTGATACAAATTGGTATCTAACCATCTTCACTCTATTTCGCAAATAGTTAGAACTAGAGCAACAACTGCGCTAACACCAACACCGGCAAGACAAGATGCGTCTGAACCAGCCACTGAGGCTATAGGTCGAAAAGGAGAAGTGGCAAGAGGCCGTGGTAGAGGTATAGGGAGGACGTCCTCTAGAGGAAGAGGACAAGAACCTGGCCCAGCTAGTACTAGGGCGGTGACTCCTCCACCGACTGAGGAAGTACTAAGAGAGGGTGAGGAATGGGAGAATGAGCAAGTGCAGAATGAAGACTTACCACCCCAACCTACCCCAGAGATGATTAACCAGGTTCTTGCTTATCTTAGAGGGTTATCTGATCAGGGGTAGACAACTCCAGTGTTTTCTACACCAGCACCTCAGGTTCCGGGTGTACAGCATGCAGCTACTGTGGCTCCCCGCATGGATGCCTCATTGGAAATAGGCACATTTCCTCGATTGACTACAGGGCCTATAATGACAAGTGATCAGCACGAACTTTTAAGTAAGTTCTTGAAATTGAAACCTCTAGTCTTCAAGGGTGCTGAATCTGAGGATGCCTATGATTTTCTGGTTGATTGTCATGAGTTTCTACATAAGATTGGCATAGTGAAACGATTCGGTGTTGAGTTTGTAACCTATCAGTTTCAGGGAAATGCCAAAATGTGGTGGCGATCGTATGTTGAGTGTCAACCAGCACAAGCGCCACCTATGACTTGGGCATCATTCTCTAGCTTATTTATGGAGAAGTATATACCCTGGACTTTGAGTGATAGGAGGAGAGATGAGTTCCTGAGCCTAGAGCAAGGCAGGATGTCGGTTACTGCGTATGAGGCTAAGTTTCGTGCATAATCCAGGTATGCCACCCAGCTTTGCTTCAGCCCACAAGAGAGGATTCGCCGTTTTGTGAAGGGAATGAGGTCAGATTTGCAGATTCCAGCCTTACAGGTATCTACTACAGCAAAATCCTTTCAGGAAGTGGTAGACTTTGTGATAGAGGTGGAGGGAGTGAAGCCAGATGACTTCACCATGGCATCAGCAACTAAGAAGTTTCGTAAGGGATGTGAGTTTAGTGGTTCTTACTCAAGAGGCCAGAGTTCAGGAGGTTATCCAGCCCGACCTATTCAGTCTTCACTACAGGCTGTAGCTGGGGGTCCACCGCAGACCGGTCAACATTTCTTTGAGTTTGGAGGTTATCCCCAGACTCTTTCATTATCACAGAGACCTATGCTTGAACCCAGAGAGTGTTACGGATTTGGGGAAATTGGACATATTAAGAGATATTGTCCGAAACAGAGTTTCATACCCCCAATAGTCAGAGGTAGAGCTGGTCATGGAAGAGGCCGCCATTCTGGAGGACGTGGTGGTCAAGGTAATGGTGGTCACCAAACCAACCGGGATGGCGGGCAAGCTGGAGCGACTGCAGCACAACATGGTAGGGGCAACGGACGGACAGGTGATAGGGCCCATTGTTATTCTTTCCCTGGGAGGTCTGAAGCGGAGACATCTGATATTGTTATCACAGGTAATCTTTTGGTTTGCGATTGCATGGCTTCTGTATTATTTGATCCTGGATCCACATTTTCATATGTATCTTCCTCATTTGCTACTGGTTTTGATTTACATTGTGATTTGCTTGACATGCCTATTCGTGTTTCTACTTCGGTGGGTGAGTATGTGATAGTTGAAAAGGTGTATAGGTCCTGTCTTGTGACTTTTATAGGGATAAATACTCATGTAGACTTGGTTATCATAGAAATGGTTGATTTCGATGTAATTTTGGGTATGACCTGGCTTTCTCCAAACTTTGCAATCTTAGATTGTAATGCCAAATCTGTGACATTGGCCAAGCCTGGGACAGATCCGTTAGTGTGGGAGGGTGACTACACTCCCACTCCAGTTCGTATCATCTCCTTTCTTCGTGCTAAGAGAATGGTAAGAAAAGGTTGTTTAGCTTTCTTGGCACAACTCAGGGATGATACTACCCAAGTACCTTCAATTGAGTCGGTTTCGATAGTCTGTGAGTTTCTGGATGTGTTTCCTGCTGACCTTCCTGGTATGCCACCAGATAGAGATATTGATTTCTGTATTGATCTGGAGCCAGGTACTCGCCCCATTTCCATACCCCCTTATAGAATGGCTCCCACTGAGTTAAGGGAGTGAAAGGCCCAACTTCAAGAGTTGTTTCGGAAAGGCTTTATTAGACCAAGTGCATCCCCTTGGGGTGCTCCTGTTTTGTTTGTGAAGAAGCAGGATGGAAGTTTTCGGATGTGCATTGACTACAGACAACTGAATAAGGTAACTATTAAGAACAAGTATCCTCTTCCTCGCATCGATGATTTGTTCGATCAGTTACAAGGTGCTTGTACCTTCTCAAAAATTGATTTGAGATCTGGTTATCATCAATTGAAAATACGGGCAACGGATGTGCCAAAGACTGCTTTTCGGACCAGGTATGGACATTATGACTTCTTAGTAATGTCTTTTGGCCTTACTAATGCCCCTGCTGCTTTCATGAGTTTGATGAACAAAATTTTAAGCCATATCTGGATCTATTTGTCATCGTATTCATTGACGATATACTGGTATACCCAAAGAGCAAGAAGGAACATGAGGAACACTTGAGAATTGTACTGGAAATGTTGAGGGAGAAAAAGCTTTATGCCAAATTATCCAACTGTGAGTTTTGGCTAGATTCAATGTCCTTCTTGGGGCATGTGGTTTCTAAGGATGGATTGATGGTGGATCTTTCTAATATTGAAGCAGTGAAGAGTTGGGCAAGACCTACTAATGTTACAGAGGTAAGGAGCTTTATTGGTTTAGCTAGCTACTACAGTCGATTTGTCAAGGGATTTTCTTCTGTTGCTTCCCAATTGACAAACTTGACTAAGCAGAGTGTTCCATTTGTATGGATGGACGAGTGTGAAGAAAGCTTTTAGAAGCTCAAAACATTGTTGACTACTGCACCAATTCTTACCCTGCCAGTGGAAGGTAAGAATTTCATTGTTTATTTTGATGCATCCGATTCTGGTTTGGGTGCAGTGCTAATGCAAGAGAAGAATGTAATTGCTTATGCTTTGAGGCAATTAAAGGTGCATGAACGTAATAATCCGACCCACGATTTGGAGTTGGCTGCGGTAGTGTTTGCATTAAAGCAATGGAGACATTATCTATATGGGGTTAAGTGTGAAGTCTATACGGATCATCGTAGTTTACAGTATGTCTTTACTCAAAAAGATTTGAATTTAAGACAGAGGAGGTGGATGGAACTACTGAAGGACTATGATATCACTATCTTGTATCTTCCGGGAAAAGCTAATGTTGTGGCTGATGCTTTAAGTAGAAAGGCAGGAAGCATGGGAAGTCTAGCTTACTTGCAGGTTTCTAGACGCCCATTGGCTAGAGAGGTTCAGACTCTGGCTAATGACTTTATGAGGCTAGAAGTAAATGAGAAGGGAGGATTTTTGGCCTGTGTGGAGGCAAGATCTTCCTTTCTTGACAAGATTAAGGGAAAGCAGTTTACTGATGAGAAATTGATCCGGATTAGAGATAAGGTATTGCGAGGAGAGGCTAAAGAAGCAAAAATCAATGAGGATGGTGTTTTGAGAATTAAGGGAAGGGTATGTGTACCCCGCGTTGATGATTTGATTCACACTATTCTTATAGAGGCTCACAGTTCAAGGTATTCTATACATCCCGGTACAACCAAGATGTATCGTGACCTAAAGCAACATTTTTGGTGGAGTAGAATGAAGCGGGACATTGTTGATTTTGTTGGTCAATGCCCGAATTGTCAGCAAGTAAAGTATGAACACCAGAGGCCTGAAGGGACACTTCGGAGAATGCCCATTCCTTAATGGATGTGGGAGAGAATTGCAATGGACTTCGTGGTTGGTCTTCCAAAGACAATGGGTAAGTATGACTCTATTTGGGTGATTGTTGATAGGTTAACTAAGTCTGCTCACTTCATTCCGGTTAAGGTCACTTACAATTCAGAGAAGTTATCCAGGCTCTATATCTCAGAAGTCGTTCGGTTGCATGGAGTTAGGTACGCATTTTACTTCTATGTTTTGGAAAATATTGCATGCTGAATTAGGTACTAGGTTGGATCTTATTACTGCATTTCACCTTCAGACCGATGAACAGTCTGAGCGAACGATTCAGGTATTGGAGGATATGCTTCGCGCATGTGTGATAGAGTTTGGTGTTCATTGGGATAACTTCTTACCCTTAGCAGAGTTCTTATACAACAATAGCTATCACTCAAGTATTGATATGACCCCTTTTGAGGCACTGTACGGGAGAAGATGTAGGTCTCTCATTGGGTGGTTTGATGCATTTGAGGTTAGACCTTGGGGTACTGAACTTCTGAGGGAATCATTAGATAAAGTGAATGCATTCAAGAAAAGCTTTTAGCGGCTCAAAGTAGACAGAAGGAATATGCATATCTAAAGGTTAGAGACTTGGAATTTATGGAGGGTGAGCAAGTTTTGCTGAAGGTTTCTCCCATGAAATGGGTGATGCGGTTTGGTAAGCGAGTTAAGCTTAGTCCGAGGTATATTGGTCCATTTGAAGTTCTGAAGCGCGTGGGGGAGGTAGCTTATGAATTAGCCTTGCCCCCAGAGCTGTCAGGAGTGCACCCGGTATTTCATCTGTCTATGTTGAAAAGATACCGTGGGGATTGAAAGTACATCATTCGTTGGGATTCAGTTATTCTTGATGAAAATTTGTCTTATGAGGAGGAGCCTGTTGCCATTTTAGATAGAGAAGTCCGCAAGTTTAGATCAAGGGAGATTGCATCCATCAAGGTTCAATGGAAGAATCGGCTAGTTTAAGAGTCTACTTGGGAGAAGGAGACTGATATGCAAGAAAGATATCCACACCTGTTCATAGATTCAGGTACTCTTTCTCGCCCTTGTTTTTCTTCTTGCGATCGTTCGAGGACGAAAGATGGGTAAATTGGTATCTATTGTAACGACTTGTTTAGTCGTTTTGAGCAGAAGAGTTTATTCTTGTAATAACTGTCTGGGTTGACGGATCCCAGGACGGACCGTAATGGGCACGACGGACCGTCGAGGGGGTCTCGTTCCAAAAGACATAGATTCTAGAAATTTGGGTAATGAGATCAACTCTCTGAACTTCACGACGGAAGAGCAGCACGGACCGTCGTAGGCACGAAGTACCATCATAGGGTCTTAAGTGAAATTGAGTCTCTGAACTCTGTGACGACTCAGCAGGACGGACCCTCGTAGGCACGACGGACCGTCACATGCTGCGTACCCCTGACTGGGTCGGATTTCTGTTAAATGTTTTAAGGGGTGTTTTGGACTATTCCTGCTTATGATTATAAAGTTAGTGGTTTAATATTAATAATTCAATTACTTGGGGTTAAAGGTGATAACCTTGAAATAAATAGTGAGTTACTTTTGTCATCGTTTATACTTAATTATATGGTAATTAGGGTAAAAGAAAAAGAGTTTGAATAAGGAAAATTAGAAAGAACAGAAGGGGGGGGGGGGACAAACGAGCTAGAGAAGAGAGAACGAAGAGGAAAGCAAAGACCTTGAGGAGCAGCTTGCGTGATCACGAATTCTTCGGTGGAGGTAGGTTATGGTTTATGCTATTAACTCTAAATAGAGATTGATATGTATTGGGTAATTTTGTAAAGCTATATGCTTAATTGTGTGCTTTCATGATGTGATTACGTAATTGTGATGAATTAGCATGATGAGGCTGTTGAATCTTAAACCTTAAAATCTCTTTATTAATGATGATGCCTTGGTATAAAAGAAGGCTTGATGAACTGAAAGAATGAGATTAGGGGATCGGGTGTCACGTTCCGGCAGCAGGATAGTAAAGGATCGGAGTGTCACGTTCCGACACAAGGATAGTATGGATCGGGTGTCACGTTCCGGCACCAGGATAGTAAAGGATCGGAGTGTCACGTTCCGGCACCAGGATAGCATGGATCGGGTGTCACGTTCTGACACAAGGATAGTAAAGGATCGGAGTGGCACGTTCCGACACCAGGATAGTATGGATCGGGTGTCACGTTCCGACACCAGGATGGTAAAGAGAATGAATCATGAATTATGCTAATATACTCAGATTTAATGAACCTGTTTCCCAAATGAGTATGGTGTGGAGGCTTGAGTCCTCATAGATGTGCTTGGGTTGTGCCCAATGGTTATGGTACTTGTTGTTGTCACCTGTTAAGTGTTATGGTTGATTTTATGTTATTATTTGATATATATTGCTCTCTATTCTGAGTTGGCCGATGATACCTACTCAGTACTTGTGTTTTGTACTGACCCCTACTTGTATGTTTCTTTCTTTGTTATTTGTTGAGTGCAGCAAACGAACCGTCGTCTTCAACTCAACCGCAACTCTAGCCAGTCTTCATCACGTCAGATTTGAGGGTGAGCTATTGTTCCTAGCTCGGACTGGATTCTCACTCATTCATGTCTTGATGTCCTTGAAGTTCGGACATGGACCATTTGTTTCTTATTTTAGCTTCCTAGACACTCTTAGATTTAGTAATTTGAGGATAGAATGTTTTTGTGGTGATGACTTCCAGATTTTGGGGATAATAATATGTTTTTTAATTTTAGAAGTTATTTATTGATTTCGTTAATGAGTTTTATGTCTTCCGCATTATATTCTGTTTATTATGGTTGAAATGTTGGGGTTTAGATTTGTTGGTTCGCTCACGTAGGCGCGGCTCGTTTTGGGTCGTGATAGACAAGCCTTCCCGTATAAGAGTTTGTATGGAGGCATACCTATGGGAGTCTTTTATGAGGTATGGTAGACCCAAAGAGCATCATCACGCCTCCTTGACCAATCATTCTATTAGCATTCACCATTTTTGCCAAAATTTGTTTGATCTCACAATTGGACACCTCAACTTGCTTTCTCGTCTGTGGATGGTAAGGAGTAGCCATATTGTGATGAATACCATATTTCTCTTATATCCCTTTGACCAATTTATTCCAAAAGTGAGAGACACCATCACTAATAATGGCCCTAGGTGTGCCAAATCTTGAGAAGATGTTCTTTCTCAAGAACACAGTGACACTTTTTCCTTCACTATTAGGAAGAGCAATTGCTTCCACCCATTTTGAAACATAGTCGACTGCCACAAGTATACACTTCATCAAATTACAACTCAAAAACGGGACCATCAAGTCAATGCCACATACATCAAATAGCTCAAGTATTATAATAGGATTCATGGGGTGTTCTTGCCTTTTTGAAATTCCTCCATCTCGTTGGCACCGATCACATGATTTGGGGAAATCATATGAATCTTGGTGAATGGTTGTTTAATAGTACCCAGACTTCAAGATCTTATGTGTAGTCAGGATACCACTATGGTTACCACCCATAGGAGAGGAGTGACATGCCTCCAAAACACTCAACATCTCGACCTTCGGTACACTATATTACTTGCAAGATAAATCGCAAAATCTGCGAACCGTTAGATTAAATCTTGAGAAGCGACTAGTACATGTTCATCTTGGAATACATCATCAATTTTCGCCTTTTCTCCCAATTCACTCATAGCATCATCTTGCAGGAAGAGTACCCATTTGATCAACCTTGGCTTAGCATCTTTCTTCGCCATCAAGTACCTCAAGGCTGTATGGTCGGTATGCATTATACCCTCGTGCCAAGGAAATAGGAGCAAAATATTCGAATGCAAACACCATCGCAAGAAGTTCTTGTTCAGTACTGCGTAGTTCTTCTGATCTTCATTTAGGCCTTTACTGTAAAAGTAAATGCGGTGAAGGATTTTATCTCTTCTTTGTCCCAATACCACACCAAGTGACACCCAGTAGCATCACACATCATGTCAAGTGTCTTACTCCAATATGGTGAAATAATAATAGACACATACACCAACTTCTATTTCAACTCTCCAAACACCTTCAAAAAGGATTCATCAAAATAGAACTTACATTCCTTCTTTAGCAGTTGCACAAAAGGATGTGCAATTTCGAAAATACATAATCAACCCACTACAAGAAAGTGGAGATACAACAAAATTTTCTAAATATTGTACTATAATGTTTAAATATCACAAAAAAAAATCTGACATTTATTTTAAATTTTGATCAAATCTCATAAATTTTACTGTCTAGACTTTTTCTGACATTTAGGTAATTGTAAGGATGAATTTGTGACATTTATTTCGTGAAATTTAGGTAAATATTGAAAATAATTTGTGTCATTTACTTTGCAACATATATGTAAATGTTGGTAAGATTATTACAATATTTTTTTTCACATTTATATGAATGTCGATAAGAAATATATGATATTTAGTTTTGACATTTAGGTTCATGTCAATATGATATATATGACATTTATTTTTGACATTTAGGAAAATGTCAATACGAGATATTTGACATTTCCTTTCGAAATTTAGGTAAATGTCGATATGAGATATATATGACTTTTATTTTATACATTTACGTAAATGTCGGTATGATATATATGACACTTTTTGGACATTTAAGTTAATGTCGATATGAGATTTATGACATTTTTTTTCAACATTTATTAAATGTAACTTAAACTTTTGGACATTTAGATTAAATATTGGTACAATGAATTTCAACACTTGTGACATTTTTATTATTTCACATGGAAATTTCTGACACTTAAGTTGATGTCAAAAAATACTATTATTGAATGTCATAAATGTTTGTGACATTATTTTATATTTTGCTAAATGTCATATTAATATTGTAATGTCGCTACCAAATTTCTTTAAACATTGTAGAAAAAATATATATAGTATATTCAAATACATATAAACAATTTTGCATTCAAAACTATTTCTTCATAATAAGCAAGAAATATTATATTAAGCAAATACTTTCGAATATTATAATCAAATATCAAAATAACAATATAATAATTTTTTGTAAATGTAAACAATGTCAAAACAAGTTATCTTTTCTATCTCAAGTAAAATTGCGATCTAGCTAACTATAATAATCTCAAAATAAAATCAACTAATTAACTCATAATTCAAATGAAACTTAAATCTCCACAAAATTATCTGTAAATCATTATGAAATCGTCAATCCAAAAGTCTACCGTGTTGAAGTCTATATTTGACCTCAATTTCTTAAATATTCTGCACTAGAAATGCACATAAGAAATTTATAACTATATATTAATACATATTATGTCCCCATTAACTAGAGCAATTTCAAATATAATAAATGAGTAAGTGGATTTATCTAAAAACACAAATATTAATGGATTTATGCAAAATGAGTAAATATATACACAAAAAATTTCCTCCTTTTGAAAGAAGAGAAAGATCTTGTATTTTTTTTAAAAAAATATCCTCTTCTATGGTAGTTCCAATGTTCTTGCTCATGTTAGCCTTAGAAAAACATTAAATTAATTATTTTGGTACTTTAAGAAATACAAAACATAACATCTCATTGAATACATAAGTGTGCCAATTTTTCTAGAACGAAAATTAAACGAAGATATATGATTTCTTCAACAAAACAAACATTTGGTGCTGGGACAAAGATATAAACATCTTATAATGCAACTAACAATGTGATAGCATTAATATGCATTAACATTGTGTATGTTGTTGTTTATTGTTAGAACTTATCTTACAATATGCTAAAAACTCCATCACATAGATTATATAGCACACAATAAACAATATAAGACCTTATCAATTTACATATTCAGTTAAATTATTTTCTTTTCTTATCAATTGTATTAAGCAGTCTTTTAACAGGCAATAAAAGAAGAAATAAGGCAGAGGGATCATCTACTCTAACAAGCTATACTTTAACATTCACATGCCTTGAACATTAAGAGATCTTGGGGAGCAAGATGCAATACCTTTGTAAAAACTTGATCAAGGAAATGTATAGCGCGCCTTGATTTCCAACCATACTAACCATTAATGTAGAGGTTTTGAAAAGGGATAATTGTACAGAATAGCAAAATAATAATTTAAAATAAATAGAGTAGCTACTATTTGATTTAATTTTGCCCCATAGCAAATGTTTGTCAGTCCCTTCTCTCCCTAAGCTCTCGCTCGCCACGCTCCCATTCTTGCTCGACACGCTCCCTCTGCTCGCCTCTCTCTCTTTATAGAACAGTTTCTTATAAATTGTGTTTCTATTTTTGTATGTGCAAAGATATATATCTTCTTCCAATACACTTAATTATACATTATACAAACATTTTACTTCGATTCAATTGTATATAAATGCAAATTTTATACAGATATTGTAGCAAAATAGGCCAGTGAATTATACAATTGCAGTGAAATATAATTTTTCTCTTGCTTTATACAACATAACTGTATAAATAGTGTTTCTGTTTTGTATAAAGCAAAAGAAAATTGTATATATACATGCAGAAACATATATCTTCTTCCTATACACTTCTAATTATACCATATATAAACATTTTGCTTCGATTAAATTGTATACGAATACAAATTTTATACAAATAATGCAGCAAAATAGGCCAGCGTTTTATACATTTGCAAATTATAGCATTGCAACATAGGCCAGGAAACTATACAATTGCAGCGAAATAGGCAAGCGAATTATACCATTGAAGCGAAATAGGTCAAGGAATCATACAATTGTATATGTGTTGCGAATTATACATTAATATGTTTGTTATAGAGCACAATTATGCAAACTTTTCTAGTGCATACAAATATGATTTTTTTGCTGATATATGTAAAAGTTACCCTTTTGAAAATCTATGACTACTCGAGTTAGAGCAAACACTTCTTTTATAAAATCAAACATTACCAGGCCATGTGTTAGTGCATGTATATATTTATAAAAAAAATTAATAATATATTCAATTAAGATAAAAAAACATCATATATTGATATATTTATCATTTTGAAAGTAAAAAAATAAACTCAAAAGAATTTGAAAAATAGAGTTTAAATTTTTATTGAAGTAAACAAAAAGAGAAAGATAAACGACTTACATAGAGATTTGAACCATTGACATACAACCTAATTTCAAGGGGACTATTTGCCACTGCGCCATCAGTTTCTCTTTTTTTTTTTAGGGGGTTCAAATATAAATCTATAGAAATACAAAAAAACTTACCCTGTATATACCGTGTAATTTTTTAACGAGGGGTTTCACAAACAAATGTGGTTCCACCCGTGAATTTAATATTAGTTTTCATCATATGTCAAAAACATCAATGACATTTTTCAACATATGACATAATATATTCCATATTTGTATAAAAATTTCACTATTTTAGCGACATGTTCACTATATATATGACGATTGAATCAAAAATATATTGCAATAAATGCCCTACTGTATTCGACATTTGTATAAAATGTCGCTATTTTAGTAACACTTTTGCTAAAAGTTTCTAAAATCGATGACATTATACAACAAATGTCACTATTTTAGTGACATTTTTTCTAAATGTCACTAAAATAAATGAAGTTTTCCGGTACATGTTATAATATATTTGACATTTATGTTAAATGTCATTATTTATACAAAAAAATTTCTAATTGTCACTATAACCAATGATGTTTTACATTAAAAGTCGTATTATATTCGAGATTTTCACTAAATGTCGCTAAAACAATGACATTTTGAAGTAAATGTCATTATTATATTTGGCATTTGTAGCAAATCTCATCATTTATATAACATTTTTGCAAAATATTCTAAAAACAACGACATATTGCGATAAATTTCATTATCATAGTTACATTTGGGATCAAATGTATTTAATTTTATGATATTTGATACCAAATGTAATTATTTTTATGGCATTTGACATAAAATGTCATTGTTTTATGAAATTTTGTTCTTAAATGTTATGAAATTCTTTATTTTTCGACATTTGTTTCAAATGTAACCAATTTGATGTCGTCATATGTACGTTTTCTTGCAGTGACCTCCTATGAAAACCAGCATAACCAAGAAAACTTCTTACACCCTTGACAGAGATGGATGGAGGAAGCTTCTCTATTGATTCCACTTTAGATTGATCAACCTCTATCCCCTTTTCAGAGATACGATGGCCCAATACAATGGCTTCTTTCACCATAAAGTGGTAATTTTCCAAAGTTAGCACTAAATTACAATCCTCACATCTTTTGAGTACCTCAACAAATTACTTAAACACCGATCAAACGAGTGTCCCACTACAGAGAAATCATCCATGAAGACCTCAATTGTGTCCTCCACCATATCAGAGAATATCAACATCATACAACGCTGGAAAGTCGTCAGTGCATTGCTTAATTCAAATGGCATCCTTTTGAAGGCAAATGTCCCCTAAGGGAAAGTAAAGGTGATCTTGTGTTTATCCTCAGGGGCAATAGAGATTTGATTGTAGCCCGAATAGACATCAAGAAAACAATACCACCCTTTGCCTGTGAATCTGTCTAACATCTGATCCATAAAGGGCTTGGGTAAATGGTCCTTCTAAAACCAAGCATTTAGCTTCTGGTAGTCCATGCAAACTCTATATTGGTTCATCGGCTGCATTTGAACAAGTCATTCCTCTCAGTAGGAACCAATTTCATCCAATCCTATTTAGCTACACTGTAAACATGACACACCAACCTACTATCTACAATAGGATAAATGACTCCGACATCCAACCACTTGATGATATCCTTTTTCACTACCTCTTTCATAGGTTGATTCAACTTTATTTGGGTCTCAATACTTTGTTATCGGGCATGATTTGGATTTTTTGGGAAAAATTATCGGGAGGGATCCCAATAATATCTACAATTGTCCAACCAATGGATGTTGTGAACCTCTTTAATACCGTCACTAAGCACTCTACTTGTGTCCTATTCAAATCCGCCACAAGTATCACCCGCAAAGTGTCATCTCTACCCAAGAACACATACCTTAGATGAGGTAGTAGAGCCTTAAGTTCTAGTTTTTGGGACTCTTTAATAAATGGTTTTGCTGGTGGAGGTTTGCGATGCTTCAGATACAACTACAATTTCTTCGGCTTTCCCCGATATTCATTTTTTTCAAGTGCAGCCACCAAAGACCCATGCTCTTGAATACCATCACTTCAAAATTCATGATAACTGCGTATAATGTCTCAACACCTAGTCGCTTTTCAATTTTCACCTTAGATCTACTCTCAACCCTGTAGGATATACAAGATACCGTTTGGAGGTAACTACTTTGCTTCATGGACCTACATATGTTGAATGTTGCCTTTCATTGTTCAACCTAAATTCATCTTCCCCTTTTCGAGGTCAACTACTGCACACCTACAGGAAAGGAATGGTCTTCCTAGAATAATAGGAACCTCAAAGTCAACTTCACAATCAAAATCACAATATCGATCGGAAATATAAATGACTCCACTTTCACAAAAAAATCATGGATTATACCAATGGGCCTCTTCACCATTCAATCAGTCATAAGTAACCGCATCGTAGTAGGCTTTGGTTCACCCAAGCCTAACTTCTTATAAATGGACAAAGGCATGAGATTTATGCTATCACCTAGATAACATAGTGTCTTAGCAAAGTGTAGTAACCCTATAGTAAACTGAATAGTAAAAAAACCAAGATCTTACTTCTTCTACACAAGAGACCTTGTAGTAATAGCACTACAATGCTGTATTCTGTCATCATCCTCAAAACACAACGATCTCTTCTTTGTCACCATATCCTTCATGAACTTAGCATTACCGTGCATTTGATTTAAAACTTTTCTCAATGGGACATTGATGGACTGTTGTTTCAACATTGTGATAAATCACCGCTATTTAACATCTTCATTCTTTTTTCACTAATCATTAAGGGAATGGGGTTGGAGGTTTAGGAATGGGGACCACTTTCTGAGATACCTCAACTTCTTTAAATTTTTTGTCCACTACTACCTCTTTGCCTTTTCTCATATAACCTTCTACTATAGACGACATATGTGGATCGATGGTCTTCTTACCTCCTCGAGTAGTGCTTCCATACAATTCCCATCTTTTTTTGGATTTTGGACAGTGTTACTATGAAGGGTGTTAGGTTTACATGGGTTCTGCAACTCAAGCTGCTTAATCGAAACTGCATGTGCATCCACCTTTTGTTCAATGTTGGCTACGTCAACCCTCGTCTCCTAGGCATTCTCATCACTAGAATCAAACCACCTAATCATTTTTTGGACCATATCCTCAACTCTAGTCATACTACCTCCACCGTTCCAAGGAACAACCTCTCGGTTTTGAGTTGGAACGTAGTCCCCACTCCTATCATTCCTATTACCATAGTGACTTTTTTGGAAGTTGTTGTCGTGGTTGTAGTTACCATCTCGGACATATTTACCCTTTAGATTGTAGATACAATAGTTCCGACCTTTGTTTTCTTAACCTTGGCGCCAATTCTCCTGTCTGAAGCATTTGGAGTTTAGTCGGAGACCCCTCGTCTAATCATTCATTGCATAGGTATCCGCTTCGCAATAGTAATCATCTCCCGACGGTGGTGGTTTAGTCAAATAGTTCACCGAATTTACCTTCTCTGCACCTCCACTCACATGTTTCAAAATAATCCCTAGCACAATTCTCATATGTGCTAACTCTTCAAGCATCTCATCTGCGACGGGGTTGTTTGCCGCTTGAACAACAAATGTGTTTCTTAATCTATTCCAAGAGCTACACAAAGTTGTTCTGTTTATCCTTTTGGTTGAGCTTCGTTGACACTGGATACTTTTGTGCCAAGAACACATTTCTCAACTGATCCCAAGTGTAAATAGAGTTGTTGGGAAGCTCAGTAACCATATGACTGAATTTTATATTTATGTTTAAAAAAAAAATTGGGGGTGAGGAAGGGAAATGGGGGAGGGGATTAAAATGTGGGGAACCGAACCCTCACAAAGAAGGTGGGAGTTCAGGCATCTTCTGTCTGTGATAGCATAAAAACTCGCAACCTGATGACATTCATGTCCAAGTCTGGTATACCAACACAACTCTTGCACACAGACGTCAGTTTCGCTATATGAGAATGTGGTTCCTCTGATGTCAGTCCCGAGAATAAACCCCTCGAATTAGAATCTGCATGAAGGTACTCATCACCACAAATATGTGCCCAGGCAGCAAAAGGAGTAGGACAAGAGGTCCGTTAGAATCTGTAATGTTCACATTTCCCCTAGAGTAATCCTAAAGTTGTAGGGGTGTTGGAGGTTGCATTCTCACCTCTACCACTTGGTTGTTAACTCGTGTCTGATCATGTGCCTCAACTGGTAATAGAGGTTGCTGGCCTACTCCCTCATCTAAGATCCTTATGTTAAGGTAAGATGGGACTCCTTGGTTATCAATTTGTCTAAAGGTTCTATTGAGTTCAAGATAGTACAGAGTCAGTAGTTTCGCTTCGGCTCCGTGTACATGGCATACACTAGAGCTAGACCTAAAAGAAAAAAACCAAAAAGAAAAAGTAAAAATAGGAAAAAGTTGACTAAATATAAATCATGAAACTAAAGTTAATCAAAAATCTAGAAACCCCGGCAACGGCGCCAAAATATGATATGCTCAAATTAGACCTCCCTGAAGAAGTATCAGCGGTCGTAATCAAGTAAAGAACCCAACTAGTAGGTTGGGGTCGATCCAACCAGGAAAATGTTCTAGAATTAATTTTAATTCACAATTACGTCTATTTAGATAATGTCTTTCCAAAAGCAAGTAATTAAAGATTTTTTTATGAAACAAGTTTCTTAAACAATCTAAATTGACAAGTAGACGAAAGTAAATGTTGTGAGAATAAATAGGGTTTATGTGTGCCCAACACATTCATAATGTCATATTCCTAGCAATAGAAACTCTCTCATAGTGTTTTGCATATAAAGTGGCAAGTTATGCATCTCTACATCATTGGTCCGGTATCTAGAGAATTTCACCATGTACCTTGGTCCGACTACATGTGTATAAGCTACTAACCCTTGCCTTTACCTCACATACACATTATAGTCGATGTATGACTTAGTTATTACTCCGCATCAATCTATACCAGCCTATTAGATAGTGTCACACTAAATCTATGTTGATATTTCTTTTTCTAATTCCTACCTCGTTGGTCTGGCAAGTAGAAAAAAGGCGAGTTTTAATACTTGCACTCGTTAAAAGAATTTCTAATCAAAAGAATTATCAATACATGCAAAATCACTATTTGAAAATTTCTTAGTTGCTAGGATTACTTTGTTAATTACTCATGGTTCCCTAGTTGTGGAATTAGTTACCCATGCTAGCAATATCACAATTCATATTATTGAAAAATGAAATCATGAACTTACTTAACAATAAGAAGAAACCCAGAAATTCTACTTTAAATTGCAAGAAAATAGCTTCAAACTCGGAAATTGATTAATTGCTAAAAGTTTGCAACCAACAATCGCCAACACAAAATAGAACAATAATAATAGTAGTAGTTAACCCCAAAATAAGGTTTTAAACCCCTATTTTTAGAAAACATAGTCATAAAGAACATGAAAATTAAATAAGAAAAGTTTTGTCCAGAAACGCAGCTTCATTCGATGACCTCAACGATGGTTCGTCGAATGCCTCCGTCAGTCCATACATGGAATTATTTTTCATCATAGGATAGCACCTTCTCTGAAACAAACGAAGGACCAATAGTATGGTCCGTCGATCTATCTCCGCTCCATCGATGCTCCTCCGTCGTTCCATACTTATAATCTTTAAGAAGTCCAATACTCAAACCTTCTCTAAGCCAATCGACGATTCACGTGTATGGTATGTCGATCAATTGATAGACACTCGTTTGCTCTCGTGGTTCCATACTTTGCCATATTTCACGAATCTTCTCCCTTAGCTTGAATTTCACCTCGACGGTCACCAACTACGGATCATCGATGGCCTTCATAGGTCATCTTCTGCACTTTTTCATTTTCCTTATGTGTTTTCATCCTGGAAATATTTAATGTACAACCAAACATAAACCTTGTTATAACTAGTACAAAAAGGTTTTAGACACACACAATGCTTAAGAAAAATGCATTGAAAGCACCGTGAAACCACAGTACATCAAACCTCAAACCCAATAGATAAGTCTTGAGGAAAAACCTAGAAACGTGAATCAAATAAACTAAACGCATACTACGTCTCAACCAACAAGAATTCAACCATTGTTCTTCAAGATCTTGTATGTTCATCATTCAATCTACTCAAAATTTTCTGAATCAAACAAATTGTTATGTGGGTGAACTAATCCAGCATAGAAATATCTCACATACCTTAATAGGGATCACCTCTGGTGAATTCCACCCGACGATCTTGGCGTTCTTGATGAATTCTTAATCTTTCTCCCTTCTCCTTGTTCTTTTCTCTTTTCTCCCAAGCCCTAAGAGTGAATAACTTTCTAAAACTAATTTAAGGCTTAGTTTTAACCCTAATAAACCATTTAAATGAATTAGAAAATAGTTGGGTGAAAAGTCCACTTTACTCTTATAAAAATCCATAATGGGATGTTCCTCAATCCAACAGCTCAACTTCCGATACGCATATCTCCCTCATACGATATCCGAAATGCACAAACTAAATGACATTGGAAAAATCATTCCAAGGAATTTCAAACCATTTGAAGAACTTACTTTAAATCATCCTGAGCTGGAAGTGAAGTTATGTCCGTTTTTAAATGACCAAAACTCAATTTTCAAAACTAGGAAATTTTCTAGATTTTCCCCTTTCTTTTAAAAAGAGATTATTTTTGTCTTCTTATCTTATTCCTTTCTATTACAATTTACGGTATGTTACATTCATATATTGTACAAATATTCAAAGTTATATTATATTCTTTTTTATACATAGATTTGACATCATTTATTCAAATATGTTTTTCTTTATATTGCATCTACTTTAAACTCCTTTATAATGATATGATTTTAGTCAACTTTTTTGAGATGAAAAGAGTCAGGTGAGTGGTTCTTTCATAACCTCTATCATGCCTATATTTTTTACCACTTTGACTCGCATACTCATACATTCAATGTATTGATGTCAGTTGGCCTTCGTCGTCTTATGATGAAGACTCAGCTAACCAAGATCAGTATCTAGCGCCTCTTTGATCTGACTTGAGAACTCAGAGATTGTTGGTGAGCCTCCTTGCTTTCCGGAGGAATTTTTTTTTTGCTTTCAGTATTAGGATGATTGGAGTCCTGTCCCAACATCTCTTTTTATACTAAAGGCTTCACAGATAGACAATTTAGTATTCATTACTCTTAACAATATAATTCTATGTTAAAGACTTGAATTGCAATTTTGGCCAAGTGAATGTTTGATTCTTTAACATTCTAGGTTTTATTATTAAGTTAATTTTGTAATTGCATTTGATTATAGTAAAAATGCTTAGAGTCTTCTGTTGAGTTTTGTAAGTCAGGCCAAGGGTCCGTTCAAGGCCATCATGGTCTTCGAGTGCCAATCACGCCCAGGATGTAGGCTTAGAAAATTAAAATAAATTATGAATAGTCGAAGGTGAATCTGATCAATTCATTGACTAATAAAACATCGAGGGGAGTAAACTTTTGTCATTTGAGAAGATCGACAATGATGGTAACCCAACCTATGTGATTGGAGATCCCATGAACTAGGTTAACATGGGTAATAACAAGTCATTACTTGATCAAGTAAACACTATAACTTTATATCCCTCCTACGATGTGCGAATATATTGCAACAGTCTGCAAGGAAAAGTGAGATTATATTATGTTTTTATTCAAGTCATATCTCTTATAGGTATTGTATTGCTCTGTAGAATAAAATGATGATTGGATCTATATGACTATGAAATTGTGCCGCTTCTATGAAATTGTGTTATATTTCTAGAGCACTCGTTAATAGTTGGACATGTGCATGGCCGCTTAGTGAAACAAATATGATAATGACAAAGATTGTGAGAGTACAATGTGATAGAATAAGACGCTAGACATACAAAAGTATTATTGGTTCATATAAATTTGAAACATCACCTATTATTCTATAAGTTTAATGTTGTTTTATCTAGATCTAGGTCATAGTAATTGGACACTAGATTTGACACATTTTTAGTCATATATGAATACCCAACAAACTTTTATCCATTCTATTTCATATTATATTTATGAGATACGCAGGCGGTTGTTATAAAAACAATATTAATATCTCAAAAATAATTTATTATTGAAATAGAATAGGCTTGAGAGTTCAAAAGCTAGAAGAAAATGTCACGACCCAAAACGAGCCGCGAGTGGCACTCACACTTTCCCTACTATGTGAGCGAACCAACCAATCTGAACCACAACATTTCAAACATAATAAAAAGAAAAATAATGCGGAAGACTTAAAACTCATTAATATAACCAATAAATAACTTCTAAAATTTATCAATTACTATCCCCAAAATCTGAAAGTCATCATCACAAGAACATCTATCCTCAAATTACTAAGTCAGAGTATCTAAGAAGCTAAAATAACTAAACAGATAGTCTAGGCCAGAACTTCAAGGCATCCAGACATGAAGAAGAAGATCCAGTCCAAGCTAGAAGCTTTAGCTCACCCTGAAATCTGGTGTGACAAAGACTGGCTAGAGTTGCGATTGAGTTGAAGACGACGCTACGTTTGCTGCACTCCACAAATAATAAAAAGAAAACATACAAGTAGGGGTCAGTACAAAACACAGGTACTCAGTAGGTATCATCGGCCAACTCAAAATAGAAAACAGTATATATCAGATAATATCATAAAATCAACTACAATACTCAACAGGTAGAAACACAAGTACGAGAATCATTGATAAATAACACCAAGTACACCCATGAGGACTCAAGCCTCCATACCATACACATTTAGGAAATAGGTTCATTAAATTGAGTATATTAACATATTTCAAGATTCATTCTCTTTACTATCCAGGTGTCGGAACGTGACACCCGATCCATACTATCCTGGTGTCGGAACGTGACACACGATCCTCTATTACTATCCTGGTGTCAGAACGTGACACCCGATCCACTACTACTATCCTATTGTCGGAACGTGACACCTGATCCATTAACGCTATCCTGGTGTCGGAACGTGACACCCGATCCATTAATACTATCCTGGAGTCAAAACGTGACACCCGATCCTCTATTACTATCCTGGTGTCGGAACGTGACACCCGATCCACTAACCTCATTCTTTTAGTTCATCAAGCCTGCTTTTATACCAAGGCATCATCATTAACAAAAAGGTTTCAAGGTTTAGGATTCAATAGCCTTATCATGCTTATTTTATCGCATTTATATAATTACATCATGCAAGCATACAATTATGCATAAAGGAGACTTTAAAAAACTTCCCAATACATATCATTCGCTATCAAGAGTTTACTATGAAAAGCATAAACCATAACCTACCTCCACCGAAGAATCGTGATCAAGAAATCTACTTTCCCAAAACTTTGCTTTCCTTGCGTTCTCCTCTTCTCTCGATCGTTTCTCTCTTTACTCTCTGTTCTTTCTCTTTTTCTACTCAAATCCTTTTGTCTTTTACCCTAATTGTCATATAATTATGAATAAAGATGGCAAAAGTAACCCACTATTTATTCCAAGGTTCTCTCCTTTAACCCCCAAGTAATTGAATTATTAACATTTAACCACTAACTTTATAATTATAAGCAGGAATAGTCCAAAACGCCCCTTAAAACATTTAACAGAAATCCGACCCAGTCAGGGTTACGCAGACTGTAACGGGCCGTCGTGCCTGTGACGGTCCGTCCTGCTGAGTCGTCACAGAATTCAGAGACTAACTTTTCACTAAGGGCATGTGACGGTCCGTCGTGCCCACAACGGTCCGTCCTGCCATGTCGTCGCGAAGTTCAGAGAGTTGTTTTCAGTACCCAATTTTTCAGCATTCTAAGTGTTTTGGAACGAGACACCCTCGACAGTCCGTCGTGCCCATGACGGTCCGTCGTGGGATCCATCGACTCAGACAGTTATTACCAGAAATAAACTCTACAGCTCAAAATGACTAAACAGGTCATTACAATAGATACCAATTTACCCATCGTTCGTCCTCGAACGATCACAAGAAGAAAAACAAGGGCGAAAAGGAGTACCTGAATCTGTAAACAGGTGTGGGTATCTTTCTTGCATATCAGCCTCCTTCTCCCAAGTGGATTCTTCAACCGGCCGATTCTTCCATTGAACCTTGATGGATGCAATCTCCCTTGACCTCAACTTGCGGACTTCTCTATCTAAAACAGCAACAGGCTCCTCCTCATAAGACAAATTCTCATCAAGCAGAACGGAATCCCAACGAATAATGTAGTTTCCATCAGCATGGTATCTTTTCAACATAGACACATGAAATAACGGGTGCACTCCTGACAGCCCTGGGGGCAAGGCTAATTCATAAGCCACCTCCCCCACGTGCTTCAGAACTTCAAATGGACCAATATACCTCGGACAAAGCTTACCTTGCTTACCAAATCGCATCACCCCTTTCATGGGCGAAACATTTAGCAAGACTTGCTCACCCTCCATAAACTCCAAGTCCCTAACCTTTCGGTCTGCATATTCCTTCTGTCTACTTTGAGCCGCTTAAATCTTTTCTTGAATGCATTTCACTTTATCTAACGATTCCCTCAGAAGGTCAGTACCCCAAGGTCTAACCTCAAATGCATCGAACCACCCAATGGGAGACCTACATATTCTCCCATACAATGCCTCAAATGGGGCCATATCAATACTTGAGTGATAGCTATTGTTGTATGAGAACTCTGCTAAGGGCAAGAAGTTATCCCAATGACCACCAAACTCTATCACACATGCACGAAGCATATCCTCCAAAACCTGAATCGTTTGCTCAGACTGACCATCGGTCTGAGGGCGAAATGCATTGCTAAGATCCAATTTAGTACCTAATTCAGCATGCAATGTTTTCTAAAACTTAGAAGTAAACTGCGTACCTATATCTGATATGATGGAGAGTGGAACTCCATGCAATCATACAATTTTTGAGATGTAAATTTTGGCTAACTTCTCTGCATTATAAGTCACCTTGACCGGAATGAAATGAGCAGACTTAGTTAACCTATCAACAATTACCCAAATGGAGTCATACATACCCATTGTCTTTGGAAGACCAACCACGAAGTCCATTGCAATTCTCTCCCACTTCCATTCAGGAATGGGCATTCTCTAAAGTGTCCCTCAAGGCCTCTGGTGTTCATACTTTACTTGCTGACAATTCGGGCATTGAGCAACAAAGTCAACAATGTCACGCTTCATTCTACTCCACCAAAAATGTTGCTTTAGGTCACGGTACATCTTAGTTGCTCCAGGATGAATAGAATACCTTGAACTATGAGCCTCTATAAGAATAGTGTGGATCAAATCATCGACGCGGGGTACACATACCCTTCCCTTAATTCTCAAAATACCTTCCTCATTGATTTTTGCTTCTTTAGCCTCTCCTCGCAACACCTTATCTCGGATCCGGATCAGTTTCTCATCATTAAATTGCTTTCCCTTAATCTTATCAAGAAAGGAAGATCTTGCCTCCACACAAGCCAAAAATCCTCCCTTCTCATTTACTTCTAGCCTCATAAAGTCATTAGCCAAAGTCTGAACCTCTCTAGCTAATGGGCGTCTACAAACCTTCAAGTGGGCTAGGCTTCCCATGCTCCCTGCCTTTCTACTTAAGGCATCTGCCACCACATTAGCCTTTCCCGGATGATACAAGATAGTGATATCATAGTCCTTCAGTAGTTCCATCCATCTCCTCTGTCTCAAATTCAAATCTTTCTGAGTAAAGACATACTGTAAACTACGATGATCCGTGTAGAGTTCACACTTAACCCCATATAAATAGTGCCTCCATTGCTTTAATGCAAACACTACCGCAGCCAACTCCAAATCATGGGTCTGATAATTACGTTCATGCACCTTTAATTGCCTCGAAGCATAAGCAATTACATTATTCTCTTGCATTAGTACTGCACCCAAACCAGAATTAGATGCATCACAATAAACAATTAAATTTTTACCTTCCACTGGCAGGGTAAGGATTGGCGCAGTAGTCAACAAGGTTTTGAGCTTCTGAAAGCTTTCTTCACACTCGTCTGACCATACAAATGGAACACTCTTCTTAGTCAAGTTTGTCAATTGGGAAGCAACAGAAGAAAATCCCTTGACAAATCGACGATAGTAGCTAGCTAAACAAACGAAGCTCCTTACCTCTGTAACATTAGTAGCTCTTTCCCAACTCTTCACTGCTTCAATCTTAGATGGATCCACCATCACTCCATCCTTAGAAACCACATGCCCCAAGAAGGACACTGAATCTAGCCAAAACTCACACTTTGAGAATTTGGCATAAAGCTTTTTCTCCCTCAACATTTCCAATACAATTCTCAAGTGTTCCTCATGTTCTTTCTTGGTCTTTGAGAATACCAGTATATCGTCAATGAATACGATGACAAAGAGATCCAGATACGGATTAAAAATCCCGTTCATCAAACTCATGAAAGAAGCAGGGGCATTAGTAAGCCCAAAAGACATTACTAAGAACTCATAATGTCCATACCTAGTCCGAAAAGCAGTCTTGGGCACATTCGTGGCCCGTATTTTCAATTGATGATAACCATATCTCAAATCGATTTTTGAGAAGGTACAAGCACCTTATAACTGACAAACAAATCATCGATGCGAGGAAGAGGGTACTTGTTCTTAAAAGTTACTTTATTTAGTTGCATGTAGTCTATGCATATCCGAAAACTTCCATCCTTCTTGTTCACAAACAAAACGGGAGCACCCCAAGGGAATGCACTTGGTCTAATAAAGCCTTTTATTAACAATTCTTGAAGTTGGGCCTTTAACTCTCTTAACTCAGCGGGAGCCATTCTATAAGGGGGTATAGAAATGGGGCGAGTACCCGGCTCCAGATCAATGCAAAAGTCAATATCCCTATCCGGTGGCATACCAGGAAGGTCTGCAGGAAACACATCCAGAAACTCACGGACTATCGAAACTGACTCAATAGAAGGTACTTGGGTAGTATCATCCCTGAGGTGTGCCAAGAACGCCAAACAACCCTTACTGACCATTTTCTTAGCACGAAGAAAGGAGATGATACGAACCGGATTGGAAGTGTAGTCACCCTCCCACACTAACGGATCTGTCACAGGCTTGGCTAACGTCACAGTTTTAGCATTACAATCTAAGATTGCAAAGTTTGGAGAAAGCCAAGTCATACC
This sequence comes from Solanum neorickii, assembly GCA_027704865.1. NCBI lineage: Eukaryota > Viridiplantae > Streptophyta > Magnoliopsida > Solanales > Solanaceae > Solanum > Solanum neorickii. The sequence continues at coordinate 9,469,342 of JAKWJC010000368.1, read as the reverse complement.
CTGAATTACATCGAAATCAACTAACCATATCTACGTGAGTATTGCTCCCCACAAACGTTACAAGACAAGACCTATACACCTTTTCAACTATCACAGACTCACCCACCGGAGTAGAAACACGAATAGGCATGTCAAGCAATTCACAATGTAAATTAAGACCAGTAGCAAATGAAGAAGATACATATGAAAATGTGGATCCAGGATCAAATAATACGGAAGTCATGCAATCACAAACCAAAAGATTACCTGTGATAACAGCATCGGATGTCTTCTCTTCCGACCGCCCGGGGAAAGCGTAACAATGGGCCCTATCGCCTGTCTGCCCGTTGCCCCTACCATGTTGTGTTGTAGTGGCTCCATTTTTCCCGCCACCCCGGTTGATTCGGTGACCACCATTACCTTGGCCACCACGTTCTCTAGAATAGCGGCCTCTTCCATGACCACCTCTACCTCTGACTATTGGGGGTCTGTAACTCTGTTTTGGACAATATCTCTTAATATGTCCAATTTCCCCACATCCATAACACTCTCTGGGCTCAAGCAAAGGTCTCTGTGAGAACGACGGAGTCTGGAGATAACCTCCAAACACAGAGAAATGTTGACCGGTCTGCGGTGGACCCCCAGCTACAGCCTGCAGTGAAGACTGAATAGGTCGGGCTGTATAACCTCCAGAACTCTGTCCTCTGGAGTAAGAACCACTAAACTCACCTCCCTTACGAAATTTCTTAGTAGTTGATGCCATGGTGAAATCATATGGCTTCACTCCCTCCACCTCTATCACAAAGTCTACCACTTCTTGAAAGGATTTTGCTGTAGCAGCTACCTGTAAGGCTGAGATCCGCAAATCTGACCTCAACCCCTTCACAAAACGGCAAATCCGCTCTTGTGGACTGAAGCAAAGCTGGGTGGCATATCTGGAGAGTTCACGAAACTTAGCCTCATAAGTAGTAACCGACATCCTGCCTTGCTCTAGGCTTAGAAACTCATCTCTCGTCCTATCCCTCAAAGTACGGGGTATATACTTCTCCATAAATAAACTAGAGAATGATACCCAAGTCATAGGTGGTGCCTCTGTTGGTTGACACTCCACATGTGACCGCCACCACATTATGGCGTTCCCTTGAAATTGATAGGTCACAAACTCGACGCCAAATCGTTCTACTATACCCATCTTGTGTAGTAACTCATGACAGTCCACCAGAAAATCGTAGGCATCCTCAGATTCAGCACCCTTGAAGACCGGAGGTTTCAATTTCAAGAACATACTGAAAAGTTCATGCTGATCACTTGTCATTATAGGCCCTGTAGTCAAACGAGGAAATGTGTCTATTTCAAGGGAGGCATCCATGCGGGGAGCCCCAGCAGCGGCATGTCGTACTCCCGTAACCTAAGGTGCGGGTGCAGAAAACACTAGAGGTGTCTGTCCTTGATCAGATAACCCGCTAAGATAAGCAAGAACCGGATGAATCATCTCTGGGGTAGGTTGGGGGGGTAATTCCTCATTTTGCACCTGTTCGCTCTCAACTTCCTCACCCTCTCTTAATACTTCCTCAGTCGGTGGAGGAGTCACCGCCCTAGTACTACATGGGCCAGGTGTTTGTCCTCTTCCTCAGGAGGACGTCCTCCCGCGACCTCTACCACGACCTCTTGCCACTGTTCCTCTTCGGGCTACAGCCCCAGTGGCTGGCTCAGATGCATCTTGACTTGCCGGTGTTGATGTTGGCGCAGTTGTGGCTCAAGTTCTAACCATCTGCGAAATAGAGTGAAGATGGTCTGATACCAATTTGTATCACCTAGATACCAATTGGATCCAAGTAATAGCACGAAAGAAAGAAAGAATGGAATTTTCCTAAAGTCTTATAGCCTCTCAAAGAAAAGTAAAGGCGTCCCCCTACCGTTCCTCAAGACTCTACTAGACTCATTCTTGTGTGATGAGACCAACGTACCTAATGCTCTAATACCAAGTTTGTCACGACCCAAAATGAGCCGCGACTGGCACCCACACTTTCCCTACTATGTGAGCAAACCAACCAATCTGAACCCCAACATTTCAAATATAATAAACAGAAAAATAATGCGGGAGACTTAAAATTCATTGATATAACCAATAAATAACTTCTAAAATTTATCAATTACTATCCCCAAAATCTGGAAGTCATCATCACAAGAACATCTATCCTCAAATTACTAAGTCTAAGAGTATCTAAGAAGCTAAAATAACTAAACAGATAGTCCATGCCAAAACTTCAAGGAATCCAGACATGATGAAAAAGATCCAGTCCAAGCTAGAAGCTTTAGCTCACCCTGAAATCTGGTGTGACGAAAACTGGCTAGAGTTGCGATTGAGTTGAAGACGACGGTACATTTGCTGCACTCCACAAATAATAAAAAGAAAACATACAAGTAGGGGTCAGTACAAAACACTGGTACTGAGTAGGTATCATTGGCCAACTCAAAATAGAAAATAGTATATATCAGATAATATCATAAAATCAACTACAATACTCAACAGGTAGCAACACAAGTACGAGAATCATTGATAAATAACACCAAGTACACCCATGAGGACTCAAGCCTCCATACCATACTCATTTGGGAAATAGGTTCATTAAATTGAGTATATTAACATATTTCAAGATTCATTCTCTTTACTATTCTGGTGTCGGAACGTGACACCCGATCCATACTATCCTGGTGTCGGAACGTGACACCCGATCCACTATTACTATCCTGGTGTCGGAACATGACACCCGATCCACTACTAATATCCTGGTGTCGGAACGTGACACCCGATCCATTAATGTTATCCTGGTGTCGGAATGTGACACCCGATCTATTAATACTATTCTGGTGTCGGAACGTGACACCCAATTCTCTATTACTATCCTGGTGTCGGAACGTGACACCCGATCCACTAACCTCATTCTTTTAGTTCATCAAGCCTGCTTTTATACCAAGGCATCATCATTAACAAAGAGGTTTCAAGGTTTAGGATTCAATAGCCTCATCATGCTTATTTTATCGCAATTATATAATCACATCATGAAGCATACAATTAAGCATATAGGAGACTTTTCAAAACTGCCCAATACATATCATTCGCTCTCAAGAGTTTACTATGAAAAGCATAAACCATAACCTACCTCCACCGAAGAATCGTGATCAAGAAATATACTTTCCCAAACCTTTGTTTTCCTTGTGTTCTCCTCTTCTCTCGATCGTTTCTCTCTTTACTCTCTATTCTTTCTCTTTTTCTTATTCAAATCCTTTTGTCTTTTACCCTAATTGTCATATAATTAAGTAAAAAGATGGTAAAAGTAACCCACTATTTATTCCAAGGTTGTCTCATTTAACCCCCAAGTAGTTGAATTATTTACATTTAACCACAAACTTTATAATTATAAGCAGGAATAGTCCAAAATGCCCCTTAAAACATTGAATAGAAATCCGACCCAGTCAGGGTTACGAAGACTGTGACGGGCCGTCGTGCCTGTGACGGTCTGTCCTGCTGAGTCATCACAGAATTCAGAGACTAACTTTTCACTAAGGGCCTGTGACGGTCCGTCGTGCCCACGACGGTCCGTCCTGCCATGTCGTCGCGAAGTTCAGAGAGTTGTTCTCAGTACCCAATTTTTCAGCATTCTAAGTGTTTTGGAATGAGACACCCTCGACGGTCCGTCGTGCCCATGACGGTCCATCGTGGGATCTGTCGACTCAGACAGTAATTACTAGAAATAAACTCTACAGCTCAAAACGACTAAGAAGGTCGTTACAGAAAATGCAGAAAAATCTAAAGCTACAAGTCAGCAGCATGACTATAAACATGCGTAGCTACGTCGTTCGGCAGACGGTAAACAGCCACAGCTAAAAGGAGACATTGGAAAACTCCCTAAAACCCATAACGTTTCTAATGTTGCAGGTACAAGCACAGGAGCTATGGAAAAAACTACATCAAAATATACAAACCTAAACAGCTTATTTACAAAACCATTTATCCCAAAGGTACAAATAGTAGATACCCCAACACCTTATCATGTTTTAATAATGTTATAATAACCATCTTTAGAAAGTTTGCTACAGAAATATTCTGCGAATAAGTATGCCCAGACTAGGCCATCCTAAAGTTGAAACCAATAGGCAAGAAGGCCGTTTAGGGGAGTAAACAAAGTTGAGGCACTGTTAGGGTAACTGATCAAAGAAGAAAACTGTAGTAGTGACCAGACGAGATGATTATTAAACCATTATTATTACATAATAAATAAGTATAATCCATTGAGAGGTTGGAAGGAATAAAATCTTTAGCGAACAAATGAATAAAATGAACTCCTATTTATTAGATGATAATGTTAATTACAAAATATTAATACTCTATATATTAAAAGATCTTAATACAGATATAAAAAGAGAAATTTATTATATGTTGGTAACATATGAAGTAATAGAAGTAACAACCTAAGGTAAAAAGCTCTTGGAAGCTCTCTTGGAAATATTGGAAAATTGGCCTTGCTGCCTCCCAAACTTGGCTTCCTTTCTTGTTTTCATTTTCTGTTTGTGGCTTTGCTTGTGGACTCTTGCTTTAGATTCTTTGGACGTTTGGTTGGACTGAAGTTTAGAAGAGCCTTACAAGCCTTCTTGACTGTCCCACGAGGTGCTGAAAATTGACCCCGTGACAAGTTGCTAACAGTCAAGAATGCTTGCACGGCTCTTCTAAACTTCAGTCCAACCAAACGTCCAAAGAATCTAAAGCAAGAGTCCACAAGCAAAGCCACAAACAGAAAATGAAAACAAGAAAGGAAGCCAAAGTTTGGGAGGCAGCAAGGATAATTTTCCAATATTTCCAAGAGAGCTTCCAAGAGCTTTTTACAAAGTAGGAGAGAAAGTATTTTTCTAACTATCTATCTGAATGGCAACTTCTACAATATACAAAGACTCCAAAAGTGAGCAAAAAACGTTTTGGAAACAATTCAAAATAAAAGCTACAAGTGGTTGATTCTGTGAGGCTGGAAAAAGAGGCAGTTTTGTCTTCACAGCATTACTGCCACATGGCAGATTACTTGCACAGAATTTTGTCTTCCAGCCCTTGGCTAGCCTGGTGAGCATGGCCTGTTTTCTCCATATTGGGAAGCAACCTCCATCATTTGGGGAGGCAGTTTGACAAGGCATTTGGACCCTCCAAGCTTTGAGGAAGTGCTGCTGCCTTTTTGGAATAGACTAAATTAGATATACAAAATGATTTTTATGATGAATTTTATTTTGACATATATGATTTATATGATGATCTAGAGATATTCAGGGATCAATGATTGAACAAAAAAAGTTTGAAGTTTTGCAAAAACAGAGTAATAATAATTATAAGATAAAATTTATTAAGGACCCAAACAAATTAAGTAAACTTTATAAAATTTTGTATAGAAAAATATAAATGAATAATACAACAAGTAAAGAAACTAAAATAACGAAAACCAAGATAGATAAAAACGTACGAAAGATATGGAAAAAATTAAATCCCTTGTACATAGAATATAAACTATCTCAACTTATTAAAACAAGTGACAATGAGGCAAATTATTTGATAAATATAATTTCAAAAACAGAATACAAATATGTTTATTATTTGAAAAAACAGTATGAACAAAGAAACATATAGGCAACAATTGATAGAAAAAATAGATGAAAAAGGACAAGAACTACAACATAGGAAAGAAAGATTAATAGAGAACATGTTAGCAGGAGTATGTAAAAATTTGATGTTAGCACAAAGAAAAGCTATATTTATGTTAGAAATACAAAAATAGATCACCTTGAATATAAATTACAACATGACATAATGCATAAATTATAATGAATAAAGAAGAATTTGCAATAGATGAAAAGACATATGAAAATCAAGACGGAATGATAATAAAAATAATATTTTCAAAATTAGGAAGGAGAAATAAAAAAAATTGGAAATAATTTATATTTAATGATAGAAAAAGAAACAGCAAAATTAGAAGATAGTCTAACAGCTATGATAAGAATAACAAAAGAAAATGAACAAATAGACAAATGAAAAGAAATCGAAAAAATAAAAATACAAGCAAAACAAGAAGTACAACATTTGGAAGAAATAAAAAATTACAAGAATGAGTGAATTAGAAAAAGAATTGGCTTGGTTAAAATTATTATATGAAACTAAACAAAAAGAGAAACAAAAAGAAAAAGAACTAGAATTAACTAATGAAATAAAAGAGATGGAACAAAAACTAAATGAAGATCTTGAAATATATGAAATAAATGAAAATGAATCAGATACAATAAATGATCAAAAATCAGAAATAAGTGATATAAGTGAGACATACACAGAAATTTTAAAACAGGTAAATAAACCAAAAAAATTAGAAATAAACACAGGAGATATGAATCGAACTAGTACGTCAAGAGTCAAAACTCCAGACAATAATCCCAGAAATATTCCTAGAATTAAACCTAGATGGACACCACCAACTTATTATACAGAAAGTTATCAGCAATCAGATAGAACTAACGCAATATGGAATAGTAGATTAAATAAAAATTGGACACCAAGACTAATAAACGAACAATATAATTTCTTAGATCTAGACTGTGTTACAGATACAAATAAAGCAATATTTCTATGGATAGGAAATATATCTAAGCAACTAATAGATAATAAAATAAAAACAACAGAAACACCAAGATATATAGAAAGAACATTTGTAGGAACAACTAGATTATGGATAGAAAATCTACCCTTAGAAAGTTTAGAAATACTTAGAAGTGACAAGAAAATAGATGGATCTCCATCATCAACAAATATAGATATACTAGATAAATTGAATCAGCAATAAGAAGTGAATTTGGAGATGTGACCACAGATATAAGAGAACAAAACAGAGAAAAAATAATAAATAGACAACTTATGACAAAATTAGCTATATGTAAAATGTGTTATATAGAAGAATACACTTGTGCATTTAAGGAATACTATTACAAAGAAAAATGCAATTTAGATGAAGCAAAAGAAATAAGACAACAATATTTTACAAAATTACAAGAACCATTCAGCACAAAAATAATTAAAGATTGGAATGATGAATGATTAGTAGATACTTTAGGAGCTAGAATAAATTTTTTACATCAATGGTTCATACAACTATGTGAAAACCAAAAAGAAAAATGGAAAATGGAAAAAGTACTAAACAAGAATTTAGCCTGTTGTAAAATTAAAATAGCACCACAGTTTGGATGTACAAACAAAAAGCAAAGCCCAAAAGGTATAAAAATTATAGAAAAACTAAAATCAAGTATAAATATAAGAAACCAAGGCGAAGGTATTATATAAAAAACTATAAAATAAAAAGACCATATAGACCAAAAAGAAAAATATTGCAATGTACTTGTTATGCGAAAAGATAGGACATTTAGCTAGAGACTGTAAACTATCCAAAAATCCAAAAAGAAAGCAAATTGCAGAAGTAATTATAGATAATGATAAATATATACAAATAGAATACATAGACTATGAATTAAGTGAAAACGATAGTATATATGAAGTATCAAATATAGAAATTGAAAATGAAGAAGAAAATATTAATCTAGATAATAATGAAACAGGTGAAGAAATATAATGTCTGAGGATGAGATAAAAATAATATCTAAAGAAGATTATCAAAATGAAGAATTATCAGACCAAAAAATTATATTTGATAATACAATTTTTGAACAAATAAAAGGAAAGGAATTAGACTTAAGTGTTGAAAAAGTACTTGAAATACCTACTTTGAGAAATTGGTTTAAAAGACAAAAGAAAGAACATTATGTAGTTAGTCAGAAAGAACATATTATAGATTGTTTACTGTCTGCCGAACGACGTAGCTCCGCATGTTTATAGTCATGCTGCTGGCTTGTAGCTTTAGATTTTTCTGCATTTTCTTCTAGCTTTTGAACTCTCAAGCCTATACTATCCACTTTTGTACAAAGTGTAGTTAAGGTTCTTAGTATGTTCTCCATAATATTATCTTGCTCTGGCTGTGTAACTTTGTCTTGATAGATAGTCTACAATCATATTTTTGTCAGTTTTAATTACCTCAAATGTAAATGTAAAATTCAATATATTTAGTACTAATCTCCTTATTTCTTTTGTTGTAACTGAATCCTCTACCTTTTTTGTTATCCACCATTTTACCTGTGTGTTATCTGTTCTTACAATAAATTTATTCTAAACAATATATGGTTCAAATGCTAATAAACATTTATATAATGCAAATAATTCTTTTCTGTTTACTTCCTATTTTATTTGTGCTTCTGCATAAGCTCCTGAATAATAACTACAATGGTGTTTTATTTTTTCTTTTTCATATTTGTATTTTAAAACTCCTTCATAACTATGATCACTTGAATCTGTTTCAACAATATAAATAAATGTTCTATTTTCATCAGGAAAGTAAAGTTTTGGTAATTTTTTACATAAATTCTTAATATTTCTTATATGTTCTTTATCTTTATTGTCGAAATGATATTCAATATCTTTTTTATGTTTTTTGTGTAATGGTTTTAAATGTCTGCTAATTTTTGTATATATTCTCTTACTTGATTTACTAATCCTAGAAAGGATTGTAATTTCTTTTTCGTATCTATATTTTCATCAAGGGTGATTATTTTTTGTACTATATGATTTTGCATTTTTATTCCATTCCTATCTATTTGTATTCCTAGAAATTCTATTTGTGGTTTCATAATTTCTGCTTTCTTTCTACTTAAGCTTATACCTGAATGTTTGATTATATGTATAAATTTCTCTAATAATCTTATATGTTCATCTTGTGATCTAGAATATAATAATATATCATCTATATATACAATACAATTTTCTAACTGGTTAAAGTGGTTGTCCATAAAATATTGATATCTACCTGGTCCATTCTTATATCCAAATGGAAATACATTTCATTCATAAAAACCTTGCGGTACTGTGAATGCTGTTAGCTGTTTAGATTCTTCTTCTAGTTTTAGGTGATAAAATCATGTTACTACCATAGGTGTTTTTAGTTTTTCCCATTTATCTTCTGGTAGACAATTATATTTACATATATTCACTTCTGCTCCTGTATCTATCATAGGGGTATAATATCTGTTGTTATATCCTTCTATAATAATTTTTGCACGTATGAATATTTTCATTATTCATTTTGTTCCTTTTATAACTATTTTCTTATTTTGACAAGTTATTGTTAATTGTTCATTTTCTATATTGTATGGTTTAACTTTTTCTAACCATTTTATACCTAATGTAATATTATGATTTTCTTGGTATATTTTAAATGATATTATTAAGGATATTCCTCCTATAATTATTTCTTTTTCCGTTGTTTCTTCATTTATGTTTACTATCTCACTAAGTAATCCAAGGCATATGTGTCCTGTTTTTATAATTTCTTCTTCTAATACTAACTCTCTTGTTATGTAATTTTCTTCTTGTCCTGTATTTATCAAAATTTTATATTTTCTTTTGTCCATTATTCCTGTTATGAAATAATGATATGGTGTTATTTCTTTCTTATCTAATAAGTTTTGTGGGATTTCATAGTTTCTTTAAGATGTACTCATTCTTGATGAGGTAGCTCTGGTTAACGTATTTGGTACACTTGAAGTACTTAATCTTTCTTTTACAATTTCTAAATCTTCTTCCGTGTCAATTTCTTTATAGCTATAGTCATTATTGTCTATTACAGTAATTATTTTTTCGAAAGGATATTCTATCTTTATTTTATCAATTTTTTTTTTGCTTTTATTTTATGTTTTGTTGTTAATATATATAAGTTTTTACATCTTGCTGTAAATATTTTACTGCCTGGTGCTAACTTTATTCCAGACATTTTCCAATATAATACTAATGATTTATCAATATTTCTGTTTGTTAATGCTACCGTATAATTGTCACTTATTATAAATTTAAATTTTTGGTATATTCAGTTTCCTTTTACTGCACTAATTACACTTTTTTCTATAGGGTGAATGATTCTGTCATCTGCTAAGTATATTTCAATTGACGTATCTATTCCTTCTCTAAAACAAGCTTTTATTAATATTTTTGTTCCTCCTAAATGTACATATTTTATAGGTGTTTTAGTTTTTATATCTTGTATTTCTTTATTTATTATTCTTTTACTTAGTATAGGTATATATGTTTTTCCTCTTGTATATTTACAATCCATAATATGTTCTTTCTGACTAACTACATAATATTCTTCCTTTTGTCTTTTAAACCAATTTCTCAAAGTAGGTATTTCAAGTACTTTTTCAACACTTAAGTCTAATTTCTTTCCTTTTATTTGTTCAAAAATTTTAATATCAAATATAATTTTTTGGTCTGATAATTCTTCATTTTGATAATATTCTTTAGATATTATTTTTATCTCATCCTCAGACATTATATTTCTTAACCTGTTTCATTATTATCTAGATTAATATTTTCTTCTTCATTTTTAGTTTCTATATCTTATACTTCATATATACTATCGTTTTCACTCAATTCATAGTCTATGTATTCTATTTGTATATATTTATCATTATCTATAATTACTTCTGCAATATGCTTCCTTTTTGGATCTTTGGGTAGTTTACAGTCACTAGCTAAATGTCCTATCTTTCCGCAATTATAACAAGTACATTGGGATATTTTTCTTTTTGGTCTATATGGTCTTTTTATTTTATAGTTTTTTATATAATACCTTCGCCTTGGTTTCTTATATTTATACTTGGTTTTAGTTTTTCTATAATTTTTATACCTTTTGGGCTTTTGCTTTTTATTTGTACATCCAAACTGTGGTGCTATTTTATTTTTACAACGGGCTAAATTCTTGTTTAGTACTTTTTCCATTTTTATTTTTTCATTTTGGTTTTCACATAGTTGTATGAACCATTGATGTAAAAATTTTATTCTAACTCCTAAAGTATCTACTAATCCTTCATCATTCCAATCTTAAATTATTTTTGTGCTGAATGGTTCTGGTAATTTTTTAAAATATTGTTGTCTTATTTCTTTTGCTTCATCTATATTGTATTTTTCTTTGTTATAGTATTCCTTAAATGCACATGTGTATTCTTCTATATAGCACATTTTACATAGAGCTAATTTTGTCATAAGTTGTCTATTTATTATTTTTTATCTGTTTTGTTCTCTTATATCTGTGGTCATACCTCCAAATTCACTTTTTATTGCTGATTCATATTTATCTAGTATATCTATATTTGTTGATGATGGAGATCCATCCATTTTCTTGTCACTTCTAAGTACTTCTAAACTTTCTAAGGGTAGATTTTCTATCCATAATCTTGTTGTTCCTACAAATGTTCTTTCTATATATCTTAGTGTTTCTGTTGTTTTTATTTTATTATCTATTAGTTGCTTAGATATATTTCCTATCCATAGTAATATTGCTTTATATGTATCTGTAACACAGTCTAGATCTAAGAAATTATATTGTTCGTTTATTGGTCTTGGTGTCCAATTTTTATTTAATCTACTATTCCATATTGCGCTAGTTCTATCTGATTGCTGATAACTTTCTGTATAATAAGTTGGTGGTGTCCATCTAGGACTAATTCTAGGACTATTTCTGGGACTATTGTCTGCAGTTTTGACTCTTGACTTACTAGGTCGATTCATATCTCCTGTGTTTATTTCTAATTTTTTCGGTTTATTTACCTATTCTAAAATTTCTGTGTATGTCTCACTTATATCACTTATTTCTGATTTTTGGTCATTTATTGTATCTGATTCATTTTCATTTATTTCATTTATTTCAAGATCTTCATTCACTTTTTGTTCCATATCTTTTATTTCAATAGTTAATTCTAGTTCTTTTTCTTTTCGTTTCTCTTTTTATTTAGTTTCATATAATAATTTTAACCTAGCCAATTAGTACTGAATATATTGAATTTTACATTTACAATTGAGGTAATTAAAACTGACAAAAATATGATTGAAGACTATCTATCAAGACAAAGTTACACAACAAGAGCAAGATAATCTTATGGAGAACATACTCAAAACCTTAACTACACTTTGTACAAAAGTGGATAGTATAGGATTGAGAGTTTAAAACCTAGAAGAAAATGCAGAAAAATCTAAAGCTACAAGTTAATAGCATGACTATAAACATGTGGAGCTATGTTGTTCGGCAGACGGTAAACAGCCAGAGCTAAAAGGAGACGTTGGTAAACTCCCTAAATCCCATAACGTTGTTAATGTTGCAGGTACAAGCACAGGAGCTATGGAAAAAACTACATCAAAAAATACAAACCTAAACAGCTTATTTACAAAACTATTTATCCCAAAGGTACAAATAGTAGATACTCCAACACCACAAACATCTACATATGCAGCCAGCCTGCATAAGGAAAAGAAAACATATAACTATATATCCCAAGATTACATTGAAAACCTATACAAAATACAAATTTTTGAAAATCTCAAACCCAAACCTACCACAACCACAGAAAAAACTCAGTACTATGTAACCCAAAAATTACAAGGTTATAACAAGCTAATTGCACAACCAAAAACGAATCCAAATCTAGTTAAGACTTGTTATAATTATGGACTATTAAATACAGTTATCTTGTATTTCTTTTTTTATTATTCTTTTACTTAGTATTGGTATATATGCTTTTCCTCTTGTATATTTACAATCTATAATATGTTCTTTCTGACTAACTACATAATATTCTTCCTTTTGTCTTTTAAACCAATTTCTCAAAGTAGGTATTTCAAGTACTTTTTCAACACTTAAGTCTAATTCCATTCCTTTTATTTGTTCAAAAATTGTATTTTCAAATATAATTTTTTGGTCTGATAATTCTTCATTTTGATAATCTTCTTTAGATATTATTTTTATCTAATCCTCAGACATTATATTTCTTCACCTGTTTCATTATTATCTAGATTAATATTTTCTTCTTCATTTTCAGTTTCTATATCTGATACTTCATATATACTATTGTTTTCACTTAACTCATAGTCTATGTATTCTATTTGTATATATTTATCATTATCTATAATTACTTCTGCAATTTGCTTCCTTTTTGGATCTTTGGGTAGTTTATAGTCTCTAGCTAAATGTCCTATCTTTCCGCAATTATAACAAGTACATTGGCATATTATTCTTTTTGGTCTATATGGTCTTTTTCTTCTATAGTTTTTTATATGAAACTAAACAAAAAGAGAAACAAAATGAAAAAGAACTAGAATTAACTAATGAAATAAAAGAGATGGAACAAAAACTAAATGAAGATCTTGAAATAAATGAAAATGAATAAGATACAATAAATGACCAAAAATCAGAAATAAGTGATACAAGTGAGACATACACAGAAATTTTAGAACAGGTAAATATATCCAAAAATTAAAAATAAACACAGGAGATATGAATCGACCTAGTACGTCAAGAGTCAAAACTCCAGACAACAGTCCAACAAATAGTCCTAGAATTAGTCCTAGGTGGACACCACCAACTTATTATACAGAAAATTATCAGCAATTAGAAAGAACTAACGCAATATGGAATAGTAGATTAAATAAAAATTGGACACCAAGACCAATAAACGAACAATTTAATTTCTAAAATCTAGACTGGGTTATAGATACAAATAAAGCAAAATTACTATGGATAGGAAATATATCTAAGCAACTAATAGATAATAAAATAAAAACAACAGAAATACCAAGATATATAGAAAGAACATTTGTAGGAACAACAAGATTATGGATAGAAAATCTAAGTATAACTAGATACATAAGGAGCTAGAATAAAATTTTTATATCAATGGTTCATACAACTATGTGAAAACCAAAAAGAAAAATTAAAAATGGAAAAAGTACTAAACAAGAATTTAGTCTGTTGTAAAAATAAAATAGCACCACAGTTTGGATGTACAAACAAAAAGCAAAAGCCCAAAAGGTATAAAAATTATAGAAAAACTAAAACCAAGTATAAATATTAGAAACCAAAGCGAAGGTATTATATAAAAAACTATAAAATAGAAAGACCATATAGACCAAAAAGAAAAATATCCCAATGTACTTGTTATAATTGCGGAAAGATAGGACATTTAGCTAGAGACTGTAAACTACCCAAAGATCCAAAAAGGAAGCAAGTTGCAGAAGTAATTATAGATAATGATAAATATATACAAATAGAATACATAGACTATGAATTAAGTGAAAACGATAGTATATATGAAGTATCAGATATAGAAACTGAAAATGAAGAAGAAAATATTAATCTAGATAATAATGAAACAGGTGAAGAAATATAATGTCTGAGGATGAGATAAAAATAATATCTAAAGAAGATTATCAAAATGAAGAATTATCAAACCAAAAAATTATATTTGATAATACAATTTTTGAACAAATAAAAGGAAAGGAATTAGACTTAAGTGTTGAAAAAGTACTTGAAATACCTACTTTGAGAAATTGGTTTAAAAGACAAAAGGAAGAATATTATGTAGTTAGTCAGAAAGAACATATTATAGATTGTAAATATACAAGAGGAAAAGCATATATACCTATACTAAGTAAACGAATAATAAATAAAGAAATACAAGATATAAAAACTAAAACACCTATAAAATATGTACATTTAGGAGGAACAGAAATATTAATAAAAGCTTGTTTTAGAGAAGGAATAGATACGCCTATTGAAATATACTTAGCAGATGACAGAATCATACACCCTATAGACAAAAAGTGTAATTAGTGCAGTAAAAGGAAACTAAATATACCAAAAATTTAAATTTATAATAAGTGTCAATTATACGGTAGCATTAACAGACAGAAATATAAATAAATCCTTAGTATTATATTGGAAAATGTCTCGAATAAAGTTAGCACCAGGCAGTAAAATATTTACAGCAAGATGTAAAAACTTATATATATTAACAACAAAACATAAAATAACAGCAAAAAACAAAATTGATAAAATAAAGATAGAATAACCTTTCGAAAAAATAATTACTGTAATAGACAATAATGACTATAGCTATAAAGAAATTGACACGGAAGATATCATTATTTCATAACAGGAATAATGGACCAAAGAAATTATAAAATTTTGATAAATACAGGACAAGAAGAAAATTACATAACAAGAGAGTTAGTATTAGAAGAAGAAATTATAAAAAACAGGACACATATGCTCTGGATTACCCAGTGAGATAGTAAACATAAATGAAGAAACAACGGAAAAAGAAATAATTATAGTAGGAATACCCTTAATAATACCATTTAAAATATACCAAGGAAATCATAATATTACATTAGGTATAAAATGGTTAGAAAAAGTTAAACCATACAATATTGAAAATGAAGAATTAACAATAACTTGTCAAAATAAGAAAATAGTTATAAAAAGAACAAAATGAATAATGAAAATATTCATACTTGCAAAAATTATTATCGAAGGATATCACAACAGATATTATACCCCTATGATAGATATAAGAGCAGAAGCGAATATATGTAAATATAATCGTCTACCAAAAGATAAATGGGAAAAACTAAAAACACCTATGGTAGTAACAGGATTTAATAATGAAGGAAAAATGATTAAATACAAACCAAAAATATAAAAATACAAATATGAGATAAAATACTAACAATAGAAGAAATGTACAATTTTGAATTTACAACAAAAGACAAGTTATTAGGAATACCATTCTTAGATAAATTTTACCACATATAATAACAAAAACACATTGGTGATTTACTAGACCATGCAGAAACAAAACTCTCGTGTTAATCCAATTTTTACTATTTGGATTGTTGGTTTTATCTCGTCATAAAGTATCTCAGCTGGTGCTGTATAGAATCTTATAAAAAATAAGTTTCCTTTTGTTATTTTTTTGTATATCATAAAATGATTTGTGGACCTTCGGGATTCCACTTATCTCTTCTCCTATATTTGTATAAACTGTATTTAATAGCACATAATTATAACAAGTCTTAACTAGATTTGGATTTTTTTTTGGTTGTGCAATTAGCTTGTTATAACCTTGTAATTTTTGGGTTAAATAGTCCTGGGTTTTTTCTGTGGTTGTGGTAGATTTGGGTTTGAGATTTAAAAATTTTTGTATTTTGTATAGGTTTTCACTGTAAGCTTTGGATATATGGTTATATGTTTTCTTTTCCTTATGCAGGCTTGGCTGCATTTGTAGATGTTTGTGGTGTTGGGGTATCTACTATTTGTACCTTTGGGGTAAATGGTTTTGTAAATAAGTTGTTCAGGTTTTTATTTTTTGATGTATTTTTTTCCATAGATCCTATGCTTGTACCTGCAACATTAGCAACGTTATGGGTTTTAGAAAGTTTCCCAACGTCTCGTTTTAGCTCTGGCTGTTTACCGTCTGCCGAACGACATAGCTCCACATGTTTATAGTCATGCTGCTGACTTGTAGCTTTAGAATTTTCTGCATTTTCTTCTAGCTTTTGAACTCTCAAGCCTATACTATCCACTTTTGTACAAAGTGTAGTTAAGGTTTTGAGTATGTTCTCCATAAGATTATCTTGCTCTGGCTTTGTAACTTTGTGTTGATAGATAGTCTACAATCATATTTTGGTCAATTTTAATTACCTCAATTGTAAATGTAAAATTTAATATATTCAGTACTAATCTCCTTATTTCTTTTGTTGTAACTGAATCCTCTACCTTGTTTTGTTATCCACCATTTTACCTGTTTGTTATTTGTTCTTACAATAAATTAATTGTAAACAATATATGGTTCAAATGCTAATAAACATTTATATAATGCAAATAATTCTTTTCTATTTATTTTCCATTTTATTTGTGATTCTGCATAAGCTCCAGAAAAATATCTACAATGTTGTTCTATTTTTTCTTTTTCATATTTGTATTTTAAAACTCCTCCATAACTATGATCACTTGAATCTGTTTCAACAATATAAATAAATGTTCTATTTTCATCTAGAAAGTAAAGTTTTGGTAACTTTTTACATAAATTCTTAATATTTCTTATATGTTCTTATGTTTATTGCCGAAATAATATTCTATATCTTTTTTAAGTTTTTTGTTTAATGGTTATAAATGCTCTGCTAATTTTGGTATATATTCTCTTACTTTATTTACTAATCCTAGAAACGATTGTAATTTCTTTTTCGTATCTATATTTTCATCAAGGGTGATTATTTTTTGTACTATATGATTTTGCATTTTTATTCCATTCCTATCTATTTGTATTCCTAGAAATTCTATTTGTGGTTTCATAATTTCTACTTTCTTTCTACTTAAGCTTATACCTGAATGTTTGATTATATGTATAAATTTTTCTAACAATCTTATATGTTCATCTTGTGTTCTAGAATATAATAATATATCATCTATATGTACAATACAATTTTCTAACTGGTTAAAGTGGTTGTCCATAATGTTAATATCTACCTAGTGCATTCTTATATCCAAATGGTAATACATTCTATTCATAGAAACTTTGCGGTACTATGAATGTTGTTTGCTGTTTAGATTCTTCTTCTAGTTTTAGGTTATAAAATCCTGATTTACAATCGAATTTACTGAAATAATTACATCCTTGTATCTGTCTTATTTTTAGTATTTTATTTGGTATTGGGTAATTATATGTATTAGTTTTAGCATTTAAGTTGTGATAATCTATAACCATTCTGCTTTTACCTCTTTTTTGTTCACTATGTTTTATAACTATAAATGCTGGACTAGTATGTTACTATTACATTCTTGTATGTAATTATTTTCTAATAGTTCATCTATATGTATTTTGAATTCTTTTAAATCATCAAAGTTATATTTAATGGTTTCTGTGTTATTATACTACTTTCATCTATTAGTTCAATTTTTATTTTTGTCTTATGTTTTTCTCATCCTTGTAATGGATCTTCGTTATATAGTTGTTCTAGTTGTTCATTTATTATTTTAACTTTATCTATTGTAAATATGATAATTTCTAATTGTGATATTCATAATTGATGTTAATTGAATTGCTTTTAAGGAAAATTTGGCAGTTAACGAACATTTCTTTTTCACCTCATTCTTTCTATTATTGATTGTCACTAACCCCTATTTATTATCTTATAATTGGTAGAACCTAATATGAGGTTGTGCTCTTTAGCTATATAATGTATCATTCCATTATTGATATCGATAGCAGATAAGAACAAAAAGAGTTTCTTCTATCTTTTTCCAATAAAATGTTGTGCTAGGATTTCTTCTAGATTAAATCTTTGTTTGTTTTTTGATCATAGTTTTATACTAGAAGAACTTGTTGAATCATTGGGATACGTCCATACTCGGTGAAAATCCTCAAGGACAGTGTCACTTAACATGCCTCACGCTTTGATAAGTTCCTAAAAAGTTTAAAGTGAAGCATCAGGTTTGATGAATTCACTACAAGTGTTCGTGATGAAATTACTTTCCATAAGAATTTCAACAAGACAGACAACAGAACCCCCATAAATAAAACATGCCAACAAGTGTAATGGTCATAGATTTTAGATGATTCCTTATTCCCTTTTAAACTTAGCTTAGTTTATCCACTTTGTTATAAATGTCTTATACTCCAACAAATTATAGGACAATTCTGGTAGTGTGGACGAAACATTGTATCATTACGTTGTTCATATTTATGGTTGCCGGTTAGAGAATCACCAAGATAGGAGTAATTAGTTTATTATTGCATTTTATATACATTTGAGTTATTATCCAGTGTTTTGAAAGTTTCATGTATATAACATCTTTTCTTGTTACTTTCATTTTGAGTCTAGTATTATGAGTTTGGGTTGAGTATATCAATCTTGAGTTGTATATCCTAAGTTGAGTTTGAGTATCCTGAGTTGAGTATTCTTGAGATAAATAGAGTGTTCTTAAGTCAAGTTTAGTATTCTCAAGTCGAGTTGAGTATTCTTGAGACATATTTATTTGAGATGAGGTTAGGATGTCATACTTATTCTCAATTTGAGTTCACATTAATGGTGTAGAGTTCCCCTTACATGATCATACATTCCATGTACTAGCAACATTTGCTTTACATCTTTTTATGATGTAGATAGAGGTATTCATGGTGATCAACAGGCACTTCATTGAGGTCATATGATATTCCAGCCAAATTTGGTGAGTTTTTATAATCCAGGGGACTTCACCTTTACTATCCAATTAGTACTTTTGAGATGTCGTGGGTCTTGCTCAGATATCCTTTTGGAATATTAGATGCTTCATATATAGAAAGAGATGAGGAATTTTCTACAATTTCTTTATTTGAGATGTTTTATAAACTCTCAATATATCATTTATTTATTGTTCCGATCTTTTAAAGTTGAGTATTTGAGTTTTATGAATTTACATTCAGTTTTATGCTTTTGTATGCTTGAAATAGTCTTTCACTTGTACTTAGCTTGCATGAAGGTTCACTTGGGACCAGTAATGGTTCTCAAGCGTCGGCCACGTCCAGGGTGTAAACTTGGCTCTTGAAAAAAATGACTTGACAAGATCATTTTGCAAAGTGCCTATTGGTGAAAATATTCAATAATTTGTGTAACTAAATTTTTGTTAAAGTTGTAGATGCATAGCTAAGAGTGTCAACCAGAGATTGTTCTGGCGTATACATTATAAAAAATGTATTTAAATATCATAATTATAACAGTTTTTATGATTAAAAGTCGAAGTGGGAGACTTTAGGGATTTATAATAGTAGTTATATGATTAGATATTTTTTTATCATATAATAATTATTTTACTTTACTTTGGTAAATATTTCAATACATAATGTATTCTTTGATGTATTTTCTTACTTATATAGTAGGAAAAAGTACTAGAACATTGAATTTATCACATTAATTTAAACGGTTTAAATCTAGTTTTTTTATTTACAACACTAGAACTATAATTACAAATGTAAAAATCCATTAAAAATAAATACCTACACTTTTCGCTGCCTGTTTTATTGGCTTCATGGGCTGATTTAACTGTACTCATAATTATTTTTTCAAAATGACAATCATAATTATATTTACATATGTGCCTTTATTAAATACTAGAGGAAGTGTCATTAATATTCCCAATATATTTATCCAATTATCTTATTACTCTTTTATTTATTACTTATTATGGAATGTGAGAGGTATATCAGCTGAGACATGAAGCGAGTATGAATATTCTTAAATACTAAAAAATAATTCTTATTTTAGTCTTTGAATTTGGGTTTTGATTCTCTTTTTCCTGTTCTTTTCAATTTTGAATTTATGGTCTTCGTCTAGGATTTCAAGGAAACCAATTTTTTTCAATTCCTTAATTTCCTCAGTTCCAAATTCCAATCACAGCTTCCCCTACTAATTGATATGCATGCACTCACTATATATGATATTGATTTATGCTATGTGTTTTTAAATGTAGGCAGATATACTCATTATTGTTAGAACAACTTGTATTTTTTTTTAGTTTGTATTAATTCCACATTCTGCTCCATTTTATCGATGGTATAAGAGCCATCACCTTTTATGTCAAGCGGATTAGGAAGACACGTGGCCACCCAACTCAAAAAGGGGTACCTCAGAAAAAGTTACCTACATTAAAGGTACCTAGTGTGGATTAGTCAAGGCTCTGCCACATTAATATCAATCTTTTGGGTTGTGGAAAAGTGGATTTCAAAATTTTATATATGAAAGTTATTGTGAATATATATGATCTTTGAAAAATGGATAACTTTTGTGTTGAGCTAGGCAAAAATGCTCATTTTCTTTGTATAATAAAATGTAACATGAAAATAAAATGTACGGGTTGCTATTAATATATTGTCAATGTAGAGTTGGCGAAGGGTTTAAACAAGACTCTCAGTGTAATATCGTTCCGACTAAAAGAGATTAAGAAAAATAAAATTTAAGATAAACATTAGAGTGTATGCGTAAGATTTGAATGTATGATCCAAAACAAATATTAAACTCATTTGTCACTATACTAGTATCTTCCCTTGTGTCAAGGGGATTCAAAAAATTACATATAATTAGGAAGATTAGGTTTCCTTAATTGAACAATATATTCTTTTAACAAAGAGGATCGAATTAACAACATTGCAAACACCTAGTTTTGCCACTTAATAATAGCGCTAAGTACTAATAACTACCTATTCTAAATGAAATTGTCTTCTCTGAAGAGTAGAAAGTTCAATAAAAATATATTTTCAAGCTAATTATTTTCTTTTAAATTAGGCGTGAAACAAATTCTATTTAATTATAATTGCTAACTACCATTTCTAGAACTATGGGTGAAGTAAATTCAAAACGTAGCATTAATGGGTGGAGAAAAATTATGATGTACGTACCATATTTTCTTCCAAGGAATTTAATTTCTAATGAAATGTTTTTTTAAAACTAAATATAACTACATGAGATTGAGAACTTTTGTGCTTCTACATACTTCCTTTCTGAAAATAGATTTATTTTTTATCCTTTATTCATCAAAACCTTAAGTTTGTACCTACTGAAAAGATTTGAGATCATTTAATGATTGAACTGTTGTAGTATCTATCGAAAGAACCCTTCAAGGCCATAATTCATCAAATGCCACGAGTGATTGTTGGTTTTTAATGTTTTGAATAAAAATAAATAGTTGTCACATTATCAAAGAGTTTTGACTTTTCCAACGAGTTGTGACTTTTATGAAAAGTTGTGAATTTTCTGATGAGTTGTGATTTTTCACTTTTTCATAAGGTTGTGACTAATCGGATGTATTGTAATTTTTTTAAAAGAATGTAACATTTTCGATAAGAGACAATAAACTGTTATTTGTACTACCCTCTTTTGTAGATATAAAAGGTTTTCTTCTTATTTTTCAATAACGAATAAGGACATTCTGGACTTCTTGTTTTTCTACTAAATCTAGTATTCTAAGAGTCTTTTACTATTGTTTATGGTTTGCTGACCCCGCGATTTGAAGTTCTAATACACAGGTGAGTAAAATCATTCTATTTTGAGAGAAAACATTATGTTAACCTCGGACACCTGATGGGAAGAATTTTCTTAAGGACACTATGCATTCAATGGAATCAATTTCTTCTTTGAGAATTTTTTTAATCTATTATTTGTAATTCTTTTTATATTTTATTTTCTTTGCAGGTTTTAAGTTTCTTGTGTTTGAATCTATTTTTTAAGCTAAGTATCTTACTAATATTTGTTAAACAACATTAAAAATTTCACCTCAAAGGAAGCTTGAAGCTTTAGGTGTTTTATGTCAAGCATGATGTCATTATACACGAACATTATGCTACTCATCTTTGATATATTTATTGTTTATCTTTTTTCCTTGGGAGGATATTCCTTTGTAGGTTATGCTGAAAGTTCATACATTTGTCTTCATCAAAAGTGTGAAATTAGGTCTTAGGCCTAACTCACACCCCAAAAGCTATCTCAAAGGGAGGAGGATTGCCCAAGTCTTATAAAGAGTTCACCCATCTCATTAATCACCGATGTGGGACTTTTGTCATTCTTTAACACCCCACCTCACGCCCAGTGCTTAGCATCTGGTGCGTGGGCAATTTTTATTTTTTGGGGACCCCAACATCCGGTGAGACGGGCCCTGCTATGATACCACAAAGGAATATTAATTGTATTAAAGTGTTAACCTAATAAGGGAATACATGGGAGATATATATAGGATATATAGGAAGGAGTACTAATCCTAATAGGACTAGGATTAAGGAGTACTAATCCTAATAGGACTAGGATTAGTACACAGTAAATTCTAATATTATTTTATACTATTTATTGGGCGAATGATAAAAATGACAGAAAATCTACATCAGGGTTTCTCATTTTTTTGGGGCCGAACCAGATCTCCTGGTGTAAAAAAAATAACCCAAGGTCTCTCGATCCTCGACTGAAGCTGAATATTGCGCCCTTGCTCTTCTTGCTGCTGAGACCATGTGGGTCACATATATTCTTCGCGAACTCCGCGCATCTCACACTGTTCCTGCTCTCTATTGTGACAACAAATCAACTATCTGTGTGGCCAAGAATTCCGTCCTACACACCAGAATGAAGCATGTTGATACCGATTGTCTCTTTGTTTGCGATGAAGTTTAGGCCGGCACCATGACTGTGCAGTATGTACCCACTGAAGAACAACCGGCTGATATTCTCACCAAACCTCTCACGAGCCGACAGCACGATAACCTCAGTTCCAAGCTTCCGTTCGCTTTCGCTCAGCTCAGCTTGAGGGGGATAGTAACAGATAGTATTAAATAAATAGTATAAAATAATATTAGTATTTACTGTGTACTAATCCTAGTCCTATTAGGATTAGTACTCCTTAATCCTAGTCCTATTAGGATTTGTACTCCTTCCTATATATATCTCCCATGTATTCCCTTATTAGGTTAACACTTTAATACAATCAATATTCCTTCAAAAAGAATATTTGTTTTGTTTTTATTTAGAGTAGACCCAACTTTTGTCCTTTCTCCTTTGACTACTTTTTTCTTCTCTAATAGTTATTTCATATCCAAAATTTGTTACCTTTCTAATGTGGACTTCTAACATTCTTTTTTTTTATCGAAAAAAGGTGGTTGGATCATTCAATAGAGTAAGAGTTTCCATCTAAATGTTAGTTAATGATGAGGTTGGGGAGACTCGTACATTTGTTGTTTATAATGGGAGTGCATCTAGAATAAATGAAATTGGTATCCAATTTTATCCAGTTTTAAAGTATTGCTTGATAAAGGTTTACCATATTCTCCTGTAGATTGCACAAATGTTTGGCAATACGGGTTGGCGGGTAGGAAAAGAGTTACATGTGTAGGATTATTTAAGGATAGATATTTATATCTTCCTAATTATTTTCCGTCTTCGAAATATAGAAATAGAAATGCGTTTGAAGTAATATTTCAGTTAAAAAGTATCTCAAACCCGAGTATCCTGGTGTAGATATAAATCAATTCTTTGCCTCATTCAGTTGAGTGATTCCTCCGAAGCAGTAACTAAGCTCAACAGGTTATCTTCAACAATGATCTGTGGTATATTGGATGAACATATTCATTAGGTTTTTTGCATCATTTTTTTAAAAAAAAGTTACTGCATCTTTTTATTGACCTGATACAAATTTGGATATTGATTTTGATTCAGATATGAAAGAGAGAACTACATTTCAAACAAGAAAATGCAACCTTTACTATTTGATTCGCCTATCACAATTAGAATTTTTAGCAGTTTGGTAATTACTGAAGCTGATTTTTGTACACTAGAAGCAGACAATTCTCCTACATTCCTCAAGCATGATTAGATTTTGTGCTTATATTGATTTTTTCCCACATATGTAGCTGTTTAGTTTGTCATTATATCAAATGCAACTATACCTATCATAATCCAAATTGATAAGCTTACACTAAAAGATACTACAACACTCTTGGAAAAAACAAAACTTACTGAAATCTATATCAGAAAGCATAGTCTCCAGTATAGGTAACATTTCTCCTTCATTCCTCAGGTATGATTGCATTTCGTGCTAATTTGAATTCTATTTTTATTTTTCGTCCACTTCCTTTAGTAGCAACTTTCTCCTCTTCCAGATCAAGAACCTAATAACTACAAGGGAGTTGGATTTGCTCGAGAAGGTAGTGGCGGTATACTTGTCCTTCCTGTTCATGATCCACTTCCATCAGCTCATGGTCCAGAGTTAGCACCAAATGGAAGATCTATGATATTTATGTTGTGGCGTTGTGAAACACTATCTATAATATAGAGGTATTAAGTACATAAGAAGTTGGAGGATGTTCCCGATCCAACAAACCTCAGACATGGAAACTTTTTGAGGTACAACATCAAATAGGAAGAATCACGGTAATGTTCATGCATCAACCTAGATTTTTATTATTATTCATTTTGTAACGCGATTCTACCTACATGATGTTGTAATTCTCCATGTTTCCATGTCTGAGGTTTTGTAGTTAAGAAATTTGTGGAAAGCTATAAATAACATCCACCAACTTCATATTTACACACCACCTTAGTTTTTAAGGTAGAGTTTCATAAGGACTCGTCAGAAATTCAATAAATCTTCCATTTGGTGCTAGCTCTTGCCGATGAGCAGATGGAAGTGGATCACGAATAGGAAGGGAAGGTATATCACCACCACCTGCTCTAGCAAATCCAACTCGATTGTAGTTGTTAGCTTCTCATTCTGGAAGAGAAGAAAGTTTCTACAAGAGGAAGAGGAAGAACAATAAAAACAAAATTCAAATTAGAACAAAATCAAAGAGAAAGAGGAAGAACATTTTAAGTGAACAATTATAAATTTAGTGAAAAATTATAACTTTCTATGAATTGTGGATGAAAGGTTTCTTATGATTACTACTTGAAGTAAGTTACTCTTAAAATCTCTCACTTACACCTCTTAAATATACTTTCTCCTACATCCCTCCATGCCTCAAGTCATTACTTAAATATATTGTAGTTTTGGAGTTCATACTTTTAATATAATACTAGTTTTGACGCACGTGCATTACACGTGAAATCAAATCATGTATCACACTATTTTGAAAAACAAAATATGAGTATAGCTAAATAAAAAATTAGTAAGGCTTAAATTCTCTTAGTTACACCTCTTAAATAAACTTTATACTCTCTTCTCCATAGTGCATTACATTGTTATTATTGTTTTGTAGGTGTTTTACTATTAAATAATATAATATAAATAAATATTGATATAAAATACAGAAGCTATACTAAATTGGATGTTTTAGCTGGAATATTACAATGACATAACATTCATATTATGGACTGTTCTAATTTTATTGAACATTGAGATTGTCAATGTTTGTAAGTAATACTTGAGATTTTAAGAAGAGAAGTATAGAAACCATAATACGCCGTAGTTAAACATTTTGAGAAACCCCTCCATTTATAGTTAAAAATGTGTAGTATTAATAAGCATAGTGTTTCTTATCAAAGAAATATTGAAGATAAACTAAATTGAGTGTTTTAATAATAATAATAATAATAATAATAATTATTATTATTATTATTATTATTATTATTATTTTTTTTTTTAAAATGTAGTTTAAAAATATGATTATGCCTCTCTTGTACAGCCAACAAAAGGGTAGTGTACCAAAAACAACTTGTGGTGCCTTATAAAAAAAATCACAACCCTTTAGAAAAGACATAACCCCTTAGAGAGGTCAAAACACATTGAAAAATTCCCAACCCTGCGGGGTTGCAACCTTTTGGAAAAATCACAAATTTTTAAAAACTTCGCAACCCTATAAAAAAGCCATAACCCTTCAAAAAAGTCACAACTCATCCTGAAAGTGATAACTCTTTGAAAATGTCACTACACTTCAATGTAAAAACTTGTCTGCCTTTAATATACTATAATATTATACACATAAATAAATCTAATACAATATAAAATATGAAAGATATACTACATTTGGTGTTTTAAGCTGGGGGTATTAAAATAATTTAACATTTAGTTTATTAGTTTATTCTTTTTTAGTAGTATAGAAAAAAAAAGACATAGATATAGATTGGTGTAGTTTTAATTTGATATGAAAGTTTTAAAAAATTAAAGAGTACTTTTAATTAAGGATCATATGTAGAATATATATAAATGTCTTTTAACTTTGTAGTCTTAAAGATGTGTCCTCATCCACAAGAAAAAAGAACATTCTCTATTAAACTCAATAACAATAAAAGTACAACAAATAAATTGAAAAAGAAAGAGTACTCAATAAATGTAGTTTGGATTCTTCAATCAAGTTTCTAATCAAATACTTCTTATCCATGAGTTTCAGACTTTTTAGGTTCTGAACATGAAGTTGTAACTTGTGCAATTGAAAATCATTAAATTTCTTGTAAATTAGGAGTTTGCTGCAAAAGTATATTTTAGGACTATGAAAATGATTGCATATTAATTGTCACAATACCCTCCTCGTTTGAAGTTCAGTTATTTCACTCTACTTGTTGCATCAATTTATATTTATATATCTATTTTACTCACAAAGAAATATTGTAATAAAAAGTACAACAAATAAACTGAAAATAAAAGACTACTTATTGAATATAGTTTGGATTCTTAAATTTTTTTTTTGATCAAATAACTTTTCTACATTAGTTTGAGACTTTTCAAATTTTGAATACAAAGTTGTAGATTGTGCAACTGAAAATCATTAAACTTCTTGTCAAGAAAGAGTTGCCGCAAAAGTACATTCATGGCTATGAAATTGAGTGCATATTAATCATGATGATACTCTTCTAGTTTGAAGTTGGGTTATTTCATTCTCCTTGTTGCATCAATTTTTATTGATCTATCTAATTTTCCCACAAAAAAATATTGTAATTGCATAATAGAACAACTCTAACAATCTTCCTTGTTATAAGTAGAAGAATAGAAAACTAACAAAATTCGTGGGGTAAAAATGTGAGAAACACCCTCTATATATAGACAACAAAGGTTTGTAAGAAAAGATGTTTATCGTATATTCTCATGTAAGTCACAAAGATAAAAAAAAATCACAACTTACTAGAAATCTCATAACTTATCGAAAAAGTCACAACTCTATAAAAAAAAAAGTCACAACCTCTGGAGAAGTCACTACCCATCAATGTGAAAAGGTGTCTGCTTTTAATATAATATAGTGTATATAAATATAATATTAAATATAATATTAAATAAATTAAGTGTTTTCAGTTGGGGGTACTATAGTAATTTAACATTCAGGTTAGTGAGTTAATGCTTTTAAGGTAGAATGAATAGATAGATCGATAGATAATATAATATAAATAAACTAGGCAAATGACCCGTGCTTCGCGGTGGTGAACTACCTTATGCTAATAGTATTCAATGATATGTTTTGTTTTATACCAAAATTTAAGAGTACGAACACAATTTTCTGAAGTTTCCCAATTGAAATACGGGAATTCAAATTCACATAAACGGGACTTAACACTTTGGAAAGATAATCATCTACAATATAGGCTAGTATTCCACTTGTTCGTCTCTGCCAAGAAAATTAACATGATCAAATTTGAATTAGTTTTTACTAATTCTGGCTAAATTGTGCGCCTAAAATTATCTCAAAGATTATCAAGACAAATTATCAATAGGCTTAGTATATTAAGTCTTGAAGGTTCAACTACGTAAGGTCTTTGAATGATGTTGGATGCATATTGTGTTATATGTTGGCATGCTATATTTCCTTCATTTTGAAAGCTGCCATGAGCAGTGAAGAATTTTTAGTTTCCAAATAAATGTTGGACAACTACTGCTGCTTTATTTTTGTAATTTCCTTAGGAAGTTCCCAATAGATTGAGTCATTTTCATTATTTTTTTTGTTTGTTTGAATGAAAAAAAATGTTATTGCTATCTCAAAAACAATGTAGTAATGTGCTAAGAACAAACTTGTATTTAATTTTTTAGCAGATAACTGCAACTTGAGAGAACCGCAATAGGACATTAAGATATCCTAAGTATCTCTTTGAAACATAGGTATAGAGGAAATTAGGTTCATATCTGCCTATCGACCTGATTCCCCCAGAAAGAATAAATTGTAATCTTAAAGTTACCATTTTTGTTGAATTAGTTATTCCTTAGGATTTCCATCTAAATCGAATTCAGGCCGATTAAAAGACAATCTTTTCATCACAGGAAACCTGTACACCAATAAATTGTGCAGAGTTTTTGAAACCTGAAAAATTAACCTGTTCAAGGAGATATTACCATCATATCTTCTTTTCTTTTGCCTCTTCCATAGCTCCAGCTAACTACACGGGGCAATGCTTGATATAATTGCTTCAGATCAACAGTTATAGAGTGTTTCCACTATCTTTGAAATACCTACTGTAAGCTAACACCATGTGTAGAACCTCCCCTAAAAGAAAAGTACTCCCAAAACTTATCAGCATATTGACTTTTTAGAAAAAGATATTGCATGTTTCCACTGTTACTTGAATACAACACTAAAACCTTGAGGGCATTGTATATCCAAGTCTCGTAAGAATTTTGTCCAACGAAAGAAAGTTTGCAACGCCACACTCTCCATGAGAAGAAAGATATCTTGATTGGCAACCATAACATTCTAATCAATTGAATCTCGACAAGAGACGCATTAACCAAAATTCAATTATTTTATTGCGATAACGAACCTAAATTTCATCAGACTTCAAATTTGGAGGAAATTTGACAGCGCACATATTAGTGCTTCTACAATATTTATACAAAGAGATTCTACTTTATACATCACTATATACCTTTTTATACATAATTATATACCTTTTTTTCCCCTCAAAAGATGAACAATTAAGACAACAATTTTCTTGATGAACCCAACTTCTTCATACACACAGACACATACACAAAAAAATGAGAAAAAAAAAGATGCCAAAATAAACTAAATATATGAAAATGAGGATAAAATGTCGAATAACTTTAATTATGAATTAATCATGAGTCGTCAAATTGGACTAATCTAGGGCCTTATTTTAATGCAAATAGTGTCCTCAATTGTGTATTTTATCTCGAGATCTGATAAAACTTCTAAGTTTCAGGTAATTGAGGATTTGGTAGGAGCATGGACACTTAGGCGCATAATTGAAGATTCATAGTGTGTATCTCCAAGCACACTTGGCGATACGCCATATAGAAAAACTATGCCTTCCTTTACAAGAAGTGAGCTATGAATGAAGTGGGTCAAAAGATGACGAAAAGAAGCAGTCCGCGTTACCGAATAGTTACGTGAAGTTCTACCCAACATTACAGCATGCATGGATATAAAGGCAAGGCACAAACGACGATGAATCATAGAAAGGGCGGATCACTGTATAACTCGGAGATTCACGACTATAAACGCTGAATGGATTCTCTAGCACTAAAGTTGTAGCCTCTAAATACTAAAATCTAAATTATTTTTAGAAGCCGGAACATTAATATATTTTTTCTTTTTTTAGAACTCTAGTTTTATTTTTTTCTCTCAAGTATTGAGAGAGGTTTGAGGAAGCTTGAAGAAAGAAGTTCTTCTTCCAATCTTGGAAGTGCGTCTTCTTTATTTACCTTCCGTTGATATTTTAAGGTTTCATATCTTATACACACTAGATTCATTTAATTTTTTGAAGTACATTTGATTATTGCTTGATGTGTGGCTAAAAGACCCCATTCTTGGGGTGTGACTTAGCAAATATGTGTTGATACTATTGTTGGGTCTTGCTTGCTGATAGGAATAAATATAATTTAATGGTGATTTCACCTAGTGGTTATGATTTAATTAAATAGGTTTATAGTTGAAAAAACAAACCCACCTATGTGTTTTCGTATTGCCCTACAGGGAGGTCATGAAACCAAGACCACTATACTGATGTCCTAAGGAGTGGGTCGACAAAAGGTTCAGCCCGAGAGGGTGAGCCCTAGTCCTATATCAAAGATGCCTCTATCGAATGTTAGGGTGTGGGTAAGGCATTGGCTAGTTAGTTTAGAGGAGTGAGTGTCCGAGAGGAACCCGTTTGATATGGGGTAAGTTACCCGAGAGGGAACTTACTTTCACATAAAGCTTAACCTATTCATCATTATCTTGTGAATTTTTATGTCAAAAGTATGTACCTATTATATTGTGTCAACATAGATTGCAGTTAGACCCCATGAACTCTCTCCCGTACTTGTTTTTCCCTTATTTTTGTTATTTTACTACTTGTGGCAAAACTCCTTTTTTATATTTGACACTATGGTGTCACAAATTAAGTTTCTTTTTTCATAATACACCAACCGGTTAATTCCCATCGACCCTGATTTGCCCTCGTGGGAATGAGGGTTCCTTAATGTCATATATGAATTCAGGGGAGGTCATGAGATAGATACGACGATTGCAACTAATATTGCTTCTGAGGCCATGGAAGCTGAAAATAGTGGTGGAACTCAGAGTAGAAGCATCGCAGGCATAGATGTCTTATTTTGTGATGACACTTCAAGTTTCATACCCCGATAGATGAAGAAGCTGCATAAATAGGATCTCCTTTTCACTTGTTCCTTTTTGTTTATCTTGCTTAATATCTTGGATATTTTGATTATTCTCATTTGAGGACAAATAGTTTTAATTCTTGTAGGGTGAGGTTCACTTGGCTTATGTTTTGTTGTGGTGAATATTTCTGCGTTTTGATATATGTTTGGGTTTTGTGTTTAAATTTCTTTTTCTAAAATTGATTTTGCAAATGTTTATGTCTCTCTTTTGGTTTGTAATTTCATAATAATTTTAACCCTTCCGAAAAAATTTCACTTTTGAAAATATCGCTACCTCTTGTGCTAAGAGTTACTATTCTTGTACAAATTTCAGTCTCAATTTCAATAAATACCGATTGAAAAGTTTTATCATTCGAATAAACACAAATGTGCGACTACAACGTGAATGAATGAAGTTACATATTTAATATACGAACTCTTTGCATTTTGTTGTGAGTAGCCAATTATTGAATTGCTTCTTTTACAAGGATCATTGCGCACTAGCGAAAGTGCATTGTCTTGTTTGATTTAAGTGTCAGTTCGTTTTGTCATGAGCTTACCTTGATCCTTGAACCAATAAAACTAGAATTTACTTGATTAGTCTAAATGTTTAGAAAGGTATCATCTTGACATGATCTTAGACCTACCTTTGAGTGTGTGAAACTCTTTTGAACAACCTTTGAGTGTTCCCTCTTCCTTGAAAAAACCTTGATGAAACCTTAACCTATAGTTAGGCAATACCTATAACCCTTTTAGAGATGTGATATAAGTAAATGGACAACATACTCCAAAAAACTAAGTAGGGGGTGTTGTGAGAAGGGAAAGAAGAAGTCAAGAAATCTCGCAAACCCATGGTATTGAATAGAAATGGAAGCCTTCCATACAAAAAAAGGAGAAAGAAATAGAAAGAGAATAAAAATAGTGAAATAAAAGCTCGAATTATAAAGAAATCGGGTTTTAAAGAAATCCATGAAGGGAAATAAATGATGACCTAGAAGAACTTGACTAAGGATTCAAAAGCAAGATAGGGGATAACTTAAGGAAATGACATCTCATTAGATAAAAGTCATTAAATTCAAATGAAAATACCTTTACCCTCATCCCCATTACAATTCTTAGAAATACTTTTTTGATCTTGACTAAACAGAACAAAAGGTCAATTAGAAAATAAAGACAAACTTATGGGTGAAATCATGCATTGTGTTCTTCTTAGTGAGTGTGAGCGTTGCATCAGATTCTTGATCCTAAGTTGATAAATCTATGTGTGGTGAAAATTGAATCATTGTTTGTGTGAGGGAATGTAGATACTTTTGTTGAGCTCGGACTTGCATTAGTATCAAGTATTGTTAGCTCATGAATCTTTGGTAATGGTGTGTCACAACTTGAATCTTTGATTATACAATAGACCTATGCATGAGTGATTTGATTCTTGTTGTGTATATTCATGATTGAGTCTTGAGTATAACTATGTGAGACATCTTATTTTAACGGGTAAACATAAGTTTTACTTCATGACAAGCAAAAGTTTTAGTTTGGGTTGTTGATGAGTCATCATATTAGACTCATCTAGGACAATATTTTAATGCAAATAGTGTCCTCAATTGTGTATTTTATCTCTATATATGATAAAAACTTCTAAGTTTCAGTTATTTGAGGATTTGGTAGGAGCATGGACACTTAGGTGCAAAACGGAAGAAAAGAGCTGAAGATGCAAAGTGAGCATAGCCTAGAAGCAGAATTCCACATTTTGTTACATCAAATAAACCTGGATCAAAAGGCAACCATGGAAATGGTTGTTAGTGTGTGAAACATAAGACACTTAATATTTTATTTTTAGAAACTTTATTCTTTTTCTCTCTCTCAAGTTTGAAGACGGTTTTGAGGAAGCTTGAAGAATGAAGTTCTTCATCAATCATGGAAATGGGTCTTCTCCATATACCTTCCTTTGCCATTTTTAAGGTTTAATCTCTTATACCCATTTGATTCCTTTATCATTTTAAGACTATTTGATTATATCTTGCTCTGTGGATAAAAACCTCATTTTTGAGGTGTGATGTCCCAAATATATGTTTATATTATTGTTAGGTCTTGCTTGTTGATAGAATTAAATGCATCTTAATGGTGATTTCACCTGATGATTGTTGTTTATTTAATGAGTTTGTAGTTGCAAATATAAAACCACACATTTGTGTTTCCGCTTCCCCAAGAGAAAACCAAGACTACTAGGCTGATGGCCTAATGAGTGGGTCGACATGATGTTCAGCCCCTGAGGGTGAGACCTAGTCCTATAACCAAGTACCCTCTATGGAAAGGTTAGGTTGTGGGTAAGGCGTAGGGTGGTTAGTTTAGGCGAGTGGGTCTCCTAGAGGAGTACATTTGATATGGGGTAAGTTTCCCATGAGGGACTTACTTTCACCTACAACTTAGCCTAGATATTATTTTCTTGCGAATTTTATCATCAAAAGCATGTACCCATTAGTTTGTTTCAACATATATTGCGGTCATGCCCCAATAACTCTCTCACATACTTGTTTTCCCCTATAGTTTTGCTATTTTACTACAGGTGACACAACCCCTTCTTGATATTTGGCATTTTGGTGTTAAAAATTAAATTTGAATTTTGTTTTAATACTCAAAAATTTCTTGATCTATCACTATTTAGGAAGAAATTCTAAGTAGATACTACTTTCACTATCACTTCCTTGGGACACGACCCTAACCCTTGGTTTGTTTTTTTACTAGCTTCGATTCGTAGACACTCAAATTGTAGGTTAATGTCGTTGTTGATCACGAATTATAAAAGATACAGATATTGAAGAATCACGGATACACCTATACCGGGTGAAATATCATTAAGGAAATTTGTTTTTTAACACGCCTCAAGTTATGTGAAGTTCCTAGAAGAGTTATTGCTGAAGTACAATAATTTAACCATCTATTGAAAATATTTCCTTTAATAAAAGATAAAGGTATGTAATCTGGTTTTTGTATTGCTTATCATGGCAATCTACTTTCTCTTAAGATAATTGACAAATCATTAAATGATAATTAATCAAATTGGTCCTTATATAAAGTAGTGTATTACTGTAAACTAATTTGAGGCATATCCTCTTGTCAGTTCAAAATGAAAAGAGAAAGAGGTTAGCCTAACATCTAGATTGGAACCATTTTTTTGAGTTTTACAGTATTGAGATTTTGTGATAACCAACTGGTGTTGGATTACAAGAGATACTTGACAAATAAATATTTAGAAAGAACAAGAAAATATTTTACTAGACTTGAGACTTAATAGCATCTTATATAATTGAATATTTTTATTGGTTTCTTTTATTTAATTGGATGACTTCGCTTAATTTTTGATTATCAATAATAATGTAGAACATTATGTAAGGAAAAGTATAAAAGCTTATGAAGGTATGTAATGATAATATGCGTATAGATTTTAAATGGTTATTATTTGTGTGAGGTTACATCAATTAATATGATTGTTATATGAAGAAGATGGAGAAATGATAATCCCGTAAAGTAAATATAAATGTGACCAAGTGGATGATGTAGATTATTATGGTCATTTCTCCACTGGATTTTATGGATAATATGTAAAAGTGAATCATTGGGTATTAGATAATTTTGGTGCTACTAAGCAATTTTGCGTCAGGTAACGTTATTGGATGTTCTAGAGAAAAAATTGAAAATGAAGAATGATTTTATATATGTTAGTGATTCTTGAATTACTTAAGTTCGAAGAATGAAAAAGCTCTTCTTATTATACTCACATTTGAAAGTATTGACGTGATTTGAAATGATTAATGAGTTTAATATTTGTGCTAGATTTATGCTTATGAATTTATGACAAAAAAATTGAATAAAGGTTTTATTTGATTTTGATAATGTGTTTACAAATTTTGATAAGACAATGAGTTTTGATTGATCGAGATAATTCTTGATGTGTTTGACTTTAATTTAATTTTACTATATCGATGTATAGATTTGTATGTTACATACTAATTTGAAAACTTTATGGATATTGAAAAAGTTAATCCTTTACTATGAAATATTTAAAAGTATACGGATATCTTCTCAAGGTTTTGTTACATGATCCTAAGAAAAGAAAAATAAGAACTAAATTTTTAATTGTATGTTAATAAATGTTGTTTATACATATTTGTGGTAATCAATTATGATTCTATTGAATGATAATATATTTTGCGTTATTGTTGCTTGAAAAAATATTGCTTCTTGAGGTATCATTTTTTAAAGTAGTCATTGATGATATATTAGAAGTACAAAAAGATAAATTGAACATTTTGTAGTACTAGAGTACAATATATGGTGTAAAGGGAATTTCAAAATTCATGAGTTGATATGTGTTTGCCCTTGGAGGAGCTGTCATAACATGAAAATTAGTCGAGTTAGTATTTCAATTCGAACAAAATAAACGTATTTTGTGTTTATATATTGTGAATGCAAAGCTAAAATAGCTATAATGAAAAATGATACTTTAGTTAGCAATATGACAAGTAGTGATATAAAACAACTTTTATGAGATTAAGTTAATTATGTAAATAAATATAACATCCCACAAATAGAAACAACTAGAAAGGAATTAAAAATCAGGAAATAGTTATAATGGAAAGTTTAGGGAAATATGGAAATCTTAGGTAAGTTAATGTGACTCCCTAGCCTACACCTTGGACATGCCCGACTTCCAATGACCATTGCTGGAGTTAAGTGAACCTTTGTCCGTGCTTCCTTAACTCAGCGGAAGACTTAGCTCAACACAATAATTTATAAGAAACATTCTGAAGAAAAATACATAATGACATTAGTTTGGCAAAAATTACACTCAAGTCTCAAAATAAAACATCTTTATATATAGAGAGATCAAAAAGTGAATTATCTAAATGTCTATGAAGCCTCTACTATACTAGATGGATGTTGGGATAGACCTCACAATATCCTATAGATGAATTACTAGAAAACTCATAAAAGTCTAGTCCTTCGAAATGCAAGGTGGCTCACCACTGACACTGAGTGCTCAACTTCATCAACGAGGCGCTGGATGTTGATCTTGGTTACGTGCGTCTACATCATCAAATGATACAGATCAACTGGCATCAATACATTTAATGTACGAGCATGCTAATTGAAAAACTAAAAAACAACTTAAAGTTTTAGAGGATTAAGAAGATCTTACCATGGCTCTTCTCAACTCATAAAATACTAACTAAATATAAAGCAGTAAGGACACATGCAATATATATATATATATATATTAAACACTTGTAAAAATAGAGTAAAAATATTAGTTCATTAAATATAATGCAATAACAAACTCAATTTTAATAATAATGAAAGTAATATAATTTATGTGAGAGATTATCTAACCGACAATCATAACTATGAGCCCAAGCGATGGTACAACGTCTTACCTTACTTTGCAAGAGGACCGCCCTATACCCTGTTGTCGGTATTGAACCTAAACTACTAAGTGGATCCACTAGTCTATGCCAAAAATCACTAACAAATCATCTAAAAAGTATGATCATTTATGTATCTATATTGGCTACATGGTCTATGAAGACATGAGTTGATATTAACTCGCGTCCCCATATCGATGATCAACACTTCTCTCAAAATACTTAGCTCATATATTTTCAAAACAACTTCTTCTCTAATTTTAGGTAATTTCTCAAACATAGCTTTTAAATCACTGTTGGAAATCATAGTTCCCCTTTTCTAAAACTAGCCAAAGATTCTGTGGAAGTCTAGCTTCCTTTCTTTCTCATGATTTCAAAACATTTGTAATTCTTAGGATGTACTTAGTTCCCTTATAGCTTTTCAAAAATGAACTCACTCTTTGCTCTTTGATTTACTTGAACTTAAATCTTAGGGGATACTAGTTCCCTTGTATATTTTGAGATTTAGACTCAACTCCTTACTCAATGCTCAAGTTGTAGGTTGAGCCTTAAAACAAATTAGAAATGTTTGTTTAATATTCTTGAAAACTTAAAGAACTCATCCTAACTTACTTGTTAACTTTTAGACTTGACTGTTAATTTCTTTGACTTTGATTTGAAGTTTCCTTGAATTGGATTATGGATTCAAGGACCATAATCTCATGTTTATGGATAAGTTTCTATGTACTTTAGTGTGTTGAAATCAACTAGGAGATATCGGTACATCACTTAAGAACTAGTTCGAATAGATAGTGGAAAAGAACATCTCTAGGTGACCTTAGCGCTCAAAAAGGTATGTGGGCGCCAAAGCCTGATGGATGGACACTTTCCTAAGAGGCTCTGGCTGGCGTGGCTCTCCAGGCTCTTTTAGAGAGAGCTTACTCTAAGGGGCTCTGGCAGGTGCGGCGCACCAGGATTTTTCAGACGGAATTTCTTATATGTTTTCTCTGATTTTCTATTCTAAACCTTCTAAACTTGCATGGATCTCACCCCAAACAATTAGAATAACTAAACTTCTAAATACCCAATAATTTAGAGTCGTAAAACAGCCCAGAAACAGGATTCAAACAACCAAAGGTATACTACAACTTAACCAACAAGAATTCAACATTTTTTTTCAAGACCTTTAATGTTCATCGTTCAATCTACTCTACAATTGAACATATTGTTGTGTGGGTGGAAGAATCCAACACAGAAAAATCTCACATACCTTATAGAGATCACCCTCGACGAATTCCACATGAAGACCTTTGTGTTCTTGATGAATTCTTCGCCCTTTCTCCTTATTCTCTTCTCTTTTTCCCCAGGTCCTAAGCATATTCAACTTTTCTAAAACTGATATTCGGCTTAGTTTTACCCATAATGAACCCTTAAAACAAATTAGGAAATAGTAAGGTAAAAAAGACAATTTTACCTTTACTAAAGTCTGGATTGGACTTTTCTCAGTCCAACAACCAACTTTCATAGACATATCTCCCTCATACAATATTGAAAATGCATAATGGTCTTTTCCACCATATAAATAACTGATTCTAACTAATCCTGAGCTAGAAGTTATGGTCGTCTGGAAATGACGAAAAACTCACTTTTGCACATTGGAATTTTTTTAAATTTTTCGTATTCTTTCAAAAATAAATATTCTTAGTATCTTTGTTAAATACTAGATATATCTCTCTACGAGATGATACAATATATCCCCCTTGGGAATATACGTCTTCTAAGAATTTTTTCAATAAGCTAAGGATAGTAACATCATTTCAGCACTCAACAAACGAAAGCAAGTGATAACATGCTTACATATAGTATTATAAAATGATAAGAACATAATTTAGTATCTTTATGTGCATTCTCTCCGGATTCAAAGAGATGTGGATATCTGTTCTTCATATCCTCCTTAGCTTCCCAAGTTGCTTTTTCAACAAATTGATTTCTCCAAAAGACTTTGACTGATGCAACTTCATTTGTTCTCAACTTGCGAAGTTGATAATTAAATATTTGAACCAGCATCTCTTCATAGGATAAGCTATCCTGAATGCCAACATTCATAGTTGGTACAATTAGTGAAGGGTGACCCATGCACTTCTTCACCATGGGTACATGAAATACCTAATGAACCGGTGATAATTCCGATGGTAGATACAACTCATAAGCTACATTTCAAACTCTCTTGGATATTCTATAATGTCCAATATACTGGGTACTAATTTTACCTTTCTTACCAAACCTCATAAATCCCTTCATAAGTGAAACCTTAAGATATACACAATCGTCCACCTCAATCTCTAACGGCCTTCTCCTAACATATGTGTACGACTTTTGGCGACTCTGTGTTATCTTCCACCTCTAATGAATCACTCACTTTATCCATGGGAAGGTGAAATAAAATTTGTCCTATTAGCCCTTCTTCACCAAATTCAAACCATCCAATAGGAGATCTGCATCTTCTCACTTATAGAACCTCATGTGGAGCCACTTGTATGCGCGAATGGTAACAGTTGTTGTAAGCAAACTTAATGAAAGATATATGGTCATCCTAATTCCCTTTGAATTGGATTACACAATCTCTTAACATATCTTCTAAGGTTTGTATAGTAAGCTCTGCTTTTCCATCTGTCTGAGGATGAAAAGCAGTGCTTAAGTTAACCTTTGAACCCAAACCTTTCTGGAAAGATTCCCTAATTGTGCAGTAAATTGTGCACCTCAAACTGAAATAATGGAAATAGGAACTCCATAAAGTCTAACCACTTCTTGAAGGTACAACATAGCATAATCCTTGTCCAAATAGGTAGTCTTTACCGGCATGAAATTGGTTGTCATTCTATCGACAATCTCAAAAATAAAATCAGGTTGCCTGCTAGATATTTGCTAGCCTGTGATTAAGTCCATATTAATAATCTCCCATTTTCATTCCAGAAGTTTTATAGTCTGAACCAATCTTGTGTGCCTTTAGTGTTTTACTTTCACTTGCTCGCAATTAGGGCACTTGGCAATAAACTCAACAATATATTTCTTAATGTTCTTCCTCCAATATACCTCTCTCAAATCGCATTACATCTTGGTGCAACCCAAATGAATGGAATGCCTGGAGCTATGAGCCTCCTCTAGGATCATCTCTTGCAGTCCATCCACCCAAGGTGCACACCACCTACCATTGATACATTAGCATACCATCTCCCCCTTGTTAGAAAGCTTATTTTATGAAAATTTGCTTTCAAGACAAGAAAAAGGAGTTCTTGATCTTGTTTCTCTTTCACCTCAGACACTAGTGATGAATCAGCCTCATTAGTCACAACTATCCCTCCTTCTGTGAATCCATAAGTCTGACTCCCAAGCTTGAAGGTCTGTCCACATCTTTAGTTAACTCCCCCTTTACTTCCTCAACATGGGAAATATTGCTGATGTATAACCTGCTTAAGGCATCAGCAACCACATTAGCCTAACCCGGGTGGTAAAGAATACTCATGTCATAATCCTTGAGTAGCTCTAGCCACCTCCGTTATCTGAGATTGAGTTTCTTTTGGTGAACACATCTTAGGCTATTGTGATAATTGAACATGTTAACATGAACACCATACAAGTAGTGATGCCATATATTCAAAGCAATAACTATTGCAGCCAATTATAACATGAGTCAGATAATTATTCTCATTAACCTTCAACTATCCGGAGGCATAAGGTATAACCTTTCCATCTGCATTAACACACAACCCAAACCAACTATCGATGCATCACAGCAAACCACAAAGCCTTGAGTATCCTATGGTAAGGTCAAAACCAAAGTTGTAGTTAATCTCTTTTGCAATTCCAAAAAGCTTTTCTCACAAGCTTCAGACCGTTGAAACTTGACTATCTTCTGATTTAGCATGGTCACATGAGACGAGATAGATGAACCCCTTCGAAAAATCCCCTATAATAGCCATCCAAACCCAAGAAACACCTTATATCTGCTGGAGATGTGGGTCTAGGCAAACACTAAGTTGCTTCTATCTTTTGGGTATCACCTCTAATCCCATCAGCAAAAACAATGAGGCCCAATAATGCTACAGAATCAAGCAAAAACTCACACTTTGATAACTTGGCATAGAGTTCCTTATCTTTCAAAGTTTGCAAAACTATCCTGAGGTGACTAGAATGATCTTCTTCATTCCATGAATAAATCAGTTTGTCATCAATTAGGACAATGACAAATAAATCTAAATACGGTTTGAAAACTTTGTTCATAGGATCTATCAAAGTTGCAGGAACATTGGTCAAATCAAAAGACGTACCCAAAAATACAAAATGCCTCTCCCGTTGGTTGGTTTGAAGTAGGTGAAGCAACTTTAATAGGGCCAGATTCAGTCCTTTATGCTATGGAGAAAGTTCAACTCATTAGAGATAGACTTAAGACAACCCAAAGTCATCACAAATCTTATGCAGATGAAAAAAGAAGAGAATTAGAGTTCCAAGTGGACGATTGGGTTTTCCTGAAAGTTTCACCTATGAAAGAGGTGATGAGATTTGGTATGAAAGGGAAGCTCATTCCTACATATGTAGGCCCTTACAAGATGTTGAAAAGGGTTGGAAAGGTGGCATATGAGTTAAAGTTTCAAGTAGAATGAGAAGCAGTGCATCCGGTCTTCCACATCTCACTCTTGAAGAAGTGTGTGGGTGATCCAGCCTCTGTACTGCCATTAGAGAGTGTGGAGGTGAAACATAGTATTTCTTATGAGGATGTACTAGTTTATATTCTTGACCGTTAGTTAGAAGGTTGAGAAATAATGAAGTCGCTTCAGACAAGGTTTTATGGAGGAGTCAGTTCGTAGAAGGAGCTACTTGGGAAGCAGATGCGACC
The DNA here is from genome assembly GCA_027704865.1 of Solanum neorickii. Classification (NCBI taxonomy): domain Eukaryota; kingdom Viridiplantae; phylum Streptophyta; class Magnoliopsida; order Solanales; family Solanaceae; genus Solanum; species Solanum neorickii. The sequence goes on along the minus strand of JAKWJC010000368.1, from coordinate 9,428,027 downwards.
ATGAAAGCCAAGTATCCTCATCTCTTTTCTTCCGATTTAACTCCATCTTGAGTTAATAGTTCATCTTCAGTTTTCCAGTATTTCATGCATGAATTCAGTCATAGAATAATTTTCCCTCATTTTGTACTTGCATTTTCATCATATTTGCATGCTATCGGAACTTAATTTAGTCAGAAAGTTAGATCTCAGTGTTTAGTAGTAGGGTTGAAGCTCCTTCCCTCTATTACAGCTAGTTTAGTATTCATTCAAGGACGAATGTTCCCAAGGGGGAGATAATGTAACACCCCATATCAAAAACAGACTAAAAACAATTTTTTTAGAAAATATACAGGTGTAATAGACGGTGTCAATCGACTGGGTCAAAAACCACCCAAAATCTAAATCCAAAAAAAGTTCACTAAGTGTCGAACGACGGACGAACTTACGGTCTGTAGGTTACACTACGGTCCGTAGTCTGCTACCGTTGATCAAAACCCCACTCACTCACTCTCTGACAAGAACCAGGATTGACTAACACGGTCCGTAGGTGGACCTACATACCATAGGTCTAATCGTGGGTGGAAGTTAGCAGACAGTTAAGGGGAAAATGCAGTTCGGTTAACTTCAAATTAGCATAACTCTTAGCACAAAATTAATTAGGTGTCCCATTACCTACAAAAATATAGATAATTGAATTAGCTTTCAAGAGCCACAGACCTTGTTAAAATCACACCTCTGAGTAAAAAGTTATGCCCATTTTAAAAAAGTTTATCGAACAGGCCCAACCTACGGACAAAACGACGAACCATCGATGGAACGACGGACCGTTTGTCACGGTTGTCATTTGGTACGACAACAATTAACCCAAGGGGATTTTGGTATTTTCTCACTTTGTTTAATCCCTGAGATACATCATTTTAACCCTAAATCATCAGACTAAGTCAAATGATTAATCAAAACTTGGAAAATTAGAAGGAGAAAACGGTTAAGATCCCTAGTTTAAGAACACAGCAAGGTTCCAGTAGTTCCAGCCCCGAAATCTAAGTGTTTCTCTGTGAAGTTAATCATCATGTATGTGGTACTTCACTAGTGGGTTCCTTTTTTCTATTAGGTCCCTAGTTTTCAGTATGTTCTTCATGCTCTATTCATGATTAAACCTAGGGTTTCTAGAACTTTGATAGAACTTCATGAATTTATTAGTTATATGTTCCAAATCAGATTATCATGTTATTACTCAGATTATTGCATGAATTTTAGAATCCTAGCTTGGTATTTCTTTAGTTTTTTAATTACATATGCTAGGTCAGATATATTAGCTATTCAGTTATACATGCCTCAGTTTTTAATGCATCATTATCAGATTAAATGTTGCATTCTCAATTTGCATGTTCAGTTTTGAGCTATTCAGATTTTATAGAGCATTTCGACATAATCAGTTAACTATATAAATCCATAGGAGTAGCATAATACCGAGTAGGACTAGGGTTCAGCGTACTCAATTAGTCCCAGAACTACTAGACAAGTAAGTTGTAAGTCCTCTATGTGGGCAATCAGTTTTGTGATCATGCCATCATTCCTTTATTCCTTTGGAAGGGTATATTGGGTCCTCTCGATGGGGCGTATACATCGGACTCCACATTTAACTCATGTGGTTTTATTATCATTTATTAGTAGATCCCACAGTTCAGTGACACTCTCTTGCATTGACCATTTATCAGTATACTCAGTATTCAGTTTCAACATGTTATAAATTGGTCATTGCATTCATCTAGCTCAAAATTCTCTATATCATGTTCATATATATTATACTTGCTTTTGTGCTTGTTTAATTATGTTTTATTTCAGCTTTATTCTATCCTACATGCTCAGTACCTTTCAAGTACTGACGCATACGTGTGCTACATCTTCTCGTGATGTAGGTTCAGGTTCTCAGCACCCAAATCATGCATAGATCGATTTTCGATCTTCATTTAAGCCGATTCTGTGGTGATCCCTCATTCTCCAAGGACAATAGTCATGAGTTCCTTTTATGTAGTTAGTCTTTTAGTTTAAGTTTCTACTAGATTTAGCTGGGGCTTGTCCCTGTATTTCTAGTGTAGTTTAGAGGCTATTTTAAGACATAGTTAGTTTCAGCTTAGTAGTTAGTTAATATTTATTTGTATTAAACTCATCAGTTTTCATATATCTCAGATACAGCATATGGGTATTTCCCAATCTTTTCATTTTAAGTATGATTTAGCTTCCATAACAGTTTATTATCTTTAGTATGTTCATGATCATGCCAGTAGGGTTAGCTTGGGATAACTTGTGGTCCTAGGTTCTGTGTCCGCATCTCGGGGGTAGCTCAGGGCGTTACATATCGCTTATTCTAAAATTTCTCTAAGGAATGTCACATTCTCTAATTTTAAGCTTATGATAGCCTGATCTAAGATAAATTTTTTCGAAGCAAGGACCATCCTGAAGCTGGTCGAAAAGATCATCTAACCTTGTAAGAGGATATTTATTCTTGTCACCGTATTAAATTGGTGGTAGTCTATACACATTCAAAGGATATCATCCTATTTCCTTATAAACAAGACCGGAGAGCCACAAGGTGAGACACTTGGTCAAATGAAGCCTTTACCTTACAAATCTATCAATTGTTCTTTCAGCTCTTTTAATTTTGCTGGTGCCATCAGGTATGGAGGAGTAGAGATAGGATGACTATCTTGAATGATGTCTATGCCGAAGTCTATCTCTCTTTCACAAGGGACTCTGGGTAGATCATCAAGTAAGACTTATGGAAACTCTTTCACTATAGAAACTGATTGAATTGAAGGTACCTCAACACTTGAGTCATTAACTCGGACTAAGTGATAGATACACCCCTTTGAAATTAACTTTATCGCCTTAAGGTACGAATAAAACGACACTTAGACACTGCTGAACTACAAGTCCACTCTATGACGGGCTCATTAGTAATTTTGAATTTGACAACTCGAGTTCTACAATATATTGATGTTTAAGAGGCATGAAATTAGTTTATACCCAAAATGACATCAAAATCTACCATGTCTAACTCTACTACATTTTTCATGGTTTTCTTGTGATTGTTGTAAACATGACAATCACGATAGACTCTTTCTGTAAGAATAAACTCCTCAATTGGTGTAGAAACACAAAAGGGTTCACAAAGTTTTCAGGAAAAAATCGTAAAATGATTTGCAACATAAGGAGTTGCAAAAGATAAACTAGCTCCTGGTCTAACAAAGCATAACATTAGAAGTAAAGAGTTTGATCATACACGTGACAATATATGGAGAGTCCTCTTGATGATGGCGGATAGTGATTGCATATAGATAGTTCTCTCCTCCTCCAGGTACCAGAAGTAACTCCTCTAGGTGCAACACTATATGGTGGAGCAACTGATGAAGATTGGGCTCTATTGCCCAAATTTCCGCTTATTCCTCGGACACTCTTTCATGTAGTGCCCTTCTTTACCACATTTGAAACAACTTGACTGTCCATCGCACACTTACCGCCCTGTTTTCTACCACCACTACCACAACTAGGAGCCCAACTACCTCCTTGTGCCACACTACCTTGGGACTGGGTTGGTTGGCCTTGAAGTTGTGCGAATTTTGGCCACTATACTCACCTTTGTTTCTGGGCACAGGAGCACTAGTAGATGATGGCACTAGTAGATGATAGTTCATGCCCCTTTTGTTTATGAAATCGTAGTCGACTTGAACCACCCTTTTGTTGACAAGATTTATTCCCAGTCTTAGCCTTCTTGTTCCTGTACTCTTCTGTGTCCCTCAAATTTCTTCTTCAACTTGCTTCAGATACACCATTAACATAGAAATGTCCATATTCCCAATCAACATTGCAGCCCTACCTTCTTTGCTTGAAGCACGACCCAAGGCAGCAACAAACAAGCTCATATTGATTCTCATATGCTTAACCATCTCTAAAGCATAGCGAGACAGTTGGGTGAACTTTAACCCATACTCATGAACACTCAAGGAGTCATGTTTCTTAGTAAGGAACTCTCGTCCCTTTGCTTCCTTCAGTTCCGAATAGCCTCACGAAACTCACCAATGGTAACTTCCCCTTGAGGTTGCACTTCAGGTACATTAGGTATCTCCGACTCCTGTACATTTTGTTTTGTTTGACGACCTCTGGAAGCTCATCGTGGAGGCATCATGCTTTATAAACTACCTAGGACTATTGAACTCCGTTCTCTCATACTAAGTTTGACACGCCCGGATCCTACACCATGGACATAACCGACACCCAGACCATTACTGTCTTTGAGTGAAATCTTGGCCTGACTTACTTAACTCAGAGGAAGACTTAGCTCAACTCAACTATAAATAAAAAACAATCTCAACAGAAATACTTAATTACATTAGTCTGGCCTAAATGGTACTCAAGTCTCAGAATGAAACATTTGTAAATAAGGAGAGTCCCAAAAGTGAATTATCTGAATTTCTATGAAGCATCTACTATACTAGATGAATGTAAGGAAATACCCTAAAACATCCTATAAATGAAATACTAGATAACACATAAAAGTGTCCTCCGGAATGCAAGAAGGCTCACCAATGACTCCAAGTGCTCAACTGGATCAACGAGGAGTTAAATGTTTATCTTGGTTACCTGCGTCTACATCAAAAGATGATGCAGACCAACTGGGGTAAATACATTGATTGTACAGTATGCGAGTTGGAAAACAAAATAACAACAAATCTTGAGAGAATTAAGAAGATATTACCTTGGCTCTGCTCATCTCATTAAATACTAACTAAATATAAAGTTGTAAGGACTAGAACCTTTTTGGCTAGTTTTAGAAAAGGGGAAATATGACTTCCAAGAGAGCTTTTAAAGCTATGTTTGAGAAATTAACTCAAATAAGAGAAGAACTTGTTTTTAAAAACTAATGAGCTATGCATTTTGAGAGTAGTATAGGATACCTATATGGGGATGCGAGTTCATACCAACTCATGTCTCCATAAACCATGTAGCCAACATGTACAGGTAAAGGATCATACTTTTTAGATGATTCCTTAGTGCTTTTTAGCAAAGAGTAGTGAATCCACTTAGTAGTTCAGTTTCTATACCGACGGCAAGGTATAGGGTGGTTCTCTTGAAACGTGAGGTAAGACGTTGTACCATCGCTTAGGTTCATAATGATGGTTGTCAGTTAGAGAATCTACCACAGAAATTTTATTACTTTCATTATAAATAAAATTGAGTTTGTTATTCTATTATCTTTAATGAACTAAGATTCTTAATCTATTTTTATAAATTTTCTTATACATATCCTTCTAAACTTGTTCAAATTTGTCATCATTTAAGTATAACAATTATTTAAAATTTTTGGAGGACACGGATTAGCGAAGGAGGTTAGTAGATAGTAAAATGTTGTCTCTCTTAATCTTCCATACTATTGGTGGTAGTATTTGTCCTATAGTTTCTTGTCCATCGATATCTGTTACTATAGATTGTTGCTTTTACTTCAATTATCAAATTTTTGTGTAGTTATTGTACCTTTATTTTAGTGTTTTGTCATGTTTGCTATAACCATTTGTCATGTTCCCTTCACTTCATATATTTCTTTTTTGTTCTGGTTTGATATACGTTGCCTTGAGCCGAGCATCTATCAGAAACGTCATCTCTTCTTCTCAAGGTAGAAGAGGTAAGGTATTATCATACCAGCAATTATCAAGGCAACGCATATCAAACAAGGACAGAAAAGAAATATCTAAAGTGAAGGGTAGAGTGTAAGCTTTTCTCTTGTATTTTTATGGTTGTTGGGATGCCATTCTCCTGCAAAAATAAGTTTCCTATTGTGATATCTAGATGGCCAATTTAAGTCTATTAATTTTTTTCTATATATTTGAGCTAAGCTAGACATTTTCTATAGATATTGTGAATTTTTAATATAGCAAGGCACACAAACTGTACTTACTAGCAGGTAATTCAAAAAAAATTTGCTTATGTATTCAAGACTTTGAAGTTAAAATTGCATCTCTAAAGATAACTTATGTATATGTGTAATAAACATATAACTTTTATTCTTGGACAATATAAATAGGGAGCCATTATTGTACTTATATATTGGAAAGAAGGGACTCTCCAAAGAGAGACCCAAGCAGAATGAAGTTGTGCTAAATAAATGAGTTGTTCTAAATGCCCCCTGTTAGCTATGGCAGGATGTTGTGAGGGCTACTGTAACTTTTAATTAATTTATTTCTAAAATGTATGATTGGTTTCCTAGCTAGATTGGTTGTTTTAAACATGTTAAGGATTTGGTATGTATCTGTTTATAGGGGAGACTTCTAATTTTAACTAATATAATTCATGAGTTGGTAAAATTTTTAGCCTGACAAATTTTATACTATAAATTATATGATGTTTGAGAATAATTTTTTTATGTAGACTTTTTTATATACTCCTCTTTGGTGGCTGACCTCTTCCTTTCTATTTAGAAAGTAATACAAAACTAGGTTACCTTTTGACACTCAATAATTTTATTAATTCAAGTCATGCAATAGCTTGTTATACATTCTCCTCTGGTTGGTGATTGACCTCTTCCTTTCTATTAGAAATGTGAAACAAAACTAGGTTATCGTTTAACACTCAATTGTTTTATTATTTCAGGTCATCCAATCTATATATTAAATAGCATGTGAAAGATTTCAATACTATGAAGAGTTGCTGGAATTGTTCGAGATTTATGCATTTTATTTTTTTGTTATTGCAAGCATTTGATGGAAATAATTACAATGACATTAAATATTTATTTTAAACATCTATATAATACTAGAAATTAGTTGGATAATATATTAGTATTACAAATTAGTACTCATTTTTGTTTGTTTAGATTTAATAAAATATAGTATTTATGCTAGTTAGCGTTTTACAGTATAGTTGTCTCTAAGTATGTATAAATAGTACTTTCCTTTGTACTTTTCATGTTCTCATTTTTTGATATTTTACATACATTTTCTAGGATGAAAATGGATGATAAAACACTACACTAAGCCATTTTTAAAATAAAATATGCAGTAGTTATAATTGTCTCTAAGCAATAATCTATAAAATTTTATTTTTAATTGCACGGTAGATTTAGTTGCAATTAAAGTAGACGCTAAAACTATATACTAAGATGAATTAGTGTCACAAACCGAGAGCACACTCTAGAAGATATGGCACTCTCGGAGTGAAACATGGCGTACTTGACCTCTCGGAGGTCTTGTACAAGCGTTTTGACGTCATTCATTGCATACATGTATAAAAAGTAGTGCGGAATTAAAACTTTTCACACGAAATATCTTAAAACATTTTTTAATATTAAAATCATAGAAACAAACACTGAGTCTCAACAAATTCCAATCATAGACTCAAGAATACTTGAGACACGGACCATACAATACGAAATATAACAATCTATTATCTATTACAATACTTTGAAATAAGAAGTATAAATTAAAATATGCCCTCGAGTCAAGTGAGGACTTATTTCAAGTTTGCTTGAACGATAACTAGATTCCAAGCTTTCCTTAAAGACGCTTCTCACCTTCCACCTACACCTTTAGATATAACAAAATATATGAAATTAGTACAAACACTTAAATTAAGTATGGCTTAACACATAAAATCATGAAAACCTACATTTATAAGCAATATGCTCTTTTTGATTAAAACATCATTGTATAAGCATAAGAACCACATTTAAACACCAAACAACACCATTAAAAGACATTACAATTTATACTTAATTTACAAGCACCTAATAGTGAGGTTACTGTGAACTTATAGTGAATTCACCATAACTTTACCAATAATTCATATTTCATAATATAGCATCAAAATACATCCAAAAACACATATACATGAGATCCTCCTACCAAAGGTGATTCTAAGGTTCACTTGGGTGAGTTGTGGGGCGACTGCCCATACAACCCCTTCACACACACCTAACAGATCTTTTAGACTACCTAAGATAGAATAATTCTAACTTAATATAATAGCATATATATACAACATTCTCTTTCAAAAGGTTATCGAAAGACTTACTTCAGTAATACAAGAAGAGACCGCTCATACACCCTCTCCAAGCTTACCTAAATAATCATTAAGACTATTTAAGTTGGGATCATGCCTACTTTATTCAAGTTATTAAAGTCATTCTTAAGACTTCCCTAGGTAAGATATAAAGTGACAATTCACATGCCCTCTTCACATCTTAATTAGACAACCCTTAACTACTCTAGGTAAGTACTTATTAATTTACATGCTTTTCTAACTTAAGCCATTATTTTATTAGTTCACTTAAGAGACAGTCATCACATATAAGGACATTCATGTAATGGTCTTGGAGAAGACCTAGGGACTCACTCACTAACATCTTTAAAGTCTAATCGTGAAATGTCATAAAAACGTCACATACCGCCACCTAAACTTCATAGAACATCTTCAATACTAGAGGGTATCCCATATGATGAGAATAGGCAATAATTGATATGGACCATGGTAGCTAAGCATGGAATTCAGAGTCAACCCTACCCAGATAAAGGGTGTTCTACTTGCAAATTTTAGACATTGGACACATCCCATGTAGGCACATGATCAATGAATATGAAGAGTTCTTTGTTCTCTAATGTTATCTTATCTTAGAGCAATTCCCCTAGACATACTAACTCGTCGCTACCCTTTGTTATCATAGAGTATTTAAATAAAGGAGTATATGAAGAGGTTCCATATCTAGTTCACAACCCAATAACATTACACCTTACCAAAAAGGTCCCCTAGGGTTTACTTACAATGGTTCAGAGGATAGATCAATGAATTTCTTATGGATGGCTTTATGTCGTTCCATCCAATAAACCTTTAGTACATCATTTACACAAGAAGAGTATCATTACGGCTTTCAACTTCAAGGATATCATAACCTTAGTACTAGGTTGAAGTTTACACAAAAAGGACCTTCTTAGCAATATTAAAGGTCACATGTCAATTAAACATACAAGACTAATAGGCTTTACAATTCTAAGTTAAGAACTCATGTTCACATTGTACATGTATCAAGTAACAGACACAAGTCTACCCATAATAAGACCCACACATACTTCACATATAGCACATCATTCTAGAGGCACATAGGTATAACAAACATCATTTATAGGTCAACCTATTCACTACTATTATATCATCAATATAATCATCATAAGGCTCACATAACGAAGTAGGAAGTATCATACATCAATCCTAAGACTACACACATAAAGACACAGTCATAGTCTAAAATGATCACCAAATGTTAACAGAAGAAATACATACTTTTATATTACTCACAACTAGATAGATATGATCATACTTCACATAAATCACTACACAAATCATCATAATATTTAAAGTAATACCGACAAGGCCATGATTATCCTAATTCATAAAGTAACGCCGACGAGGCCACATAATTCACAAATAAAGTACATAGCACCGCCATAAGAAGTGGACCATATCAAGAATCATCATCATCTAAGAACTCGAGTACATAATATAGAAAAAGTTAGGTCAACTACTTGTAAGACCCCGAAAATGAATGAGGGTGTCTAGAGCCTTGCATGTTCCGATAAGCTTTCCAACATGTTAATTAAGTGGTCTAAATCTTGTATGATTTATTATAAGTCATTTGGAAGTTGAATGACCAAGAACGTCCAAAACGTTCGAAAGTTAGCCCTTCAAACTTGCGTGTGTGACTCGAGTGTTCCTAGCATTTTTGGATGTGTTACGAGTGTTTGTTTTGGGTGAAACTGGTATGGAAGGTCGTTGACATGTTAAGTTGTATATTTAAGTTGAGAACATCTAGGTATGACTCCCCAAGGGCCCTGTAAAGTCCCTCAAGGAAGACCCAAAGGTTGTCAAGACATTGCCCAATCGACGGAGCCTAATGACGCCTCGTACGTGTTTTGATGCCCCGTCGATGGGGAGGGTAATTCAGGACTTTTCTGGTGAAGTCTCAAGTAAATTTAAAATCCACAGACCCAAACGGTGGCCTGTAGTACGGTCCATCGATGGACCTATTGGGCGTCGATAGGTCCGTTAATGCAGGCTACAACATCATTGCCAGGCGACTGTTTTCATTAAGGGGTGAATGGAAAATTCACCCCATGTCCTAACCTTACCTTAGGTGGTTTATTTAACTATTTTTTGTATATTTAGTTACAAACGTGACAACCCCATTCCCGATCTATGATTCAAAATTAGACATCCCTCTCCCAAAATATCCTCTCTAGAAACCTCCATTGGAGATGAAGGTCATGAACAACTTGGAGCTTTGATTCCCATGGCTTATTCATCAATTTTAATTTTTTTATTCTATAATGAGGTATGGTGATCCTTCATCTCTAGATAATCTTTCATCTAGAGAGTTCCTTTCAAGGTTTTCAAAGAAAGTTCATGATCAAATCTTCAATTTTCCAATCTAGCCATCGGTTCTTTCTCAAAACGTTTTTAAAAGATTTCTCATGATGAATTGATGATAATTCATTGAATATAAAGTGAATTTGAATCAAATTGGTCGATGAAACTATGATCCCTCTCAATCTTGATTTAGCTTATATTGGAGTATGTTGTGATCTTTATGCTAGAATGATTGTTATTAGATTTAATAATGATAAATTGATTTCGATACTGCCTAAAATGTGAATTTATGATGAATTATGTTTAGTTTATCCAATGTGGATCAAGGTTCGGAGATTAAATGAAATTGACCAATATTCTTCTACTTCTATAGATTTCTATGTAGTGATCTCAATGTGATCTTGACTCTAGGGTAATTGAAGTAGGATTTTGTTTATGTTATGATATATTCAGATACTGACCTATATTGTATTGTTGATGAAGTATGATTGATTATAAAGGCAAGGGAAATTGGTGAATGATCTATTTATCTCTACTTTCTATTGAACTGGTGAAGTAGTGTACTTTTTAGTAGCATGATATTGTAGTGTTTTATCCATGATTTCGTTTATTTTAAAGTAAATTTAGCTACATAACTATATTTGAAGTGTTGATGAAAAGGAGTATTGATAAATGATTATCAAGGTTTGAGGAATTGGTGAAATTGCCTACTCTATTTACTTCTCTATAGAATTGTTAGTTGATGAAGCCTTGTATGACATTGTGTGGTATGGTCCACTTACTGTGGAAGTGTTTACTTTATTGTCAATATATATTTGATTTTATCATGGACATAAAAGCAATTGTATTATGGATGTCTGGTGGTGATGATCACCCTAAGTGAAGTTTCATGCTTAGTCTTCTATTTTAGTTGTGATCTAGGTTGTATCGCTATTGTATAAGCATGTGAATAAATATGTTAGGGATAGTTTTAGGTTCTTACATTGATGAGTTTTGATGGTTGATGTCCCTTACCTACATACCCTACATGAATACGTGATTAGCTATGGTTAGGAGTCTTGAATACAAGTGTTGAAGTTATCTTGTCCGCTATACTAGTTTGTGTTGTGTGACCTATGCTTGAAGGTGCATTGTGGTACTAAGAGGATGGATTCCTCAATGTGTTGTGATAGCCATTATGTGATCATGTTGACCAGTGTACCCACACTCACACTTCATTCAATCTTACGAGTAGTATAAGTTCATGGTATCTAATGAAAGGTTATTGTCATATGCACTTGTGTCTACTGCTATGCATGTAATGTATATGTTCATGAAGTATGATTATGCATCCCTTAACTAGGATGACTTGATAGGTTTACTAGTATGGGCAACGGTATGGGACCTTGTATATGCATTTCACATGTGGTCCTTGATAGGATAGTTCCTAGGTTCAATTTTCTATGTATATGAATATGATTGCATGATTATGTCATTGTATGAACATATGATGGTCTTAATGTGTTGTATGAACATATGATGGTCTTAGTGTATTCTTGTAATAACTCCATTCTTCTCTACCATTTTACATAAAGTGTAGGTTATGGATGCTAAAAGGATGTCTCTATGGTTAGGAGCTTGTTATGTGTTTCCCAAGATTAAGGAAAAAATATCCTTAAGTTAAGGGATTTCCTATGTCATTGTTTTAAGAGAAAAGACATAAAGTCACCATTGAAGTTGTCTCGGATTTTTATAAAGAAACATTAACTTTGCGACTTCCCTATTACCCCACTAAACAATTTTGAAGAAGTGTTATCATACCAGTTTTGGTCAGCCACAAATTTTAAAAAACAAGTGAGTTAACACCCCAATCATTGCATGACACGTGTTAATTAAAAATATAATTCTATTTTCATTTAAAAAATTTCCTTTATATTTTTCATTATTTCTCTCTCTCTCTCTCTCTCTCTCTCTCTCTCTCTCTCTCTCTCTCTTACTTTTGAAAAAAATTTAATTTTAATATATCGTAAATTTTATTTCACCTCCAACTTTAACGTGATTCATCCCTTCATTTTTTTTCTTCACCTCCCTCCCCATTTTAAATTGAAACTCACTTCCATGTTATTTCTTTTCTTTTTCTTCTTCTCCGGTCAAATTCTTTATAAAATTCATACTCTTATTTAGAATGTATTGAATTATTGATAACAAAATTAATTATTCTTTTAAGAAAATTTAAAATTATGAAGGTATCATCAACTACACATTTCCATAAAAATTCAATATTACTAATGATATTTTTTTAAAAGAATCAATTAATTTCTCGAAAATTTAAAGAACTTAATTGAAATCGAATAAAAAACTATATGATACTTCCTAATCATCTTTAAATCTAATGAGTTTATCAGATTGTTCGAAATGTAATAAAATATTTAGGTAAACTTTTAAAACTAAAGAGAGTAAAACTAATAGTAATAAAAAAAGAAAGGTGAAGTTGTAGTAAAAATGCTGACATTGAAAGTAAGAAATTTCAATTGATGGAGATGAAAATGACATTTTGAAAAGAAAAAAGAAAGAAAAAGAAAAAATAAAAAGGAAAATAAGTTAAAATAATAAGAAAAATAAGAAATATATTGTCAAATAGACAAAAAAAGATGTAACTATATCGATTCAAAATTGTTTAGTGGAATAATAGGACGTTGCAAAAGTTAAGGTGTCTTTTTAAAAATTCGAAACAACGTTAGTGGTGATTATATGTCTTTTCTCTTGTTTTAACAAAAAATGTTGTAATAGCTTAGTTATGATTTATGTTATAAGGATTGTGTCCCTAATGTGCTCTAATGATGTTGGGTCTAGGATAGCGAAAAGAGACTAGAGTCTTTAACTATGTATTACGATATTTTATACATAATGAAAGTGATGTTCTCACATATGATGTGCTATGAAAATTTTAAATTTTCCGTAAAATTTACGATGACAATGTGATGAATGATAAATATGGTCTTGGATAGGACCTCCGAGAGGTCAAGTACACCATGTTACTTCTAGGGGTGCTCCTCGGTTGTGACAATATCATTGATTCCAACCTCACAACTTCAACCCACATTCAATTCAACCAACACAATATACCAAGTCACTTCCCAATGGCCATCATCCTCAATTAAATCCAATAATTTCAATACATAATGAACCAAAGATAATTCAACTTAAATTCATTAAATTAGGGCAGCCAACTAACAATTCTAGCATGATTCATTCATAATTTAATAGCCTTAATCAAACTAGATAAGAATTCAATAACATTAAGACATAATCAATTAACCAATAAAGTAGTCAAATCAAGGGTTACATGAATTACACGGGTTGATAGAGTTTTTGAGTTAAAATCATCTAATAAAAAACAATTCAATCAATACACAGTGATTCAAAACTTTAATGCAAGAACCGATGGATAGATTACGAAATTGGAGAAGTTCATCTTTGAAAGACTTCAGAAATCACATTGAAGATAGGATCCTTGAAGAAAAGAGTTTCAAGGATGAAAACCTTACCTTAATTGATGCTAGACCACGAATTTGATGAAAAAATCACCAAATAAATCTTCAATCCAAGCTCTATCTTGAGTTTTGGCTCCAATGGAGTTCTAGAGAATTTCTTAGAGAATTTGGATTTTGATTTTAGAATAATGAATTAATCTAAGTGTTTAGGACTTATAAACCCACTTTAAATACCAAGATACCCTTAGGAAACAGTCCGAACATTCATTTGGACGTGGGATGAAATTACCGTCTCACCCTTCACTTTACAGTGAAGCTAAGAAATTGCAGACTTCACCTACTCCTTACCATCGACGGCTAGTAGCCAAACAATGGACCAACCTGTTGGTCCGTGGTTTAGTTCATAGGATGGTATTTGGAAGGAAAATCCCAACAGCCTAATTTTCAGTGTATTCCCTCAACCTACAGGGCTTCGACTAACCTGCTGGTCGTCGATTGCCAACATAGGTTGCGTTGGTTTGACAGCTTGTGGCTCATATGATGGGTCCTTACTCAAGGACCCTTGGTTTTTCATTGGGGATGTTTTCCAAGATATTTCCAACAATAATATCATCGTATACGATATTAGGACCTCTCAAATTAATTTCATCAAAAATGAACACATACAACTCGACGAAACATTCTAAGACACATAAGGTCATTTCAAGGCAAACCTTTCGAACGTCATGGACGTTCTTGGATGTTTGATCTCCAAACTTTAAGAAACTTGACACACTGCCTATAAACACTATTATTACTCATATAAGGACCTCATAAGATCATCAAACACACACTAAGCACATAAAAACACATAAGGCATATAGGTGACGACATTGAATGTCTTTGTCGACCCTTAACGTTTGACATCCAATTCCCCTAAATCTTTAGACACTGCCTCATTAACACGTTATTGAAAATTGTATGACCTTACAACCTCATAAATCACGTTAGGCTATAGTACCACCTAAGTCATTTTAGAGTAATTACAATCGCCCCACTTGGACAAAATTTGTCCTAGAATGACACTTGCTACTCTTCGAACACTTCCAAGAGTCGAGATTCAGTTAAAAGCTCATAACCATACCACAAAACACATTAAGAACAGTACAAAATCTAGGAGAAACATCAATTTCACATAATCAAGAGACTGACAACACAACAATAAGGTAGAAATAAATCTACGACTTATCATGCCATAAGACTCACATTTTTCATTCCAAATAGAAAGAACTTATTTTATATTCATTATAATACTCATATACAACAATTATATACAAATGCAAAAATTTTCAACCAAAGAATGATTTAGTAAAAATTTCATAAATTGTTTTACAGTAAGCTGGTAACCTTACAGTGAACATGCTAAATTCTTCCAAAAATGCAAATCTTAAGCAATTAATGATGAAAGCATGATAATATAAGAGATATAACCATATAAACTCAATTTGAAACATAAACATAAATTCATGAAATGCACAATGCAAGGAATAAATGAAATTCAATTCCAACAAGACTCCTAAAAACCATGCAACAATGCAGCATGCTACTTTGACTTTCTAACTCTCAAGCTTGAGTTGAATAGAAGAGATGAGACAATCAATCAAAATTCCACTACTCACCATCCTCCCCCACTTAGAAGGAATTCATAACAACTAAAATAAAGAAACTATAACTTATCAACATCCTCATCCGACTTTGATCCTCTTGCCCGGAGTGCATAAAAATGATTCTTCTTTGGAGCATCATTACCCGGAACACTTGAAGTAACTTGTTTACCTTGTTTTTCTCTAGCCGCAATAGTAGGACAATTCCTCACCTTATGTCCATCATTACCACAACCAAAGAAATTCCCGATACCCATTAGGCATTGACCATAGTGCTTCTTCCCACAAGTAGCACAGGTAAGCTTACCACATTGAGAACCACTACTTTTCTAAAGTTTGACTTTAGGATCTCTAGGCTCATATTGAGTTTGAGCCCTCTTCTTGAACGTAGGTTGGTATTGATCACTAGATCCACCCCTATTCAAGATCCTTGAAATCCTACTATGCTTAGACTTCTCAATAGATTGAGAATACACCATGAGTATAGACAAGTTCATGTCCTAATGGAGCAAGGCCGTAGGACACTCTTCTTTCACAAGGTCGGCAACACCAGTCATAAACCTATTCATCTCATCTCTAAGGTTAAACAACAAGGATTGAGCATACCTATACAACGTAGTAAACATCAAGGAATACTCCTCGACATTCATATTTCCTTGCTTTAGATTAATAAACTCCTCAAATTTCACCTCCCTCCTCAACGTGGGAAGTACTTTTCAAAGAAAGCCTACTTAAACTTTTCCCCCTCTATAGGACCCGAATCAACCAGCCTATTATCTTTTCATTGAGTGTACAACACTTAAGCAACCTCCCTCAGTTGGTATGAAGCCAACTCCCCCTTATCCCTAGAATTCACCTCTAGAAACTCTTGGGGATCCTCCCCCACCTCAAAGCCAAGAAATATAGGAGGATTCATCCTCATAAAATCTCTCAATCTAGATGTCATAGTGCTCTCTACAAAATTCACTCTAGGTTCAATACCCATATTCACAAGCATAGGTAGTAAAGGCTTTGGTTAAATTAAGTAAAGCCTCTGTAATCTCCCCATTTCATTTCCAGGGGAACCACCGGAACCTCATTACCTTGAAATCCAATAGGGACATTAACACCTTGAGCACCTTGAGGAACTTGCTCGACTTGAGGAGGAACTTCCTTCTCCACCCTTCCTTCTTCCAACCTTCTAGCGTCGATTCTTAGTATTCATCTCCTATTAACACAAGAGAACTATGAAAAGACACTTACACCCTCAACTCTATAGGCACGACACAAGATTGATGAAGAAAGTGAAAATCTATCGTCCTATAACCTGTCACAACTCACACCGATGATAAAGACTCTACTAGAAGTGGTTATGAGACTTTTTGATTTCTTAGACCACTTTCATAAACTATGCTCTCATACGAAGCTTGTCACACCCCGAGAGCACACCCTAGAAGATATGGCACTCTCGGAGTGCAACATGTGTACTTGGCCTCTCGAAGGTCTTGTACAAGCCATTTGATATTATTCATTGCATACATGTATGAAAAGTAATGCGGAATTAAGACTTTTCACATGAAATATCTTAAATATCTTTTCATATTAAATCATAGAAAAAACTCTAAGTCTCAACATATTTCAATCATAGACTCTAGAATACTTAGGAACACAACCCATACAATACGAAATATAACAATCTCATATGTATTACAATACTTTCAAAAAAGAAGTCTAAAGATGATTATGCCCTTGATTCAAGTGAGGACATACTTCAACTTTTCTTGAATGACAACTAGATTACAAGCTTTCCTTCAAGACACTTCTCACCTTCCACCTACACCTTTAGATATACCAAAATGTATGGAATTAGAACAAACACTTGTACTAAGTATGTCGTAAAGTATAAAATCATGAAAATGGTCATATTTGAGAAATGTGCTCTTTTTGATTAAAACATCATAGTATAAGCATACGAACCACATTTAAACACCAAACAACACAATTCAAAGACATTACGACTTATACTAAATTTACATGCACTTAATAGTGAGATTATAGTGAACTTACAAAGACTTCATTGTAACTTTACCAATATTTCATATTTAATAATATAGCATCAAAAATACATCCAAAACCACATATACAAGATATAACCCTACAAAAGGTGATTCTAATGTTCACTTGGGTGAGTTGAGAAATGATCGCCATACAATCCCTTCACACACACCTAAGATATCCTTTAGTCTACCTAAGATAGAATCATTTTCGCTTCACATAATAGCATATATATATATATATACACACACATATACAACATTCTCTTCCCAATGGTTATCAAAATACTTACTTAAGTAATGAAAAAAGAGACCGTCCATACACACTCTTGAAGCTTACCTAAATAATCTTTAACACTGCCTACATATAGATCATGCCTACTTTATTAATGTTATTTTACCTATGTAGAGTCATTCGTAAGACTTCCCTAGGATATATATGAATTAACCATTCTCATTCCCCCTTCACACCTTAAGTAGACAACCCTTAACTACTCTAGGCAAGTACTTATTCATTTACATGCTTTTCTAACTTATGTCATTATTTCATTAGTTCACTTAAGAGACATTCAACACATATATGGACATTCATGTAATGATCTTGGAGAATACCTAGGAACTCACTCACTACCATCTTCAAACTCTAATCTTTCAATGTCTATTACGACTTTCAACTTTAAGGATATCATAACCTTACAACTAGGTTGAAGGTTCCAAATAAAGGACCTTCTTAGCAATGTTCAAGGTCACATGTTAATCACACATACAAGACTAAGAGTCTTTACCATACTAAGTCAATAAATCATATTCACATTGTACATGTATCAAGTAAGGGACACAAGTCTACCTAAAACAAGACAGAGACATATTTCACATATAGCACATCATTCTAGAGGCACATAGGTATAACAACCATCATTTATAGGTCACCCTATACAATACTATAATATTATAAATATAATCATCATAAGACTCCTATAACCAAGTAGGAAGAATCATACATCAATGCTAAGACAACACACATAAGGCCATAATCATAGTCTAACATGATCACCGAATGTTAATAGAAGAAACACATACTTTCACATTACTCACAAGTAGATAGATATGATCATACTTCACATAAGTCACTACACAAATCATCATAATATATCAAGTAACGCCGACAAGGCCATGATCATCATAATTCATAAAGTAACGCTGACCAGGCCACATAATTCACAAGTAAAGCACATAGCGCCGCCACAATAAGTGGATCATACCAAGCATCATCATCATCTAAGAACAAGAGTAAATAATATAGAGAAATTTATGTCAACATAACATTGATTCCGACCACACATCTTCAATCCATAGTAAACTCAACTAACACAATATACCAAGGCCCTTAACAATGGTCATGAGCCTCAATTCAATCCAATAATTTCAATACATAAAAAAAAAATTCAACTTGAATTTATTCTAATAATTCTAGCATGATTCGTTCATAATTCAATAGCAGTAATCAAACTACATAAGAATTCAGTAGCATTAAGACATAATCAATTCACATATAATGTAGTCAAATTTAGGGTTACATGATTACATTGTTAATAGACTTTTTCATTTAATTTACATAATTAACAAAAATTCAATCAATATAAAATGATTCAAAACCTTTAATGTAATAACTCATGGATAGATTACAAAACTGGACAAGTTCATCTTTGAAAGACTTTAGAAATCATTTTGAAGATTGGCTCTTTGAAGAAAAGATTTTCAATGATGAAAATCATACCTTAATTGAAGCTAGACCACGAATTTTATGAAGATTTGATTAAAGAATCACCAAAGAAATCTTCGATTCAAGCTCTATCTTGAGTTATGGCTCCAATGGGGTTCTGGAGAATTTCTTAGAGAATTTGGGTTTTGATTTAAGAATAATGAATTCATTTAACTGTTTAGGACTTATAAACCAACTTAAAATATAAAGAATACCCTCTGGAAACCGCCCCAACATTTATTTGGATGTGGGGTGAAATTAACACCTCACTCCTTCACTTCACAGTGAAGCTGCCAAATTGCAGAAATCACCTACGCCTACCCATCGACGCCTCGTAGCCCAACCAACGGACAGTCCTGTTCGTCCATGGTTTGGGTCAGAGGATGGTGTTTTGAGGGCCAAGCCCACCAGACTATGTTTCACCATAATCCCTCCACCTACGGGGAGTCGACTGACCTACAGGCCGTTGATTGCCAACCGTAGGTTGGGCTTGTTTGACAGCTTGTGGCTCATATGATGGGTCCATCCTCAAAGACCCTTGGTTGGTCCTTGGGGATGTTTACCCAGACATTTCAAATCCGAATATAATCGTTTATGAGTTTAGGAACTCTCATATTAATTTCATCCAAAATGAACAAATAAAACTCGACGAAACATGCTAAGAAACATAAGGTCGTTTTAAGGCAAACCTTTCAAATTTCATGGATGTTCTTGGACGTTTGACCTCCAAAATTCATGAAATTTGACACACTTCCTATAAAAACTATTATTACTCATATAAGGACCGCATAAGCTCATGACACAAACACTAATCACATAAAAACACATAAGGCATATAGGTGACTAGTCGTCAAACGTCTTGGTCGTCCCTTGACGTTAGACTTCCAATTCACCTAAATCCTTAGACATTGCCTCATTACCACATTATAAACTATTTTATGACCTTTGATCCTAATGAGAAAAATGTTAGGCTCTATTACCACATAAATCGTTTTAGAGGTATTACAATTAGAGATGTATTTAGTAGCCATTATAATCATCGCTACATATTAGCCATTAAAACAACTCCTTTTTAGAAAAAAAATTGGAATTTAGTGGCAATTTATATGGACGCTAAAAGGCAGATCATATCATTTCAAAAATGGATTTAGCAGTCATTATAATTTCCACTTATTAACCGCCATTAAAAGCCTCTAATCTTTAGCGACAATAAAACATAGTTTTACCAGCACTTCTCTACATAGCCACAACAATTTTAGAGACCCCACTTACAACGATAAAAGACTAATGGATGATATAGTTATAGCAGCAATTACTATTACTGCTTAAGGCAATTTTAATTTCCACTAATAACAATTTTTGTAGTAGTTGTTGTGGAAGTATAACTTCCTTTCTTTCTCAGAATGTAAAAACATTTGTAACTCTGGGGGACTACTTAGTTCCCTTATATTTTTTTAGATGAACTCACTCTTTGCTCTTTGCTTAACTTGACACTTAACTCCAAGTGAATATTAGTTCCATTATAGCTTTTGATTTAGACTAAACTCATTACTCATTGCTTAAATTGTATCTTGAGCCTTAAAAAAATTAGACATGTTTGTTTAATACTCTTGAAAACTTTAAGAAATCACTTTGACTTGCTTCTTAACTTTAGGACTTGACTCTTAACTTCTTTGAGTTTGATCTTAACTTTCCTTGAATATGAATATGGATTCAAGGACCATGATCTCATGTTTGTGGATGATTTCATGATGTTTAGGTGTACTTTAGAGTGTTGGAATCAACTATGGGTTATAGGTATATCACTTCGGAACTAGTACGAAAACATGGGGGGGGGGAGAATGTGATCTCTAGGTGACCCTGGCTCTCTAAGAGGCATGGGGCTCCAGATCCTGATAAAAAAAGCTGTCCTGATAGTCTCTAGCTGGTGTGGCGCGCCAGGCTCTATCAGATAGAGCCTGCCTTCAGGGGCTCTTACAGGCGCGGTGCCAATGGTCTTGTCAGTCGGGAATTCCGACTTCTCTTCTCCGATTTTCAATTCTAAACCTTCTAAACTTCCTTGTATCTCTCTTCAAATACTTAGTATCACTAAAATTCTCAATAACAAAAAGTTTAGACTCGTAAAACAGCCCAGAAACACAAATTAAACAACCAAATGTATACTACAACTCAACAAATAAGAATTCAATGATTTTTCATCGAGAACTTCAAATTTCATCATTCAATCTACTCTAATTGCGCTGAAATAAACGTATTGTTTTTTTGGGTGGAAGAACTCAACACAAAAATATCTCATATACCATATAGGATCAGCCCCGACGAATTCTAATTAAAGATCTTGGTGTTTTTGATTATTTTTTGGCCCTTTCTCCTTTCTCCTTCTTCTATTCGCTTTTCTCCTTAGCCCTAAGCGTATTCAACTTTTTTAAAACTGAATTTAGGCTTAGATTTACCCCTAATAAACACTTAAATAAATTAAGAAATAATAGGATAAAAAGACCACTTCACCATTACTGAAATTCGGATTGGACTTTCCTTAGTCCAAAAACAAAACTTCTGATAGATATATCTCCCTCTTAGGATATCAAAAATGCAACAAACACGGTGGCGTTGGGAAGATCTCTCCAAGGTTTTTCTTACCATATATAGGAATTATTCTAACTAATATTTAGCTACAAACTTTGTTCATTTCAAAATGACAAAAAACTCACTTTTGCACTTTGGAATATTTTTAGATATTTCCTATTCTTTAAAAATATAACTATTCGTAATTTCTTTGTTAAATCAAAGCTCTTTCAGTTGACCAGATGTTACAGTTAAAAAATGAGTTCTGGTCAACTTAAGAGAGCCATAATTCCTACATCTGTATGAGTTATATATAATGCAAATATGGTTGGAAAGCTCTTGGAATGATTTTTCCAATGTTGCTGAGTTTTTGCGATTTCGAGTTCGTATGAGTGAGTTATGTCATATGGAAATTTGGTAGTTGATTAAGGAAAAGACCAATTTTAGAATTTTAAAGGGTATTTTAGTCTTTTTATCACCGTATTAATTTAATCCATTTTTAAGAGTTAAATAGGGTGAAATCAGAACTTAGTCGGTTTTAGAAGATGGGAAATTTCATGCTAGGGTGAAGAAGAAAAGTGAAGTGAAATCAAGAAGAAAAAGGGAATGATTCACCAAAGATCATCCAATTAAGTTGTGGATTTCTTGTGGGCTGATCCTTAAAAGGTATGTGATTCTATCTCAACGTTGGGTTCATTTACCCACGTACCAATCATATTTGATTCACGATTTAATCCTAAAAACAGGATATTTGAATGTTTTGAATGTGGTCTTGAATTTCTTTCGTTGTTGAACATGAATAGAGATTTAGGAGTTCTTAGACGGTTTAAGTGTTGTTTTTGAGTTCATTGGGTTAGATACTTCTATAGATGATGTGGGTACATGAAATCTAAATTAGTTTGACAAAAGAAATTGAATTAGAACTATTTGAGGTCGAAAAACGACTTGAGATTTTGTCATGCATCACCTGGGAAGGGCCAGGCGCGGGTGCCCCATCTGTGCTAGAGAGCCTGGGGCAGCGTGCCTACAATGTGGCAGAATGTGGCCTTTGAACTTGAGGTCTGGCGCAGCGCGCCCGAATGCACTCTAATCGGCATTTTTCACCTAGTGTTCGTAATTAACTATGTTTAAGACTTTATAAGTGTTTTAAAACTTCCTAATTATTCTAACTACTCTAAATGACTTATAAACATCTAAAAGTCATCAAAAAAACATGCATTTGAATCTTGAATCCATAACTTCAAATTCAGTGGTAGTTAAGAGCCATGTCTAGAATATTTTTAATGTCGTTTGAATACATCTTTTTCAAATGTTTTTAACTTTGTTTTAAGACTTAAAGATCAAGTTGAGTAAATATTAAAGATAGGAAGAAGTTCATTTCATGTTTCTTAAGTCTTTAACAAACATTTTAACTTCGTTTTAAGACTTAAGTTTGAGTTCAGTTTATAGTAAAATGAAGTCTTTTCTTCAAAGAAGTATATGGGGAATAAGTATTCACAAAGAAGTATTAAAATTAATTTCATACCTAAACATTAAGGAAGCTGAGATTTCCAAAAGAGATATTGAGCTACTTTTTTAGTAAAGAGGAAATTATGATTTCCAAGAGAGCTTATTAAGCTTATTTTGAGCAATTATATCAAACTAGAAAATTTGTTTTAAAAGCATATTAGGTAAGTATATTTTGGGTGTAGTATTGAGCACCGATAAGGGGATGCATTTCATATTAACTCAAGCCCCCATAAACCATGTAGCCTTTATGGGAAGAGAAAGGATCATACTTTTTTGGTTGATTTCTTAGTGCTTAAGCATAGACTAGTGGATCCACTTAGTGAGTTTTGGTTCTACACCAATGGCAAGGTATAAAATGGCCCTTGGCAACGTGAGGTAAAGCGTTGTACTATCACTTAGACTTATAGTTATGGTTGTTGGTTAGATAATATCCCACAGATGTTATTGTATTTTCATATACATCAGTTATTGTATTGTACAGACATTGAGAGATATGTTGTGTTCTTTTATGTACATAGAGTTGACATCATGTATTTAAACAAGCTTTTCTTTTTATTGCATCTACTTTAATTTGCTTTATAATGAACTGAGTTTAGTTAGTTTTATGAGAAGAGAAGAGTCAGGTAGGTGTTCCTTTCAATACCTTTATCATGCCAATGTTTTTTGTCATTCCAATTTGCAGACTCGTACATTCAATGTATTGATGTCAGTTGTCCTGCATAATCTTATGATGCAGACACAGGTAACCAAGATCAGTATCTAGTGACTCTTTTATCCAGCTTGAGCACTCAAAGATTGTTGTTCATCCTCTTTTATCTCTGGAGGAATCCTTTTATTTTGCTTTCAGTACTTCAGCATTAGGATGATTGGGGGCTTGTCCCTATATCCACTTTTGTACTAGAGAATTCATAGATAGACAATTTAGTATTTCATTAGTCTTTACAATATCTTCATATGTTAAAGACTTGAGTTTCAATTTTGGACAAGTGAATCTTTGATTCTTTAACATTCCAAGTTTTAATATTAAGTAAATCACATTTGATTATTGTAAAAAATGCTTAGAGTCTTCTGCTGAGTTAACTAAGACAGGCCAAGGGTTTGATCGAGGCCATCAATGGTCTTCAAGTGCCACTCTCTCCGAGGGTATAGGCTTAGGGCATTACAATAAATTATGTATAGTCGAAGGTGAATCTAATAAATTCACTGACTAATGAAATATCAACAAGAGTAATACTTTTTTCTCATTTGAGAAGATCAACAATGATGGTAACCAACCTATTTGATTCGAGATCCCGTGAACTAAGTTCATATGGGTAATAAAAATTCATTACTTGATCAAGTAAACACTAAATTTATGTCCCTCCTATGATGTGTGAATATAGTGCAATAGTCTGCAAGGCAAAGTGAGACTGAATTAAGCTCTTAATCAAAGTCATATCCCTCATAAGTGGTGTATTGCTCTGCAGAGTGCACATGATTTATTGCACCTATATGAGTGTGAAATGGTGTCGCTTCTATGAAATTGTGTCATTCTAGAGCAGTCATCTATTTCAGGACATGAGCATGGCCACTTAACGCATAACCATCATAACTATAAATATTATAAGAATATAATGTCATAGAATAGGAAGTTGGACTTACTAAAGAATTATTTGTTCATAGAAGTTATAAACTTCACCTATTATTATGTAAGTTGAATCTTATTTTTTATAGGCCTTGTTTATAGTCTACAGACACCAGATTCGACGTGTTTTACTCATATATGAATAACCAGCAAACTTCTTTACCATTCTATTTCATATTATATTTATGAGATACGTAGGGATTGTTATAAAAACAATATTAATATCTCAAAAATACATTATTCTTGAAAAAAATTTCATAACAAATTCTAACTGAATTGCCTTTAAGAATAATTTGGCAGTTGTCAAACATTTCTTTTTGACCAAATTCCTTCTATTATTGATTGTCATAAACCCCTATTTATTGTATGACAATTGGTAGAACCTAATATGAGTTTGTGCTCTTACCAATATAATATATCCTTCAACTATTGATTTAGATAGAAAATAAAAACAAAGAGAGTTTCTTCCACCTCTTTCCAATACCAAGTTGTGCTTGGTTTTCTTCTGGATTAAACCTTTGTTAGTTTCTCGCTCCTAGTTTTATACTAGAAGAGATTGTTGAATCTTGAGGATAAACCTATACCGGGTGAAATATCCTTAAGGACAGTGTGTCTCGACGCGTCTCAAGCTTTGAGAAGTTTCTATACATTTTCGTAGTGAAGCATTAGGTTTGATGAATTCAGTACAAGTGTTCGTGATGAAAGTATTTTCCGTAAGAATTTACAACAGTCAAGACAACACACAACCCCATAAACCAAATATTCCAACATGGGTAATGGTCATAATTTTTAGATGATTCCTTATTCCTTTTCGAACATAGCTTAGTGGATATACTTAGTTGAAGATGTTCTATACTCCAGGAAAGTATAGGACAATTATGGCAGTATGGAGGAGACATTGTATCATCACGTTGTTCATATTGATGGTTATCGGCTAGAGAATCACCAAAATAGGAGTAATGAGTTTATTATTGTATTTTCATACACATTTGAGTTATTATCCAGTGTTTTGAAAGTTTCACGTATACAGCATCTTTTGTTGTTGCTTTCATTTTGAGTCGAGTATTATGAATTTGGGTTGAGTAGCTTGAGTTTGAGATGTGTATACTGAGTTGAGTTTGAGTATTCTGAGTTGAGTATAAAATCATAAGTTGACTTGAAAACTGTGAGTTGAGTTCATTATTCTTGAGTTAAGTTTAGTATTTTTTTAGTCAAGTTGAATATTTTTATTTCGAGTTGATATTCTTGAGACATATTTAGTTGAGATGAGGTTAGAATCTCTTCCTTATTCTCAATTTAAGTTCATACTTTTGGTGTAGAGTTTTTCCTTACATGCTCGTATATTCCATGTACTGACGTCATTGTGTCTCCATGTTTTCATGATGCAGATAAACGTATTCATGGTCATCGACAAACTACTAGAAATTTAATCTACTGTAGCACCTATTAAGCAACACTTATTCAACCGCGGCAATAGATTATTTGTTGCAACAGTTATAACTGCTGCAATATATATTGAGATCTAATAGAACCATTCTTAAAATAAATCGTGGCATTTTCCGCACAACATCGCTACAGATTTTCTATTGAAACATAAATGTCAACCGTTGCTATAAAAGACAATATGGAAACGATTTCTTTTACTGAAAAATATATTTTTTGGTCCCTGCTAATTTTAAGTCTCAAAAATGTATTCGCTCGCTTACATAGTAAACCCGCATTATTTTTTATTTTGGTGAAATAAGGTCTAAAAATAGACAACAATTCTTTAGCCCTAGAATTTTGAAAACTCGGTGACTACTTCTTTTTCGACAGGGAACGTGGATCTCTGGTTAACAATTTTTTTTTTCTTCTCCCGCACCAGTCTTCCCATAGTAGTCTTCTTCTCTAGTGTGAAGATATGTGTAGTTGTACTTCTCCAACAATAGTCTCTTTCCACGTTCAATTTATCCATTTAAAGGTACATTCTTTTTAAGGTTATTTTTAAGCTCCAATATCTCTAATTTGTTACATATGTAGTATTTTCAAAAATCAGAAACACTTTTTAAGTGTTTCTAAAAAATCGTAAACTCTATTTAGTTGATTTCTCCCAAATCTTTTAGTATTTTGAGTTTTGTCTATCTATGATGTCAAGTTAAATTTACTGTTGGTCGAAAGTTTTGAAGTTATTGTTTTAAACTTCGATTCTCGTATCATTATTGATTAAACACATGAATGTTGTCAAAGATTACTGCTTTAACTACTTCGTAGATTATATGTTAAGTTGAACAAAATAGTCTTGTTAAAAGTTAAAAATCTTAAATAGTAATGTTTCTTCATCAAATTGCAATATGCAGTGAGGCTACAATAATTTCAGTTGAGCCTACAAACCAACAAAATAATCAAAACATTCCAAATGAGACTTTATTTTAAAAGAACTGCATATGCCTAGAATGCTTAAAGAATATATCTATAAAATCATGGACATACAATATAGATGTAATTATGTGTCAATGCAACAAAAAATTGAGGTGTATACTCCAAAATCCATTCAAAATAATTACTTTAACAAAGAATCTTGACTAGTTAAGAAAATAAAAGTAACCCTGAGGCAGTATCCATTTTGAAGTTCCTCTACATTATATGTTGTAGCTGCAAGATTCCACAATTTGGGTATAAAAATTATTTATAGAATTGAAGTTGAAGTAATTTTTAAGATTGTATGCTTAGATACAACATTTATATCATGAAAAATAATTTCTTCTAGTTACTCTTTTTCTCTGTATTAAAGGTGTTGGAAAATATTCATGTTCCTAACCTTCCATGTGTTGTATATCATGTATACGGCTGAAACTTTGCCTACTAAATTGCCTCCTATTAATCCATTGTATATTGTTGCTCACTCCCTTGAATGTCCTTCACTCCAATGACTTTGCCTTTCAAGTGTTTTATTAATAAACTTATTAGGCTAATATCTTGTGAACCTTTCATATTGTTCCTTTTATATGAGTTATTTTATCTTTAGACGTTATCTGTTTGTATTCTCCAGTACATCTTATGTTTGTATGATAGATAAACATACACTTCTGTTAAACCACTACTATAAGTTTAATACTTAGATTTAGACTTTCACTTGTATTATTATTATTTACTATCACCTGCTAATGATAGATTTCTTATTTGTAGTCGAAGCACTATCAAGTTTTAACTTAAAAATAATAAAAGTGAAAGCCTTTTGGTTTAAGTTATTTTAATATCTGGATTTAGTTTTTCACTTGTATTATTTCCTAACCTTTAAGAAGATGTAATTTGTAAGATATTGGCGATTATGTTTTAGTATATATGTGTTGGGTTATGGGCCTTTTTCCCTTCCTATGTGGATAAATAAAAGCCCAATTCGGACAAACCCATTTTTTCCCATAGGCCTATTCATATGAGGCAAATATAAGCCTATTTAGGTCTTATTTTCATATACACAAAGAGCTTTTTCAGCAGCCAAAAAGAGAGAAAGAGCAGTTTTCGCAGTCAAAATTCAGCCCTAACAGCCAACTTCAAATTACGATTCCCTCTTCGTTTCTTTTCCGATTGAGCTGATTTTTGGACAGCATATTATCTTCATCTCAATATTTGAATAGGAACTGACAGAGTTGGATTTGGTAGCCTGCACCTTTAGTTTTGCTGTCGTGAACAGTAACTGCAAAATTGGTGATTTTGCTCCTTTAATTCTCTAGATTTGGTGCAATCTTATTTTGTTGTTGCTCGTTGTTTGACACTTTTTGTGGCCAATTTTGGAGAACAATATTGTAACTCTTGGTGATTATAGTGGAGCTTTTGGTCCCGTGGTTTTTTACTCTTCACATCGAAGGGTTTTCCACATAAATCTTGGTGTATTGTGTGATTGGTTTATTATTGTCTTGTTATATTTATTTGGTTGAATTACTTTCTGCCTTACTATCATATTGCTTGTGGTTGTTTGTCTTCTCTTGGTACAAATCGAGAAGGGAAAGTATAGACTTGGGTATTCTTCCGCTTTTATCCTGTCAGGCATTCTTTGTTAGTGCCTTGTCTTTCCCAACAAAGTGGTATCAGAACATTGGTTATTGTTGATTGTCATTTTGAATGATGGAGGCAAATATGAGCAAAATGGTGTGTTTAAATGGTAGTAACTATCATATTTGGAAAGGCAAGATGAAAGATCTTCTATTTGTCAAGAAGATGCATTTACCTGTGTTTGCTTCTAATAAGCCTAAGTCTTTGAATGATGAAGAATGGGAATTTGAGAATCTGCAGGTTTGTGGCTATATTAGACAATGGGTTGAAGATAATGTTAGAAATCATAATGTGAATGAGACACATGCCAAAAGTTTGTGGGACAAGCTCGAGACACTTTTTGCTTCAAAGATTGGCAACAACAAGTTGTTCCTATTGAAACAATTAATGAATATCAGGTTTAAAGAGGGCACTTCTATTTCTGATCATATTAATGATTTTTAGGGTGTTCTTGACCAGCTGTCCGGAATGGGTGTAAAGTTTGATGATGAGATACAGGGACTTTGGCTTCTTAATACTCTTCCAGACTCTTGGAAAACTCTTCGAGTTATTTTGACTAATTCTGCTCCTAGTGGTGTTGTAACCATGGAATATACTAAGAGTGGTGTCTTGAATGAAGAAATGAGAAGAAGATCTCAAGCCTCATCTTTTCTGCTTCACACTCCGATGTTTTGGATACTAAAGATAGGGGGAGAAACAAGTCCAGAGGTCAGATTGATAGAGGTAAAAGTAGAAGCAAGTCAAAGTCTAAGTACAAGAATATTACATGTGACTATTGCCACAAGAATTGATATATCATGAAATATTGTTACAAGCACAACAGAGATATGAGACAACAAAAGAGAGAAGGC
The DNA here is from genome assembly GCA_027704865.1 of Solanum neorickii. Taxonomy (NCBI): domain Eukaryota; kingdom Viridiplantae; phylum Streptophyta; class Magnoliopsida; order Solanales; family Solanaceae; genus Solanum; species Solanum neorickii. Next base: position 9,398,149 of record JAKWJC010000368.1, on the reverse strand, counting down.
GATAATGAAAATCGTGTTGCTGTTGTTGCTAATGATGATCTTCTTGTTTCTTGTGATGCAAATGCCATTAATCTTGTTCGTGATGAGTGTAGCTGGTTTGTGGATTCTGGTGCTACTTCTCATGTCACGCCAAAGAAGAAATTATTTTCTTCTTATACTCCAGGTAATTTTGGAACGTTGAAAATGGGAAATAATCATGAAGTTGAAGTTATTGGCATTGGGACAGTTTGTTTGGAAAGTAACGATGGTTCCAAACTAGTTCTCAATAATGTCAAGCATGCTCCAGATGTTCGCTTGAATTTGATTTATGTGGGATATCTTGATGATGAGGGTTATGTTAATACACTTGGTGTTGGCCTGTGGAAGCTTACTAGAGGTTTGATGGTTGTGGCCCGTGGTGACAAGTTGTCTAACTTGTATGTATTTCAGGGCTCCATGTCCATACACTCAGTAAATTTGGTGGAGAATTATACTTCATCAGAGTTACGGCATAGAAGGCTGAGTCATATGAGCGAGAAGGGGATTGATAGTTTGTCGTAGAAAAAATTGCTTTCTGGAGTGAAACGAGCAAAGTTCAAGAAATGTGTTCATTGCTTAGCCGATAAACATAAAAGAGTTTCTTTTCAGAGTCATCCGCCTTCAAGAATTCTTGATTTGCTGGAGTTGGTACATAATAATTTGTGTGGTCCTTTTAAGGTAAGATCTCATGGTGGTGCACTTTACTTTGTGACTTTTATTGATGATCATTCTCGCAAACTCTGGGTATTTCCTTTGAAGTCCAAGGATCAAGTACTTGATGTGTTCAAGAGTTTTCAGGCCTTGGTTGAAAGACAAATAGGGAAGACATTGAAATGCATCCGCTCAGATAGTGGTGGTGAGTATATTGGTCCTTTTGATAGATATTGCAGAGAGAAGGGTATTAGGCATCAGAAAACTCCTCCAAAGACTCCTCAGTTAAATGGTTTAGCAGAGACGATGAACAGAACTCTAGTTGAGAGGCTTAGATGTATGCTTTCAGATGCTAAGCTGTCAGATTCCTTTTGGGCAGAAGCACTTCATACTGCTGCTTATGTTATCAATTTATCTCCTGCTGTTGCTTTAGATGATGATGTCCCCGACAGAGTTTGGACTGGTAAGAATGTTTCTTATGATCATCTTAGAGTATTTTGGTGTAAAGCCTTTTTACATGTTCCTAAGGATGAAAGGTCAAAGTTTGATGCTAAAACTAGGCAATGTATCTTCATTGGTTATGGTCAAGATGTATTTGACTATCGTTTCTATGATCCTGTTGAGAAGAAAATTTTTAAAAGCTGTGATGATGTGTTCTCTGAAGACCAAACAATTGAAGATTTTGACAAAGCTGACAAGGCTGATTTTAAAAGTAGTGAGAGCTTAGTTGTTGTTGATCCAGTTCCTTTGACTATTGCAACGGAAGAAAATCTTCATAATGATGAAAATCAAGTTGATAATGAAGATGGTGATCATGTTAAGAATGACCGGCATGATGTTGTTGATGCTCCAGTGCAAGATGATGTTGTTGTCCAACAACCAATTATAGATGCTCCAGAGAGTTCTCTCAGACGATCTAGTAGAGAGAGAATTCCTTCATATAGTTATTCTCCCAATGAGTATGTACTCTTGACTGACGGGGGAGAACCTGAGAGTCTTGATGAGGCCATGGATAGTGGAGAAAAAGAAAGGTGGTTTGATGCTATGGAAGATGAGATTAAATCCTTGCATGATAATCATACCTTAGATTTGGTTAAGTTACCTAAAGACAGAAAAGCTTTGAAAAATAGGTGGGTTTTTCGGGTGAAACATGAAGATGGTAATCCAGTTCCACGGTACAAAGCTAGATTAGTTGTCAAAAGATTTAATCAGAAAAGGGGAGTTGATTTTGATGAGTTATTCTCTCCAGTTGTGAAGATGTCATCCATTCGTGTGGTTCTAGGCTTGGCTGCAAGTCTAGATTTAGAGGTTGAGCAAATGGATGTTAAAACTGCTCTCCTCCATAGTGACTTAGATGAAGAAATTCATATGGAGCAACCGGAAGGTTTTGAAGTCAAAGGTAAAGAGAATTATGTTTGCAAATTGAAGAAGAGCTTGTATGGTTTGAAACAAGCTCCCAGGCAGTGGTACAGGAAGTTTGGTTCTTTTATGAGTCAGCAGGTCTTCAAGAAGACTTCTTCAGACCATTGTGTTTTTGTGCAAAAGTTCTCTGATGGTGACTTTATTATTGTGTTGCTTTATGTTGATGGCATGCTTGTTGTTGGTCGTAATACTTGCAGGATTCAAAAGTTGAATCAAGAGTTGAGTAAGCCTTTTGCTATGAAAGACTTAGGACCAGCAAGGCAGATTCTTGGCATGCAGATTGTCCGTGATAGAAAGGCCAAGAAATTTGTATTATCACAAGAGAAGTACATTCAGAAAGTACTTCGCAGATTCAGCATGGACAAAGCTAAGGTTGTCAGTACACATTTAGCTATGCACTTCAAATTGAGCACGAAACAGTGTCCTTCTCCTGATGATGATAAGGAAGATATGAAGAAAGTTCCTTATGCTTCAGTTGTTGGTAGTTTGATATATGCGGTTGTTTGTACAAGACCGGATATTGCTCACACTGTTGGAGTTGTTAGACGCTTTCATTCTAATCCGGGAAGAGAACATTGGAATGCTGTGAAGTGGGTTATGAGATATCTCTGTGGCACTTCTAGTCTGAGTTTTTGTTTTGGTAAAGGGAAGCCTATTCTTTGTAGTTATACTGATTCAGACATGGCTGGTGATGTTGATACTCGCAAGTCTACTTCAGGATACTTGGTTACTTTTGAAAGGGGAGTTGTGTCTTGGCAATCTAGGTTGCAAAAATGTGTTGCTCTATCTACTACAGAAGCTGAGCTTAGTGCTGTCGTTGAAGCTTGTACAGAATTTCTTTGGATGAAGATATTCATGGGGGAACTTGGTTGTGCTAAAGAGAGGTATGTGCTTTATTGTGACAGTCAAAGTGCTATACATCTTGGCAAGAATTCTACAATCCACGGTCGATCTAAACACATTGATGTGAGATACCATTGGATTCGAGATGTGTTGGATTCTAAGTTGCTTGAGCTTGAAAATATTCATACAAATGACAATGGTTCCGATATGATGACTAAAGCTTTGCCAAGAGGGAAGTTTGAAGATTCTTGCATGGTCGCCGGGATGGCGGTCTCCTCCACATAGTCGTGAGTGGGAGAATTGTTGGGTTATGGGCCTTTTTCCCTTCCTATGTGGATAAATAAAAGCCCAATTTGGATCAACCCATTTTTGACCATAGTCCCATTCTTATGAGGCAAATATAAGACTATTTAGGTCTTATTTTCATATACACAGAGAGTTTTTTCAGCAGCCAAAAAGAGAGAAAGAGAGCAGTTTTCGCAGTCAAAATTCAGCCCTAACAGCCAACTTCAAATTGCGATTTCAGCTTCGTTTCTTGTCCGATTGAGCTGATTTTTGGACAACATATTATCTTCATCTCAATCTTTGATTATGAACTGACAGAGTTGGATTTGGTGGCCTGCAGCTTTAGTTTTGCTGTCGTGAACAGTAGCTGCAAAATTGGTGATTTTGCTCCTTTAATTCTCAATATTTGGTGCAATCTTATTTTGTTGTTGCTCGTTGTTTGACACAATTTTTGTGTTCAATTTGGGAGAACAATATTGTAACTTTTTTGTGATTATAGTGGAGCTTTTGGTCCCGTGGTTTTTTACTCTTCACATCGAAGGGTTTTTCCACGTAAATCTTGGTGTATTGTGTGATTGGTTTATTATTGCCTTTTCTATTTGTTTGGTTGAATTACTTGCTGCCTTACTATCATATTGATTGTGGTTGTTTGTCTTCTCTTGGTTCAAATCGAGAAGGGAAAGTATAGACTTGGGTATTCTTCCGCTGTTATCCTGTCAGGCATTCTTTGTTAGTGCCTTGTCTTTCCCAACAATATGGATTCTTCCATACGTTTAACTTGTTGAGTCTTACATTTACACAGTTTTTAATAGTTATGAGTGAACAAGAGCATTCGATAAGAAAAAAAAGAAAAAAAATAAGGCATGCCAACCCTGGATCATTGTCATTCTTAACTAATAAAAAACGACGATTATTGAAAACAAATTATTTAGTTGAAGGTATAAAGTCAAAGAAAGAGAATCTGCTAAAATTAATTGAGAAGTATCTTGTCTAACCCCAATTTGAAGAATATGAAATATGGACTGAGGAGCAGCCACTAGAGGAGGGACTTGTAGAGAATTAGGTGCAAATGAATTCTACCAGTGTTCCAATAAATTAACAATCTGATAAACAAGGTAACATTGCTTAGAAACTTATTAATTCATTTATGACTTATATTTTTTGGGCTAATTTTCTTATAGCTGAAGGTCTTTCTCATATTTTATTTATAATCAAAGATTATATGAGTTCGATTTTTTAACTATGAAAAGTAAGGTCTTCTGTTTGATTTTGGCTTCATTTGATATAAACTTGTAAAACTCTTCTGTGTCCATTAAATATTGTCAATTAGTTTCCTCCAAATAGATTAGAATTGAATTTGTTGACAAGATGAACTACATTCATCCATTGTTTCTCTAGTTACTGGATTACTATTATAGCATTCAAACTTATCTTATTCTGGTATAGTAGTGTTCAACTTTTATGTTTTGGCATTAGAAAATAGAAAGCACTCACCTCATCTAGTACGTCATGTAAAACCCTTAAAACTTAGATTAATATTACTGATTATTTTATTCTCAAAAAATATGTTAAACAAATACTGAGATTCAGAAAAAAATTATGAACCCACACAGTATTGGAAAAAAACAATTTTCCTTTAGTTTGTATTGAATTGATGTGTTCTCTTATTTATTACTGAGTCTTAACCTATTATTAAAGTTAATTCTTATATTTATTTTTATGTGTTTAGGAAAAATATAAAGAAATTGTATCATCTAAGGAGATATTCGTGGTCACAAACACAAGGAAACTCGAGTGTTTGTACAAGGCCACGAATGAAAATACAACTAGTAAAATTATATTAATGCCATGTATTTACATGTTTTTATTGAGAGCAATTATTTAATTTATCTTTTTTGAGCCAGTATTTCTTCTAAATTCACTCTGAGCTTTGTGGGAACTTGGCGACCTTTTTTCTAGCTAGTTTTATATGGTGGTTTTTTTGGCCTTTTGTTTAGCAAGTATTTTCTAGGATCGATATGATTAGATACAAGTTATTTATCTGGTGAAAATTTTTTCCCACAACCGTCTAATCCTCCTACATATAGTTTTCCCTTAACTGGTATCCTTGTATGATTTGTAATTCTTTTCCATTACTATTACTGATATCATTATATGATTTGTGATGATGTTACATTGGTAATAAATGAACAGCATGTGCCTTATTTGTTCATCATCACAGATTCTTTTGTGTTTTTATAATTGAAATAACAATAATCTCCTCACTACTCCAAATGCCAATAACCCAGATTATCGAATTGATTTAAGTGATGTGTCTACTGTTAGATTCACCTATTCTCGAATTGTAGCAGACTTTTTATCTGAACTCTCTACCTCCTCATTTTTTTTGTTTTTTGTCATTTGAAGCTTATTGAATTTACGTCAATTGTAGATAGCAAGAAGTAATGTTTATATATGAAGGGCATTGAACTACTAAGCTTGTGAAAAAAAATTGCTAAATTATTTTGTATTCATTGTAGGTGATGAAATCGAAGAAGAGTATGAAAGCGATATTGAGGAATTGACCTAGATGTTGACCGGGTTGATGTTGATTAACTTTAATGTTCTACAAATCTTTTAGTTTTGAAGACTAAAAACTCGTGTATAATGTTTTAGCACACCCTTTTGAATCATGAAAACATTGTTCTATATTTTGTTGTTATCGATTTTACCTAAACTTAGATCTTATATCGTAATTTTGATATTGAACTAATTGTGTATTTTGTATTCTATAAAAAAATTTCAACAGCTCTATAAATTATATGTGACATTAGGCCAGTAGAAACTCTTAAAAGACTAGTATTAATTGTTGCAAAAGACTAATAATAACTGAATTGATGTTATAGGAAAGTAATTGTTGCAAAAGCTTAATAATAACTTTAGGAATAGCGACGAAGTAAATGTCATAGTAGCTTATAATTGTTGTATTACCATATGCAAACCGTTGCAATTGATATAAATGGTTGTTAAATTGAAAAAAAAAAGAGTAGCTATAACACATTTATAAGTGTCGCATAAAAGTTTATTTTCATGGTTCATAACTGTCTCAGCAGGGCTTTATCTTTTGTCAATAATACAAGGCAAATAACGTTGCTATAGGGATCTCTAAACGAAGGTAATAAGAACCGTTGGAAATAACAGTAGCAAGAGTGCTATTGCTAAGTGATCTGTTGTAGCAGTTGCCTAAGTCGTGGCAAAAGAGCTACTGCAATGGAAAAGAAGCCTAATGCAGCAGTAAATGAACCGACCGATTCCTAGTAGTGACAGGCATTTCATTGAGGTCGTATGATATTCGAGCCTACTTTTGTGAGTTGTTTTAATACTCCAGAGGACTTCACCTTTAATATCCAATTAGTAGTTTTGAGATGTCGTGGATCTTTTCCAGATATCCTTTTTGTTATAGTAGATGCTTCATAGATAGACAAAGATTGTAACACCCCGTAGCTAAAACAGAAGAAAATCAGTTTTTCAGAAAATCTGTGATGCAACAGACGAGACCATCGACGGACCGTAGCATGACCCACGGTCCGTCCTGCACAACCGTGGACGGGATTATTGACTCCAAAAAAACACGGTGGGGAAAAAATTGGCTAAGGCTTGCTCGACAGACGGACCTACGGTCCGTAGTCCGTGACCGTCGAGCGAGACCCCCATTCAGCCACTCTCTGACGAGCAACAGATGACCAGCATGGTCCTACAGACCGTGTGTCTGACCGTAGCTAGAAATTTTGCAGACAGTTAAAACGAAATGCAGTTGGATCAACTTCAGACGGTCATAACTCGTAGCACAAAATGAATTTGATGTCCCATAATATACCCACAGATAGATAATTGAATTATCTTTCTATAGCCACCGACCTTGCTAAAATTAGACCTCCAAATAAAAAGTTATGCCCATTTTAGTAAAGACTTTTTGAACAGGCCATGTCGACGAGGCGTCGGTCAGACGACGGACCATCAGTCCTGGCCTTCTTTTTGTCCGGCAGCAACTTTCCCAAGGGGTCTTTCAGACCTTTTCCACTTTATTTAACTCTTAAGATACGTCGTTTTGACCCTAAATCATAAATTTTTTTAGTCAGTTTAAGCCTAGAAACATAACTAAAACATATCTAAGTCAAATCATTAAATCAAATCTTAGAAAATTAGAAGCAAGAGAGGAGAAAAAACTCAAGAACTCTAGTTCAAGAACGCAAAAAGTTCCAGCAGTTCCAGACCCAAAACTTAAGTGCTTTTTCATGGATTTCATCACCAGGTATGTGGGATTTAACTAGTGGGTTCCTTTCACCCATTGGGTCCCTAGTTTTCAGTCATATTCTTGAATCCCATATCATGATTAGATCTAGGATTTCTAGAATTTCATGAAAACTTCATGAACTTATTAGTTATATGTTCCAAATCATATTATCATGTTATTATTCAGTTTATAACATGAATTTCAGAACACTAGCTAAGTATTTCTTTAGTTATTGAATTACGCATGTTAGGTAAGATATTTCAGAAATTTCAGATATACATGCCTTATTTATAAATGCATAATTACCAGATTAATTGTTACATTCTCAGTTTGCATATGTAGTTTTGAGGTATCCAGTATTTACTGAAACTCAGACATAATCAGTTAATTTACAGAATTCATTGGGAGTAGCATAATAACGAGTTTGACTAGGGTTCAACTTACCAAATTAGTCCAAGAATTACTAGCCAAGTAGGTTGTAAGTACCCTCAGTGGGCAATCAATTTAGTGATCACACCAGCATGCCTTTATACCTTTGACAAGGTATATTGGGTCCTCTCGATGGGGCGTATACATCGAACTCCACATTTAGCTCATCTTGTTTTACTATCGTTATTAGTAGATCCACAGATCAGTCAGACTCTCCGCATTGACCATTTATCCTTATATTCATAAATAAATTTATCATGTCATATTATTATATTTGCTTTTATGCTTGTTCAGTTATGTTTGATTTCAGCTTTACTATATCCTAAATGCTCAGTATCTTTCAAGTACTGACACATACCTTTGCTACATATTCTTCTGATGTAGGTTCAAGTTCTCAGCATCCAGATCACTCATAGATCAATTTCCAATCTCCAGTTCAACATATTCAGTGGTGAGTCCTCATTCTACGAGGAAAACAGTTATGAGTTTCATTTATGTCTTTTAGTCTTTTAGTTTCCGTTTTTGCTAGATTTAGCTTGGGCTTGTCCTAGTATTTCTTGTCCTGTTTAGAGGCTTATTTCAGACATAGTTAGATTCAGTTTTTAGTGTTGAGTTAATATTTTCTTTGTATTAAACTCATTGTTTTCAAATATCTCAGTTAAAAAATATGGGTATTCCCTATTTTTTAAGATTTAATTATGATTTAGCTTCCGCATCAGTTTATTTTCATTAGTATGCTCATGATCATGCCAGCGGGGTTAGTTTGGGATCACTTGTGGTCCTAGGTTATATGTCCGTGTCTCGCACGTAGCTTGGGGCGTGAAAAAACTCGGTATCAGAGCACTAGGTTCAAGAGTCCTACGATATCTAAAAAGCCGCACTAAGTAGATTCTTTTTCATGGGTTTGAAGTGCACCATATCTAATAAGAGGGAGGCTATGAAGTGTTTTAGGAAAAACTTCACTTTCTTGTTACTCTTATCGTGCATAAGGTATGATCAAATTCCATTCTATCTTGACGACGTGCGCTTAAATTCATGCCTTCTTGTAGATCTTAGGCATGGAATGCTAATGCACGCAATGCTAACGCAGTTCCTCTAGTACCAGATAAGAAAGTTCTAATGCACATTTTCTGAACGCCAATTCAACTGTTGGCTCAGAGTATGACGAACTAGAACAATCAGCAGGGTTGAGTTCCTTCTAATAGAAATGATCGAGTAGTGGCAGCCAGTGTTTGTGATTTTTTTGGGATGAATCCGCCTTAGTTTTTAGGGTCACAAGTTGGTAAGGACCCATGAAGTTCATTGATGAGCTTAAGAAAATATTTGGTTTGATGCTAGTAACAGGTAGTGAGAGCTGAATTTGACATCCTACCAGCTTAAGGATGTGACTGACATATGGTTGAATTCACTAAGTGGAAAGACAGCAGACATGACTTTGTATTTTGTAACTCAAAATAGCACTCCAATTCAGTGTTAGTCCAGAAACTCTCTCAGAACCTTTCTTAGTCTCTACTACAGTCGGTTACCCAGTTATAGCTAGACATGTATACAAAAATTGCCCAGTCACAGTCTCTCAGAAAGTCACCTCAGCAGATCTAGTAGAGTAAAAAATGGTAGACTTTGATGTCAGCCTAGGCATTTATTGGTTACAGTCATGATATGCCTTAGTCGATTGTAGAACTAGGATTGTTCATTTTTAGTTTCCAGACGAACCAATCTTAGAAATGAAGGGTAGTAGCTTAGTGCCTATGGGTCGAATTATTTCTTACCTTTAAGGCCAGAAAGATGATATCTAAGGGTTATCTCTATCATCTAGTTCGGGTTAAGTATTCTAGACTTGAAACCCCAACTCTTGAGTAAGTTCCAGTAGTATGTGAATTTCTAGAAGTGTTTCCAGAAGATATTCCTAAGTCCCTCCCGAAAGGGAAATCAACTTTGGAATTGATATCCTTCCAAATACCCACCCTATTTCTATTCCTCCTTACAGAATGGATCCAACAGAGCCTAAAGAGTTGAAAGACCTTCTAGATAAGGGCTTCAACATAACTATTATTTCACCATGGGGTGCACTAGTGTTGTTCTTAAGGAACAAACATGCTTCTTTCTTAATTTGCATTGATTATAGACAGTTGAACAAGGTCACAATCAAGAATAAGTATCCTATCCCTATTATTGATGAATTTTTTGACCAACTTTAGGGTGGTATCCATTTCTCAAAGATAGACCTCAGATCGAGTTATCTTCATATAAGAGTCAAAGATAGTGACATTCCGAAAACAGCCTTCACTACTCGGTATGGTCATTATTAATTTATAGTTATGTATTTTGGACTAACTAATGCTCCTACAACTTTCATGGATTTGATGGACAGAGTTTTCAAACAGTACTTGGACTTGTTCGTTGTCGTCTCTATTGATGATATCCTTATTTACTTTAGGAGTGAGGAAGAACATGCAAGCCATTTGAGAGTTGTTCTACAGACTCTCAAGGATCGCCAGTTATTCGCTAAGTTTAGTAAATGTGAGTTCTTGTTTCTATCCGTTGCTTTTCTTGGTCACATTGTAACTAACGAAGGGATCCGAGTGGATTTGAAGAAGATAGAAGCAGTGAAAAAATGGACCAGACCTACCTATGCTACAGATATCAGAAGTTTCTTAGGTATAAAAGGTTATTACAGAAGGTTTATGGAAGGATTTCATCCATAGAATCACCATTGACTAGGTTGACTTTGAAAATGGTCAAGTTCAAATAATACATGATTGTGAGAAAAGCTTCACCGAATTGAAAACCAGATTGACTAAAGCTCCTGTCTTGACTCTACACGATTCAGATGGTTATATGATCTATTGAGATGCATCCAAAGTTGTCATAGGTGGTGTGGTGATGCAGCGAGGTAAGGTGATAGTTTAGGCTTCAGGCAGCTTAAGGCGCATGAGAAGAACTATCCAACTCGTCACCTCGGTCTTGCAGCAATGGTGTTTACACTCAAGATAATGAGACACTACTTGTATGGTGTGCATTTAGATGTGTTCACTGATCATAAGAGCCTTCAGTATGTGTTCACCCAGAAAGAGTAGAATCTTCGATATAGAAGATGGCTTAAGTTACGTAAGGATTATGATATGAGTGTGTATTATCATCCTGGTAAAGCAAATGTTGTAGACGATGCTCGTAGTAGATTATCTATGGATAGTGTAGCCCATGTTGAGGAAGAAAGTAAGAAACTATTGAAGGATGTTCATAGGCTTGCTCGCTTGGGAGTTCGCCTTCTGAGCATATCAGACAGTGGTGTAACAGTTCAAAATAGGATAGAATCGTCTTTGGTAGTAGAGATTAAGAAAAAGTAAGACTGTGACCCTATCTTGCTTGAACTTAAAGGTGCAGTCCATAATCAGAGAGTGGAGGTTTTCTCCTAAGGGGAAGATGGTGTACTTTGCTACCAGGGTAGATAGTGTGTTCCTGATGTGGGCGAGTTGAGACAAAATATTCTTACAGAAGCCCATAACACTAGGTATTCTATTCATCCAGGTGCCACTATGATGTACCGCGATCTGCGAGAAGTCTATTGGTAGAATGGCGTGAAGAGGGAGATAACAAATTTTGTGAGTAAGTGCCCCAATTGGCAGCAAGTCAAGGTAGAACATTAGAAACTAGGAGGTATGACTCAAGCGATCGATATTCCTACTTGGAAGTGGGATGTTATAAATATGGACTTTATCAAAGGATTATCGCGTACTCGCAGACAGCATGATGTCATTTGGGTGATAGTTGATACGAGGACTAATTCTTCTCGCTTCTTGGCGGTCAAGACTACATATTCGGCAGAAGACAATGAAAGGATTTACATTAATGAGATTGTGAGATTACATGGGGTTCCTTTGTCTATCATCTCAGATAGAGGTCCTCAGTTTACCTCTCAATTCTGAAAAATATTTCTGAAAGGTCTTGGTACTCAAGTAAACTTTAGTACAACATTTCATCCACAGACGGGTGGGCATGAAGAGCGTACCATTAAGACCTTAGAGGATATGTTGAGAGCTTGTGTGATCGATTTCAAAGGTGGTTGGGATGATCACCTTCCTCCTATTGAGTTTGCCTATAATAATAGCTACAATTCAAGCATTCAGAGGGCCCCCTATGAGGCTTTATATGGGCGTAGATGTAGATATCTTGTTGGTTGGTTTGAAGTAGGTGAAGCAGATTTGATAGTGCCAACCTCAGTTTTTTATGCTATGGAGAAAGTGCAACTCATTAGAGATAGACTTAACACAACCCAAAGTCGTCAGAAATCTTATGCAGATGTAAGGAGAAGGGAACTAGAGTTCCAAGGTGATGATTGTGTTTTTTCTAAAATATTACCTATGAAAGGGGTGATGAGATTTGGAAAGAAAGGGAACATCAATCCTTGATATGTAGGCCCTTACAAGATCATTATAAGGTTGGCAAGGTGGCACATGAGTTAGAGTTGCCAGCAGAATTAGCAGCAGTGCATCCAGTCTTCCACATCTCACTCTTGAAGAAGTGTGTGGGTAATCCAGCCTCTATACTGCCATTGGAGAATGTGGAGGTCAAAGATAGTATTTCTTATGAGGATGTACCAGTTGAGATTCTTTACCGTCAGATGAGAAGCTTGAGAAACAAAGAAGTCGCTTTATTCTAGGTTTTGTGGAGGACTCAGTCCGTAGAGGAAGCTACTTGGGAAGTAGAAGCAACCATGAAAGACAATTATCATCACCTCCTTCCTTCCGATTCTACACAAGCTTAAGGTACTAGTACCTCTTCAGTTTTCAAGTCATTCATTTGTAAATTCAGTCCTAGAATCATGTTCCCCCTGTTTGTACTTGCATTTCAGCGTATTTGCATATACTTGGAACTCAATTCAGTCAGTAACACAGTTCTATGTGTTTAGTAGTGGGGTTCATGGCTCTCTCCCTCTATTTCAGCTAGATTAATCTTCTTTCGAGGACGAATGTTCCCAAGGGGGAGATAATCTAACACCCCGTAGCTAAAACATATTGAATATCAATTTTTTAGAAAATCAACAGGTGCAACAGACGAGACCATCAATGGACTGTAAACTTCAAATGGTCATAACTCTTCACACAAAATGAATTAGATGTCCCATTACATACCCATAGATAGATAATGAATTTGCTTTTTATTGCCACCAACCTTTCCAAAATCAGACCTCTGAGTAAAAAATTATGCCCATTTAAGTAAAGGATTGTCGAACAGGCCCAGTCGACGGACCCAATGATGGGGCGTCGGTCAGACGACGGACGGTCAGTCCTGGACGTCATTTGGACTGACAACAATTTTTGCAGGGGTCTTTTTTACCTTTACCACTTTGTTTAAACCTTAAGATACATCGTTTTGACCGTAAGTCATCATATTTTAGTCATTTTCAGCCTAGAAACATAATTAAAACGCATCTAAGTCAAATATTTAAATCAAAACATAGAAATTAGAAGCAAGAGATGAGAAAAAGCTCAAGAACCCTTGTTCAAGAAAGCAACAAGTTCCAACAACTTTAACCCTGAAACTAAAGTATTTTTTTATGGATTTCATCACTAGGTATGTGGATTTCACTAGTGGGTTCCTTTAACCCATTGGGTCCCTAGGTTTCAGTAAGATTATTGATTCTCATATCATGATTAGATCTAGGGTTTCTAGGACTTAAAGAGAACTTCATGAACTTATTAGTTATATGTTCCAAATCAGATTATTTATTATTTAGTTTGTTGCATGAATTTAAGAACCCTACCTATGTATTTATTTAGTTCTTGAATTACATGCCAGGTCAGATATTTTAGATATACATGCCTCAATTATAAATGCATAATTACCAGATTAATTATTGCATTCTCAGTTTGCATGTTCAATTTCGAGCTATCCATTATTTACAGAAACTCATACATAATCAATTAATTTAAAGAATTCATTGGGAGTAGCATGATACCGAGTTGGACTAGGGTTTAGCGTTCCCAATTAGTCGTAGAACTACTAGCCAAGTAGGTTGTAAGTCCCATCTGTAGGCAATCGGTTTAGTGATCATGCTAGCATGCCATTTTACCTTTTGCAGGGTATATATTAGGTCCTCTCAATGGGGAGTATACGTCGGACTCAACATTTAGCTCATGGGGTTTTATTATCGGCTATTAGTAGTTCTCATAGGTCATTCATACTCTCTGCATTGACCATTTATAAGTATATTCAGAATTCAGTTTATCATTTCAGATTATTATACTTGCTTTTATGCTTGTTCAATTATGTTTTATTTTCGCATTACTCTATCTTTCATGCTCAGTACCTTTCAAGTACTGATGCATACGTGCGCTACATCTTCTCGTGATGTCGGTTCAGGTTCTCAGCATCCAGATCACGCATAGATTGATTTCAAATATCTAGTTCAGCAGATTCAGTAGTGAGTCCTCATTCTCCAAGGACAACAATTACGAGTTTCATTCCAGTCTTTAGTCATTTAGTTTTTGTTTTCGCTAGATTTAGCAGGGGCTTGTCCCAATATTTCTAGTTTAGTTGAGAGGCTTATTTCAGACATAGTTAGGTTCAGCTTAGTATTGAGTTAATATTTTCTTTTTATTTAACTCTTTTTTTTTCAAATATCTTAGTTATAGAATATGGGTATTCCCCATCTTTTTAGATTTAATTATGATTTAGCTTCTGCATCAGTTTATTTTCATTAGTATACTCATGATCATGCCAGCAAGGTTAGCTTGAGATCACTTGTGGTCCTAGTTTCCATGTCCGCGTCTCGGGGGTAGCTCGGGGCGTGACAAAGATGAGGAGTTTTCTACAATTCCTTTATTTGAATTGTTTTCTTAACTCTAAGTATATCTTTTGAGTATTGTTCCGAATTCTTAATGTTGAGTATTAGAGTTTTATGAATTCACATTCATTTATGCTTTTTTATGCTTGAGTTAATATTTTGCTTGTAGTTAGCTAGGATGAGGGCCATTAATGGTTCTCAAGTGCCGGATAGATCTAGGGTGTAAACTCGGGTCGTGAAAAAAAAAAGCATGAGAAGATTATTTTGCAAAGATCCTACTGGTGAAAATATTCAATAACTCGTGTAAATAAATTTTTGTTAAAGTTGTAGATACATTGCGAAGAGTCTCAATCGAAAATTGTTCAGACGTACATATTATTTATCACGTATTTAAATGTCGTAATTCTAACAATTGTCATGATTAAAGTCTAAGTAGGAAACTGTAATGATTTATACTAGTAGTAATATGGTTAGATATAATATTTATTATATAATTATTATTTTACTTTACTTTAATAAAAAATTATATATATCATGTATTCGTTGATGTATTTTCTTACTTACATAAGTAGGAAAAAGTCCAAGATATTGAATTTAGTACTTTAACTTGCAGTTTTTAAATCTAGTCTTTTTATTTACAACATTAATATTTTAATTAAAAATATGAAAATCTATTAATAATAAATTACAAAAGACATAAAATCACCACTGAAGTTGTCTCGAATTTTTAAAAAGATACCTTAATTTTGTCGGTGTCCTATTACCCATTAAACAACTTCACAATAGTATGTATATCCCATTTTTCGCCTAATACTACTTATACAAAAATATTTATAAGTCTGGCACAAATAATTACTTGACACTTGCTAACATTAATTTTACATTATTTTTATTTGATTTCTTTGCTTTTCTTTTAATTTTCTTTTTCCTTTTTTTGCTTTTTCATGTTTCTCTTTCTTCTTCGCCCTCATTCTCTATTCTTAACTTTTGTCATTCCTTTCGTTGTGTAGAACAACCGCTAAACTCGCTGTGGCGGGACAAAATTTTTGATAACATTATTAATTATTTGTCAAACTACCACCAATTAATTTATTTATGAAAATAAATATTTTTAAATAATCAAAATCTAAATACTCAAAATATCACCAAGTCAAAATATGACATTTAAATTACTTCCTTCTTAAATTTCTTACTCCCAAATCGAGTTTTTTTATAGTTTCACTATTCCTAAATCTAAAACTTGATCTGTAGAAGGAATAAAATCACTAAACTAATTTGAATTTTTTTAAAAAAAGAATAAGAATAAACACAATAACATTTGTTTTTTAAAAAAAATGGAGGAAGACATAGATGTCCAAGAAAAATGGATAAGCTAACCATGGTAGGCAAGATGAGATAAAAGATTTGAAAAGTAAAAACTATTCATAATAAAGCTTTAGAAAAATCAATACGTGGATTTTTATATTTTTTTCAAAATAAGTCAAATTGGGAGTGCCACATGACAATTTTACGTTTGTCTGAAGTTGTATGAACAGTCCTTCACGCACCCAAATTTTGTGACGACACGACTGTCGTTAAAATTAGTCAAAAGGGTATGTTTATTTTGAATTTAGATAGTTTCGTGGGGTAATAGGATGCACACAAAGTTAATGTGTCTTTTTGAAAATTCGGTACAACTTCAATGGTAATTTTACGTATTTTCTCATTATAAATACCTACACTTTTCTATGCCTACTTGATTGGATTGGGTGGCTGATTTAGCGGGACTCATAATATTTTTTAAAAAAATTGACAATCATAATTGTATTTACATATGCTCCTTTATTAAATACTACACTAACAATCTACTTCTGAACATTTGATAATATAAGTGTTTTCGTGAGGGTAAAACCCTATCATAAATTTTAAAGAATAATTATCCAAAGAAGATATGAAATATTTTTTAATCTTAAAACGAAAAAAAGATTTGATTTTAAGTGTTTGTGTGTTTTGTTATTAATACTTCATTTTATTGTAGTTGTTCATTATCAAAGTCTTCCAAAAAGATATGTTATTATTTCATTGTCTATATTTGTATTTTTAAAAATTGGGTACAAAATTTATATTAATCAACTGGGAAAATTTTCCCCCTATCCAACACCTCTATATACATAATCGAAATATTTTACATCTTAAATAATTAGTTGTGTACTTCATAATTTTATTAAAATATAAAAACATATCTCTTGGATTTCAATGATATAACGTATGTAGCTCCAATAATTTGGATTAAATAATATCTTGGCAAGTTCCTTGTTCAAAATCATACACAATCGATGACATTAATTTGATTGACAAAAGACATATTTGATTGTTTATGTTTCGATAAATAAAGTTAAAATTTTAATTTTTGGGACTTTTAATCTAATGTTTATTAGGAGATTATTATTTCTTTAATATTTGATTAATATAAATTCATCTTACTTTGAGGGGTAATTCGATGACTATAACCCAACAGTTGATCCCCAAATATTTGATTAAGTTTTAGTACAATACATTTCATCCCACTACATTTCTTTATTTTTTGGATGTTACAATCAATTGAATGCCTCTATAAGATTGTGAGTTGAATAAATAAAACTCCAAGGTAGTGTGGAACCATCATAACTTTTGAACGCTCAAATTCCCTTCTTTTACATCTTATGGATATTTTAACTATTGAAAACTCTATAAAGATCAAAGTCATTTATGTTACAAGTAAGAATTCTAATCTACATGACAACAATAATCTAATGAGTACATTTAACTCTTGATTAACATATCTCTACTTCAAGATAATAATCAACAGCATAAACATAAACAACGAAGTTTTAAGTAAATAGTAAAAAAATAAAAACAAATAAATTAATGACGGTAAAAAACATATCAGGATGTTTAATATTAGAATGAAACATAAATGAAAAAGTCAAGCCCAATGAATGCACATTGTCCCCTTAAGGAAATTATTTCATTTGAGTACCCAAGGTTTAAAGTATTAGATAATTAGCGACTTAATAGGAGCAGAGTTCACAAAAAATTTAATTTTGCAGAACAAGAAGAAGACGTTCAGAATTTTTCTTGTGCTAAAATGAGAGAAAATTTCTCAATTTATATACAATAAATGGTAGCGTGAATAAATTTTTATTGTACCTTATTAGAAAGGTCACAACTTCTTGGAAGAGTCACAGACTTTCATCAAAGTCACAATTTTTTTTTTATAAATGTTGCAACTCTTGATAAGTTGCAACTCTTACTAAAAGTTGCCACTCTTCGTAAAAGTAACAACATTTTGTAAAAATTACAAATTTTCATAAACGTCATAACTTTTCATGAAAAGGAAGTCTAATTTTGAAAATAAATAAGTTAGGATATATATATATATATATATATATATATATATGACTAGAGGAAGTGTCATTCATTTCCCGAATTTATTTGTTAAAATATTTTATTACTCTTTTATTTATTACTTGTTAAGGAATGTGATAGATATATTTATTGAGACATGAAGGGAGTATGAATGTTCTTAAACACTAAAAAATAACTCTTATCTTTGTCTTTGCATTTCACAAGGTTTTTGGGTTTTGATTTCTCTTCTTTCTGTTCTTTTCAATTTTGAGTTTATGGTCATCATCTAGGATTACAAGGACATCAATTTTATTGAATCCATAATTTCCTCACTTCAAAAATTCAATCACAGCTTACCCTACTAATTGATATACATGTCCTCACTATATATTATAATGATTTATGCTATGTTTTTTAATGTAGGAAGACATACTCATTTTTGTTAGAATAATTTGCATTTTCCTTTTTAAGTCTATGTTAATTCCACGTTCTGCTCTATTGTCTCGATAGTATAAGAGAAATCACCTTTGTGTCGAGCGGATTAGGAAGACACGTGGGCGCCCAACTCAAAAAGGGGTACCTCAAAAAAAAGTTACCCACATGAAAGGTACCTAGTGTGGAAAGGTCGAGGCTCTCCCACATGATATCGAACTTTTGGGTGTGGAAGATTGGATTTCTAAAATATATATATGAAAGTTATTGTCGATATATATGCTCTTACGCAATGGATAAATTTCGGGTTGAGGTAGGCGCAAATGTTCATTTTATTTATATAATGTAACATGTAAATAAAATGTATGGGTTGCTATTTATAAAAATTCATTGTAGAGTTGGCAAAGGTTTTAAACAGGGCTCTTGGTGCAATTATAGTTGTTGCAAAAGAAGATTAATTTTTTTTTTTGAGAAAAACACTAGAATGTATGCCTAAGATTTGAATATATGATGTGTAACTACAATAGTATCTTCCCTTGTGTCTAGTGGAAAAAAAAGTTTACATATAATTAGGAAGATTAGATTTCCTTAATTTCACAATATATTCTTTTAACAAAGGTGATCAAATTAAGAGCATTGTAAATACCTAGTTCAGTCACTTAATAATAGCGTTAACAACTAATAACTATCTATTCTAAATGAAACTATCTTCTCTGAATGGTAGTAAGTTCAATAAAATATTTTGTCAAGATAATTGTTTTCTTCAAAATCAGGGGGGAAACAAATTCAATTTTTATTATAACTGCTATCTACCGTTTCTAAAATTAGGGGTGAAGTAAATTCAAAACATAGCATGAATGGGTGGAAACAAAAATGTGATGTACGTAACATATTTTCTTCAAAGGAATTTTATTTCTAAAGAAATGGTTTTTGAAAAGCTAAATATTAATACGTGAGATTGGGAATTTTTGTGCTTATAAATACTGCCTTTCTGAAAAAATGATTTATTTTTTATCCTTCATTCATCAAAATCTTAAATTTGTACCACTGAAAGGATTTGAGACCATATTAGGATTGAACTATTTTTAGCTCTATCAAAAAGAACCCTTTAAGCCCACCATTTATCGAATGCCACGAGTGATTGTTGGTTTTTAAAGTTTTGAATGAAAATGAATAGTTGTCACTTTAATAAAGAATTTTGATTTTTCTAACGAGTTGTGACTTTTATAAAAAGTTGCGAATTTTGTGATGAGTTATGATTTTTATGAAAATTGTCAGTTTTTCATCAGGTTGTTACTATTCGGATGTAATTTAAATTTTTTAAAAGAATGTAGCCTTCCCATAAGGCACAATAAACACTTGTTCGCACTACCCTCTGTTGTAGATATATATAAGAGTTTCCTCTTATTTTCAATAACGAATAGGGACTTTCTAAACTTCTTGTTTTTTTACTAAATCTAAAATTCTTAGAGTACTTTATTATTGTATATTGTTTGCGAACACCGCAATTAGAGGTACTAATACACATGTGAGTAAAATCATTCTTTTTATAGAGGATACATGCATAATGTTAACCTCGGACACCTGAAGGGAATAATTTTCATTAAGGGCACTATGAATTCAGTGGAATCGATTTTCTTCTTTTTGAATATTTTTATTTATTATCAATAATTTATTTTATATTCTATTTTCTTCGCGGAATTGAAGTTTCTCTTTGTTTTAATATATTCTTTAAAATAAGTATCTTAGTAATATTGGTTGAACTACAATAACAATTTCATCTAAATGGTGGATTGAAGCTTTAGGTGTTTATGCCAAGCATGATCCCTTATACAAGAACATTCTGCTACTCTTTGATGTATTTTTTGTTTATCTTTTTCCCTTAGGAGGATAATGCTTCTGTAGGTTATGCTGAAAGGTCATACATTTATCTTCATCTTAAGCATATTTGTTTTGTTATCATTTAGAGTAGAAACAACTTTTGTCTTTTCTCCTTTGTTTGCTTTTTTCTGTCTCTAATAGTTATTTCATATCCAAAACTGGTTTCCTTTCTAATGAGGACTTCTAACATTTCTTTATTGATTTTTATACAAAAAAGGTGGTTTGATCATTATCAATAGAGTAAGAGTTTCCAACTAAATGTTAGCCAATGAGGAGGTTGGGGAGAGTCGTACACTTGTTGTATATAGTGGGAGTGCATCTAGAATCAATGAAATTGGTTTTCAACTTTATGCAATTTCAAAGTATGACTTGAAGAAGGTTTACCATATTCTCCTGTAGATTGCATAAATGCTGGTAATCAGGGCTGGCGCGTAGGAAAAAGAGTTGCATGTTTTAAGTTAGATCTTGCAAAGTATTTTCAGGCTTCGAAAGATGGAAAAAAATGCTTTCGAAGTAAGCTTTAAGTTAAAAAGTATCTCGAGTATGAGTATCCTGGTACAGAGATAAATGAATTCTTTGCCTCATTCATGTGGGTGATTCCTTCAAGCAGTCTCCAAACTCAACTAGTTAGCTATGATAAGGATCTTCAGTGCATTGGATGAAGAGATTCATTAGGTTGATTGCATACATTTTTTTATAAAAAAACTAGCCGCATCATTTTATGACCTAATGCAAAATTTTTGTTTTTTCATTTGGATATTGATTTTGACTTAGACATGAAAGAGAGAACTACATCTTAAAAAAAATGCAAACCCTTACTATCTGATTCTCCTATCAGATTTAGAGTTTTTATGAATCTGGTAATTACTGAAGCTAATTTTGGTATACTAGAAGCAGATTCTCCAAAATTCGTTAAGAATGATTCAATTTTCTGTTTATGTTGATTTTTTCCACATATGTAGCTATTTAGTTTTGCTTTACATCAAATACAACAATAACTATGATATTGCACACTGATAAGCTTATACCAAAGGATACAACAACACTCTTGGAAAAAACAAAACCTACTATAACATATATCACAAAGCATGGTCTCCAATATAGGTAACATTGCTCCTGCTTCCTTAGGTAAGATAGCATTTCGTGCTAATTTGAATTCTATTTTTATTGTTCATCCACTTCCTCTGGTAGCAACTTTCTTCTCTTCTAGATCGAGAAGCTAATAACTACAAGGGAGCTAGATTTGCTCGAGAGGTGATGTTTGTAAACCTGACCTTCCTGTTCATGGTCCACTTCCATTAGCTCGTGGGCCAGAGTTAGCACCAAATGGAAGAGCTATGACATTTATGTTATGGTAGTGAGAAACACTATCTTAAAATAGAGGTAGTAAGTATATAAGAAGTTGGTGGATGTTCTCGAGCTACCAAACCTCAAACATGGAAGTTTAAGAGCTACAACATCAAGTAGGCAGAATCATTGTAATGTTCATCGATCAACCTAGAATTTTTTCTTATAATTTATTTTGTAACACGATTCTAACTACTTGAGGTTGCAATTCTCCATGTTTTCATGTCCGAGATTTTGTAGCTAAGAATGTTGTGGGAAGAGATAAATAACATCCACCAACTTCTTATTTACATACCACCTCAGTTTTTCAATGTAGATTTTAACAAGGCCTCGTCATAAATTCAACAAATCTTCCATTTGGTGCTAGCTCTTACTCACAAGCAGATGGAAGTGGATCACGAACAGGAAGGGAAGGTATTCCACCACCACTAGCTCTTGAAAATCTATCTCGATTATAGTTTTTAGCTTCTCTATCTGGAAGAGATGCAAGTTTCTACAAGAGGAAGAGGAAGAATAATGAAACCGTAATTCAAATAAGACTAAAACCTAAGCGTATCTGTCAAATGAAGGAGCAGTGTTAGCCTTTTCTGGAAACAATGCTTTATGATATGTGTTATTGCTGTTGTATCCTTTGATGTAAACTTGTTATTTTTGTTTGTGATGGGTAGAATTACATTCGATGTGAAGCAACACTAGATGGATACATACGTGGATAGGACTCCCATATAAAGTTAACAAAGTTAAATTTACATGAAATCACAAAGTAAAAGAAAACAAAATGACCCATCATAAAATGCCTAAATCAAAGTGCAATGGATTATTAATAAAATAGAGTAAAAACATAAAAATAATGAGTAAATTAGCATAACTATAACAATAAACATATTTTGAGAATAAAATATGGTAGTATAGTATTAATAATATTTTAAAACTAGACAAAATAATAAAAAAATCAAATAATAGGATTGCCAAATATTTGGTAGAAAACTTAAGTACAAAGTTAAATAAAACGAATCATAGTGGTTAAAAATACGAAGAAAAATTATAAAGTCAGTGGTGAATGACAAAATAATTAATTAAAAAGGAAATGTGCAAAACCAAACTACTTACAATTGTAATCAGTCATACGACAACACAATAAGAATAAAATAACATTTTATATAGAAGAAGTAAAATCAAGGTACCCAAACTTTATGGGGTTTATTGGAGAAACACCAGGCTGATGTGCAAACTTATCAGAAAAAACAAAATAAACAAAGTAAAATAGAGATAGAAGAGTCACAAAAGAAGAGGAAACCAAGGAAGTTAGCCAGATATGGTTCACAAATGGTATTTGCGCCAGGGTCTAGTTTCTTAGTGTGATGTTGTAGGGTTGTTGTAAAACAAAGCTATGCAAAAATATTGATATTTTTGGACTACCTACAAAATAAATACAATAAACAAAAATGGGGAAAGGGAAGAGAGATTGTGGTGGTGTGGGCTATTTCTAAAGAATTTATTGGGTTTTTTTGCTGGCATTAGGGATTTGTGATAGAATTGAGGTGTTTTTGAGTTGTCTCTTCTAAGACATCGTTACTTTATCATAATTAAAAAGAGAATTTGAGTTTCGTTGGTTTCCAAGGTTATCTAGGAATTTATGGGTGTGGTTTTGATAGAGAAGGAAACAAAAGGAAGAAATAGTCTTTAAATAGTTGTGGTTTCTTAGTAGAAGCTTGTCGAAAACTATGAAAATGGAGGTGGTTTGGTTGGGGTTCAGGTGTTTTTTGCCGGTGGATTTTAATCTTGGTTGTGGTTGTGATGGTTGCTGGGAGGTAAAAAAGGAAGAGAAAGATTTTAGGGTTTTGTAAATTTTTTACCCTTTGCACCACAAATGAAAATTATTCTACCACTATTATCTTAATGACTAACCAAGACTTATATAGAAAATAAATCACTTTTATACAATATAATGGGCTAAAGCCATGGTCTTAAGACCGTGACTCAAAATTATCAGTTAATAAAATACAATTGTATCAATATATCAGGCTCTAAGAACATGTTTTTTTTTTCATGTTTTATCCTTGTTAATGAGTTGTACGTTGCATCTTTATAAATTATCAAAACAATGTGCCCGATAATTCTCTTTCGATTTATTTTGTTATTTTAAACTTCATCAAATGATTTTATTTTAACTTACGTGTCATCAGAGTATGTTCTTTTTTCTTTCAAAGAATGTATTATAAATGCAAATATTAACCTTTAAGGAGGTTGAAAGAAAATATATAAACAGGTTAAGATAAGTGATGTTTTAAATTACTAGTTTTGACGAACGTGCGTTGCTCGTGAACATCCAACCATATATCATAAAATTTAAATATTAATTAAACACTTATAAAATAAATGAAAAATTATAACTTCCTATGAATAGTGGATTTAAGGTTTCTTATGATTACTAGTTGAAGTTAGTTACTCTTAACATCTATTAGTTATACCTCTTAAATATGTTTTTTCCTCCATCCCTCATAGTAATTACTTGAATTTTATTGTATTTTTAGAGTTCATACTTTTAATATAATATAATATAAATAATTCCATGTGTAAGACCTGCACCCAAGGGAAAGTACTCCCATACCTTATCAGCATATTAACTCTAAAGAAAAAGATATTGCATGGTTTCAACTGTTGATTGATTACAACTTCAATACCTTGAGGGCATTGCATATCCAAGTCTTGTCAGAATATCATCCAATGAAAGGAAGTTCGCAATGCCACACTTTCCATGAGAAGAAAGATATCTTGATTGACACCCATAGCTCTAACACACATCATTATGGTGCTTTGGAACACTCCCAATTGCCACCTCTTGCAAGAAACCATCGGTCACGAACGGGAAAAAACATACCCTATCATAGGCGCTTCAAATTTCTTTTGAGATTCTCAATGTGACTTGCTTTAAATCCTCCTCGCTACTTACTACTCAACTTAAAATAAAAAATAACATAGGTAAATTAGTTATTCCTTAGGATTGCCAACTAAATAAGTTTGTATAAAACCAAAATAGAAAGATGCATAAGCAATTCACACATTCCAGATAAAAATTTTAAAGTTAATTCAGCAAACTAAAAGCCAAGAATATAGCCCCTCATCATTCCAAGACATGTGGACATAGGATAGAGAATACTGAATTAGTCACAAATAGAAGTGAGAGTCATTCAACTTTGTTCATGGTAAAAGTTTGAGAAAATTCAGTATATAAAGTACATAATTCACAAATACTAAAATAAAAATATCATTTATGCATGATTTGTGATCTCTAGCGTGAAGATGTTATAAAAAAAATTCATAAAAACGGCATATGAATAAACATTATCTCGTCAAAGGAAAAATATTAATATAGAAATTTCTTGATGATAGAACGCATGAATAAATAAAGTATAATATGTAATCGAAAAGGATTCTTCAAAGCTTACAATGGCTTAATAAATTTAGAGAAGAAATATGAGTCTTCTTTTCTTCTTTTGATGCCATAATAGGATCTTTACACTCCAACTAGAATACAAGCTAAACATTCATCGAAGAAAGGGATTATAAACAAAAGTTTATTGAAAGAGTATTAGATAAAAGAATTATACCTGAAAATTTATGTGAGATTGAAACATTACGACCATGACTCGTTGCGCGGACATGGGGGATAAAAATAGAGATTTTTCTAGATATATATTTTTTACAATGCAAATATAATTGCTTGTACAATATTTATACAAAGAGATTCTACTTTATACATCATTATATACTTTTTTATACATAATTATATACCTTTTTTTCTCAAAAGATGAACAGTTAAGACAACAATTTTCTTGACGAACTCAACTTCTTCATACACACATACTCATACACACAAAAATGAGAATAAAATGATGCTAATAGTAAAAAATAAAATAAACAGAATATATGAAATGAAGATAAAATGTCGAATTACTTTAATTATGAATTGTTGATGAGTCCTCAAATTGGACTCATCTAGTGCATTATTTTAATGCAATTAATGTCCTCAATTGTTTATTTTATCTTGATATATGATAAAAACTTCTAAGTTTCAGGTATTTGAGGATTTGGTAGGAGCATGAACACTTAACTGCAAGACATAAGCAAAATGGAAGAAAATAGTTGAAGATCAAAAGTGAGCATCGCCAAGCACCCTTGGTAATACGCCATATAGAAAAATTCCGCCTTCTAATATAGCAACTGAGCCCTAAAGGAAGTGGATCAAAAGGCGATGAAAAGAAGCAGTCGGAGTTTTGTCAAATAGGTACGCGAAGCTGAGGTATTCCTACCAACATAACAACATGCATGGATATACAGACATGGCACAAATGGCGAAGAATCAGAGAAAGCGAAGATCGCCGAATCATTCGGTGATTCACGATTTAAGATGTCGAATGGATTCGCCAGCACTATATATGATGACTATAAATACTAAAATTGTAATTATTCTTAGAAGTCGTAACATTAATATAATTTTTCACCTTTTAGAACTATTTTTATATTTTTCTCTCAAGTTTTGAGAGGGTTATGAGGATGCTTGAACAAAGAAGTTCTTCTTCCAATCTTGGAAGTGGTTCTTCTCCATTAACCTTCCTTTTCTATTTTTAAGGTTTAATATCTTATAACCACTTTATTACTTTATCAATTTAGGTATATCTCATTATTGCTTGATGTATGGCTAAAATCACCCATTCTTGGGGTGTGAATTAGCAAATATGTGTTGATATTGTTCTTGGGTCTTGCTTGCTGATATCATTAGATGTATTATACTCCTGAGTTTTACATAGTTGTTGTGGTTAAATTTAATGGCATTGTACTTGCAAATGCAAACCCACCCATGTGTTTTCACCTTGCCCGAGAGAGAGGTCGCAAAACCAAGACCAATAGACTGATGGCCTAAGGAGTGGGTCTACATGAGATTTAAACAGAGAGGGTGAGCCCTAGTCCCTTATCCAATCACCCGCTATATTGCAGTCACACCCCAACAAATCTCTCCCATACTTGTTTTCGTCTTTACTTTTGCTCTTTTACTACCTCTGACAAAACCTTTTCTTGATATTTGACACTTTGTTGTCACAAATTAAACTTTTTTTGTTTTAATACTAGAAAATGTCTTAAACTATCACTATTTAGAAAAAAATTCTTGTAGGTACAACTATCACAACCACTCCCTTGGAACATGAATCCAACCCATGGTTGGGTTAATTTACTGGCTTTGATTCGTTTACACTTAAACAATAGGATAGTGTTGTTTAACACGAAATAAAAAAGATACACATATAGAAGCATCAAGAAGGCTCCGTTGCCGGGAAGTGGTGTCACGTGAAAATGTAGTTACTTTTAATTTTTAGTTCTTTGTAGTGTATTTATACTAATTAAAGTTTACTTATGTTATATTTATTGCTTAAAGTTCCCAGGAAGTGTGAGTGTTAGGCCATCACAACAAAATTGGTAAACTAAATGATGTCCAGGAGCCTAACATCAATGACCCACATCTCATGGGAGGTGTCATGTCCATCCTCTTACCTCCAGCAAAGGGAAATACAATATTCCACATAATTGGTTCTATGTTGCAACTTTTGGAACTTAAGGGACTTTTTAGTGGATTAACTCACAAGGACCCTTATTAGAACCTATAAAACATTGTGGATATGTGTTTACCATTCTCGTTCAAATATGTCTCTCAGGATTCAGTTCGACTGAGATATCGCTAATGGGCGAAGTTTGCAAGTGGTTAGCTGAGTTGCCATGCAAATCATTCACTTCATGGGAGGAACTGCTTACAGCCTTCAATATATGATTCTTTCCCCCTCCGAAGATGATGATCATTAGGGATAGTATGTAATGCCTTAAGCGTTTGAATAGAGAAACTTTGCATTCAACTTGGCTCAAACATAAAAGGTTATTACTTCAGTTCCCAACGCATGGCCTCCCTAAAAACATTTTCCTCCAATACATTTATCGAATCCTAGACTCGGTCAACAAAAGGGTAGTTAACCAGCTCTTACCGGGAAGACTAATGCAGCAGCTGTACCCAGTGGCAGTCCAACTTCTGGATGGCATGACAACTATCAAAAGAGAAAGGTAACCCACGAGTACCAAGTTTCTCTTGTAATCTATCAATTATTTAAAGAACAGATCGAAAAAGACTATAAAAGGGACTAAATTATTGCCAAGATTATGGAAAAACTTCACATTCTGTCCAAGAATGTCATGGGAGCAGGCACCCCTAGCATCAAAGTTGTGGGAGTTGGGAGTAAAAATCCTAAAGACATAAAGTTTGAAGATTTATATATCAAAGAGGTAAACTTCTTAGAAAACCAAGGTGCTGGTTACCGATTTAATAACCCAAGCACTGTGGTAACCAAGGTCGGGCTAGAGAGGCAGTATAGAAGGATAGACACCACGAATGAAGAGACCAAAATCTTACTTGGAAGGTGGGGAGAAGGATAGGTATGTACCTCATCATTAGCGACAAAAGCCCAAGGATTAAAAATGTGGTAGATATGAGGATACGCACTCACGGATCATCAACAAAGTTGAAGGATCAGATAAAATTCATAAATGTATGAAAGAAGATGTATCCACCCTATCTTTGACTGTCACCTCCCAGTTAGTATTAATCAAGCAATTAGAGACCTAGATGGGGCACATATTATTTCATCTCAACCCGAGATAGTAATAGGGTTTTCCTAGTTACACTATGGCTAACCCCAAAAGTGAAACCCAAAAATTGAGTTGTGTCATGCCACGACGTCAACTGAGGTGCTTTTGGGAGGCAACACAAAACCATTTACTAGCTTTGTCTTTATATCTTTATTAAATAAGTTTGTGTAGGTTACAGTAGTTCAGGAAGGAAAAGTTTGGAAATATGCAAAGCGACGAAAAACATGTCCTTTTGGCAGAATGCCGACAGGTTCGGCTTAACTAATCATTCCTCGCCATTCGAATCTATGCACCAAAAACATTGAGTAAAAAAAACTCGATCGACTAATAAATTTTTATCGGCGCTTCACCGACCCAGTGGGTGATCATTACAATAACCGCCGATACAACATTTGCAAAAGACTAGAAGCTTGTCAAATTTGGCGACATAGTAGACACTCGACGTTTCTTTGATCCATTAAACAAGATAAGATAAAATGGCCAAATGAGCATAAGAAGGATGGTCACATGCACCAGGCCTAAAAGTCCTACTTCAAACTTTTCTATTTACTTAGTCCCCTTTTCAAACTTACACTTGCACTTTACTTGTTTTATTTCTTGCACTCTATATTATTTTAAGTGTCAAATTGTGCTCGGATTATTTCAGCACCAAAGGTTAGTAATCAAACCCTGAAGTTATTTTATCAAAAGTTGTACTCATTTACATAATAATTAATAATGTCAAATATTTGTTAAATTTCATAGTTCATGAGATAACATTAATGTCGATTATTACTTGATATTTCCTGCATAGTTGGTAAAATATAATCCACTATATTTTGGTTTTAACTTGTGTGTGTTTGGATTGTGGAAATGATACGGGTCTTTGTTAAAAATTGATGTTGAAGAGGCTTGAGTTGCATTATCGTGATTTGCAGGGTAAGATTTGAAAGAATGAAATTAACATAGGCACGTTGGGTTGCTTGGCGATTTGAATGCAACTCGACAAACATCTCGGTGATTCTCTTAATGTCAGCATTTCAACTTTGTATGGTGGCTTATTTGAAAATTTGGCGGTCAAATCAAAATTGCAAAATAAAACTCGATGATTCACCAAGATATTCCTTATTCGCCCTTTTATCTCCACCTTTTTATCATCGTTACATCTCTTTGATGAAGACCCTAACATAATCAACTCGTTAAACATTAGTTTGGTGTTGTGACTATCCAATCTGCTAAACCCCCTAGACGTAACCGTCATCGACGTCCTCTTTGATAACTAAGACTAGCCCCTTAGCCTCATGTCATTACATTCATAGGTTGAAAATGCAGAAAAATGTTAAATATTTCATTATATCTACTTGAAGGTTTACATATACCTATACATACACATAATATAGTTGTATCGAGTATACCAAGACACATCGAATAGGAAGGTTCTATAGCCTTCTATTTTTATTGCACATACATATATTTAAAAAAGCAAATAGTCTCAAAGATTGTCTCATCTTATACAATCCAAACAATCATAACAATTTGGGCATAGCCCTACATCAAAGGTAAAGAAGCCACATTTAGGCTTATACAAATCATACTAAAATGGAAGTGGAATGAACATAAAAGTCATAGAAAACAAAGCAACTTCCTAAGCACGATATTGGCATCGCCCATGGAAAGTGAGGACCTACCCACTTGGATGATACAGAATATCCAAGCCTTCTTCAAGTTGTCTCAAATGATACTTCAACGACTAAAACCTAAAAAGTTTGGGAAAAAGAAAGAAAATGGGGTTAGTACTCCAAATGTACTAAGTATGAGACCATATGCACATATAAGAATAAAACATGCTAAAAAGGAACATTTAGTAAAAACATGTCATTTTACCCTTTTAAAAGTCTCATGCATAATCAAGCAAGTCATACCACTCAACCAAACATGCTTACTAAATACAACAAGTAATAGGTATCCCAACATTCTTAAAGTCATGATCTACTATGTAACATCCTGTAGCCAAAATAGACCAAAAAGCATATTTTTTTAAAATCTGCAAGTGTAATCAATGGTGGCATCGACGGTCCGTAGGACGGACGACGGTCCATCCTCCACAACCGTCGATGGGATCAGAAACTCCCGAAAACTTTTGCCGGGAAAAATTGGCTAAGTCTTAATCGACGGATAGACTGACGATGCGTAGGTCAGACGACGGTCGTAGTCCATGACCATCGATCAATACCCTTATTCACCCACTCTCTGGCAAAATATACGGATAACCAACACGGTCTGTAGGTGCAAAATTTGCACAAAATTAAGGGGAAATGCAGTTGGGTCAACTTCAAATGGTCATAACATTTCGCACAAAGTGAATTAGGTGTCCCATAATATACCCACATATATATAATTGAATTATCTTTCCATAGCCACTAACCTTGTTAAAATCAGACCTCCGAGTAAAATATTATACCCATTTTATTGAAGTCCTATCGAATAGGCCTTGACAACGGACCCAACAACGAGGCATTGGGCAGATGCCGGACCCTCAATCCTGGCCGTAGTTTGGCCCGACAGCAACGTTCCGAGGGGTCTTTTTGACCTTTCCCACTCTTTTTAATTCCTAAGTTACATATTTTTGACCCTAAATCATCATATTATAGTTAGTTTAAGCCTAGAAACATAATTAAAACATATACAAGTAAAATCATTAAATAAAAACATAGAAAATTAGAAGCAAGAGAGGAGAAAAAGCTCAAGAGCCCTAGTTCAAGAATGCCACAAGCACCAGCAAATCAAACCTCGAAACTTAAGTATTTTTATAGTGACTTTCATCACAGGTATGTGGGATTTCACTAGTGAATTCCTTTCACCTATTGGGTCCCTATTTTTAGTTAGATTCTTGATTCACATATCATGATTAAACTTAGGGTTTCTAGAACTTTAATAGAATTTCATGAATTTATTAAATATATATATTCAAAATCATATTATGATGTTATTACTCAGACTATCACATGAATTTCAGAACACTGGCTTTGTATTTCATTAGTTCTTGATTTAATTGTTGCATTCTCAATTTGCATGTTCAGTTTCGAGCTATCTAGTATTTACAAAAACATAGACATAATCAGTTAATTTATAAAATTCATTGGGAGTAGCATAATGCCGAGTTGGAGTAGGATTTAGCGTACCCAATAGTCCAAGAACTACTAACCAAGTAGGTTGTAAGTCCCCTCTGTGGGCAATCAGTTTAGTGATCACACCAGCATCCCTTTATACCTTTGGCATGGTATATTGAGTCCTCTCGATGGGGCGTATACATTGGACCTCACATTTAGCTCATGTGGTTTTACTATCGGTTATTAGTAGCTCCCACAGTTCAGTCAGACTCTCTGCATTGACCATTATAACTACATTAAGTATTATGTTTCATCATGTTATAAATTTGTCATTGCATCTAGTTAGCTAAGATTTCAGTTTATCATGTTAGATTATTATACTTACAATTATGCTTGTTCAGTTATGTTTTATTTCAGATTTACTCTATCCTACATGCTCAATACCTTTCAAGTACTGACACATACACGCGCTACATTATCTCTTGAAGTAGGTTCAGGTTCTCAGCATCCAGATCATGCATAGATCGATTTCCGATCTCTAGTTTAGTAGATTCAGTGGTTAGTCCTCACTCTCGAAGGACAACAGTCATGAGTTTCATTTCAGTCTTTATTCATTTAGTTTCAGTTTTTGCTAGACTTAGTTGGGGCTTGTCCTAGTATTTTTAGTTCACTTTAGAGTTTATTTTCAGACATAGTTAGTTTAATCTTACTAGTGAGCTAATATTTCTTTGTATTGACTCATCGGTTTTTCAAATATCTAAGTTATAGAAAATGAGTTTTCCCCATTTTTTCATATTTAATTATGATTTAGCTTCGGAATTAGTTTATTATCTTTAGTATGCTCATGATCATGCCAACAGGGTTAGCTTGGGATCACTTGTTGTCCTAGGTTCCGTGCCGTTGTCTTGGAGGTTCCTCGGGGCGTGACAAAACTTTGTATCAGAGATCTAGGTTCAGGAGTCCTAGGATGTCTGAAAAAGCCGCACTAAGTAGAGTCCTTTTCATGGTTGTAAAGTGCACCACATCTAATGAGAGGGAGTCTATGAAGTGTTTTAGGAAAATCTTCACTTTTTTGCTACTCTTATTGTACGTAAGGTATGATCAAATTCCATTCTAACTTGATGTTGTGCGCTCAACCTCATGCCTTCTCGTAGAGCTTAGGCATGGAATTCTATCGCACGTAATGCTTACGCAATTCCTCTAGTACCAGATAAGGCAGTTCAAATGTAGAGTTTTAGAACGCCAATTCAGCTTTTTGCTCAGAGTGTGACAAACTAGAACAATCAGCAGGGATGAGTTCCTACTAATAGAAATGATCGATTAGTGGCAGCCAAAGTTTGTGATTTTTTTAGGAATAATCCGCCTAAGTTTTTAAGGTCAAAAGTTGGTAAGGACCCATGAAGTTAATTGAGGAGGTAAACAAAATATTTAGTGTGATGCAGGTAACTGGTAGTGATAGGTGAAATTGGCATCCTACCATCTTAAGGTGTGACTCACATATGGTTGAATTCACTAAGTGGAAAGACAAAAGAGATGACTTTGTCTTTTATAACTCAATATAATAGTCTAAATCAGTATTAGTCTAGAAGCTCGCTTAGAACCTTTATTAGTCTCTACTGTAGTCGGCGACCCAGTTATAGCTAGACAGGTATAAAAAAATTTCCCTATCACAGGATCGCAGAAACTAACCTTAGCAGATCTAGTAGAATTAGAAATTGTAGACATTGATGTCATTCCAGGAATGGATTGGTTACATTCATGTTATGCCTCAGTCGATTGTAGATCTAGCATTGTTCGTATTTAGTTTCCAGAAGAACCAATATTAGAATGGAAGGGTTGTATCTTATTGCCTATGGGTCGATTTATTTCTTACCTTAAGGCCAACAATATGATATCGAAGGGTTATCTCTATCATCTAGTTCTGGTTATGTATTCTAGCCTTGAAACCCCATCTCCTGAGTCAGTTCCAGTAGTTTGTGAATTTCTAGAAGTGTTTCTAGAAGATATTCCGAGTCCCTCCCATAAGGAAAATCAACTTTGGAATTGATATCCTTCCATATACCTACCCTATTTCTATTCCTCCTTACAGAATTGATCCAACAAAGCTTAAGGAATTGAAAGAGCAGTTGAAAGACCTTCTCGATAAGGGCTTTATCATGGGTAGTATTTCACCATATGGTGCACTAGTGTTGTTCGTAAGGAAGAAAGATGGTCCTCTTAGAATGTACATTAACTATAGATAGTTAAACGATGTCACAATCAAGAATAAGTATCCCATCCCTAGGATTGATGACTTGTTTGACCAACTTAAGGGTGCTAGCAATTTTTCAAAGATAGACCTTAGATCGGGTTATCATCAGCTTAGAGTCAGAGATGGTGACATTTCGAAAACAACCTTTAGAACTCGGTATGGGCATTATGAATTCGTAGTTATGTCGTTTGGACTAATTAATGCTCATGCAGCTTTCATAGATTTGATGAACAAACTGTTCAAACAGTACTTGGACTTGTTGTTTTTCATTTTTATTGATGATATACTCATTTACTAGAGGAGTGAGGAAGAACATGAAAGTCATTTGAGAGTCGTTCTGCAGACTCGTAAGGATCGCCTGTTATTCGCTATGTTTAGTAAATGTGAGTTTTTGTTGCAATCCATTTCTTTTCTTAGTAACATTTTATCTAGCGAAGGGATCTGAGTGGATTCACAGAAGATAGAAGCAGTGAAACAGTGGACCAAACCTACTTCTGCTACATATATCAAAAGTTTCTTAGGACTAGCGGGTTATTATAGAAGGTTTGTGGAAGGATTTTCAGACATAGCCTCACCATTGACTAAGTTGACTCAGAAGTTTGTCAAATGCCAATAGGCAGATGATTATGAGAAAATCATCGCACAATTGAAAACTAGATTAACTACAGCTCCTGTCTTGACTCTACCAGAGGGTTCAGATGGTTATGTAATCTATTGTGATGCATCCATAGTTGGCCTAGTTTGTGTGTTGATGCAGCGAGGTAAGGTGATATCTTGTGTCTATAGACAACTTAAGGTTCATGAGAATAACTATCTAACTCATGACATCGAGCTTGCAGCAATGGTGTTTTCACTCAAGATCTTCAGACACTACTTGTATGGTGTTCACATAGATGTGTTTACTGACCATAAGAGCATTTAGTATGTCTTCACCCAGAAGGAGTTGAATCTTCGCCTGAGGAGATTGCTTGAGTTCTTTAAGGATTATGATATGAGTGTGCACTACCATCCTGGTAAGGCAAATGTAGTAGCATATGCTCTTAGTATACTATCTATGGGTAGTGTAGCCCATGTTGAGGAACAAAGGAAGGAGCTAGTGAAGGATGTTCACAGGCTTGCTCGCTTGGGAGTTCGCCTTACGATCATACCAGGAAGTGGTGTCACAGTTCAGAATGGGGAAGAATCGTCTTTGGTAGTGGATGTTAAGGAAAAGCAAGACAGTGACCCAATCTTGCTCGAACATAAGTGTGCAGTCCATAATCATAGAGTGGATGTTTTCTCCCAATGGGGAGATGGTGTACTTTGCTACTAGGGTAGATTGTGTGTTCCTGATGTGGGCGAGTTGAGACAACATATTCTTGCTGAAGCCTATAACTCTCGGTATTCTATTCATCCAGGTTACACTAAAATGTACCGCAATCTGTTGGAAGTTAATTGGTGGAATGGCATGAAGATGGATATGGCAGAATTTGTGAGTAAGTTTCCCATAAGCCATCAAATCAAGGTAGAACATCAGAAACCCGGAGGTATTACTCAAGAGATTGATATTCCTGCTTGGAAGTAGGATGTGATAAATATGGACTTCATCACAGGATTATGGTGTACTCGGAGACATCATGACTCCATTTGGGTGATAGTTGATAGGATGACTAAGTCTACTCGCTTCTTGGCGGTCAACACTACACATTCGTCAGAAAACTACACAAGGCTTTACATTAATGAGATTGTGAGGTTACATGGGGTTCTTTGTCTATCATCTCAGATAGAGGTCCTTAGTTTAACTCACAATTCTGGTAGTCATTTCAGAAAGGTCTTGGTACTCAAGTTAACCTTAGTATATCATATCATCCACCGATGGATGGGCAGACAGATCATACAATTCAGACCATAGAGGATATGTTGAGAGCTTGTGTGATCAATTTCAAAGGTTGTTGGATTATCACGTTCCTCTTATTGAGTTTGCTTACAATAATATCTACCATTCGAGCATACAGATGGCCCCTTATGAGGCTTTATGTGAGCGTAGATGTAGATATCCTGTTGTTTTGTTTGAAGTAGGCGAAACAACTTTTATAGGGATAGATTCAGTCCTTTATGCTATGGAGAAAGTACAACTCATTAAAGATAGACTTAAGACAACACAAAGTCACAGTACACCATTTTCGGCCTATTCCGACACCACGTAAGTGTAGCCTAAACTAGCAAAAAGTGTGGCCTTTGAGAAAAGGCTACACTTTTGGACATTCAGCAACACTTTTTAGGG
Source organism: Solanum neorickii (assembly GCA_027704865.1). Lineage (NCBI taxonomy): Eukaryota > Viridiplantae > Streptophyta > Magnoliopsida > Solanales > Solanaceae > Solanum > Solanum neorickii. Next base: position 9,362,122 of record JAKWJC010000368.1, on the reverse strand, counting down.
GCTGATCAAAAGAAGCGTAACCTTTGACATTAGGCAACACTTTCTAAATGTTGCCATCTTTGGCAATTCTTATGTAGCATAGCCAAATAGGTATAAGGGCACGCTTTGAAGACGTGCATTAGCAACACCTATTTTTTGTTAGACTACACATTAAAGCGTTGCCTTTTTAGATTTATTGGTCACACTTAAAAAGTGTTGCCTTTTATTGGTCATCTATTGCAACATTTATAAAGTGTAACTTTATTTCTCATCTATTGCAACACTTATAAGGTTTTCCTTTATATGTAAGCTATAGCAACACTTATAAATTGTTACTTTATATCTCATCTATAGCAACACTTATAAAGTGTTGATTTTATATCTCATCTAGAGCAACACTTACAAAAGGTAACATTATATCTACCTAAAGCAACACTTACAAAGTGTAACTTCAACATTTATAAGCCTACATGTAGCACAAATATATATAATATATTTACATACATAAAAGTGACCTAAAAAACAAAATGAATTATTTAATCATTAAATTGAAGCTAAGTACTTCAAATAACCTTCGAGAAATATTTCGTGTACAACCAAAACATAGAAAATGATTGCTTAAAGATCTCTAATTTCAACAAGTTCCAAAAACCCAAAAGTGTCATTCAAACGTATATGACAACAATACAAAAATTTCTTCATCTTTTGCCACAATGGATCGAGTTTACTTCTGGCCAAATTCAAATTCAATTACCTGCATTTTCCTGCACATTTAAAATAAAATTATAAGTTTGTGAATTAATTGTGGAAGTGCATAATCAGAGAGAATTCACTGTAAGACAACCAATCCAAATCTTAATACAATTTCAATTTAAAAATTACACATTATAAGGAGTACAACATTTGTGCAGTAATATATTGTTGGCTCTCAAAAATTAAACTTCAAAAGTTTAATTTGTGTAGTCTTATGTTGTAAACTTCAATGTAAAAATTACACACAAGTAGTTCAAACAAACCAGTTATGACCACTGGAAACAACGTTCATAACATAGTTTAGAAGTTTCAACAAAAATCAATACATAACAACATGACATGATATTTTCAAAGAACTGCAGCATAGTGCAGCTGCTGAAGGAAGATGGGAAAGTCTGACTAAGTGTGGGGTTAGGGAGACCACGACGGTCCGTCGTGACTGTGACAGTCCGTCCAGCAGGTTCGTCATAAAGTTCAGAGAAGTAATCCCAGTACCCATATTCCAAGATTTAACTAAGTGTGGGGTTACGAAGTCCACGACGGTCCGTCGTGACTGTGACGGACCGTCCTGCAGGTTCGTCATGAAGTTCAGAGAAGTAATCCCACTACCCATATTCCAAGAGTTTATGTTTTTTGGAACGGAGACCCTCGACAAACCGTAGTGTCTGTGACGCTGCGTAGGTGGCAGCGTAGTGCAGCTTCTGAAGGAAGTTGGGGAAGTCTAAGTGTGGGGTTACGGATTCCACGACGGTCCGTCGAGTCTATGACGGTCCGTCCTGCAGGTTCGTCATGAAGTTCAGAGAAGTAATCCCAGTACCCATATTCCAAGAGAAGTAATCTCTAGGGAAAGGTTCATCATCAGGCAGTGAACAAAAAAGACACAAACCAAAAATACAGTCAAGAAAAAATGTTTAGTAAGAAGAGAAGGAATGCTATAAAAAGACACAAACAAAATCTTTAACAAGGTAAAGATTTAACAGACAATGAACAAAAAATAGAGGACCAGGCTGCAAGAAAATCCCCTGCAGATTTTCCTCTCCAATTTTCTCTGCCTTGTCTGTAGTTTAAACAAGTAACCATTAAGGATCTATCAAACATAATAAATCTACTTACAAGATCTTCTATTAATGGTCAAGCTCTAGATGGTTTGTCTACCCTACAAAGGTAAAGGTTTGCAAACCATTTAACTCTATACTAATAACAATATTATTATAATTTTCTAGCATGTAGACATTTTAATCACAGGCTGCAGCACATTAATGTGTTAGCCACAGACTCCTCAATTGCGCAATACTAAAAGAACAGTTATTCAACTAACGATTCGAATGCTTAAACCAAAAACAAAAACATTCTTAACAGTTATAAATTTGTGGACTAAACATAGACAAGTAAAAATAAGTTTTGAATTTCATACCAAGAACACCAACTAAACTAGAAGAAAAACAATATTGACACTATTAACAAAGAATTTGAAATACAAAATACCTTTTGAATAACCAAATCTTGAGCTGACCCTGAAGAAAATGGAAGATTTGTGCCTCTTACATCTTGTGCACTACTTGCATCAATAGGTGAAGCAAGGTTAGATCCAACACACCCTGGTATATCTTGAAAATTCAATCCAGGGTTGTTTTGCAGAAATTGAGTGAATAAATGTCGCATTTCTTCTCTCAATTCTTCCTTTAGAGAATTTATTTCATCGGCATGCTTTTGTTTTAGATTGTTAATTTCCTCATCTTTCTTCAAAGATCTTGTTGTCACTGATGTACCATAGCACCTAACTCGACCAGGCTGCTCCTTTCCAAACACTGCCCTAAATGCATCATCAGCTGTTTCCCCAGAATTTTGGCGATTTTGAAGTTCAGCCTATTGACTAAAATTCGCATCCATAGTGAATTGTAATGGCTATTTCATTTCCAATCCTATGATAGCGATCAAGCATTAAAATATTATGAACACTTTTCATAAAAAAAATTAAACAATGTCGACAAATAATTGATATCTCCTCGAACTTGCACATGAAGAAGAAGAAGATGAAGAAGGCATATGTGATTAAAATTTAATGTATTCAAACTCCCCACAATATAAATGTTAAGTCTGAATAAAATTCACTAATAATCCTCTTTGAAAAACTTACTATTGCAATTTTGGTATCAGCCTGGATTTCCTTTCCCGTCTTGGTACGAGTTGCAATAAATATTTTAGGCTTTGATGGTTCTTCGTTGTTGTCTTTGGCTGCATGCTACAGATTATATCAAAAGAAATTTTAAAAAATCAGTAAGTTCTTATAAAGTACAAAAAAATGAAAATCAAATTTTGTACGAAATGTCAGCTAAGTATTACCAATGTCACGCGTACTATAGAAAAATTAATAGGTCCCATTCGATGCCTGCACTTTTGTTTTTTCCTGTTTTGAGAATTCATCTCGCATATAGCCTATTGTTAAAAATAAAGAGTTAATTGAATTGATATGTATAAAAAGAATAGATATGACAAAGAATTAGTCGATGAGTGGAAATGCACCATTTTAACCTTAATTAAACAATTGGGTGTTTCCAATACTCGATCAGCTGGAGGAATTGATTATGTGGAATGCCATCAGGACATTTTGCTAGCATATCCTTAAGGGTACTGTTGTTATCAAAAAAATTCTTTTTAGTTTTTTGCATGTGTCGCCTCCAAGCATCACGAAGACCAGTCATCACCCACTTCTTTCCTTTTACTGGAAGTAGAAATTTGGACTAATGTACATCAAGCTGATGAATCTAGGATTCCTTGCCAACTAGTGTACATCAAGGTGATGAATCTAGGATTCCTTGCAATTGTTCCTATAAAGTTGCTTAATTGTGACACTATCTTATTAGTTGGTTCCACCGCTTGTCCTTTATCAAATGTCACCTCCTTTCTTTCTTCCATATTTCTTGCATGAATGTCCTTACATGTTGTATGTCCTCGAACTTTTTTTGGCTTCGACATTTCTAGATTGATGTAACAGACATGAAATAAGTTATTTCTTTTATAATGAGTTCTAAATCTTACAAGGTTTAAAACATACCTTTTGTACTACAATCAATGCCAATTTCCTCTTCTTGTTCCACACGATCATCCAATCCTTTTTATGTTCATTAATAATAGGAGTATGCATAAATTCGACATCACTTGTTGTGTTGTTGTCACGGTTTGTTTCATCATCTTTGTGTATCCCTTGATCTTTTAGAAACTGATCAAGAGTACTAGCTGGTATGAACAACTTCCTCTTTACCTGTTTGCAATTCGGTAGATCAAGAATATCATGTCGTGCCTCTCCATTACCTAGTGTTGTTCCAGTGGCATGTGCTGAAGCAGTAACATCTTTATTGAATGACGTATGGAACCTAGAATTATTCATAGGAATTTTAGTTCCATTATCTTGAATGGACTCTTCAAATTGAAATAACCTCTGGTTAGTTTGTCCTTTCCCTGCAATCATACGTGAGGTTCTAAGCTCTTCCCTTGAAGACGATTGAATGACTTATTTGTGCCCAAGCAATTTACTCTTTCCTTGTTGTGGAATGAAATCCTCAAAATTCGTTCTTTTATGTGACATTGGTGCCTGCTCTTTCTTAGCTTTATCATTGCGTTCATTTGCAAGTTGTTCGCTCTTGAATTTGTTGGCCAATTCAGCACTTGATCGGTATTGCATATCAACATCCAGATTCTTCAATGGACTTTGAGCTTTGTTTGGATTCAAACCCTTTTTATTTAGCATTGTTGATTGATTCATTGTTTTTGCTTTGTTTAAATCTCTTCAATTTGTTTCCCAGTAGCAAGTAAACCTACAAAATAATAAGATTGTTTAAGTGAAAGAAGTAGCAGGACGAATTCAAATTGGAAGAACTACATGAACAAACACAAAAAAATGATAACATTATTAAAATTGATAAAAGTTGATAACAACTGCAGACGTGACTGTATGCCATTATTATTGTTCAAATCCTAGGTGGGGTTCTTCCTTCAACAGAGGCCGTTGGCTGCATCCACATTTAAAAACTGAAGAGCTTCTTATTACTTAAATTAATAAAGGTAAAGAGTTGTACCTCTCTCGGAGCGACAAAATCGTTACAACGACCAAACCAGAAGCAACTTCAAACTACAGAGTTGAATGCCTCTAATGCCAACTGCCTGATAATAAATGAAACCAGAAAGTATATAAATAACAAACAACCAAATCAAGCAAAAATAAGCTAGAAGTATAGGTTCCTCAATACAATAATAATCACATAAGAAGGGAACATATTACATTCCATATATTAGGTATATTAATGTATTTTACCAAAACAAAACTGTTATATTACCAAAACAGTGAGTGAGCACTATATGATCATGACAACAATAATGAAACTAATGGTGTGTCTTATTCAGACTCTTCTTTAGACTCGACTTCATAATCAGACTCATCTTCATACTCATTTTCAGACTCATCTTCAAACGCATTTGAAAACTCATCTTCATGATCATTTTTCAGACTCATCTTCGAACTCATCTTCAAACTCCTCTTTATACTCGACTTCAAGTTGTTGATTGACAAATTCCTCCACATGTACATCAATGACTGTTTCTGGTAAATCAGTCCTTGTTAAGAGTACTTCACCATTATCTTTTGGTATAGATAGACCCTTCAAATGTTCAGATAGCTCATTTTCATAACTTTGTGGGATATTAGATTCAACTTCATCACCCATGTTAAACAAGTCTCTTGAACAGTCTTCATAACATAATGTTTATGTTGATCATATGGATCTTGCACATAGAAAAAGCATTGGTGTACTTGAGATGCAAGCACAAAAGGCTCTTCCTGAGAGCATCTCTTGTTAAAGTAGACATAAGTAAGGCCATAAACATCTTTTTCAACCTCATACCAATCACACTTAAATAAAACAAACTTAAAATGGCTGTAATAGTTTAATTCAACAATATCAACTATTCTACCATAATAAGTCAAATCTGCAGCAATCGGATTTTTATCCTTTGAGCTTGCAAAGCTTGTACTTGAGGCAATTAGTGTAACACTATTTTGTGTTTTATGCCTTGCATCACGCTGCCTAACATGGAATATATATCCACATATGAGATACCCAGAATATCTTTTTGCAACAGAATTTGGTCCTCTAGACAATTGTTTTATCAAATCAAGCACATCCTCTTGCAAAGCACGAGTTTCAAACCATTGAGAGAAGTTTTGACAATGATTCTTGGCTTTGCTCCATTTAGATCTTCGTGACTGATTATTAACCTCTTGATCATGATCTCTACAAAACATTTACTATATTTGTTAAAAATAATTAATTAAATAAGATAAAAATTAATTATACAAAAGGAATGCTACATTCAAATTAAGGTACCTAATATATGCTTGAACATCGTCACAATTTCCCAATAAGTATGCATGTGCCTGACTTAGTGACTTGTCATCTAAAATGATTGGATCAGTTTTCTTTGCTCCTAAAGGAACTCCTTTGTTAGAAAACAAACTCACAGGTTCTGCGTCACTTGGGTCACATTCATCATCGTTTCGCGCTCTCCTATTAAATCTGGTATGCACACCCCGATGCAGATATTTTGAGAATAAATTCATGCAATCTATTCCCACTCGTGTCTCTGCTATGCAACCTTCTAGAAAAAACCTATTGCGAATGTATGATTTGAATGTACCCATTTCTCTTTCAGTGGAATACATCCATCGATTTTGCACTGGGCCACCTAATCTCACTTCATTCACCAAATGAATAGGCAAATGAATCATGATATCAAAAAATGAAGGAGGAAAAATTTGCTCCAATTGATTTACTGTTTCTATGATCTCTACTTCTAAGCAATCCAGATCCTCCTATGTGATTACTTTTTGGCACAAACGATGGAAGAAGGAACTTAGACGAATCAAAAGAATAGCCATATGATCAGGAATAATGCTTTTAATTGGTATTGGAAGCAAGTAATGTGACATGAAATGAGCATCATGGGTTTAATAATTAGACACCTTTCTTTCATCCAAGTGCACACACCTAGATATATTGGAGGCACTACCATCAGGTAGCTTGGCTGTCTTTAAAACTCCACAAAAGATGGATTTCTCTCCATTTGTCATTGAGAAGCACGCCTTTGTAAACTTTGTTCTCTTACTATCTTCTGTATCTTGTGGATGAAGGTTCTTCCTGATTCCCATATCTTTCAAATCATACCGTGCTTTTGCATGATCCTTTGTTTTCCCTAAAATATCCCAAAGAGTTCCAAGAATGTTATCCACTATGTTCTTCTCTATGTGCATTACATCAAGGTTGTGACGTAACAAGTTGTGCTGCCAGTAAGGTAATTCCAAAAAAATTGACCTTTTTTCCATGGGCCATCGTTTGATCTCTTTTTCTTCTTCCCAATCACATTTTCAAAATCACGTAAGCTATTAAGAACATCAATTCCCTTTAAAGGATCTGGAGGAAGCCTAAATTCAGTTTTTCCATTGAATGATCTTTTGTTTGATCTCCATGGATGATCCATCAGTAGAAAAACACGATGATCCATATAGCACATTTTCCGACTATGTTTAAGATAGCGAGAATTAGTGCCATAGTTACAACAAGGGCAAGCAAACTTTCCTTTTGTACTCCAACCAGATAACATATCATATGCAAGAAAATCACTGATTGTCCACATAAGAGCTGCCCGCATTTGAAAAGTTTCATTTCTGGAAGCATCATATGTTTCAGCCCCAGTATCCCATAATAATTTTAACTCGTCTATCAATGGTTGTAAGTAAATATCAATGTCATTTCCAGGTGATCGCGGTCCAGGTATAAGTAAAGAAAGTATGGAATATTCAGATTTCATGCACATCCAAGGCGTCAGATTATAAATCATCAACATAACTGGCTATGTGCTATGTGATATACTCATGGTTCGAAATGGATTGAATCCATCACTTGACAAGCCAAGTCTCACATTGCGACAATCTTGTGCGAAATCTGGATGTACCCTATCAAAGTCTTTCCATGCTAGACCATCAGCGGGATGCCTTAAATTTCCATGTTTAGAACATTCCTCTTTAATCAACCTCAAAGATTCTGCCGTCTTTGAGCACATAAATAGCCTTTTGAGTCTAGGAATAAATGGAAAGTGTCTGAATGTCTTTGCAGAAACTCGATGTTGTTTTTTTGAAGACTCGAGCTCACTATCAACTTTAGGAGCTTGAATATATCGTGAAGCTCCACAAGTATGACAAAATTCGTCATCCTTATGATCATTCCTGAACAACATACAATCATTTGGACATGCATCAATTTTATCATAATCTAGAATAAGATTCTTAACCATTGACTTGGTTTTATTGTAAGCCTGTGGAATGTTCAACTCGGGCATCGCCTCTTTTAATAACTCTAGAAGAGAAGTGAATGATTCATTGCTCCATCCATGTAAACACTTCAACAAATATAAGCGAAGTGTGAATGATAATTTAGAGAAACCTATACAACCAGAATATAATTCTTGGTTTGCCTCTTCAAGTAAGTTATAGAATTTCTTGGCATCTTCATTTGGACCATCATAAACTCCTCCTTCCTGTGCAACCTCTCCAAATTGATCATTGAACAACCCATCAATATCATCACACGAGTAATCCATATCATCATCAACATTCAACTTAATATCTCATTCCCCGTGATTGATCCATCTAGTATAGCCTTTAATGAATCCATGGCATATTAGATGATCATACACTACATTCCTTCGGTTCCAAAGAATATTACAACATTTCGCACATGGACATTGAATTTTCTCTCCATGAGGATCTCCATAAGAGTAAGCAAAATCCAGAAATGATTCAATGCCATCAATATACTCTTTGCTATACCTAGCTAAATTCATCCAATCCTTGGAAGAGATATGTGAACTCCTAGAAGATTATATCAATATTTAGTCTTTCAGCAATAATCATTGACCAGTTAACAAATAATTTTTAAAAGTCACGAGTAATCTATCATAATCATGTGTTATGAGATGATAAAAGTTTCTTACCTAGTCATGAGGCTTTCACTAAGTCAAATCAAACCTTTAATCCTCCACAAATGTTTTTCAATGTTGATGATACTATAAATGAAAAAATAAGTACAATTAATAGGATATACATAAATCTGTTCATAGATAAATGCAGAGATTTTGAGCGAAGAAATGCAGAAGAGACCACGTACGGAGCTTGTGATGGTCCGTCGTGATTGTGACGGTCCGTAGGTGGAAGCGTAGTGCAGTTGCTGAAGGAAGATGGGGAAGTCTTACTAAGTGTGGGGTTACGGAGCTTGTGACGATCCGTCGTTCTTGTGACGGTCCGTAGGTGGCAGTATAGTGCAGCTGCTGAAGGAAGATGGGGAAGTCTAAGTGTGGGGTTACGGAGTCCACGACGGTCCGTCGAGTCTATGACGGTCCGTCCTGCAGGTTTGTCATGAAGTTCAGAGAAGTAATCCCAGTACCCAGCCTTTCTGTGAGTGCAATCAATTGGAATTGTTGAAAAATGAATCAAGATCATAGATCTCCTCTTACAACCCCAAGGCAACCTAAGCGAGAACGAATGGCTCTAGCAAAGTCAACCAAGGAGAGAACTCTTACGGATTTTGTATAATAGGAATCCAAGGAAATCTAGTATATGGAGAAATACAAAGCATAGGAAACACGACAAATAATGAAGCTGAAATCACAGAAATTTTGAAAGCACTAAGTTATTGCAAGAGGTATGGCATCACAAATGCTATTTTAGAGACTGACTCGCTAAGTCTCAAAAACATGATTCAATGAGAGTGGAGGTTAACTTGGAGTTTAATTGATAATATAGAGGATATGCATATGATTATGGGAGCAATTCAAATCCATATAGTACATATATTTAGAGAAGTTAATCAATTAGCTAATTGCATCACAAACATATCTATTAACCAAGAAAACAGGCAACAGTATCACAGATTTCAAGATCTACCTAGTAGTGCAAGAAATATCTTAAACATGGACAAGCAACAGTACTAATTGTAATGACCCTTATTGTTATTTTTAGTGTTGTATCTTCTGTACATCGTTTAGAGCGTTCCTATAGCAATTCCAAGTCATTTATGACTTGCTGGGACTGATAGATCGGTCACCTGGTCATTCGTTTGGTTATTGTGTGAGCTTTAGTATTTTTGGAGCTTATGAACCTTGAACGATCATTTTCGATCAAAAGTTCAAGAAGATGACATAAGAATCCAATTCTGACGATTCCATCAGTTCCAGAAGGGTCTTTTTAGTCTGGTAGCATTGTCGACATGACTCCCAAAGTTTTCAGTGTGAGTTGGTGTGATTAGGCGTTTTAACTTTAAGCTTAAAGGTTAAGTTTGAGTTTAGTCAACATTCTGAGTAAACGCGCTCGGATGAGAATTCCGTCAGCGCGGTTAGCTCCGGAATGTCGAGTTTGGTCTAGTTTGACCCTTCTTTCGGGTTTTGAGGTTTTTGATATTTTTCCGAGCCCTTTTGTGGTTTTTGACTTAAAATGGCCAATGGAAGTGGGACCCACATTTTATCGAGATGACCTCTGATGAAAATTTTGACTGCGCCTTTGATTCCGGAATGTCGACTTTGGTAGGGTAGCATATCTATTTTAATTTTATCAGGTTCCGAACGGATTCCGAGCACCCGTCGGAGACTTTAAAGAAAGTAGGCAAGGCTGAATCTGGTGCAACCCTTTTAACGACCAGAAATTGCTGTTTTAACGACCAGAAATTGGGTTTTTAATGACCAGATTCGTCCTTATAAAAAAATCCAACTTCAGCCTTTGTGTCTTACTTTGAAATTTCTATATTTTGAGCTATACAACTCCAAATTGGGCGATTCAAAAGGCTAATTTGTGAGATTTTTTGAGGGCAACGCATTGGTGAGCTTGGAATCTGATTTGGTGCCCTGATTTGAGGTAAATTTTTTGTTTTAACTGCTGTCATAGCTCATTTTCGAGCACAAGTTTTGGGAAATTTTAGAAGATGATTTCTTGGCCATTTTAGGTCCGAATCTAGTGATTCAAGAGCCTATATTGTGGGGGTTTTCGTGAGGATCGTCATGGTGTGATTTGTTTCGGCTGTTGGACCTTCATTTTTGGTAAAATCTTGTAAGTAGCTGCTGCCATTGTTGCTGATTTTTAGCTTAGATTTTGGGTTTTTTTTTGCATGTTCATGTTGGAACTGTCTTGAGTCCTGAATTGTGTTCCAGTATGGTACACAAGTTTCGAGAGTTATTTAGGACTTTTATTTGGGGTTAATTCTAGATTTCTCAAAGCGGATCCCACTTTTTCCATTTTGACCGCGAAATTGACCCATCTCCGTTTCTTGCGATTTTAGTGTTTAAATGACTGTAATAACGTGGTGACTCTATTTCTGATAGTGTATCAACGTTTCGAGGCCTTTTAGGAAGTAAAAGATCCGGGGAAGTGAATTTTGGAGCGCGCGTGATCTGCGTTCAGGTAGGCTACAGTTTCTCTTCTTAGATTGAACTCAAACATGTGAATGCATGTTGATTAGTTGGGATTTGGGTTGGGTAGTTATTGGATCATGCATAGGTGTTAAAAATCATATTTTCGACCTTTTACTTAGAATTATTGGGTTACTGTGAGCATGTTTATTGTTATTAATTGACCTTCTTTGCTATATGAATTACTTGTATGTTTGAATATTGGTTATCAGAAGTATGTTGGGCCTTAGTTTAGGTTTGACTAGAGTTTTCCTTAGAAATGCATGATTCAAAGTCGGTAGGACTTAGTTTAGCTCCGACGCCGCTCGGCCTGCTTAAATCCTTGTAGACTGATGTAGCAGACTAGAGTCTGATAGTTGGGTATTTAGAAAGACGATGAGCTTGCTCTAGCGATAGTTACTCTTATTTCTTCGATGTTACGGCTTCTCGAGTTACATTAGTGACAATGAATTCCGCTCCGTGATTCAAAGTTAAGTTCGATTCAGCTTTAAGGACTTACATTGATTAGCTAAGTATGGATGGTGTTCCACGGGTTTATATGATTATGGATAGATAAAGACTCTTTCAGCAGCTATATCGACATCTTTGTCGGGTATCAGGATTTAAGGTCCGACCTCGAACATCCACATACTTATGTAGAGCATCCGGTTAGAGGTCCGGCCTCAAGTATGTAGATCATCCGGTTAGAGGTCCGGCCTCAGTTACTTATATTTTGTAATTGGCTACTTGTGTAATTCTGGTGAGCGTCCGGTTCAAGGCCCGACCTCCGTACCGTCAGATTCTACTTTTTGGTTCGGTGTTCTTAGGCCTCGAGTTTTATTCTCCTTAAGTTATAGTTATTTTGTGTACTCGTCGGGCTTATGGGGGTCCATTCGGGTTTTTATTTAAACTTGTGCACGAGTGTAACTTCTGGGCTTATGGTGGGTCAAGTTAGGTGTAGTTAGTTTTTTTATATTAATTTAGTAAGATCTTTATACACTCGTGTGCATTATTGTGTTACTTAGCCTTCTTTTCTTGACCTCTAGTTTTGTGATTCCGTCTTTTCATAGTGCTTTACTTTTCTAGTTCAGTCGGCCTATGATGCCTACTGGGTACCTGTTATTTGGTACTCATGCTACGCTCTGCATCTATTTTCGTGATGTAGGTCCGAGCACCAGTAGTCAGCGTTGATCGAGTTTGGAGCATTTCTAGTCTGGAGACAGGGGTGAGCACACAACGTTTTGTACTATTTCAGTCTCCATCTGTTTATATAAAGACTTGTCTTTTACTTTTCGAGACAATCTAGTTTCGGTGGTCCACTGTTGGGACTTGTACTCGTTTTGTTGGTAGCTTTGTATTAGTGACTTCCAGGCTCTGGGAGGGATCCTTTATTGTAATTATGTTTTGGTTTGCTTATGTTGTTATAGTAATTTTTCTTAGTCTTGTTTAGTTTCAATCCTCACACCCATTATGTGTTGTTCTGGGTTGTGCTTTGGGTTACCTACTGATGGGTTATAGTAGGTGCCTTCATGGCTCGAGAAATTGGGTCGTGACAACCAACAATAAGAATAAGAACAAAGAAAATCTTAAGAATCTGCAGAAATTAACATGAAATGCAAAGGAAGAACCACAAAGTCACCTATTTACAAAATCATTTATGGCCATGCAGGAGAAAAGTTTTTGTTTACAAACCACCAACCCCCACCTGAAGATAGACTGATATTTAATATCTGACAAAAGAAAAGAGATCATCTCAATGTGCAGATTGTGATATATTACTCATGACGTAGCACAACAAATCAAAACCTGATGGTTCTCTTCAATGTGCAGATTGTGATATTCAACTACGTGCAATAATATTATTACAGCAACAACAAAAAAGTGTAGCCCCACGAGTGGGTCAGGGAATACAACAACATACACAACATCATTAAACAAGTGGAGTAAGTGGAGGGTAGAGTTAATATGCGCCAAAAACTATGAGGAAAACAACATTACCTTTCTTAAGGCAGTGAACTGGAAGGGGAAGAGTAGGAAATCGATCTTCTCCATGAAACTTGAACACTAACAATGGATGAGAATTTTGGGCAGAATCTCCGACTCGAACAAAGCTTGGGAAAACTAATCTGCGAAATGAGTTTGAAATCGTGTTCTTAAGTGAGAAACTTTAGAGAAAAGTGTAGCTTCAATTAATCATCTTTCCAACAACCCAAAAGCATTCATTCTTTATAAACACAAAACAAAAAATCAAACTCTTCAGCTAATGTATTGAAAAAGAGAATCGTACTTACTATTGAAGAAATTATTATTGGAGAAAACATCTTGAGCTCTTCACCTCTTCACCTCTTCATCTCTGTTCTGGGTCGAGTTCTACTCTTCACCTTGTTCTTCAGCTTTCTTCACGTTGGTTCTTCAGCTCTTTCAGTTGGTTCTTCATTTCCTTCACAAAATAAGAAAAGTGAAAGAGGAAGAGAAAAGCTGAAGGAGGGAGTAAAGAGTAAAAAGTCAAATGTTAAATGTTTTATGATTTATTAATGTTTTTTTGGCCAATAAAAATTGGAGGGAGAGTTGAAAATAATTGGAGGGAGAGTGAAAAAATTAAAATTTTTAGTGAAAAATTTTAAGGCAACACTTATAAAGTGTTGTTTTTTCAATTATAAAAATAGGACATTTTAGAAGTGTGGTCATATATGTAATTAGGTGTTGCCAATTATATCATATTTTAACAACACTTATAAAGTGTAGTTTATCCCATTAAAGAGTTCACATTAGAAGTGTTGCTATAATTAAAGTAGCTAAAAGTCAAAATCATTGGCTACACTTTAAAAGTGTTCCCAAAAGTATTTTAGGCAACACTTTATAATCGTTGTAAAGATTTAGTGTTTTCGTAGACCTAAAACGGTGTAGTGTCATCAGAAATCTTATGCAGATGTAAGACGCCAGCATGCCTCTATACCATATGTAGGGTATATTGGGTCCTCTCGATGGGGCGTATACATTGGACACCATATTTAGCTCATCTGGTTTTATTATTGGTTATTAGTAGCTCCCACAGTTAAGTCTGACTCTCTGCATTGACCATTTAGCAGTATATTTAGTATTCAGTTTCAGCATGTTATAAATTTGTCATTGCATCCAGTTAGCTCAGTATTGAGTTTATCATGTCAGATTATTATACTTGATTTTATGCTTGTTCAGTTATGTTTTATTTCAGCTTTACTTTATCCTACATGCTCAGTACGTTTTAAGTTCTGACGCATATGTGCGCTACATCTTCTCGTGATGTATGTTCGGGTTCTCAGCATCCAGATTACGCATAGATCATTTTCCGATCTCCAGTTCAGCAGATTCAGTGGTGAGTCCTCATTCACTGACAACAACAATAATGAGTTTCATTTAAGTTTTAGTCATTTAGTTTCACTTTTTGCTAGATTTAGCTGGGGCTTGTCCCAATATTTCTAGTCCGGTTTAGAGGCTATTTTAAATCATAGTTAGTTTTAGCTTGGTATTAAGTTAATATTTCTTTGTATTAAACTCATCAGTTTTAAAATATCTCAGTTATAGAATATGTGTAATCCCAATTTTATCATATTTAATTATGATTTATCTTCCGCATCAGTTTTTTATCTTTAGTATGCTCATGATCATGCCAGCAGGGTTAGTTTGGGATCAGTTGTGGTCCTATGTTCCGTCCGCATCTCGAAGGTAGCTCGGGGCGTGACATATTAAAACCCTATCATCAAGTAATAACATCACAAGCATGAATAGGAGTTAATTATATCATACTATGCCAGACATCTAATGATGGATCCTTATCACGTCAACAAGTGCAATGACCAAGCAAAGCTGCAAACCCTTACCCAATCAAGTAACATCCACAAGAAGCCACAACGAATGTTAAACTCCACATTATATTACATTTAAACATATATATCATCTTACTTTAATAATATAATTTATCACCTAATCATAAGTGAACTAATCAACATATAATATCAACATTATACAAGTTAATGTTGTACATACCATATATCATCATAACATAAACATGTATAAGAACATCCTTCTAAGACTCCCCTCAAGGCTAACTAGTGCAAATTTTAGGTAGAGTCCCATAACACTACCTAGACTAAGCTAGACCCTTTAGGTAATTACAGTTCAATACTTTAATTCATTTTACCTTTTGGGAAAATCTTGCTCTAACCGACATAGACGACATGACCTAGTGTGGAATCCGGTGCCATAAAACCCTACACTGAAAGAAGGCGGTCTACTTGCCAAGGTAGTACCAAATCGTAAATCATATAAATTACGTGGATCCACTAGATAGTATTCCTATTGGGGCAACATAGTTCAAGAACAAGGAGATATAGTTGGAACCCTATTTATGCTCCATGCATTATAGTCTCCAATCTCAAGAGTACTTTAATGCTCCTACCTTCCCTATGTGGGAAGCGACAGTCCTCAATCTAGTTCATTCGGTGCTTAGCAAGAGTCCCTTTTTGAAATGTCTTTAAGCCTTTAATTATCATTCATAGCTTAGTTTAGGTCATAGAGTCTACCCCTTGTATAATCATCATAATCAATAGATCAATTAGAACTGTATGAGTATCAGTCCTTTCATCACAATTCATATAAGTGATGTTAACACATTAGCATTTCATAACATAATAAGGCGCATTGATGGTCGTCACCATCCTTATATCACATACACCTTAATTAACTCCACAACATAGTTAAGAAATTTCAATTGATAATCATACAATCATATTAATCCTAATACAAGGCATACTCCAATATAACATCATGACTTAAGCACAATAATCACAATTGGAAGTAAAGATAGAGATTCTAAGACTTACCAAGTCTTCCTCATAGTTCATTGTTTAGGCCTTACCATAAAACCTCAATTCAATTTAATTTATATGTTAAACATCATAATTCAATATTAAACATGATACCAAGACTAGAATAAAAAATATTGCACAATTCAATACTAGATCATAGCTTAAAATAAGATGCGTAGGTCAATTCACCTTCAAGCCTATATCATCTTTTTAAGACTAGCATGAAAGACTACAGTTTACTCCAATTTGTTAATGATTATTATAACGACATCATCCCATAGTGACTTAACTAATAATCAAGTCAATTGAATCAATCTCAACCTAATTCACATACAAGATCAAACCTAGGGTTAAGAGTTTAGGATAATGTTCACATATTCGAGATAAACCATCACAATTAATCATAATCAAGTAAAAATACCTGTTAATATATCCATTATATCGTAAAGACACCATAAACAACTCAGTTCACAACATCAATTTCATAATTGGATGAAACCCACATAAAGATTTAACTTTTAGAAATACTTTAAAGGATCCCTTTGAAGAAAGAAGTCTCACAGGTGAATTAGATCACATACCTTAACATTTGATGAATATTTGATGGTGAATTTGTACCTTTACATCCCCCTAATCCCTTCCCTATCTAGTATTCAATGATTTATTCAAATATAGAGAGAAAGAAGAGAGAAGGAAGAGGGTTTATTTTGGTGAGTTGTGTTTTGAGTAATGAGGGTTAAGGTCTTTATATGGGGGGGGGTTATTAGTTAATTAATATTACTTTAATAACTAAATAACTCATTAAAACCTTAATTAATTATCTGAAACACCATTAAAAACATGTAGGAAAACTTAACCCTCACTGATGGAACCCCGTCGATAGGCCGTCTGTGAGTCGACGATTGCCCCCCACCCTCCCGTCCTGCACATATATCGATGTGTTCAGAGACTTGTGCAGGTGAGGTATCCATAAATATGTATAAGTGTGGGAAGACGGTGGGAATCGATGCCCCGTCGATCGACACACGAGTCATTGATGTTTTTTTGTGGTTCCACACTGCCTAGGCAGTGTTGCCTCCTATGTGCTAGGGTTCTCCTCAAGGGCCCTTGGTTGGTACTTGCGGACTCGTACCCGAACGATTTGGCCACGAATCATATTTAATAATTTCTTTACACCCTTCCACCGAATTTCATGTATTACTGAATCCTAAATGCTAGTCAAATATACTAAGGCACACTAGTACCACTTAAAACTAGTTTCTGAATGGCATGGACGTTCTTGGGTGTTTATGTTCTTAAACACCCTAAATGACCTATATTCATTGAAATAGGTATTAAAATAGTTATTATACCCCAAGACACCTATGTTAGGCTCTAAGATTAGTCTTTGATTTTCAAAATCTTGCATTATCCCCCCTCCCTTTAGGAACATTCGTCCTTGATTGACACAAAAACTCTTTTGAATGAAGGAATAGACTCAATACTAGAAGCCCAAACAATCAAAATAAATCATATCATTTCAACAAGGCAATTGCAAAACTCCAATTACCACATATAAAGCTCAAACACTTCATCATGAGGTATTTCCTTCTCACTATACACATGAGCTCAACATACATTACATGAGTCAATTAGCAAAAGTCAAACTTATCAATAGGTCACACAACTTTTTACTAAGACTCACCATGTCAAAATGCACAACATAACTCAAATAAACCAAAAAGGTAAAAATTAAGGTTTTAGGCAGCAAATTCACTGCAACTTCACCGTAATGCACATTTTTGCAAGATTTCACCAAAAATCATGAAACTTCAATTCCTACTCATATTTATATTATTAAAGAATGACTAACCTTAATTATAAAAAAGATGAGGGTAACGGGACTTCATGTCGGCCTCGGCCATCTATGTTGCACCTCAACTAGGTGATTCTTCCATAAAACCTTTATGGAAACCACCTATTTATTCTTTAACTTCTTGACTTGACTAACAAAAATTAGAACCAGAACTTCCTCATAAGAGAGGTTATACTTGACACCAAGATTCTCAACAGCTTGAATTGACTCGGGATCACTAATATACTTTTTCAACATCGAAACATGGAAAATCGAATGAACCAAAGCCAATTCACTAGGTAGTTTCAATTCATAGGCAACCTTACCATCCTTTGCAAGATTTTATAGGTACCTATATGACGAGGACTCAACTTCCCTTTCTTGCGAAATCTAACCACCCCTTTCATTGGTGAAATTATCAAATACACCTTATCACCTTATTCAAACTCCAAATCTCTTCTCCTATGATCGGCATAAGATTTTTTCCGACTATAGGCCGTTCGCAACCGGTTTCTTATGAAATGAACCTTTTACAAAGTCTTATAAACCAAATCGGGACCAAGAAGAGAAGCCTCACCCACTTCAAACCATCCAATAGGAAACCTACAACTCCTACCATACAAGGCTTCACAGGGAGCCATGAAAATGGATGAATGAAAACTATTATTGTAGGCAAACTCAACCAAAGGAAACTGTTTATCCCATTTCCCTTTAAATCAACAATGCAAGCCCTCATATCCTTGAGGGTTAGAATAGTGTGTTCCTCTTGACCATCCATTTGGGGATAAAAAGCGGTACTCAACTTCACCTTAGTACCTGACTCTTTTAGGAACGACCTCTAAACCGTAGATATGAATTGTACACCCCGGTTAAATATGATGGATAATGTAATACCATGGCAACACACAATCTCATCTATGAAGATCCTAACATATCTTCCACTTATTAAGTAGACTTTACGGGAATAAAGCGAGCGGACATAGTCAACATATCCAAAACTACCCATATGGAATCATATGACTGTAGAGTCCAGGTAAACCCACTACAAAGTCCATATTGATGTCTTCCCACTTCCAAGTAAGAATTTGGATATCTTGTAGTAAGCCATTAGGCTTTTGAAGTTCGGCTTTTACTTTTTGGCAATTTGGAGACTTTGAAAAAAACTTCCCTATGTCTTTCTTCATACCTTCCAACCAATAAATTTCCCTAAGGTTATGGTACATTTCGTTCGAACTCGGATGAATTGAGTAGTGTGACCCATGGGCTTCTTCTAGGATCCATTCCCTCAACCCATCTACCTTGGGAACACATAATATCCCTTGGAACCTTAAAATACCATTCCTCCTTAAGGAAAATGACTCATTAAGCTTGCCGAGGACCGTGTCCTTAAACCCCATCAATGATTTTTCAAGGTGTTGCTTGGACTTCACCTCAACTACCAATGATGACTCGTAGTTATCATGGACCATGAAACCACCATCCGAGGAATCTTCTAATCTCACCCCACACCTAATCAACCTTTCTACATCCGTCACTAGGTCTTTCTTGGCTTCATCAATGTGGGATACACTACCCATAGTCATACGACTTAGGGCAACCACAACCACATTAGCCTTGTCGGGGTGATAGAGGACACTCATGTCATAATCTTTCAACAAATCTAACCACCTTCTTTGTCGGAGATTCAACTTCTTTTGGGTAAACACATATTGAAGACTCTTATGGTCTGTAAAGATGTCAACATGTACACCGTACAAGTAATGCCTCCATATTTTCAAGAAAACACCCAACAGCTAACTCAAGGTCATGAGTGGGATATTTTCTCTCATTTTCCTTATGTTGCCTAGAAGCATAGGTTATCACCTTCCCATGTTGCATAATCACACACCCTAAGCCCACATGGGATGCATCACAATACACAACAAACCCATTTGTGCCCTCCATTAAGGTCAACACTGAAGCGGACGTAAGCCTATCATTCAACAACTGGAAGCTTTTATCACATGCCTCTGACCACTCAAATTTCTTACCCTTTTGGGT
The DNA here is from genome assembly GCA_027704865.1 of Solanum neorickii. Classification (NCBI taxonomy): domain Eukaryota; kingdom Viridiplantae; phylum Streptophyta; class Magnoliopsida; order Solanales; family Solanaceae; genus Solanum; species Solanum neorickii. The sequence continues at coordinate 9,342,184 of JAKWJC010000368.1, read as the reverse complement.
CAAAGTAGGCTAGAGAGATGAAATGGATGCAAAACCATCCCTGAACCTCCAATACTAACCTGCTAAACCCCAAAATCTCCTAATATCTGTTAGAGTCAAAGGTATAGGCCAATTTTTCACCGCTTCCGTTCTTGGATCAACCTCAACTCCTTCACTATAGATAATATGATCAAGAAATGTTACCGACCTTAACCAAAACTCACACTTGCTATATTTGACCAGCAGTTGATGTTCTTTAAGGGTTTGCAACATCACCCTCAAATGACCCGTATGATCTCCCTCATTCTTCAAATATACCAACATGTCGTCAATGAAGACAATGACAAATGAATCTATGTAATTTTGAAACACTCTATTTATTAGGTTTATAAACACAGCCGGAGCATTAGTGAGACCGAAAGACATTACTAACTACTCATAGTTCCCATATCTAGTTCGAAAGGTTGTCTTTGGTACATACTCTCCTCTCACCCTAAACTGGTGAAACCCCGATCTCAAGTCAATTTTTCAAAAGTAGCTCTCCCCTTGGAGTTGATCAAACAATTCGTCAATCTAAGGGAGAGGTTAGTTTATCTTAGTGGTGACTTTGTTGAGTTGGCGATAGTCTATACACATTTGTAAGGATCTATCCTTCTTCTTCAACCCATGGAGAAATACTAGGTCTTATGAGTCCTTTGTCTAGTAAATCTTTTAGTTGATCCTTCAAATTTTTCAATATCCCCAGAGCCATCCGATAAGGAGGAATTTGAATGGGATTCCTTTTCGGTAGCAAATCGATAGCAAAATCAATTTCCCATTTGGGGGGAATACCAGGAAAGTCATTAGGGAAAACGTCGGAAATTCACTCACTACGCGGACCGACTCAATGGGAGGAATTTTTGAGTCAAAATATTGGAATTTTAATATGTGATATATACACCCCATTGAGATAATTTTGCATGCTTTTAGACAAGATATGATACAACCTCTAGGAATATAGTTTCCCCCCTTCCACTCTACAACGGATTCATTTGAAAAGTTAAACTTCACCATCCTTGTCCTACAATCAATAGAAGAAAAGCAAGCATACAACAAATCCAACCCAATATAAAAACAAAATCAAGCATATCGAGTTAGACTAGTTCAACATAAGAAGCTCTATTAGGCAACATTATAGGACAATTTTTATCCACTCTTTTTTACAAAAATCGACTCACCCACCGGAGAAGACACTGTAAAAGGTTCATGACAAATATAAGGTAAATGTTGACACCCATTTTTTACCCTCCCCGAGGTTAATTAATTAACGAGTTTCTTAAATTTCATAAAAGTGAAATGGTCGACTTTATAAAATTTAAAGGTTTTCAAGTCATCTTACGGTTGCCTTAGTTCGATTTTTATAATTTTAAGTAATGTCTATTCCATATGTTTTATATAATTAATTTATTTCACAAAATATTCAAAAATCGTTTCAAAAGATTTTAGTTTTACACAACACGTTATTAAATTAATTTTGTCTAAATTAGTATTTTATGTTTTAAGTACTTAATTTTACTTAAATTATTTATTTTATCTTGTTAAACTGAGAAACACATAAATTAATTAAATATTACTTCATCCTATTTATATTTAGGCCTATTTTTTCTAAATTTAATTCCCAATTCCCCCTAGGCTCAATCCCTTTTTCCCCAAAAATTCCAAATAATTCCCATTTTAGCTTCCATCAAGACCAACTCCAAATCCGCTCGATCCTACCCACATTTGTTTTCCACTTAACTAATAACATATAAGCTTACAGCATAGACTCTATGCGTGTTTCTGTTACCCGCTAACAGACCAAATGCGACCCCATACCTTGTCGCCTTCCTCTAGCATCTGCAAAGCGGAAACCCAACGCGTACCAAGTGCGTGAGAACTGAGCCAGCAGCCTAGTAACCTGAACTCTTTTGTCTCTTTCTTCATATCAACCTCTCTTGTACGTTTCCTGCAGCTGGATCTCATCCTTGGCTGGCGTGGATAGATGCCACGTCAAGCTTCAAGGATGACGGATTGATCCCAGACGTCCAGCTCTTTCCAATCTGTTGGGAACTAAGAATCGATTAAGAATATTCTTTGAATTTGAGGGGATAAGGTTTGATTTTCAAAAATTATTGTCGGGTTTCTAATACAATTCTACCCTTCCCCGCTTCCAATTTCGTAAACCCTAATCCCCATCCTATATAATGTTCTTTTGATTCACTGAAAAATGGGGCTTTCTTTTTCCTGGTTTTTTTAGTTGGGTTTTCTTTTTAAAAATCTAGGGAAGATTTTCTGTAGTTACAGTCTTCATTGATATAAGGAGCTCAAGAAAAATACTTCACAGATAGATCAATCATATTTTGAGAGAGGAGAGCAACAGTAATAGTGTTGGTTTCAAGTCACCTCCTAGGTATTTTTTTATTCATTTGATAATTCAATTCAGTGTTTTGGAGGAACATCGTTTTTCTAGCTCGTCCAGTCTTGGTTCACCTACTCGAGAAAAGGTAATACATTTTGTGCTTATTTGTCATCTCAGTTCCGAGTAGTGTATCAGAATCCATCTCTGGTTGGGTTCCATTGTTACGTTTCAATATGGGTTTAAATGTGAATATTCATGGGCTTATTATCTTCATTTATGGGAATTTATGGTTATTTATTAAGTTATTTTGTCACATCTTGTTCAAAGGTTTAGGATAGATTGATGTTGCTAAGTTTTATCCTCTATGTTGTGTTAAACTATTTTTTTTCCACGCGTCGTTAATTGTATCTATTTACTCTAAAATACCAATTAGGCTTGCCTGATACCTTTGTTTGGTTTTTTGAATTCTTCATATTTTGTTGTTTTTCGTATTATAAGCAATTTATGATTATCTTTTATTTAGTTTGAAAGTTCACTTCTATTTTCTTTTGATCTAAAATTTGAAGGCCGTATTTAATATCACTGCTAAAATGCTTTATTTTATTGGAGTCTACCCTTCTGTTATTTTGGTCACAATTTTCCGTCTCCCTAATATCGCAATAGCATTTTTATTAATCTGGTTGATTAAAACTCCTCTCGTATATAGAGTTCAGGTAGTTATTTGAGTCTGCTTGTGTTCCTTGCATCCCTTAGACTTTGTTGTTCAATACTACTATTGAATTGGAGTCCTCTGTTTGGAGCATGTCATCCATGTGCTACTTTCTTAATATTATTTTGCGGATTGTTCATGAGTACTATCTTGAAAGAGAGAAAAAATGGCTTGATAGATTAATTATTTCGAGCTGCCTTTTTGTTAACTAACATGAGTCCGAGTTGTTTTTTTCCTTTAAGATTATTTTTCTTTACTGAAAAATATGCTAAAAAGAAAGTTAATGTGCGTCCGATATCACTCGTGAGATCGGACTTGACTCTATTTCATTCCCTTTCCTTTCTATGATATTTTACTTTGTGATTTTACTACCGAAGCTAATCTTTAGTTCAAGCTTTGAATTTGTATTGCTTAATATTTTTAAAAACCGAGTATTGCCGGTGTGTTGAGAGATGTTTTGTATTTATTACTTGTTACATTATTTTATTGCTTAACCCTCCCATTCTTGCTTTCGTTAAAGGCTGATTCATGGAATTATTTGGGATATCATCTCGTTGGTGTTTAATCTTTCATTACGCGAACTGCCATTTCTTTAGTTCCAAGTATAATTGTTTAAGGTTTTTTATACAGTTCATATATTCTTATTTTAGGTATCTGACGTATGTCAATTTGAGAGTATACATGAGATTGAAAATTGATATAGTCCAAAGAGATGAGACCTGTTCAATTTATATACCATAAGTGCATGCAATGCCGAGTTCATATTTTCTGTCATAAAATTCTTCGCGAGAAATCACTCACGACATAATTGCCCTTTTTTAAAAGTTGTTAGAACTTTTTGCTTCAATGTATTGGTCATTATAATTTCATTAATTTTATTCCCTAGAAATACATTCCATGCTAATGTGCTTTATTTTGTTTGTCTTGTATGTGAAATTCATCTGGGTCCAATTGGACTCCCCATACTTGCATTTCTAGGGATCCATGAAGCCCAAGTATCTGTCTCAAGTCAAGTCGCCCATAAAAACAAATGGACAGGTCTTAGAATCAAAATTTGAAATGGGCTGAAGGCTGAAAGAAGAATTGGGCTAAAAGGCTCATTTTCTTTTCATAATTTATTTTATTACCTTTAGGCCTAAGACCTTATTATGTTGTATTATTATTTTATTAGTTAGGACAGGTACATGTGATATGGGTCAAAAGCCCAAACCAAAATGGGTCCAAATACCGGTCCAGGCGAACAAATAACTCGGATTTGGACACCACTCTCTCTCTCTCTTTATCTCTCTCTCTCTCTCTCTTATTTTTGTTTTTTTATTTGCCTTTATTTGCCGTTAGTTGTAAGGTTAAGGAATCCATATCCCCGCGAACAGCGTAAATGTTTTATCGACTTAAAATTAATTTCGAACCGATTCAAAAAGAGTGAACAAATTCACAAACCAATTTCAAAATTAATTACGTTGTTTCAAAGAACTCTAAACAATATTTTATTTGAAAATTATGTTTTTTGCCAAATAAACTAGTTATCGGATAACCATAAGTTAGCGGATGTCTTAGATGCTTTCAAACCTTCCTAACAATATGAATCCTCGAGCCCCCTGTTAATGTTTTAAAAATATTTTTTTCTGTTTATTTCTTTTGGAAACGGAAGGTTTTCTTAATATTTTTCAAAACTTGAGTGGCTACGCTATAAAGTCGAAAACTTTCGAATATAATATTTTTTTTCCTTTTGTATAAAACAAAAATGGCGACTCTGCTTGGGATATTGAAGGATTCTAACCTTAAAACGAACCTTATTTGGGTATTTGGAATAATTGCTTACTTGTTTACTTTACCTTGTTATTTAATTGTTGCATTTTCATGGGATATTTCCGCAAAACAACAACTAGTTTGAATAAGGTAAACAAAAATTATGTGGCTTTCCACTACTTTCTTAAGAAAATACACAACAGTTTCATTTGGAAGTATCAAATAAATAGTTGGAATGGTCATACGACGTTGTTTGGTAAGTTCACCCCAAACTTTGTTTGACTCAGCTAACCGTCAATTTTAAAATTATTCTAGTAAGCTTAAGCTAGAGCGAAACAAAACAAAAAATTTAGCATTAGCCTAAAACAGTTTAATACCCAATGTGTATTAAGTTCATTTAGTAGAAAACCACCAAAACCGTGTCTAAGGTCTTCGACTTCACAACACAACATTTTATGTGACATTTGAATGATGTACGTGTGAAAACCAATTTGGGGTGAGTAAAACTAACTAGCTTTCGTTTTCTAGATGTGGACCATTTTTCTAAAGTTCTACATAGTCGTATAAGCAACACCTCAACTCGTGATGTGGTATAATAATCTGGACGGTGATCATAGAAGAACCCGCAACAAATATGTGGGTGCATTAATAGAATTGATCAAAATGAATGTTTTGCCGAAACTGGTTGAGGTCCTTACGGGGTATTGGGATAGCCAAAGAATGGTGTTTCTATTCCAAACCGTCGAAATCACACCGACTTTAGAGGATATCAGAGACTGCATAGGCACAATAGGGCCTGGTATATAAAGAAAGGCAAGAAAGTAAGAAGACATCTTCATCCCCAATAAGCCTTCCATAGAAAATATTGTGGACCTGTTTGGGTTGGGAAAAGACTTTGCCTACTGGTGTCAAGAATCCCATGTCATATTGCCCGATATGTATCGACCCCTAGGAGAATGCAAAGAGTGGCATCGATACTTCCAATTATGAAAGTTTCTCCTTTAGTGACGGATCCTCATCCATTTAGCAAATGGTGGTGGGACTCGGGAGCTGCATACTCTTTACAACACGAACACCCTTAAATATTTGAATGACATCTTGTACTGGGCGAATATGGAAAATCGAAGAACAGGGGGGAGAGGGGCTCAAATTTTCTCCAAATTGAGAGAAGTGGATCTCCAGTGGATTCTTGACTGTTTTATCTCCAAAGAAGTCGTTGTGGAGAGCCGTAGACAGATTGTGCTTCTTCTCCCTGGTATTCCGGGAATTCGCCCTTACACACCCTTTCGAGTCTTGGGATAGTTCGGGAGGAGACAAATTGTACCCAAAGAAGCACTATGGCGCTTCTGTATACAACTTTGGAGATGATAGAGTTCACGACGCGTCTAAAATGTTCAGAGAATGGAAAAGTTCCAAGCGTATGGATAAAGACACCATCGCCCTGACCGATTCAATGCTTGATTAGACAAGGGTTACAAACAATGGCTGAAAAAGGACATACAAAATGTCTCCTATCAAACCCCGCGTAGCCATTGCAGCGTAACAGATAGAGAAACCAAAGCAGTGGCCGAGCTACAAGAGTTAACAAAAGAGGCCCAATAGGTATACGCTAGGTTTTTCGAGAACCAAGATACTCTTGAGAGGGTGACGCAAGAGGAGGAAAGACTGAGGTTTGGTTATATGATTTAGATACCTAGGTCGAAGAGAAAATCGAGAGGATGCGATACGAAATCTTGGAAGATAAAGGACGCCTGGGTGAAGGATTGTTGCTGATGCTAAGGTATATGTTTCAACAATACAAGACTCAGGGGGACGGCGACGGGTTAGGACCATCAGGCACGACATAGTGGACTTCACCCCTGCACGAGTTTTTATATGTATTTTAGCCCCTGTGTGGGCCTGATTTTATCGCACATTCAAATGGCCCCTGCGTTGGTTTGTCTTTAATATTTTATCCTTTTCCCCTTTGTGAACATTTTTATTCAGTAGTGAAATATATTTTTGGGGGAATTGTTTATTTTTTTTTAAAATTCACACGTACATCATTCAAATATGCTAGGCCTACCCTTTGCACAAAAGGGTTGCTCTGTATGTGTCAGGACGCGATATATGTGTGTTTAGCTGCTTATGTGTTAATTTGCTATGAATGAAGATATCGTAAACCCACTCCTATCTATAAATTTTCAAAAGAATATACAAAAGTCACTATTACGAACATCCGACCGAAACTTTCTAAGTCTTAATTTTCTCATTTAAAAGACAAATCCCATCTCCAAACCCTAAAACACTATTCTACCATCTCAGGAAATGCAAAAATCACTGCTATGGCCAAGGGTAAGAACATATAGATGGAACTAAGTGGAGAAGAACTACAGAAAAAGATCGAACAGATCACTTGAGAAATTCAAGAAGCCTAGAAGGAAGGGCCAAGAGTCGACATGGACACCACAATTTACGAAGCTGCAATCGTGATGCTGGATGAGGATCTGGCATCATAGATGAAGAGAAACAACGATGTTGAGATGGAACCAAAGGACTTGCGAGAGAAGTTGGACATTTTTTGGTTGAAAGTGCAAGAAAGAGAAGCGAGAGAGGCGAGGATAGAATCCGAGACCGCTGCTGTGTTAGCTAAAAGCATATCACTTGATGAGGAGCTGACAGTGGAAATGGAAGAATTCACCTCCATGAGAGAAAGGATGGCCGCACTGAGTAAACTTCAAAAAATGGGCGAGAAATACCTCATCTACGAGCGAGGAGCTAATAGTGGTCCTGATAACCCTCACCCTGAAGCGACTGGGGAAGACGACGACAAAGAAATCGTCTATAAACCTCCATTCCTAGGCCATCCGAAAGGATGAGAATAATGCTGCAACAAGAAGGAAAATGACTAACGTGTTGACATTATTTTATCTTTTAAAAGTTCTATTGTTGCCTTTCAATTTCCTTTTTATTGTAATGAACAAATGAATGAAAATGTTTTATATTGTACTCGAACTACGTTGGGCCTGAATTCTCCTTGCGAGATACGTAGGCAACCTCTCCACGCTCGGCCCTTATCTTTAAAAGAATTCATTCTCCTCTTCATGTTACGAGATTATATGAAGACCAGATCAACAGACAGACGTTGAAGAACAGTTGCAAGAAGACCATAGCTCAACGTGAGTTAGTCTTTATGAGACATCATCAAAACAAAAACAAGCAAATTTCTGTTTGTTAAAAAATGTGTTTCCGTCTTTACTCATTAGTAGAAAATATCCTCAAACAAAGTAACTTGTGTGTTTACTAGTTCTCTGTGTGATATTATGCATTTTGTACTTTAAATCTGCATTGACAAATCTGCCTTTGAGTTGTTTTACTTCTCAGGTACTTTGAAACTGATCTGTGTCGATCTAAAGCTGGCAGATCATCCCTATTTCACCAGATCAAAAGATCTAGCAGATTCCTTCTCTAGACGAAGCTTAGACAAAGAGAGGACTGTTATGGGGGATAATAACAAAGAAGTAAGCCTTACTGATGTTGTGGTGGCTTAACCCACCGTAGTTGACAAGAATGAGTAGATTCTGTAGCTGATGAAGAAGATTGCATAAATGAGGGTGGAAATTCAAAGGATACAGGATCTTCCTCCGCCGAGTTGTGCCACTAACGCTGCTGATGGGAGACCTCCAATCTGTTTCTCATCTTCAAATATGGATCAAGCCCAAAACCAGCCATCTACACCTGCTCAAAATCCATCAGTTATAGATCTGACTACCCGAAATCCCCAATATGCTTTTGCATCCTACAAAACTCCACCTCCTCCTCAAAACAACCACCTTCAAATGCCACTCCATCCTCAAAATACCCACCATCAAAATGCTATGCCACCGCAAATTCAAAACTAAAATACTTTCAATCCCCAAACACCCTACCACTACTTAAATTAGAATACAAATCCTCAGATGTACCCACAAAATTATAAAACCGCCCAAAATGCTGAGAGTCCCTCTGTAGCTCTACCCTTACCAAAAAGATCCACTTTCCAAATCCCCGTCCCTGCCGAGCACCATGTGCACGGTTCTGAGCTGGATCATTATTAGTAAAAGGAAAAAGAGTGGAGGCCAATGGAAGAGGTAAAGTTCAACATATAATAAGAGATCAAGAAGTCCATGAAGGAGCTCCAATGCATCCCTGATATCGTCGGGCTTAGTTATGAAGACTTGTGTATTTATCCAAATTTTGACCTTCCAGAAGGGTTCAAGATCCCAAAGTTTTAAACCTTCAGAGGAGTGGGCAACCCTATGGCTCATTTGAGAGACTACTATGACCAGCTCGTGGGAGTTGGAAGGGATGAAGCTTTATTCATGCGGCTCTTCAGCCAAAGACTTTGTCGATTGATTTGCTTACAACTTGGTTAGGCAATGTTGTTCTGGTTTCCAAGAAAGATGGGAAAATAATTATTTGTGTCGACTACATAGATCTCAACAAATCCAACCCTAAGGATAATTTTCCATTGCCAAATATTCATATTTTGATTGATAACTGTGCTAAGCATGAAATGTAGTCATTTGTGGATTGTTACGTAGGTCATCATCGGATTTAGATGGAAGCGGAAGATGCAGAAAAAACAGATTTTATTACACCTTAGGGTGTATATCATTATAGGATGATATCATTTGGCCTCAAGAATATTGGTGCTACCTATATGAGGGCTATGACGACCATATTTCATCACATGATTCATAAGGATATTAAAGTATATGTGGATGACGTCATAATAAAATCCCGTGAGAGTTCGGACCAGTTGACACATCTAAAGAAATTCTTTGATCGTTTGCATCGTTACAACTTGAAGTCAAATCCCGCTGAATTTGCTTTTGGAGTTCCAGCCAGAAAGTTGTTGGGATTTATATTTAGTAGAAGGGGTATTGAGATTGACCCTTCTAAGATTAAAACAATTAAAGAGTTAACTCCGCGAAAGATGAGAAAAGAGGTGATGAGTTTCTTGGGGAGGTTAAACTACATCAGTCGATTCATAGCTCAATAAATCGTGGTGTGTGAGCCTATTATCAAGCAGTTAAAGAAAAAGGCCCCGACAAAGTGTACACAAGAATCTCAGACTGCTTTTAATGCTATCAAGAACTATTTGTCCAATCTATCAGTATTGGTTACTCTACGAGAAGGGAGTCCTTTGTTGCTGTACCTGTCTATCTTTGATAGTGCATTTTGATGCGTACATGGTCAACACGACTATATAGGAAAGAAGGAAAGGTTTATCTATTATATAAGAAAGAAGTTTAATCCATACTAGTCTCGTTAAACTTTTTTAGAGAGAACGTGCCGTGCTTTGACGTGGCTTGCCCAGAAGCTGAGACATTATTCGTCTTTTTATATTACATACCTCATTTCCAAAATGGATCCACTGAAGTATATTTTCCATAAGGTGATACCGACTAAAAGTTAGCTAAGTGGCAAATTTTGTAAGGTGAATTTGACATTGTGTATGTGACTCAAAAAGCGATAAAGGCACAGGCTTTGGCTGATCATCTTGCAGAAAATCCCTTTTATGAAGAGAATGAACAACTTAAGACTTATTTTCATGATTAAGAAGTGTCATTTGTAGGTGAGGATATTTCTTAAGCATATAAAGGTTGGAGATTATTCTTTGATGGAGCGGTAAATCATCAAGGCAAACGTATTGGAGTAGTCTTAGTGTCAAAATCTGGTCAGCACTATCCCATGGAGGCTAAGCTCCGATTTAATTGCATGAACAACATGGCCTAATACGAAGCTTGTTTTCATGGTTAGGAAATGGCCATCAATATAAATGTCTACGATTTATCCTCATTTGTAGGTGAGGATATATCTAAAGCATATTAAGGTTGGAGATTATTTGTAGGTGAGGATATTTCTAAAGCATATTAAGGTTGGAGATTATTCTTTGATTCATAAAGTTCATGGAGAATGGGCTATGAAGAAACCAAAGATTATACCTTACGTACAGTATGTGCAGATGTTGTGCAGAAGATTTTGTAAGATCGACTTGAGACATACTCCTAGAATACATAATGAATTGGCCGATGCTCTCGCCACCATCGCTTTTATGATTAAACATCCGTATACAGATTATATTGACTATCCTGATATAGAGTTGAAAGAACACCCAGTCCATTTTTCCCATGTTGAAGTAGAACCAGACGATTTGCCCTGGTATTTTAATATAAAGAAGTATTTGGAGTCAGGAACTTATCCCGAAGATGCTACGTCCTATCAGAAGAACTCGATACGTCGTATGGCTTTCAATTTCTTTTTATGTGGAGAAATCCTTTATAGGAGGACTCCAGATTTGGGTCTTCTAAGATGTGTCGATGTTGTTGAAGCTGTGGAACTCAATAAACAGATACACAGATGAATGGGATCATTTTGGCAAGAAATATCCTTCGAGCCGGGTATTTCTGGATGTCTATAGAGAATGATTGTTGCAATTTTTGTGCAAAAATGCCACAAATGTAAAGTACACAGTTTTTTGATATGAGTTCCGCCTCATGAACTTAATATTGTGAGTACACCCTAGCCATTTGTAGCTTGGGGCATGGATGTTATAGTTCCAATAGAGAAAACCGCTTCTAATGGACACAGATTCATTTTGGTTTCTATTGACTACTTCACCAAGTGAGTGGAAGCATCTTCTTATAAATGGTTAACCAAGAAACTTGTAGCTGATTTTGTTCGCAACAATATGATATGCAGGTTTGTAGTACAAAAATCCATCATTACTGATAATAGTGCAAATCTCAACAGTCATTTGATGAGAGAGATATGTGAACAATTTAATATTACTCACCAAAAATCAACCGCTTATCATCCTCAGTGAATGGAGCTGTAGAGCCAATAAGTATATCAAGAAGATTTTGAGGAAAATGATTGACAACCACAGAGGTTGGCACGAGTTGTTGCCATATGCTTTATTTGGTTATCGAATGACTGCCAGAACGTTTAATGGATCTACTCCTTACCTGTTAGTATATGGATCAAAAGCAGTCATACTCGCCAAACTTGAAATACCGTCCTTGAGAATTATCCAAGAAATTGAGTTGATTAATGCTAAATGAGTTAGAAAGCGAATTGAACGCTTAACCTTGATCGATGAGAAGAGAATGGTTGCCGTTTCTCATGGTCAACTATATATACAGAGAATGATTCGATCTTTCCATAAAATAGTCAAAGCAAGAATTTTTGAAATTGGACAGTTAGTACCTAGGCGGATTTTTCCTCATCAAGATTTGTATAAAGGAAAATTCACGCCAAATTGGCAAGGTCCTTATATGGTTTGCAAGTATTATCCGGAGGTGATTTTGTCCCGTCGGAGATAAATGACACCGCGTGGGCAAAATCGATACTCAGATGCTGTCGGGAGATACTACATGTGAAGCTTCAGTTTGCTTTTATGTTATTTACTTGTAATCATTTGTTTGCTTGTATTAGTTTTGCTTAAATTCTTATCGCTCCTGTAATGAACTACGTGTGACCTGTATTCTCAAGAATGATATACCTAGGCAGCCTATGTCAGCCTCGGTCACCCCATTTATCCCTTTTTAGATATTTCTTTGCATTTTAACAATGTTCGACCTGAATTCTTAAGAATGAGATACGTAGGCAACCTATCTCGTCCTCGGTCAGATTCTTTCTAAATTTTATTAAGTTGTTGTTAACCTTGAGGGGAACTACGTTTGACCTGATTACTGCCTCAACTGGATACATAGGCACCACAAGGGTTTGGTCATATCTACCGTAACATTTCTATTCCTCTTCACTATAGAGATTGGGAAAGAATTTTTGAGAGCGACTCAAAAATTCTTTTGAAAAAGATTCTAACTCAGCAAGTCAAGACTGAAGATATGTCGAGATTTGCCACTGGAACAAATTTTTTGAGACAATCTCAAAAATTCCACTATCTACTAAGTTATTGTGGAATGATAAGCAAGACAGTAACTGGGACACAAATTTTGAGGACGGCCTCGAAATTTCAGCATGGATTTATCCACAAGTCCGGAGTGACTCTAAAAACTTCCCAGCGAATAACCAGATAAACCTCCAAGCATCCTACTCAAAGATGTTTGTTAAGTTTGATATGACATGACTTGGCAGTGACATTTTTCACATTCTATTTCTCGAAAAATTATTTCTCTTCAATTTTCCCTTTCATGTTTCATTTGTTTTGGCATAAAATATTTTGTCTAATCTATCAAGAGTCGGGAGACAGGGAAATCAACCGGAGCTAGCATGACAAGGAGAAGACAACTGAAGAAATCGACACAGATCAGTTTGTTTTAAAACAGACAATTTTTCTGTGGACGCAGGTTTATAGCTTCGCTTTGATATCAGCAAATTCTTTCGATCGATAAATTTGGAGGAATCAAGGGAGGAGAAAGCTCTCCCCAAAATTTAACCATGTTCCTGTAACCACAGGAATTATTTTATGTTGCTTACACAAGAGATTTGGGAATATGAATAGTTTATTTCAGTCAATTTCCAACAACATGAAGTCTATAAAGAACGTTTAGTTAAATTTGAAGGGAAATCAAGCAAAAATCTCAAGGCAATGCACTACCTGGAGGGGTCATTTATTTTATTGTTGATTAAGACGATACATTACTTGGAAAATCATTTAATAGTTATTTTAATTTGTGACGATATGATCATCAAGAAGGCACCCAAAATATCACTATGTTACTCGATTAAAGCACTATCTTTATTTAGTACCAAGGATGATGTCAAGAGTCAATATATGTGCATCGCGTTAGAATACTCATGCAGTGCGTAAATTCATACATCGCGAGTCAATATCAATGCATCGCGGAAGATCATGCATCGCGAGTCAATAACCATACATCATAGAAGATCATGCATTGCGAGCCAATATGCACGCATCGAGAGTTTATATCGATGCATCATAGAAGATCATTCATCACGAGTCAATATCCATGCATTGTGGAAGATGATGCATCGCGAGTCAATATCCATGCATCGCAGAAGATCATGCATCGCGAGTCAATATCCATGCATCACGGAAAATCATACATCGCGAGTCAATATCCATGCACTGCGATTTAATATCCAAGCATCGGGAGAAGATTTCATACCTCGCAGAAATTTATGCATCGCAAGAAGATTTCATTCCTCGCAGAAATTTATGCATCGCGAGAAGATTCCATGCCTCGTTAAAATTTATGCATCACTAGAAGATTCCATGCCTCGTTGAAGTTTATACATCGCGAGAGGATTTCATGCCTCGCAGAAAGTTATGCATCGTGAGAAGATTTCATACCTCGTAGAAATTTATGCATCGCGAGAAGATATCCATGCTCCGCAAGAAGTCATGCACTTCCAGAAAAGGAAATTGTGCAGCCCAATAGAAATATATATCTATTGGCATCAGATACATTAATTTTATTTATGATAAAAGTAAACATAAGGAAGAGCATCGAAGACGGCACCAAGAGAAATATAAGCGCTGCATCATCTTTCACTTATGCTTACATCAGATGAAAAGTACATTGACATTAAGAGAAATTGTAGCATTTCATCAACTTTTAGGTTGACATCACATGAAAATTGCATTTAAGATTGCACTGCAAACATAAGACATAAACTTTATTTGCTTTACGTCCAACCGATCAAGATGACGTCAACAAAAGAAGGAAAACAACCAAGTGTCTAGATGGTAAAAGACATTATCTCCCATTTGAATTGAATTTTAAACTGACAAATTTTATCTTAATATTTGTTGAGAGCATCCGAATGGATAAATACTACAAAATATACCACAGGTGCGGACGACATAAAAAAGGATGCAGCACAACGTGAAACTTTTTCATAGTAGTGAAGTGGGACACAGTCCAAAGAGGAATATCAAACTCTTAGGACACGAGCAGAGGAGAGACTTCCACAACGATCAAACACACCCCTATCATAAGGCATGTGGGTTGTTCTTTCAGTTTGTCAGCTTTGATTTCGCATCTGAAAATTTAGGTATTGCCGAAGGAATGTTTCCAATTTGAGTGACAATGCGCAAAGAGCCTTGGAAACTATGTCCGTGTAAGTTCTTAAGCATGGGTGAGAAGCGTGCCACATTCATCACTAAGAGGTTGCAAACCTCCTTTTTAACCGATCGTGTTGAACTACAAGTTGCTTGAATTTTAAATAAAACATGAGATATGTAGGAAACCCATTTTTCGGGACTCTGCCATAATGCCTAAAGTCCGTACCAAAATCCCTTTTCTAATAGATGAAGATGAGGTCAGTCAAAATTGGCTTTGTCATTTTCATTTTTCCTCTGATTTCTTGCATCAATCTAAGTAAAATGAGGGACAGTCGTTGACACCCATTTTTTACCCTCCTCGAGGTTAATTAATTGACGAGTTTCTTAAATTCCAAAAAAGTGAAATGGTCTACTTTATAAAATTTAACGGTTTTCAAGTCATCTTCGGGTGGCTTTAGTTCAATTTTTATAATTTTAAATAATGTATATTCCATATATTTTAGATAATTAATTTATTTCACAAAATATTCAAAAATCATTTCGAAAGATTTTAGTTTTACGCAACACACCATGAAATTAATTTTGTCTAAATTAGTATCTTATGTTTTAAGTACTTAATTATACTTAAATTAACCATTTAATCTTGTTAAATTGAGAAACTCATAAATTAGTTAAAGACTACTTCATCTTATTTATATTTAGGCCCAATTTTTCTAAATTTAATTCCCAAATTCCCGCAGGCCCAATACATTTGTCTTCAAAATTCTAAATAATTCCCATTTCAGCTTCAAGCCAGCCCAACTCCAAATCCGCTCGACCCGGCCCATATTTGTTTTATTCTTCACTAAGAGCTCAAAAGCGTACAACATCGACTCTGCGCGTGTTTCTCTCACCCGCTACCAGACCAAACGCGACCCCATACCTTGTCGCCTTCCTCTAACATCTCCAAAACGGAAACCCAACGCGTACTAAGCGCGTGAGCTCTGAACGGGTAACCCAGTACTTTGCACTCTTTTGTCTATTTCTTGACATCTCCCTCGCTCGTACGTTTCTTGCAGCTGGCTCTCATCCTTGGCTCGAGTGGATGGATGTCACATCAAGCTTCAAGGATGACAGATCGATCCAAGACGTCTAGCTTTTTCTAATCCGTTGAGAACTTAAAATAAATTCAGAATATTCTTTGAATTTGAGGGGATAAGGTTTGATTTTCAAAATTTTGTGCCGAGTTTGTAATATGATTTTACCCTCCCCCCTCCTCAATTTCGTAAACCATAATCTCCATCCTATATAATGTTCTCTTGATTCACTGAAAAAGGGGGCTCTCTTTTTCTTGTTTTTTAAGTTGGGTTTTCTTTTTAAAAAACTAGGGAAGATTTTTTGTAGTTAGAGTTTTCATTGATATAAAGTGCTCAAGTAAAATACTTCAGAGATAGATCAATCATATTTTGAGAAAGGAGAGCAACAATAATAGTGTATGTTTCAAGTCCCTGCCTAGGTGTTTCTTGATTTATTTGATAAACTGAGTCGGTGTTTTGGAGGAGATCGTTTGCCTAGCTCGTCTAGTTTTTGTTCAGCTGCCCCACAAAAGGTAATACATTTTGTGCTTATTTGTCATCTCAATTTTGAGTAGTGTATCAAAATCCGTCTCTGGTTGGATTCCTTTGTTCCGTTCCGATTTAGGTTTAAATGTGAATATTCATGGGCTTATTATCTTATTTATGAGAACTTATGGTTATTTATTAAGTCATTTTGTCACATCTTCTTCAAAGGTTTAGGATGGATTGATGTTGCTAAGTTTTATCCTCTCTGTTGTGTTAAACTGTTTTGTTCATCCACACGTCATTTATCTATCTATTCACTCTTAAATACCAATTAGGTTTGCCTGATACCTTTGTTTGGTTTTTTTGTATTCTTTATATTTTGTTGTTTTTTAGATTATAAGCAATTTATGATTATCTTTGATTTAGTTTTAAAGTTCACTGCCTATTTGGTTTTGATCTAAAATTTTAAGGCCGTATTTAATACTACTGCTGAAATCCTTTATTTTATTATAGTCTACCCTTCCGTTATTTTGGTGGAAATTTTCCTTCTCCTTAAAATTGCAATAGCATGGTTATTAATCTGGCTGGTTAAAACTCTTCTTGTATATATTGTTCAGGTAGTTATTTGAGTTTGCTTTTTTTCCTTGCATTCCTTAGATTTTGCTGTACAATACTACTATTTCGTTGGAGTCCTCTGTTTGGAGAATATAATCCACGTTCTACTTTTTTAATATTATTTTGTGGATTGTTCATGAGTACTATCTTTACAAGATCAAATAAATGGATAGATAGATTGATTATTCCGAGCTGCCTATTTATTCACTATCATGAGTCTGACTTGTTTTGTTCCATTGACATTATTTTTCTTTAATGAAAAACATGCAAAAAAGGAAGTTAATGTGCGTCCAATATCACTCTTGAGATCGGACTTGACTCTATTTCATTCACTTTCTTTTCTATGATACTTTAGTTTGTGATTTTACTACCTAAGGTAATCTTTAGTTCAAACTTTAAATTTGTATTGCTTAATATTTTTAATAATCGAGTATTGTCGGTGAGTTTAGAGAAGTTTTGTATTTATTATTTATTATGTTATTTTTTTTTCTTTACCCTTCCATTCTTGCTTTCGTTAAAGGCTGATTCATGGAAGTATTTGGGATATCATCTCGTTGATGTTTAATCTGTCATTGCGTGAACTGCCATTTCTTTAGTTCCAATGATAATTGTTTAAGATTTTTTATACTATCCATATATTCTTTAGGTATCTTACAGATGTCAATATGAGGGTATACATGAGGTTGAAAATTGATATAGATAAAAGAGATGAGACCTGTTCAATTTATATACCATAAGTGCATGCAATGCCTATTTCATATTCCTAGTAATAAACTTCTTCGCGAGAAATAAATCACGACATAATTTCCCTTTTTGAAAAGTTGTTAGAATTTTTTGGTATAATGTATTAGTCATTATAATTTCGTTCATTTTATTTCATAGAAATACATTCCATGCTAATGTGCTTAATTTTGTTTGTCTTGCATGTGAAATTCATTTGATTCCAATTGGACTCCCCGTACTTGCATTTCTAGGGAGCCATGAAGGCCCAAGTATCTGTCACGAGTCAAGTATCTTATTAAAACAAATGGACAGGTCTTATAATCAAAATTCGAAACAAACTGAAGATCTAAAAGAAGAATTGGGCCAAAAGGCCCATTTTCTTTTCATAATTTTATTTTATTACTTTTGGGCCTAAGCCCTTATTATGTTGTATTATTATTTTATTAGTTAGGATAGATATAGGTAGAATGGGTCAAAATCCCAAACCGAGATTTGTCCAAATATCGGTCAAGACGAACATATAACTCGGATTAGGACCCCACTCTCTTGCTCTCTCTCTCTCTCTCTCTCTCTCCCTCTCTCTCTCTCTTATTTTTGTTAGTTTATTTGATTTTATTTTCCATTACTTGTAGGGTCAAGAAATCAATATCCACGCAAACACCATAAATGTTTTATCGACTTCAAATTAATTTCAAACCGCTTCTAAAAGAGTGAATAAATTTGCAACCCGATTTTAAAATTAATTACTTTGTTTCAAACAACTATAAACAATATTTTATATCAAAATTAAGTTTTTAGCCAAATAAGTTAGTTCTCGGATAGCCATAAGTTAGCGGACGTCTTAGATGCTTTCAAACCATCCTAATATTTTTTTTGTTTTGTATAAAACAGTAAAATATCAGACTTTTTGGATACTAGAGGTGTAATAAAGAATAAAGTAGTGTCGGGATCATGTAAGACATATACATCAATAGAGAAGACTTTCAACATATTAGTCACCACGTCGGGAGAAGTCTCTTGCTCACCCCTAGAGCGGAGAGCATTGAAGCGGTTCTTCTTTGGTGCTTCATTTGAACCACATGCTTGAGCTTGACCACTACCATTGTGTTGACTCTTCCCATTAGGGCAATCCCTAACCTTATGACCACTCTTGACACAAGTTGTCTTCTCAGTTACATAATTAGTAACTTTTCACTTCTTGAATATAGGGTTAGACACCCTATCACCGCCAGCTTTTGGGAACTTGGAAAGGACTTCACTTGAAACCCGCTTCTTAAATCTAGCCTTGTCTTGTATGTCAAGCCTATTCTTTGCAGAACCTCCATCAAAATATCTAACTCTATTCGCATCATTACTCTTCCTCCTAGCCCTTGCCTCTTCTACATGATTGGCATATACCATAAGACGAGAAATGTTCATGTTGTCGTGTAGCATATCTGAATGACACTCCTCTTGAAAATCATCCAACAATCCCGTCATAAAGTGGCTCATATCATCTCTAGGATCGGAAACCAAAGAAGAAGCATATTTCGACAACATAGTGAATTTCAAAGAGTATTCATGAACACTCATACCTCCTTGGTAAAGGTTGATCAACTCCACCACTTTAGCCTCCCTCATCTCCTTAGGAAAGAACCCATATAGAAAAGCATTATTGAAAATATCCCATGTCAAAGGACCACCTCTCAAGGGATATTATCTCTCCATTGCACTAACCATGCTTGAGCCACGTCCTGGAGTTAATAAGTGGCCAACTCGGCCTTTTCACTTGTGGACAACCCCATATCCAAAGTATCTCATAGGCTTCATCGATGAATTCTAGGAGGTATTCCTCAACCTTAGACCCATATAAAGTAGGAGGGTTAATTCGAGTGAAGTCCATTAGATGGGAAGATATAGTAGGGACTTGTTGATGTGGACGGGGTACAACTTCCCAGTTTGCTTGGGCATCCATAGATTGGGCTTGAGACGTGGTAGCTTGTGATTGAGTGGTACTATCTTGGACCATTTGATGAAGAGAGTTTCTTATATTCTCATCCGTCAACGGAAAAGGATTAGCCTGTGTTTGCTCCATATTACCATCTTCTTCAAGTGGAGGAACTTGTCTGCTATTGGAAGGAGCTCCCGCATTCAGAATTTCCTCTTCAAGTCTCCGAGCCACATTTATTTGATTTTTCATTCTTCCTATAATCACAAGGATTATATGCAAAATCACACCATAAGTATACTCTAATAGCACGATATAGGAGAACCAAGAAAGAGAGTGATTCCTAGGTATCTCATAGGTTCCCATTCATAAGTGTGCCGCTCTTCACAATGATGAATATAAACCTACATATACGTGGTATAGAGAGAGATATAACTCAACGATATCCAACCTGATGCTCTGTTACCAAGTTTGTCACATGCGGGTTTACCCCCTAGATCTAACCGTCGTCGTCGTCCTTTTTGACGACTAAGAATATCCCATTAGCCTCATGTAATTACATTCATAGGTTTAAAATACGGAAAAATTTAAAACTTTTCATTAATTGTACTTGGAGGTTTACATAGACCTCTACATACACATAATATAGTTGTATCAAGTATACATCGATACTTCGTATAGGAATGTTACATAGGCTTTAACTTTTGTTGCACATACACATATTTTAAATATCAAATAGTCTCAAAGATTGTCTCATCTCATACCATCTAAACGATCATAACAATTTGGGCATAGCCCTATATAAAAGATAAAGAAGCCACATATAGGCTTATACAAGTCTTAATCAAATGAAAGTGGAATGAACATAAAAGTCTTAGGAAACAAAGAATCTTCCTAAGCACGATATTGGAATCTCCCTAAGAAAGAGAGGACCTACCTACTTGGATTATACGGAATATCCAAGCCTTCTTCAAGTCGCCTCAAATGAGACTTCAATGACCGGAACCTAAAATATTTGGGAAATAGGAAGAAAATGGGGTTAGTACTCCACATGTACTAAGTATGAGACCATATGCACATATAAGAACAAAACATGCTAAAAAGGGAGATTTAGCCAAAACATGCCATCTTACCCTTTCAAAAGTCTCATGCATTATCAAGCAAGTCATACCAATCAACCAAACATGCTTACCAACTCAAACAAGTAATTGGTATCCCAACATACTTAACGTCATGATTCACTACAACCCTGTCATGAAGGAATAACATTACAAGCATGACTAAGAGTTAATCATATCAAACTATTCGAGACATCTAATCATGAATCCTTATAAAGTAAACAAGTGCAATGACCAAGTAAAGCCCCATAACCTTACTCAATCACGTAACATCAACAAGAAACCATTACCAGTGTCCAACTCCACATAATACAACATTTATACATATATTTCATCTTACTTTAACAATATAATTCATGAGCTACTCATAAGTGAACTATTCAATATATAGTATCAACAATATGCAAATTCATCATGAATTACCATATATCATCATAACATAAACATATATAATAACATCCTCCTAAGACTCCCCTCAAGGCTAACTAGTGCAATGCTTAGGTAGAGTCCCAGTCCCCCACCTAGACTAAGCTGGACCTCTTAGGTTATCCTTGTTAGAGTTCAATTCTTTAATTCATTTTACCTTTTGGGAACATCATTCCCTAACTAACATAGACTAAATTAGGTAGTGTAGAATCCGGTGTCATAAAATCCTACACCGAAAGAAGGTAGTCCACTTGCCAAGGTAGGACCAAAACATAAAACATAGCTACTACGTCGATCCACTAGCTAGTATTCCTATGAGGGGAATATAGTTCAAGAAATAGGAGATATAGTTGGTACCCTCTTTATGCTCTATGTATTGTATTCTCTAATTTCAAAAGTAATTTAGTGCTTCTACCTTCCCTAAGTGGGAAGGGACACTCCTTAATCTAGTTTACTCGGTGCTAAGCTAGAGTCCCTTTTTGAAATGTCTTTAAACCTTTTATTATCAATCATAGCTTAGTTTAGGTCATAAGGTCTACCCCTTGTATATTCATCATCATCAGTAGCTCAATAAGAATTGTATGAGTATAAGTCCTTTCATCACAATTCATATAAGTAAGGTTAACACATTAGCATTTCATAGCATAATAAGGCACAATTATAGTCGTCACCATCCTTATATTACATACATCTTAATCAACCTCACAATATAGTCAAGACATTTCAATTCAGCATCATACCATACTATCAATCCTACTACAAGGCATACTCCAATATAACATCATGACTTAACCACAATTAATCACAATTGGAAGTAAACATAGAGATTCCAAGACTTACGAAGTCATCCTCATAGTTCATCATTTATGCCTTACCAAAAAACCTCATTTCATTCTAATTTGTATGTTCAAAATCATAATTCAACATTCAACATGATAACAAGACTAGAATAAACACTATAGCACAATTCAATACTAGATCATAGCTTAAAATAAGATATCTAGGTCACTTCACCTTCTAACCAAGATCATCTTCTCAAGACTAGCATGAAAGACTACAATTCACTCCAATTTGTTAATGATTATTATAACGACATCATCCCCTAGTGATTTAACTAATAATCAAGTCAATTGAATCAATCTCAACCTAATTCACAATCAAGATCAAACCTAGGGTTAAAGGTTAAGGATCATATTCTTCAATTTGAGCCAAACCATCACAATTGATCATAATAAAGTTAAAAAACAAGTTAATCTATGCATTATATCCTAAATAAACCATAAACAACTCAGTTCACAACCTCAATTTCGTAATTGAATGAAACATATGTGAAAACTCAACTTTTTGAAATACTTTGAAGGAGCCCTTTAAGGAAAGAAGTCTCAAAGGTGAATTAGATCCCATACCTTAACGTTTGATGAAGATTTGATGGTGAATTAATATATTTAAATCCCCCAAATCCCTTCCCTTGCTAGTCTTCAATGGTGTCTTCAAATAGAGAGAGAAAGAAGAGAGAAGGAAGAGGATTTATTTTGGTGAGTTGTGTTTAGATTAATGAGGGTTGGGATCTTTATATGGGGGGTTATATTAGTTAATTAATATTCCTTTATAACCTAAATAAACCCTAAACCCCTTAATTAATTAAATGAACCCACATTAAAAATATGGAGGAAAACATAACCCTCACTGACGAAACCCCGTTGATAGGCCGTTTGTGAGTTGACGACTGCCCCCCCCCCCCTACCATCGATGTGGTCAGAGACTTGTGCAGGTGAGGGATCCATCAATATATATAAATGTGCGACAACAGTGGATATTGTCACCCCTTCGGTCCACACACGAGCCGTTGATTGTTACTCGTGGTTGCACACTTTGTAGCAGTGTTGCCTCCTACGTTCTAGGGTCCTCCTTAAGGGCCCTTTGTTGTTCCTTGTGTATTCGTACCTGGACGTTTTGACCACGAATCATCTTTAATACATTTTATACTCCTCAAAGCTAGTCAAATAGACTAAGGTGTGGTAGTTACCCTTAGAACTAGTTTACGAACGTCATGGACGTTCTTGGATGTTTTTGTTCTTAAACTTCCTAATTGAACTTCATTCAATAAAACAGGTCTTAGAACAGTGCTTAGACCCAATGACACGTATGTTAGGCTCTAAGACTAGTCTTGTATTTTAAAAATGTTGCAGTGACTCTGCAGTTAGATTTTCCTAGCCTCCTTCCTAGATTATTGCCAACTTGTCAATTGTAGTAGTTGTAGAAATTGATAGGCGAAAAGTCTCAAGAAGAAATAATCCACCTAGGAACATCAGAGCACGAGAATTTTGACATGAGTAAAAGAGAGAAGAACTAGCCATACAATGAAATTACACAAAAAAAATAGGGCCAAACAAAGAATTCCCGTCGACCCAAATGTGCCATCATGGGCACGAAGGTTCATTAATGACATACAAGCATTTAGGGCAGGTCATGATATAGACAAGACGATTATAGCTAATATAATTGTTGAGGCCACTGCAGCTAAAAACAATGGTGAAGCTCAGAGTCGCAACACTGCAGGCGCAATTGTCTTATATTGGGACGACACTTCAGGTACTCATACCCCAAAAAATGAAGAAGCTGCATATACATGATCTCATTTTCACTTGTTCCTTTTTGTTTATTTTTTTAAAAAAATCATAGGTATTTTCATTATTTTCATTTAAGTACAAATATTTTTAATTGTGGTAGGGTGAGGTTCACCTGCTTTTGGTTTTGTTGTGGTGAATATTTATGTGTACTGATGTATGTTCGGGTTTTCTATTTAGATTGTGTTTTCAAAATTTTCTTTCGCAAATTCTTGAGATTATGACTCTCTTTTGGGTCCTACTTTCATAATTATTTTGACCCTTAAGAAATATTTTCACATTTGAAAATATCGTCACCTCTTGTGTGGAAAGTGGTTGTTCTTAAACAAATTTGAGTCTCGATTTCAATCAATATTGATGACTTGAAAAGTGCTCTCGATAGAAAAACTTAAATGTGCAACTACAAAAAGAATGAATTAAGTTACATAGTCAATTATATGTGAACTCATTGCACCTTATTGTGATTGGCCAATTATTGAACTGATTCTTTTGCAAGGTCCATTGAACACTAGCAAAAGTTTATTGTGTTTTTAATTGCAAGGACCCAAAAATGCTATAGGCTAAAATATAGCGTAACATATCTGTCATGAGCTTATAAGGTCCTAAAATTATGAAATATGGTGTAAAGAGTAAGTATACAAATTTTAGAGAGTTTGGAGGTGAAACGTCCATGAACGTTCGGTGATGTTTTAAAGTTAGCCTTGGAACGTGCTAGTGTGCTTTAGTATGTTTCACGAGGATTTAGGTTCAATTTGGGGCTCAAATTCATAGAGATGGTTACTAATATCTAGAAGGATGTATTTTTTTGTAGAAACGTATGATCATGACTCCCGAAGGACTACCCAAATAGTCCTTGAGGAGGATCAAAAAGTAGGAAGCACACTGTATTGCAATGTCATTTGACGACTTGCCATCGACACACCGTAGTGTAGGCTACTCCCTATAAACGGGGCGCGTAACTCCAATGAAGACCTGTAGTACGGTCCCGTAATTCCATCGACGGACTATCGACTGCAGGCGTTGTTTGGACCTGCACATTTTGCCTGCATTCTGTTAAATGAAGGGGTGAATTGGGAAATTCACCCCACGTCTAAATAAAGGAATTGGCGGTTATTTTAGGTAGTTTTAGGTATTTTATGACTATTTAAACAATATTAAAGAGAAATAGACTCTAGATTTGAAACTAAAACCTCTCTGTGATATTAGAACTCTAAAGAACACCGTTGAAGAAGATGAGAACTTGGAGGTTTCTCTTAGGGTGAACTTCACCAAAGATTCCATATAGTATTAAGGCTCTAATCTAAGGTATGTGAAGGTTTTTTCACCCATAGATTATTTCATTCATGGAGTCCCCTAGTTAATCCTCAATTGTGAATCCAAAGAACCCCAATCTAGAGAGGGTTGTGGTTGCATTGTGGGCAAGGCTTGATTGTGTTCCCAATCTAGTGTGTAAAATTCAATTATGTTCATATAATGATTATGTGATATTTTCATGGTTAACTGTAGTAATTGATGTTGAAGGTGAACATGGTGATTTTAGGCCATTAGTTGCTAGATGAAGGTTCTAAGTTGACTTTCTTAATTCAATTGTATTGTATGCTATTTGATCGTGATTGAATCACCTATATATAAATTGAACTAGGCCTAATTCTTATTGGTTGTTCTTGACATGTAAAGAATGAATTGAACCTATGTGGTCATGAACACCTAGACCTACATTCTAATTGAACGAAGAAAATATGTAATTGAACATAGATCATGGTGAAGTGATGTTAATAATGTATTAGGGTTTGTTATGCAATTGATTCTGGGAATTTGGGCTTAAAGTCATTATGATGGAATTGATATGATATTTTCTTCTACACTTACACATGAACATGATAAGAGAAGTAGATTCTCTCACATAAATGTACTCTAGGTTGACCTAAGAACCTAAAATTGATCAAGATATGATTAATTAGAATAGCTTGAAGGTGGAATGTATGATCACTTCTTGTGTAATAGACTTTGTGAGACAAGACAAACGCATGATAGCTTGAGATGGTGTATCTCATGATAGCTTGAGATTGTAGATCTCAAGGATACCTTCATATAGTAAATGTCAAGGAAGCTTAAGTTGAAATAGTCATGGTAGCTTGAGATGTTGAATTTCATGGGATCTTGAGTTGAATTACTCCCGGTAGCTTGAGGTGATGAACTTCATGGTAGCTTGGGATGGAGGAAGTAGACATTGTTATGTTTATCCTGGTCTTGTATATCTAGGATTCTTGATCATGGTAACTTGTCTTGGTTTGGCCAAAACCACTTCATGGTAGCTCTAGGGGGAAAGCCTATACTCTCCTAATGGTATCTTGATTTGCATGTAAGGTGTATTTCATGAAATAGCTTTGGATTAGTTTCTCACGGTAGCTTAGGGTTGAGGATTCATTCTACCCTATGGATTAGCTTGCATCTACATGATTGGTTGCATGGAGGTTAGGATGGTTGTATCCTTTCTTATTTAGCTTGGGTAGTGTTAGTCTAGAGAAGTACTTAGTCTGGAAGGTAGTATGGGATGCTATACACTGCACAAGTATGACTTCAATCTACCTTGGACATGACCCTTATATGATGTATTCTTAGCTTTAACAGTGACTATAGATTTATTCCATGAAACGATTGATTTAAGATGATAATTCCTTGTCAATAAGAAGTAGATCTACTAGAGACTTCTAAACTAAAATGAAAGGGAATAGGGTGACTTCAAGATATGCCTAGTGTGTGAAGTAGTATGGGATGCTTCACATGCATTGCAGAAGTGTGGTTTTAGGTGGCCTAGGGGCATAGTGCTCATATGATTATGAAGAACCTGAGTCTTAATTATGATAGTGGATTTTGATCAAGAATGACGAAAGAGATGTACTTAGCTTTGGTAGTAGTATGTGATGCTACATTACGTTGCATAAGTATATTTGGAGGTGGATAGTGAGGTATTTAATTTGATATATGAAAGACAATGAGTTAACTATGAACTCTTATATGCTTTATGATAATTTAATTATGCTTATGTTATTCATGTTATGCTTATGTCTTGAGGAAATTCAGTTTCTTTGAAGGGTAGAGTTTCCAAGGCTTTCGAGAAGTGAAGATTGGTGATTCCTCATAGCATCTGAGGACATCACTCTTGTGTTGACTTTATGTTCTTTTTAATGTTAGAATTTTTGTGTTGTGACCCAAAACTATTCTACTCATTATGTCATTCATGGTTTTTTAGACATGTGTTAGACATTTTATGAAATAACTTTTGCATTATGTTTTTTATTAAAGTTTTAATTCCGTGCTTATTTTCATATATATGCAATGAATGATGTCTAAGGGCATGTAGAAGACCTCCAAGAGGTCAAACGCGTTGTGTTCCGACTTGAAGGATTTCTTATATTCTAGGGTGTACTTGGGGTGGTGGCAAACTTTGTATTAGAGCATAAGTTTATGAAATTAGGATATCTGAAAACCATATCTAGTAGAGTCTTATTCTTCGGTGTTATTCGCAACACATATATGAGTAGGAGTCTATGGGAGGGATGCTTAGTAGAGTTTCAGTTTTTCATTCCTCAAGTCGTTCCATAGAGTTTGGCTTTAGTAAGCCCGTCTTCTAATGTTTGCCTATGATTTTGTTCAGGTTATGCCTAACACCTCGGCTAATGCTAGAAGCAAAGGAGATGGCATGGAAAATCAAGAGGTTCCTCCCCAAGGGAATCAAGTCCCTCCTCAAGTTCCCAATGATCCTCAAGTGGTGAATGTGACTCTAGAGGAATTTAGGACTTCTAAGAACTTTTTGGCTCAAGCCTTGACGGCCCCAGCAAATAGGGAGGTGGTACAAAACCCTATAGGGGGGATGAGTGCTTATAGAACTATGGAATTCTTCAGGATGAACACTACGGAATTTAGTGGCTCCAAGGTGGAAAAGATCCTAATGGATTCATAGATGAGGTTTATAAGACTATTATTGTTATGGGTTTGACTTCTAGTGAGAAAGAGGAGCTAGCTGCTTATTAATTGAAAGATGTAGCTCATGTTTTTATGAAAAATGGAAGGATTATATTCCAGTAAGAGAGGGTCCCATCGAGTGGTGGACTTTTAAGTCATCTTTCCTTGATAGGTTGTTTCCTAGGGAATTTAGGGAGGCTAAGTTGAGCTAATTTATAAACCTCAGTCAAGGCAAGTTGAGCGTCAAGGAGTATGCTTTGAAGTTCACTCAATTTTCTATGTATTCTCCAAGCTTCGTAGCAACCCTAAAAACTTGATGAATAGATCTATAATTGGAATGTCCAATCTAGTAGAAAAAGAGTATCTTATAGAAATGCGTGTAGATGAAATTTATATTTCCCAACTGCTGGTGTTTGCCTAACAAATATAAGAATTCAAGATTAAGGAGGAGAGAAAGAGATCTAGGATGGAAACTGAAGGGTCCGATGGACATTGTTGTTCAAAGAATTGGTAAAAGTCTTTCGGACATGGCTACTCTAATACTTCTATGTATGAGAAGAGCAATGTGTACTCCCGACCTACTTGCACTATATGTGGCAAGAAACATGAGGGTAGGCGTTTGGCCGGTAGAGATGGCTGCTATGGGTGTGGTGAGAGTGTTCATATGATGAATGATTTCCCTAAAACAAAAGCTAGTGTTTAGAGAAGGCAAGCAAGTTGCTACTAATCAAGTAGAAGATGGTCCTCCAAATAGGAATAGGTTTACTCAATTCATTACACCTTATACTTCAGTACAAACTTCTGTTGAAACTTCACAAAGATTTAGGCTTTTCGAACACACTGTTCTGAAGGATATTTCACCCTATATGGGTGTATCCCCCAAGAATCAACAAGCTCTTCTTGTATAAAATAGGAGCAAGAAACCAAAAAAGATTTAAGCCAGAAGAAAACCCAACACAACATGGTATAGGAAAGACATGGAAAAAAATCTCTTTGTTCTTATCTGCTGTCTAAATCAATAGTGGAAGGATACATTATATATCTAAAGAGCACAACCTCATATTAGGTTCTACAAATTGTTAGACAATATATAGGTGTTAATGTCAATCAATAATAGAAGGAATTTTGTCAAATCAAAATGTTTGAAAACTGCTCAAATTTCCTCAAAGGCAATTTAATTAGCATTTGTTATGAAAAATGTTATCAAGAATAATGAATTTTTGAAATATTAATATTGATTTTGTAACAATCTCTACATATACCCATAAATATAATATGAAATAGAATGGAATAGAAGTTTGCTGATTATTTATTTATGAGTAAAATGCGTTGAATCTCGTGTCCATAGACTATGAACCATACCTAGATAAAATAAGATTAAACTTACAGAAGAATAGGTGAAGTTTATAACTTCTATGAACCAATAATTCTTTTGTAAATCTTATTCTATCACATTGTATTCTCACAATCTTTTTTGTTTGCATGGTTTTGCGCTAAGCAGCCATGCATATGTCCTGGTATTCATGAGTGCTCTAGAAATATGACACAATTTCATAGAAGTGCCACCTTATTCATATAGTTCCAATCATCATGTGTATTCTACAGTTCAATACACCACCTACAAAGGATATGACTTTGATTAAGAGCTTAATTCAGCCTCACTTTTCCTTGCAGACTATTGCACTATATTCACGCGTCATAGTAGGGACAAAAATTTATAATATTTACTTGATCAAGAAATGATTTGTTATTATCCATACAAACCTAGTTCATGGGATTTCCAATCATATCTGTTGGGTTACAATCATTGTTGGTCGTCTCAAATGACTAAAGTATTTCTCCCCTTGATGTTTCATTAGTCAGTGAATTCATTAGATTCAACTTTGACTACACATTATTTTTTGTAATTCCCTAACGCTTAACCCTGGGAGGGATTGGAACTCGAAGCAATTGTTGGCATCGAGCAGGCCCTTGTCCTGACTTAGTTGACTTAGCTGACAAATGTAAGAATATTTACAATGATCAATTGCACTTACTCAATTAACTCAATAATAAACCCTAGAATCTTAAAGAATCAAATATTCACTTGGCTAAAATTGCAACTCAAGTCTTTAACATTGAATGATATTGTAAAGACTAATGAACTAATAAACTATATATCTATGAAATAATGAAATACAAAAAGAGATGTTGGGACAAGACCCCAATAATCCTAATACTAAAATACTAAAAGCAAAATAAAAGGATTCCTCCGGAGAAAGGAGGCTCACCAACAATCTCTGAGTGCTCAAGTTGGATCAATGAGGCGCTGGGTACTTATCTTTGTTACCTGCATCTTCATCTTAAGATTATTCAGGCCAACTAACATCAGTGCATTGAATGTACGAGTATGCAAGTTGGAATGGTAAAAAACATTGGCGTTATAGAGCTTCTGAAAAAAACACATACCTGACTCTTTTCATCTTATAAAATTAACTAAACTCATTTCATTATAAATCAGTTTAAAGTAGATGTAGTATAAAGAAAAACTTTTTTAAATATATGATGTCAATTCTACTTAAAAAAAATAATACAACATTACTCTCGATGTATGTACAATACAATAACTTATGTATATGAAATACGATAACTTTTGTGGAAGATTCTCTAGACGACAACTATCACAATAAGCCTGAGTGATGGTACAACTCTTCACCTCACGTTGCCAAGAACAAATCTGTACCATGCCATCGGTATAGAACCTGAACTCACTAAGTGGATCCACTAGTCTATGCTAAAATGCATTAAAGAATCATCTAAAAAGTATGATCATTTCTCTGCCCATGATAGCTACATGGTTTGTGGGGGTAATCTGAACTCATAAATATTAGATCATATGCTTTTTAAAAACAATTTCTTCTCTGTGTAACAACCCCAAAAATGAATATATTGTGCGATACTTAATGTGTCAAGAATGCGTATGATTAGACCAGGGTTCACACTGATTGATGAGCGTAGAACCATACATCGGAACCCTTTCTAGATCCAAGCCAACTAACTTAGGGAGTTATTTGATCTAGGAGAGTTTGGTCCAACCATGTAGGGCTCTCGTATACGAAGATTTACTTGAAGGAGTCTTTACCGGACTTAAAAAGGGAAAATCATAGGTTTGGAGGGTCTAGGGGTAAATATGGTATTTTTACAGTATAAGGATAGTATCGTAATCACCCTAAATATTTAATTAATTATTTAATTAATAAGGTGGAGGGGCATTTTGGGGAGAGAGGGCCGAAATTGGGCTCTTGAAGTGAAGTCTTGCTCTACCCCGGTTCGAACCTAGATGGAAACAATGAATTAAATGATTTTTAAGTTAAGTAGGTAAATTAAGGTAATTTATTTATATTTAATATTTATTATCTGATTTAAATAAAAGTAAATCAGTTTTTTAATAATTAAATAAAAACCTTATTTGACTAAATTCTAAACTAGAGTGCTAATCCTAAGAAAACTCTTCTCTGCCACGCTCATCCCTCTCTCACATCTCTATCACTTTCACTAACGATTGTCAATGCCAAATAACTTCAAAAAATAGTAGGTAATTCTTACCCTTGGACATTTCACAAGAGACACTTAGGGCTCAGATGAATCTACTCGATAACTAGGATTGTTCTCGTTCTTGTCGAACTCCTTGTCCTTAGTATCCCTTTTATCTCAATATGAAAAATAAGTTACAGATCATGTTGTTGGTATGTTTGCTGGTAGTCTAAGTATGCAGCATCCCAAAAAGAAAAATGCTAAGTGCGGTCGTGCTCACAGTGGAGAGTGCAAACATGGCACTAATGCCTGTTTCGGGTGCGGTGAGAGTGGGCATATGGTTAGAGACTTCCCAAAGAACAGAGGTCAGGTTGGAGGTAATGCTCAGCCTAGGCTTAATCCACAGGGTGCAACAGTAGTCGAGCCTCCTAAGAGGAACAAGTTCTATGCCCTAAAGGATAGGGAGGAGCAGCAGAAGTCCACTGATGTGGTCACAAGTATGCTGCAGGTATTCTCAACTTCTATTTATAGTTTACATGATCCAAGGTCTACGCTTTCATTTGTAACTCCGTTGCTTGCTCTTACTTTTGAAATATTTCCTGAAGTTCTGCACGATTCTACAGTGGTTAGTACACCTTTAGGAGAAACTGTAAGAACTGATAGAGTATAAAAGGATTATCCAATAGTTGTAAGTGGTAAGACTATGTGTGCAGACTTAGTTGAGTTACATATGCATCATTTTGGTGTTATCCTTGGCACGGACTAGCTTCATAGTTGTTATTCGTGTTTGGATTGTCGTAGTAGAGTGGTGAGATTTTGTTTCCCTAATGAAGAGGAACTAGTTTGGGAGGGGTACCGCTCGAGTCGTCCTAATCCCTTAATTTCACACATTATATCATATTGTGAGTGTTAATTATTTAGATCATGACATTCCTTCCATAAACTTAGTGCCTATTGTGAATGATTTCGTAGATGTATTTCCTGATGATTTGCCTGGAGTCCCTCCTTCACGAGATATTGACTTTTTTCTCGACTTAGAACCTGATACTAAACAAATTTCCATTCCTTCCTACCTAATGGATTCAGCAGAACTCAAAGAATTGAAGTTGCAGTTAAAACATCTTACTGATAAGGGTTTCATTCAACCGAGCATATCTCCTAGGGGCGCTCCTATGTTGTTTGTGAAAAGGATGGATGGGACCCTTAGAATGTGTATCTATTATCGGCAGCTCAACAAGGTCACTATAAAGAATAAGTATCCACATCCCAGAATAGATGATTTGTTCGATCAGTTCCGAGGGTCTAGTTTTTTCTCTAAGATTCATCTTCATTCAGGGTATCATCATCTTAGGGTTAGGGATGGATGGATCCAAAGACAGCCTTTCGTACCCGTTATGGTCATTATGAGTTCTTGGTTATGTCATTTGGTCTCACGAATGCACCTGCTACATTTATGGATCTCATGAACAGGGACTTCCGTGAATACCTTGACTCTTTTGTCATAGTATTCATTGATGACATTCTCATCTACTCTAGGACCAAAAAAAAGCATGAAAAACATTTTAGACTAACCTTGCATGTACTTAGACAACATCAATTGTTCGCCAAATTCAGAAAGTGTCAATTTTGGCTTAGATCAGTAACCTTCTTAGGTGATGATGTGTCCGATCAAGGTGTAGAGGTGGACACAAGGATGACTGAGGTTGCTATGAACTGGCCAAAACCTCTTTTTGCCACAGATATCCGTACCTTTTTGGGATTGGCTGGTTACTACCGTCGGTTCCTGGAGGGATTTTCTTCTATTGTTGCCCCACTGACAACTCTGACTAGAAGAAGGCCAAGTTTGAATAGACGGAGGCTTGTGAGAAGAGTTTCCAGGAGCTCAAGCACAGACTCACTTCAGCCTGGTTCTTACTTTCTCTAAGTGTGGTAAGAATTACACTGTTTATTGTGATGTATCTGGGGTTGGTTTGGGTTGTGTTCTTATGGAGGGTGGTAAGGTAATGGCCTATGCATCCATACAACTCACGGTTCATGAGAAGATTATCCCACTCTTGACTTGGAGTAAGCAGTTGTGGTGTTTGCACTGAAGCTATGGAGGCACTACTTGTAGGGAGTGCATTTGGATGTGTTCACTGTCCACAAGAGTCTCGATTACGTGTTCACACAGAAGGAGTTGAATCAACATCAACGGAGATGATTGGAGCTGTTGAAGGATTATGACATCAATGTTAACTACCATCAAGGTAAGGGTAACATTGTAGCCAATGCTTTGAGCGAGATGAGCATGAGAAGTACAACCCACACTGAGGATGAAAAGAAGGAGTTAGCGAAAGATGTACACAGACTGACCTGACTAGGTGTGCGATTTTTTTTCTGTAGTAGTTGGGGTGTTTCACTTCATCCTAGTTCTGAATCAGCCTAGGTAGTTGAAGTCAAGCAGGGTCAGCATCTCGATCCTGTTTTGATGGAGCTGAAGGACTCTGTGTTGAGAAACATGAATGAGTCTTTCGCTTTGGGAGGTGATGGTATACTTAGGTATCAAGAAGGGTTGTGTGTATCAGATGTGGATGATTTACAGACAAGGATTATTGAAGAGGCCCATGGTTTCAGATATTCCATACATCCAGGTTCCACCAAGATGTATCATGATATTAAGCAGAGTTATTGGTGGGATGGCATGAATAAAGACATTGCAGAATGTGGCTAGGTGTCCTAATTGAAAGAAGGTTAAGGTAGAACATCTTATGCCTAGTGGTCTTACTCATATTATTGAGGTTCCGACATGGAGGTGGGAGGCCATTATTGTGCACTTCGTGGTTGGTCTTCCGAGGACTAGGAGACAACATAACTCCATATGGGTTATTGTGGACAGATTGACTAAATATGCCCACTTTATCCCTGTGAACTCTACTTACAGAGGTGAGATTGTGAGATGGCATGGGATTCCTCTATCTATCATTTAAGATAGAGGAGCTCAGTTTACTTCAAATTTCTCGAGATCTTTCTAGAAAAGGTTGGGCACGCAGGTAAAGCTTAGTACTGCCTTTCATCCTCAGACTGATGGGCAGGAAGAGCACACTATTCAAACATTGGAGGAAATGTTGGGAGAGTGTGTGATTAACTTTAAGGGTAGCTGGGATGACCATTTGCCTTTGATAGAGTTCTTGTATAATAATAACTATCGCTCAAGCATTGGAATGGCACCATTTGAGGCACTGTATGGTAGAAGGTGTAAATATCCAGTTGGGTAGTTCGATATTGGAGAGGCATCCATTTTGGGTCCAAACATTATTAATGAGGCTTTAGAGAACGTCAGAGTGATTAGGGACAGGTTTACTAGTGCTTATAGTCGACAGAAGTCATATGCAGACAACAAAAGGTGATGAGGTTTGGCAGGAAGGGGAAGTTGAGTTCGAGGTATGTTTGGCCTTACGAGATCCTACAACGTGTTGGTGAGGTGGCCTATGAGTTGGAATTGCCTGCAGAGCTAGCTTCTGTCCATCCAGTCTTTCATGTATCCATCTTAAAGATGTGCCTAGGTGATCCAACATCAATTCTATGTTTGGAAGGTTTGGAGGTCGATGAAGACTTTTCCTATGAGGAGGTACCTGTGGATATCTTAGACAGACAGTTCAAGTGGTTGAGGAACACGGAGATTGCCACAGTGAAGGTATTGTGGAGAAATAATCTTGTTGAGGGTGCTATGTGGGAGGCAGAGTCTTACATGAGATCCCGTTACCCTTTTTTTTTCTCTTGAGTTAGACTTTCTACTCTTAAGTCTAAGTTTCCTTAGTTTACCATATTTTATTGTTATTGCTTGGATGTGCATAGTAATTATGTTATGATCTGACTAGCATTACGCTAAATAGCGGTAGTGTCATTTGGAGATGAATGTTTCAAAGGGGGGATAATGTAACAACCCAAAAATGGACATACGATGTGATACTCAATGTGTCAAGAATGCCTATGATTAGACCAGGATTCACATGAATTGATGCGCGTAGAACCAGACTTCGGAACCCTTGCTACATCAAAGCTAACTAACTTGGGGAGTTATTTGTGCTAGGAAGGTTGGGTCCAACTATGTACGGCTCTCAAATACGAAGATTTACTTGAAGGAGTTTTTACAGGACTTAAAAAGGGGGAAATCATAGGTTTGGAGGGTCTAGAGGTAAAATGGTCTTTTTCCAAGATAGGGGTAGTACCGTAATTACCCTAAATATATAATTAATTATTTAACTAATAAGGTGGAAGGGAATTTTTGGGAGAGAGAGCCGAAATTGGGCTCTTGAAGTGAAGTCTTGCTCCACCCAGGTTCGAACCTAGGTGGAAGCAATGCATTAAATTGTTTTTAATTTAAGTTGGTAAATTGAGGTAATTAATTTATATTTATTATTTATTAGATTATCTAAAATAAAGGTAACTCAGATTTTTAATAATTAAATAAAAACCTTATTTGACTAAATCCTAAACTAGACTCCTAATCCTAAGAGAACTCTTCTCTCCCACGCTCATCTATCCCACGCTCATCTCTCTCTCGCATCTCTATAACTCTCACTCACGATTCTCTCTGACAAATAACTTCAAAAAATAGTAGGTAAAAGAAAGTTTGTTCGTCGAGATGGTGTTGACTTTGAGGGGATTTGGACGTGATTTTTGGAGAATATTTAGGCAACAAGCCGAGGCTTGAAAGTCATAAAAAGTATGGTTTTCTTACTCTTGGTCCCTTTCCCAAGAGACCCTTAAGTCTAAGATGAATCTACTCGAAAACTAGGCTTGTTCCCGTTCTTGTCGAACTACTTTTTCCTAGTATCCCTTTGATCTCCTTGGTATGTTCGTTGGTAGTTTAAGTATGAAATTTAATTTTCGTGATAATGTGTTCTTGATTATGTGTTTGGATTTGTAAGCATGTTAAGTTATGTCAAACAAAAGTATGTGAAAAATGATATGTTTTTATGGTTGAATTTTATGTGTGAATGTTTGTATAAATCATGACGTGTAAAAGTTGTTTAATGTTTCTGGATAAATGGTAATTCTTGGATGAATATAATCATAAAAATGTTACACTTATATATGCACAAAATGATCAACAAAATGCCTTAAGAATTAACGTATGAATGATGATAAAAAGGAACTGAAAATAGTGAACAACTTTTCAGCATTTGGTGGGTTGGGTTAGGCCAAACAAAATCGTACAAAATGCAATGAAAAATGAATGTAAAATAAGTGAGATCACTAAGGATCCAACCCAAAACATCATTACATGAACTACAAAAAAAATCAAAATATTAAGACAAAAAATTATTGGAAGAGACTAAATTTCCAGCCTACTAGAAATTGTAGTCTTGACCAACTTAAAAAAAATGAGCCTCATTTGAATTTTTTTTTAAATATGAGGTCATTGGGGATTCAACCCACGACATTACTAAATGAAAATTTCATAAAAATTTTTGAGAAAATGCAAGAAAAAATAAATGTGGTGAGTGGGGATTGAACCCACAACCTCTTTAATGGATGAGAGAGTTAGGAGAAAATAAATGTGGAGAGTGGGGATTGAACCCACAACCTCTTGGATAGGTGAGAAATTTATGAGATAAATTAAAATAAAAATAATGAGATTATAGGGGATTGAACCCACAAACTCCTTGACTTAAACTAAAAAGGAGAGGAGAAAAAGAGAGGAAATATTATGGGGTTGATGGGGATCGAACTAGGGTCCCTCAAATCTGAAACATGTGATTATCATGTTTAAAATAAGATTAAGTGTTGTCCAAAGAGATTCAAAATCGGGTTCCCTTGCCCAATTCCGTATTGATACATAAGTCATATGTAAGTACATATTTAATTAGTGATGCCTCTAAAGATCGAAATCAATATCTTGGCATATCTACAAGATGCATAACTCTATTATCAGATAATCTTGGGTAAATATAAATAACCTAGAAAAACTATGAATGAATCCCCATGGCTTGTATGTATAGGCTCATAAGTCTAGCATATATTTAAAAGTAAGTGAACCATAGATCTATGTGATGAAATGGTGTAACCATAAAAGGGGTATGTAAGAGTGTGAAACTCATTAAATGGCCAAGTGCATTGGCGTATGATAAAATGAACAATGAAATGATTAAATGAACAAAGAAATGATGAAATGAACAATGAAATGATGAAACCCTAGAAGGGTTAAGTAAGAGTGTGAAACACACTACACGGCCAAGTGCATTGGCATATGATGAAATGAACATCCACGTAAAAGGGGGTGAGTAATTATGAAGAGCAAATGTGCTAATTTTAATAAATGTGGTGACAACACGATAAGAGGCTAATGTAAAAGATGAGAGGAATCTCAAATGAGCCTTAGTAAATGTTACTAAAACGTACTCACCTTTGAGAGTGTAAAGTTAATGAAGAGGCCAGTCTTTATGAACACTCTAATGAAAGCATTGAGATTAAGACACTAAATACTAATGATGAGATGAGATATTATCTATTGAGCTATGATCTTCTCATACTAGAAGCAAGCTTCCATGATTTATCTGTTTAATGTAATGGAAATTTATACTGAGCATCGATAGACTAGCTATGAGCAGTGATGCCTTCTTCCGGGAAGGGCGGAGGTTCACGTAACTCTCATGAGATGAGACTGTCCGGCATGCCATGTATGGGTCTCCTTATATTTCTAGTATTCGAACCTATACTGCCAATATAGGGATCTGGCAAGGTTCAATTCCCATGTACGCTAGCATGTTTTGGGTAAATTTGTCCGGTGATTCCATCTCTTTTTGGTGTGGGGTTTCATGACACTAGATTTCATGATGCTCACATGATCTATGTCGGTTAAAGTTAAAGTTCCCAATGAATGAAGGAGGCCATCCTCAAATGATGCACATAATGAAACGAATGATACCTAAGGTGTTAGAATAGGATAATCAACAGGTGAGTTAGATTCAAGTAATGACATTAGGTCATTCTTGGTCATTGCACCATGAACCCGATGAAAGTCTTAAACTACATCCTAGGTATAGCTGGTGTTTTCACTGGCTCATGAATGAAATGAAAAGAAGTACGTGTGAATGAACGAAGCAATTTCTGTTGCTAAAGAAGAATCCCTAGTTAAGGTCCCATATGTTGAGCCCTCATTTTAGGGAAGTCTTAATGTCAAGTCCAATATTCCAAGGTCTCATGGCATACGAATAAATGATATGAACAACGTTATGTGTTATATGAATTATGATATGTGCTCTGTGAAATATGTTATGTGTTGTTTGCAAAATGATAAGTTTGATGATACATGATACACTCATGGCATGACTTTCCAAATCCAAATTTGGCAAGTCCACTGACTTGAATTTCAATAAATCATGTTGTTGGGAAAGAGCTATTCTTTCTCATGCTTGTCCTTGGTATGTGCTTGCATATACCCATACTTAGTACAAGTGTGTACTAATTTCATACAAATATCTACTTTTAGGTGTAGGAACAGTTGGACGTTAGATCTTACAGTACGACATTGTAGCTATCCGGACGTGGAGCTTTCATTAGGACTTGGTAGGCCCTCACGCTTTCGAGGCTATCTACTATTATTATCTAGCTTAGATGTAGGATTTATCTAGTGAAGCATGTTCCACTAGTGTTTCATTTACCATTTCATTTAAGACTATGTATTGGTGCCATTTTGGCAATTACACATTTAATGTAGGTACAAACTATTTCTTTCATTTGATGATCTTACTGTTAGTGGTTGATGGTGAACAATTATACATGTATTAGAATGTTTAGTAAGTATGTTAGGAAATAAAAAGTTTCAAATTTTCCACAAAAATTAATCTAGATGAAGTACGAATGACGTATGTAGGCTTGTGTGCTACTTCTTAGAGGTCAACGACGCCGGTCAAGTCTGGGGTTTAGACTCCGGTCATGACAAAGTTGGTATTAGAGCACTAGGTTAAATTCCGAGGATAATAAGTTCACATCAACCACATTGAGTAGTTTCTAAGTCATGGTAGTGAAGTGCACCACTATCCTGGATTGGAGACTGTGTGATGCATAGGAACATTCCCTTCTTTTGATCTTATCGTGCCTTTCCTAATGTTCGACTTTCCTGGTGTTACGAGCGTGTATAACATCAATCCCTATTTTTTTTTACAGAGAATGAGCACTAGGAGAACTATTGGTAGGAGGAGAGGAGTAGTAGTTGATGGAAACAATCAGGTTCCACCCTAGGCTCCATCTGAAGGAGTGTCTATACCGGTTAACCCTGCTGGGTTGACTGATACGAAAGTGCGGGCATCTCTGGCCTAGATGGCACAGGCCATCAGTATGCTGGCCCAGGCCATGACTACCCAGGTCAACTAGCAGAATGTTAAGAGGGAGAACCCACTAGTGCGTAGCATGGCTAACAGGCTGAGAGACTTAACGATGATAAAACCTGCTATTTTCACAGGGTATAAGACTTCAGAGGACCCCCAGGAGTTTGTGAATGAGGTGAATAAGATTTTGGTGGATATGGGGGCCACCGATACTGAGAAAGCAGAGCTGTCTTCCTATAAGCTCAAGGATGTTGCACAGACTTGGTGCTAGATGTGGAAGGATAGCTAAGTTTTGGGCGGAGTTCCAGTCACTTAGAAGCTATTTCAGACAACCTTCCTGGGGAGATTCTTTCCCAGGGAGATGATGGAGGAGAAGGTTAAGGAGTTTATCAACCTTAAGGAGGGATCAATGACAGTCAGGGAGTATTCCCTGAAGTTTATCAAGCTATCTAGGTATATTATTTTCGTTATTATCTAAAAACAAGAATGAGATGAGTACTAAAGTTTGTTAAAATTATCCAGTTTATGCTACATCCCTTGTATCTAACATCAGGGATGAGATGAGCAGGTTCATCATAGGAATCAACGGAGATCTGGAGGAGGAGTGTCGGTCTGCGATGCTCCATGATAAAATAGACCCCTCCAGGTTGATGGTGCATGTCCAGCAGGTAGAGTACAGTCACAAAAAGAGGAGCGTTCGTGATACTAGGAGGCCAAAGCCTCAAGATCAGGTAGGCCCCAGCCATGGAGGCCATAGAAACAATTTTGGCATCCATGAGCAGCCCAAGTTCAAGAAGGGGCAGAAGAATTTTGGGAATTCTAATTCCCAGAGGAGTACAACACTTAGAGGAGGCAGACCTAACACCAAGAAGGGCAATGGAGTTGAGATGCAGCGTGCCAAAAAGAACTATGCTAAGTGTGCTCGTAATCACAGTGGAGATTGCAGACAGGGCATTAATGCCTGCTTCGGGTGCAGTAAGAGTGGGCATATGGTAAGATACTTTCCGAAGAACATAGGTGAGGTTGGAGGTAATGCTCAGCCTAGACTTAATCCACAGGGTGAAATAGTAGTCGAGCCTCCTAAGAAGAACAAGTTCTATGCCCTAAAGGACAGGGAGGAGCAAAAGAAGTCCGCCGATGTGGTCACAAGTATGCTGCAAGTATTCTCAAGTTCTGTTTATGCTTTACTTGATCCAGTGTCAACGCTTTCATTTGTAACTCCTTTGCTTGCTCTCACTTTTGAAATATTTCCTGAAGTTCTGCTTGATCCTATACTGGTTAGTACACCTTTAGGAGAAACTATAAGAACTGATAGAGTATACAAGGATTGTCCAATAGTTGTAAGTTGTAAGACTATGTGTGCAGACTTGGTTGAGTTACATATGCATGATTTTGGTGTTATCCTTGGCAAGGACTGACTTCATAGTTGTTATTCTTGTTTGGATTTTCATAGTAGAGTGGTGAGATTTTGTTTCCCTAATGAAGAGGAACTAGTCTTGGAGGGGTACAACTCGATTCATTCTAATCCCTTAATTTCAAACCTTAAAACCAATAAAATAATGTCCAAGGGGTTTTTATGTCATATTGTGAGTGTTAAATTTTTAGATCATGACATTCCTTCCATACACTCAGTTCCTATTGTTAATTAGTTCCTAGATGTACTTCCTGATGATTTCCCTGGAGTCCCTCCTTCACGAGATATTGACTTTTTTATCGAGTTAGAGCCCGATAATAAACAAATTTTGATTCCTCCCTACATAATGGCTCTAGTTGAACTCAAAGAGTTGAAGCTGCAGTTAAAACATCTCACTGATAAGGGTTTCATTCAGTCGAGGATATCTCCTTGGGGCTCTCCCGTGTTATTTGTGAAAACGAAGGATGGGACCCTTTAGAATGTGTATCGATTATCGGTAGCTCAACAAGGTAACTATAAAGAATAAGTATCCACTTCCCAGAATAGATGATTTGTTCAATCAGCTCCAAGGGTCTGATTTTTCTATAAGATTGATCTTTGTTCATGGTATCATAAGCTTAGGATTAAGGATGAAGATATCCCAAAGACAGCCTTTCATACCCGTTATTGTCATTATGAGTTCTTGGTTATGTCATTTGGTCTCACGAATGCACCTGCAGCATTTATGGATCTCATGAATAGGGTCTTCCATGAATACCTTGACTCTTTCGTCATAGTATTCATTAATGACATTCTCATCTACTCTAGGACCAAGGAAGAGCATGAACAACATTTGACACTAACCTTGCAGGTACTTTGACAACATCAGTTCGACGCCAAATTCAGCAAGTGTGAATTTTGTCTTAGATCAGTAACCTTCCTGGGTGATGTTGTGTCTGATCAAGGTGTAGAGGTGGACCCAGGATGACTGAGGCTGTTAACAACTGGACAAAACCTCTTACTCCCATAGATATCCATAGCTTCTTGGGATTGGCTGGATACTACCGCAGATTCGAGGAGGGCTTTTCTTCCATTGTTTCCCCACTGACAACTCTGACTAAGAAGAAGGCCAAGTTTGAATGGACGGAGGCTCGTGAGAAGAGTTTCCAAGAGCTCAAGTACATACTCGCTTCATCCCTAGTGTTTACTTTCTCCAAGTGTTGTGATAATTACACTATTTATTGTGATGCATCTTGAGTTGGTTTGGGTTGTGTTCTTATGTAGGGTGGTAAGCTGATAGCCTATGCATCCTGACAGCTCAAGGTTCGTGAGAAGAATAATCCCACTCATGACCTTGAGTAAGCAATTGTGGTATTTGCACTGAAGCTGTGGAGGCAGTACTTGTAGGGAGTGCATGTGGATATGTTCACAGACCATAAGAGTCTCTAGTACATGTTAACACAGAGAGAGTTGAATCTACGTCAATGGAGATGGTTGGAGCTGTTGAAGGAATATGACATGAATGTTCACTAGCATTCAAGTAAGGCTAACATTGTAGCCGATGCTTTGAGCAAGATGAGCATGGGAAGTACAACCCACAATGAGGATGAAAAGAAGGAGTTAGCAAAATATGTACACAGACAGGCCAGACTAAGTGTGCGATTTGTTGACTCTAGTAATGGGGGTGTTTGAGTTCATCCTAGTTTTGAATCTTCCTTGGTAGTTGAAGTCAAGAAGGGTGAGCATCTCGATCCTATGTTGATTGAGATGAACGACTCTATGTTGACAATGATGAATGAATCTTTTTCTTTGGGAGGTGATAGTATACTTAGGTATCAAGATAGGTTGTGTGTACGAGATATGGATGATTTACGGACCAGGATAATTGAAGAGGCCCATGGTTCCAGATATTCCATACATCCAGATTCCACTAAGATGTATCATGATCTTAAGCAGAGTTATTGGTGGTATCGCATGAAGAAATACATTGCAGAATATATGGCCAGGTGTCCTAATTGACAGCAGGTTAAGGCAGAACATCTTAAGCTTGGCGGTCTTACTCAGATTATTGAGGTTCCGACTTGGAAGTAGGAGGCCATTAATATGGATTTCGTGGTTGGTCTTCCTAGGACTAGGAGACAGCATGACTCCATATGGGTTATTGTGGACAAATTGACTAAGTCTCCAACTTTATACCAGTGAACTCTACTTACAAAGCCGAGGACTATGCGAGACTCTACATAGATGAGATTGTGAGATGGCATGGGATACCTCTGTCTATCATTTAAGATAGAGGAGCTCAATTTAGTTCACAATTTTGGAGATCTTTCCAGAAAAGCTTGGGCACACAGGTAAAGCTTAGTACTGCCTTTCATCCTCAGACTGATTGGGAAAGTAGAGCACACCATTAGGCATTGGAGGACATGTTTAGAGAGTGTGTGATTAACTTTAAGGGTAGCTGGTATGACCATTTTCCTTTGATAGACTTCTCGTATAATAGCTATCACTCCAGCATTGGGATGACACCATTTGAGGCACTATATGGTAGAAGGTGTAGATCTCCGGTTGGGTAGTTCGAGGTTGGAGAGTCATCCATTTTGGATCCAGACATCATTCTTACTCTTGTTTTCTTTCCCAAGAGACCCTTAAGGCTCAGATGAATCTACTCAAAAACTAGGGTTGTTCCCGTTTATGTCGAACTCTTTGTCCCTAGTATCCCTTTGATCTCAATGTGAAATAGGTTAGAGATCATGTTGTTGGTATGTTTGCTGGAAGTTTAAGTATGAAGTTTGATTTTCATGATAATGTGTTATAGATTATGTGTTTTGAATTGTAAGCATGTTAAGTTATGTCAACCGAAAGTATGTGAAAAATGATATGTTTTTATGGTTGAATTTTATGTGCTAATGTTCGTGTAAATCATGAGGTGTAAAAGTTGTGTAATTTTGCTGGATTAAATGGTAATTCTTGGCTGAATATAATCATAAAAATATTACACTTAAAGATGCACCAAATGATCCACGAAATGCCTTAAGGATTAACCTATGAATGATGATAAAAAGAAGCTGAAAATAGTGAACAAATTTCCAGCATTTGGTAGGTTGGGTTCGGCCAAACAAAATGGTACAAAATGCAATAAAAAATGAATGTAAAATAAGTGAAATCACTAAGGATTGAACACAAGACATCATTACATG
The DNA here is from genome assembly GCA_027704865.1 of Solanum neorickii. Lineage (NCBI taxonomy): Eukaryota > Viridiplantae > Streptophyta > Magnoliopsida > Solanales > Solanaceae > Solanum > Solanum neorickii. The sequence continues at coordinate 9,297,994 of JAKWJC010000368.1, read as the reverse complement.
AAAGCTACAAAAAAAATTAACAAAAGATTAAGACAAAAATGGATTGGAAGAGACTAAATTTCCAGCCTGCTGGAAACTGTTGTCTCGGACAACATTAAAAAAATGAGCTTCGTGTGATTTTTAAAATTTTTTTTAGGTCATTGGGGATTGAACCCATGACATCACTAAATGAAAATTTCATAAATATTTCGTGAGAAAAATGAAAGGAAAAATAGTTGTGGTGAGTGGGGATTGAACCCAGAACCTCTTGAATCGATGAGAGAGTTAGGAGAAAAATAAAAGAGAAAATAAATGTGGAGAGTGGAGATTGAACCCACAACCTTTTGGATGGGTGAGAAAGTTAAGATATAAATTAAAAGAAAAATAATGAGCTTGCGGGGGATTGAACCCACAACCTTCTTGACTTAAATGAAAAAGGAGAGGAGAAAAAGAGAGGAAATATTATGGGGTTGATAGGGATCGAACTAGGGTCCCCCAAATCTGAAAAATGCGATTATCAAGTTTAAAATAAGATTAAGTGTTGTCCAAGGGATTCGAAATAGGGTTACCTTGCCCAATTTCGTATTGATACATAAGTCATACATAAGTAAATATTTAATGAATGATGCGTCTAAAGATCGAAATCAATATCTTGGCATATCTACAAGGTGCATATGTCTTTTACAACATACTCTTGGGTAAATATGAATCACTTAGACAAACTATGAATAAAGACATATGGCTTGTATGTATAGACTCATAAGTCTAGCATAAATTTAAAAGTAAGTGATCATAAGATGTATTTGATGAAATGATGTAACCCTAAAAGGGGTAAGTAAGAGTGTGAAACACAATACATGGCAAAGTGCATTGGCGTATGATGAAATGAACAATGAAATAATGAAATCAATAAAGAAATGATGAAATGATGAAACCCTAGAGGGGTTAAATAAGAGTGTGAAACACATTAAAAGGCCAAGTGCATTGGCATATGATGAAATGAATATTCACATAAAAAGGGGTGAGTAATTATGAAGAGCAAATGTGCAAATGTTGAAGAATGTGGTGACAACATGATATGAGGCAAATGTAAAATATGAGAGCAATCTCAAATGAGTTGGTAAATGTTACTAAAACATACTCACCTATGAGAGTGTAAAGTTAATGAAGAGACCAGTCTCTATGAACCTATACTGCCAATATAGGGATCTGGCGGGGTTCAATTCCCATGTACGCTAGCATGTTTTGGGTCACTTTGGCCGGTGATTCCACCTTTTTTCAGTGTGGGGTTTTATGATACAGGATTTCATGATGCTCACAGGATCTATGTCAGTTAAAGTTAAAGTTCCCAATGAATGAAGAAGGCCAGCCTCAAATGGTGCTCATAATGAAATGAATGATACCAAAGGTGTTAGGATAAGATAATCAAGAGGTGAGTTAGATTCAAGTAATGACATTAGGTCATTCTTGGTCATTGCACAACGAACCTGATGAAAGTCTTAAACTACATCCTAGGTAAAGCTGATGTTTACACTGGCCCATGAATGAAATGAACTGAAGTACGTATGAATGAACGAAGCAGACTCTGTGTTTGCTAAAGAAGACTCTCATGTTGAGATCCCATATGTTGAGCCCGCATTTTGGGAAGTCTTAATGTCAAGTCCATGATTCCAAGGGCTCATGGCATATGAAATGAATGATATGAACAACGTTTTGTGTTATATGAATTATGAGATGTGCTATGTGAAATATGTTATGTGTTGTTTCAAAAATGATAAGTTTGATGATGCATGATGCACTCATGGAATGACTTTTCAAATCAAAATTTGGCAAGTCTACTGACTTGAGTTTCCAAAAATCATGTTGTTAGGAAAGAGCTATTCTTTCTCATGCATGTCCTCGATGTGTGCTTGCATATACCCATACTTAGTACAAGTTTATACTAATTCCATAAAAATATCTACTTTTAGGTGCATGCACAGGTGCGCGTTATATCTTACGGTACGACGTTGCAGCTATCCGGACGTGGAGCTTTCATCTGGACTTGGTAGTCCCTCAGGCTTTCGAGGCTGTCTACTATTATTATCTAGCTTAGATAGTGGAACATGTTCCACTAGTGTTTCATTTCCCATTTCATTTAAGACTTTGTAGTGGTGTCGTTTTGGCTAGTTCACATTTAATGCAGCTACGAAAACTATTTCTTTCATTTGATGATCTTAATGTTAGATGGTCGATGGTGAACAATTATGCATGTAATAGAATGTTTAGTAAGTATGTTATGAAATAAAAAGTTTCAAATTTTCCGCTAAAAATAATCTATATGAAGTACGAATGATGTATGTAGGCTTGTCTGCGACCTCTGAGAGTTCAACGACGCCGTTCTCTTCAGGGGTCTAGACTCCGGTCATGACACTCTTGTTTGAGATACATTCTCAAACATAGCTTAAGAAGTTATCTTGGAAATCATAGTTTCCTCTTTACTGAAAAACTAGATCATGTGTCTTTTGGAAATCTCTGTTTCGTATCAGGTTTATATGTGAAAATAATTTTGATACATCTTTGTGAATACTTAGACCTCATATACTTCTTTGAAGAAAAGACTTAACTATACTTTAAACTGAACTCAAACTTAAGTCTTAAAACAAAGTTAAAATGTTTTTTAAAGACTTAAGAATCTTGATATGAACTTCTTCTTCTTATCTTTACTCTTCACTCAACTTGATCTTTAAGTCTTAAAATAAAGTATAAAACATGTGCAATAGACGTCTTGAAACGACTCTAAGAACATTCTATAAATGACTTTAAATTATCCTTGAATTTGATGTTATGGATTCAAGATTCAAATTCACGTTTATGGATATGTTCAGAAGTCATTTAGAGTACTTAGAATCATTAAGAAGTGTTAAAACACATTAGAAAGTCTTAAACAGGCTAAACTACGAAGACTGGGTGAAAATGCCGGTTAGAGCGCGTCCCATACGGGCCGCGCCAGGCGTCAAGTTAAGAGGCCACATTCTGGCGCTTTGTAAACACGCTGCTCCAAGCCCTCTGGCGCAGATGGGGTGCGCCGTGCTTGTCCCTGCCCATGTGACGCCTGACGAATTTCTCAACTCATTTTCTGACCTCAAATCCTTTTAATTCAACTTTTTTTCTCAAATTGACTTAGATTTCATGTACCCACATCATATATACGAGTATCTAACCCAATTAATCAAAAAACAACACTTAATTAATCAAAGAACTCCTTAATCTCAACTCATGTTCAAGAACGAAAGTAATACAAGAATTAATCACATTCTAGAACATTGAAAGATCCAATATTTTTAGTATGAAATCACGCTGAATCAAACATGTTGTGCATGTAGGTGAACGAACCCAACATTGTGATAGAATCACATACCTTTTAGGGATCACTCCAACAAAATTAATAAGTTCATTAGACCATCTTGGCGAATCTTCTTTGTTTTCTTCTTCTTTTATTTTCTGCTTTAATATCTCCTTAGTCTTAGCGTGAAAAATCTCAACTTCTAAAAACTAATAAGTTCTTATTTCGTCCATATTTTACTTCTTAAAATGGATTGAATTTAACGGTAGCGGAAAATACTAAAATACCCTTTAAAATACCAGAATCAGACATGTCCTTAATCCAACTACCCCATTTCCACAGGGCATAACTCACTCATACGAACTTGGAATTACACAAAATGGGCAGCATTGGAAAAATTGTTCCAAATGCTTTCCAACTGTATTTGGAATTACACCTAACTCATCCTGATCTAGGAGTTATGGCCGTTTTTAAGTTACTAAAAATTTCCAGATTTCCTTATACTTTCAAAATTAAGTATTTCCTTAATTTTAAATCCTTCTAGTTCTTTCTAGCCGTGGGATTTTACATTTATTTACATAATTAATTTAATCTCATAAAAGTTGTTTTATGACATTATATCTCAAATTGCCGGGATAATGCCCAAGTACCCCCTCAACCTATGCCCGAAATCTCAGAGACACACTTATACTATACTAAGGTCCTATTACCCCACTGAACTTATTTTATTAATAATTTTTTACCCCTTTTTAGCTTACGTGGCACTATCTTGTGGGTCCAATGATGGTTGACTTCTTTTTTCGAACTAGTGCAACGTAGGATAAAAAGGGGTAGAAAATTACATATAAAATAAGTTCAGGGGGGTAATAGGACCTTTGTATAGTATAAGTGTGTCTCTGGGATTTCGGGCATAGGTTGAGGGGGTACTTGAATATTTTCCCCAAATTGCCAAACAAAGTATTACTTTTCATTATAGCTATTTTAATTTGGCAATCACAATATATAAGCATAAAATAAATTTATTTTGTTCGATTTGAAACACTTACTCGACTAATTTTCATGTTATGACACATCCTCCAAGAGAAAACTCATATCCACTCGTGAATTTTGAAATTCACATTAAACCATATATTGTACTCTAGTACCACAAACTATTAAATTTATCTTGTTGTACTTCTCATGTCTCATCAATGACTTCTTCCTAAAATGATACCTCAAGAAGCAATATTCTTTCGGACATCAATAATACAAAAAATATTATCAATTATAAACACTAAACAATACCATTTTTTTCAGCTCAAACATTGCATTCAATCGAATCATAATTTATCACCACAAATTTTATCTACAACGTCTATTGACATACAATTAAAAATCTATATCTTATTTTTCTTTTCTTAGTATTATGTAGCATAACCTTAACATGATACCCCTACACTTTTAAATATTTCATAATAGAGGATTAACTTTTTCAATATCCATAAAATTTTCAAATTAGCATGTAACATACATATCTGTACACCGAAATAAAAAATAAATTAAAGTCAAATGCATAAAGAATTATTTCAATTAATCAAATAATCATTGTACTATAAACATTTGTAAACATATTATCAAACTCAAATAAAACCTTTATTCAATTTTTTCTCATAAATTCATAAGCATCGATCTAGAACAAATATTAAAATCTCTAACCATTTCAAATCACATCAATATTTTCAAATGTGAGTATAATAAGAAGAGCTTTTTCATTCTTAGAACTAAAGAAATTTAAGAATGAATAACATATATAAAATCATTCTACATTTTTCAATTTTTTCTGTAGAAGACAAAATAACATTAGTTAGCACAAAATTGCTTATTAGCACAAAAATTATTTAATACCCAATTGTTCACTTTAACATATTATCCATAAAATTCACTTGACAAATGACCACAATAATTTATATCATACACTTATTCACATTTATATTTACTTAAAGGTATTATAATTTTTCCGAATCTTCTTCACATAACAAGCATGTTGATTGATTTTACCTCACACAATTAATAATCATTTAAAATATATACACATGGTATCATTGCATACCTTCATAAGCTTTTATAATTTTCCTCGCATAATGTTCTACATTATCATTGGTAATCACAAAATCAATTAAAGTCATCCATTTAAATAAAAAAACCCAATAAATATATTCAATGAAATAAGATGCTATCAAGTCTCAAGACTAGTATAATATTTTCTAGTTCATTCTAATTATCTCTTGAAAAGTATCTATTGTAATCCAACACAAATTGTTTATCACAAAATTGCAATATTGTAAAACTCAAAAAATTTGTTCCAATCTAGTTGTTAGCCTAATCTCTTTCTCTTTTCTTTTAGAACTGACAACTGGATATTCCTCAAATTATTTAACACTTATACACTAGTTTAAGTAAGGACCAATTTCATTAATTATCATTTAATGATTTGTCAATTATCTGAATATAAAGTAAATCGCCATGATGAGCCATATAAAAATATGAACACATATCTCTTTCTTTTGTTAAAGAAAAATATTTTTAAAAGATGCTTAAAATATTGTAATTGCTTTTCCATAAGAATGAAGTCTGAACTATCCTTAACATTGTTGTAAATCATACGAAAAATAGGTTCTTGACGAACACTATACCGAATTTAACAAATCTTGTACTTCACCAATATATCTTTTAGGAATATCTCATTAATTGAGGCATGTCGAAAGACATTGTCCTTAAGTATATTTCACCCGGTATAAGTGTATCCCTGATGCTTCAATATGTGTATCTTTTATATTTCGTGATCAACGACACTAACCTACAGTTTGAATGTCTAAGAATTGAAGATAGTAAAGTAACCAAACTAAGGATTGGGGTCGTGTAACAATGGAGTCGTAGTGAAAGTTGTAGCTACTTAGAATTTCATTCTAAAGAGTGATATATCAAAACATTTTTGAGTAATAAAACAAAATTTAAATTCAATTTTTGACACCAAAGTGTCAAATGTCAAGAAGGAGTTTTGTCACAAGTAGTAAAATAAAAGCAAAAATAAAGGACAAAACATGTATGGGAGAGAGTTCATGGTTTGTGTGACCGCAATATATGTTGAAACAACCTAATGGGTACATGCTCTTGATAAGAAAATTCGAAAGACAATGGCGACTAGGATAACATTTAGGTGAAAGTAAATTCCCTCTCGGACAACTTACCCTATATCAAATGGGCTTCTCTTGGACACCGACTCGTCTAAACTAAACAGCACACGTCTTACCCAGAATGTGACCTTTTGATAGAGGGTTCTTTGATATGGGACTAGGTATCACCCTCTCTGGTTGAACCTCATGTCGACCCACTCCTTAGGCCATCAGTCTAGTGGTCTTTGTTTCACAACCCCCCTCTCCGGCAAGCTAAAAGCACATGTATGGTTTCTTATTTGCAACTACAAAACCATTAAATTAAACCAAAACCACTAGGTGTGATCACCATTAAAATGCATCTAATCCTATCAAAAAGAAAGACCTCACAATAATATCAACATATATTTTCTAAATCACACCCCAAGAGTGGGATTTTTAGGATGAAGGAATAAAATGGGTATAAGAGACTAAACCTTAAAAATGGCAAAGGAAGGTAAATGGAGAAGACCCATTTCCATGATTGAAAGAAGAACTTCTTTCTTCATGTTACCTCAGAACCCTCTCCAAACATGAGAGAAAACTTAAGAACAAAGTTTCGAAATAAAAAATATTAACTGTCTAATGTCTCACACTCTAAAATTTCTGTCTTATTAAAATTTCTCTCTTAAGAATAAAAGAATCTAGTATTTATAGGCTTCAAATTTAGTGCTGGTGGATCCATTCTGCGTCTTTAGTCGTGAATCGTATACTGATTTGGTGATCTTCCCTTTCTCTTATCCATCGTCGTTTCTGTCTAGCCTTTATATCCATGCATGATGTAATGGTGGGTGGAATATCTATGCTTCGCTTGATAATTCGATGAAGCGCAGACTGCTTCTATTCGTCGCCTTTTGATCCTCTTCCATCAGAGCTTTTATTATGTAATAGAATGCGGAATTCTACTATACAGTGCATCGCCAAGTGTTCTTGGCGATGCACACTTTGCATATTCAGCTATTTTTTTCCGTTTTGCTTTTTTTTTTTGCCTATGTGTCCATGCTCCTACCAAATCCTCAAATAACTGACACTTAGAAGTTTTTATCAAATATCAAGATAAAATACACAATTCAGGACACTATTATCATTGAAATAACGCCTAAGATGAGCTTACTTTGAGGACTAATCAACACCCCAAACTTTTGCTTGTCCTCAATTAAAACGTAAGTTTAGCCATTCAAATAGGATGTATCAAATAGTTATACACAAGACTAAATCAGGAATTTGCACAACAAGACTCAAATTACGCATGCATAGGTCAATTGTATACTCAAAGATTAAAGTTGTGACATACCATTACCAAAGATTCTTGATCTTACTAATGCAAGTTCAACTTCAACAAAAGTATCAACATGCCCTCACACAAATAATGATTCAATTTTCACACATGTAGATTTGTCAACTTAGGATCAGGAATATGATGCATCATTCACACTCACAAAGAAGAACACAATGCATTTTTTCACTCATAAGTTTGCCCTTATTTTTAAATTGACCTTCGGTTCAGTTCACTCAAGTCCAAAACGGTCCTTCGGAGGCTTCAAATGGGCAGAGTATAAAGATACGGTCATTTGGGCTCAATGACTTTTATCCAATAAGATTTGATTTCCTTGTTATCGCTTCTCATCCTTTTTTGATTCCATAGTCAAGTGCTTCTAGGTCAGCATTTATTTCCCTTCATGTATTTCATTAAAATACTATTTCCTTACATTTCGAGCTTTTATTTAACTACTTTTATATTCTTTCTCTTTTTTTTCATTTCTATTTCTTTCGCTTTTTTTTTTGTATGGAGGGCTTCCATTTTTTTACATTACCATGGGATTGTGAGACTTTTTTGCACTTCTTGATCTCTTCTTTCTCTTCTCACCACACAGCAAACTTAGGCTTTTGGCTTATGTTGTCTTTTACTGATATCACATCTCAAAAAGGGTTATAGGTAGTGGATAACGATAGGCTTAGGTTTCATCAAGGTAATTCAAGAAAGAGGTAAGTCTCAAAGGGTGTTCAAAAGAGTTCCACACACTCACGGGTAGGCCACAAAAAAGTATATGTCTAGGTTGGGTAACACTCTTAAGAATTCCCTAAGATCATGTCATGAGGATACCTTTCTAAATAAACTATACTAACCGGGAACATTCTAGTTTTGTTCATTCAAGGTTCAAGGTGTTTTCATCACATAACGCAATGACACTAAAATCAAAAAAGACAATGCACTTTCGCTAGTGTGCAATGGTCCTTGAAAAAGAATAATTCGCTAATTGGATAATCACAATGAGATGCAAAGAGTTCACATATTACCTATGTAACTTCATTCATTCTCCTTGTAGTCGCACATTCATCTTTGTTCGATTGAGAGCACTTTTTAAGTCACCGGTATTAATTGAAATAAAGAATAAAATTTGTACAAGAACAATCACTCTCAGCACAAGAGGTGGCGATGTTTTCAAAAGTGAAAAAGTTTTGGAATGGACAAAATTATTAAGAAATTAGGACCCAAAAGATATCTATAAACATTTACTAAAGAAATTTCAGAAAACACAATTTAAACAAACAGCTCAAACATATATCAAAACAAAAATATTCACCACAACAAAACCAAAACCAGGTGAACCTCACCCTACCACAATTAAAACTATATTTCCTCAAATAAAAAAATTAAAATGTCCATGATTTTAAGCAATATAAACAAAAAGGAACAAGTCAAAAATAGATATTGTTTATGCAGCTTCTTCATCAGTCGAGGTATGAGCACCTTAAGTGTGTTCCTAAAATAAGACAACTGCGCCTGCGGTGCTACTACTCTAAGTATAACCACTATTCTTAGCTCCAAGAGAAAACACATAACCACACGTGAATTTTGAAATTTACTTTACACCATATATTGTACTATAGTACGAAAAAATATTTGATTTATCTTGTAGTACTTCTCATGTGTCATCAATTCCTTAGGCGTTTCTTAAAAGTGTGACCCAACCTTGACATATACCTTTTTGTGGACTACCGTGAGTGTGTGAAACTCTTTTGAATACCCTTGGAGCCTTACCTCTTCCTTGAAAAAACCTTTATGAAACCTAAACCTTGTGCTATCCACTAACTATTCCCTTTTTGAAATGTGATATAAGTTAATAACCAACATAGGCAAAAATCCTAAGTTGGGGCTATGGTGAGAAGAGAAAGAAGAAGTCAAGAAGTGAAAAAGAAGTCTCAGAAACCCATGGTATTGTAGGGAAATAGAATCCCTCCATACTAAAAAGATTACATAAAGAAATAGAAAAGAAAATAAATATAAAAATTAAAGAAAAGTCGCTAAATAAAAGGTCAAAATGTAAAGAAATCGGGTTTTAAAGAAATCCAGAAGGGAAATAGTTTAGTTGCGGATTTACGCAATGGGTATAACCCATATTAGGTATGTAAGCTTCCATAGTGTTGGATTAGTCCAACCACACGTCAATCATGTTATTTTTCAGCGAAATTTCATGCTTGAAGTTTAAATATAAGAGTTCTTTATGTGTTCTAGATAGTTTTTCTTGATGTCCATTCTAAATCTTCTTGTGCTGGGTTGTTGATAAATTCTTGAGATGAAATTGCGTAACTTCAATGTTGTTTTCAGTAGATTAGAGTGTAATTGAGTTAAAGAATCAAATCCAATTTATTGGGGAAGAAATCGTTCAATTTTAGACGTGTTAGGGTAAGAAACGACGAAGGACGTTTGCCCGAATTTCTGGGTTGGGGCCTCGCGCAACATGTCTGCCAGAGCGCCCAAAAGCTTTCTTTGTACTTCACTGGTTGTCTCCCCGTGCCACCCACATCCCTAGGGTCACCTGCCCCATCCCGTTTTCCCCCGGTTGCTCCATTTGAGTTCGTTTAAATGCAATTATTTAATTTTTCCTTATTACTTTTCCAGTTTTAAAATTTTAATATTATTATAATGCCATTTTTTCCGCAAAAAATGTGTATTATTTCAGTTATGTTAAATTACTCATTATTTTTTAGTTTTTGCTCTATTTTATTAAGAATCTGTTACACTTGATTTAGTGCATTTTATCGTGGGTCATTTTGTTTTCTTTTTGTTAGAACCTCATGTAATATTAAATTTGTTGACTTTATGGGAAACCTATCCACGTATGTATCCATCTAATCTTGCTTCACATCGAATGTTATTGTACCCGTCAAAGAGAAGACTGATAAGGTTGCATCAAATGATACAACAACAGTTTTGGCAAAAAATTAGGCTCACTGAAATAGATATAGTAAAGCATGGTGTCAAGAAAAGGTTGACGATGCTCCTTCATTCCTCAGGTATGCTTTGATTTTAATCTTCCAAATAAAGTCGACAGAAACTATGGCTCAGGAATCATGAACCTAAGGAAGGGAAACATGACAATCCAAGCGTATGAGCTCAAATTTAACCAACTCTTCAGGATTCTTTTCACATGGTTTCTTGCTTCAGGACTCAGATGAATAAGTTCTTGTATGGAGTGTCAAATTTTGCAGAAAATGAGTGCATAAATGCTATGTTACTAAGATATGAACGTCTGTAGGGTTATGACTCATGCTCAGTAGGTAGAGGGTGATTAAGAAGGTCTATCTAAGGATTGTAATAGGGCTGAGTATAAAGGGTACAGTCATTTGTGCTCAGTGACTTTTTTTTCCAATGAGATGTGATTTCCTTAATATATCCCTTATCTTTCTTTTGAATCGTTAGTCAGTGTTTCTAGGTCATCAATGATTTCCCTTCTGGATTTCTTTAAAACCCAATTTCTTTACATTTTGAGCTTTTATTTAACCACTTTTCTTTTCTTTTTCTTTTCTTTTTTCTTTATTTTTGTTCTATTTTTGTATGGAGGGATCTATTTTCTTTTCAAAACCATGGGTTTGCGAGACTTCTTTTGCACTTCCTGAGTTCTTCTTTCTCTTCTCACCACATCACCAACTTAGGCTTTTGGCCTATGTTGGCTATTTACTTATATCACATCTCAAAAAGGTTATAGGTAGTTGATAACACAAGGTTCATATTTAATAAATGTTTTTTGAAAGAAGAGGTCAGGCTCAAAGGTTGTTCAAAAGAGTTTCACACACTCACGGGTAGGACACAAAAGAGGTATATGTCAAGGATAGGTCATACTTTTAACAATTACCTAAGATCATGGTAAGAGAATACCTTTCTAAATCAATTAGACTAACTGGGAAAATTCTAGGTTTATTTATTCAAGTTTAAGGTAAGCTCATCACACGAGGCAGTGACTCTCAAATCAAAAAAGACAATACCATTGCGCTAGCATAGGCACCAGGTTAAAAAGTCCTACTTCAAACCTTTTCTTTTTCGCAAACTCACACTTGTACTTTTGTTGTTTTATTTATTGCACTACACATTATTTTAAGTGTCGAATGGTGCTCGGATTTTGGACAGTTATTTTTCTTTTAGTATTTTAGTATTAGGATGACTATGGTCTTTTCCCTACATCTGTTTTTGTACTAAAAGCTTCATAGATAGAAAGTTTAGTAGTTCATTGATAAACCGTGGTTTCACGGTATTATTAATACTTTTTCTTTAAGTTTAGTGTTTCCAAAAGCCTTTTTGTGCTAATTTTTATATGAGTTTCTCTCTGTTTTGCAGGAAATCTGTTAAAAGCTGAATGCGGAAATTTTGAGCGAAGAAATGTAGAAGAGACCACCTACGGAGCTTTTGACAGTCCGTCGTGCTTGTGACGGTCCGTAGGTGGCAGCGTAATGCAGCTGCTGAAGGAAGATGGGGAAGTCTGACAAAGTGTGGGATTACGAAGCTTGTGACGGTCCGTCGTGGCTATGACGGTCCATCCTGCATGTTCGTCGTGAAGTTCAGAGAAGTGATTCGAGTACCTAGATTCCAAGAGTTAAAGTGTTTTAGAACGAAGACCCTCGACGGACCATTGTGCCTATGACGGTTTGTCATACTTGCCGTCGAGGGCAATGAAGAGAGCAGCAGAAGAAATTGCACAAGTATGGGACGACGGAGTCCATGACGGTCTGTCGTGACCATGACGGTCAATAGTGACCACGACGCTACGTCGCGAGGTCCGTCGACCCAGCCGCGTTTTGGCAGATTTCCAGCAATTAGAATCCTTGTTTAATTAGGTTTTTATTTTTTATAAATAGTTTGAAAAACCTTGTTTTTGAGGTTAGACTCCGTATTGTTAAGCTCCATATTATTAGACTTTTGGATTATTGGATTGTTGGAATTTTGATTGTTGATTAGTGTTAGATTTTGAGATTCTTACAAGTGATTTTTGGTGATTAATCAAGCAAATTTTTGGACTTTATTCTTTCTCATTGAAGTAAGTACATGAATTCTTATTTAATATATTTGAATATTGTGTTTATAGATATGAGTAACTAAACTCCATAACTAGGGTTGTGGGAACCATAGGCAAATAATGAGATAAACCCTAACTAAAATAACAATTCTAGAATAGTGTCTTGCATGTATTAATAATTCTTTCGTTTAGAAGTCTTTTTAATGGATGGCCAACGTTAGAACTCACCTTAATGCTACTTGCCGGACCAAGGAGGTATATAATAGAAAAAGAATTATTAACATAGATTTAGTGTATTCTATCTAATAGGCTAGTATTGATTGGTACGAGGTAATAACTTAGTCAAATATCTAATACGATTCTTAATATGAGGTAAGGATAAAGGTTTGGATAGCAACACACGTAGCCGGACCAAGGCGCGGAGTGAGATTTTCTAGATGACGGACCAAGGATTTAGAAATACATAACTTATCACTTTGCATGCAAGATACTAGGAAAGAATTGTTATAGTTAGAGTTATCAAGTTATGAACCTGTGGGGAACACGTAAACCCTAGTTACTTTGATTAATTGATTAAAACCCAACATTAAAAGCTGTCAAGTGTCTCTTTCCAGTTCGTTATTTATTTTAACTTATTAATAGATAGAAACCCCCATTTTTATGTTTTTTATTTCCAAGGAAGTCATTGACCAGACAATAGTAATAATAGGTTGAAGTTACGTCTAGACTATTTTCCTCGTGGGAACGATCCCAACCTCACTAGTTGGGTTATTTACTTGACACGACCGCTTTACTTCTTATTTGAGAAGTAAGTTTGAGCGTATCAAAATTTGGCGCCGCTGCCGGGGAATTTAGATTTTAGATTAACTTGAACTTATTACTATAGTTTAGTTGATATTTTCTTGATTTTACTTTGTTTTATTGTTTTTGATTTCTTTTAAGAACTATCCTCCTTGTATGCCAAATACACGGAGAGGAAGAGAACCATAGCAGACTCGGATGGGCCATTTGTCTTGCCCCCTCTACCCACAGGCCACACTTTTGTGGTAACTAGTAGCCTGATGCAAATGCTCACTGCCAGAGGTTTGTTTTCAGGGCTACCTTCTGAGGATCCACATGCCCATATAGCTAAGGTAAGGGCAGTGTGTAAAAGTTGTGTGGGAAGGCCTGATTTGGATCTAGATGTAATAGGTCTCAGAGTGTTTCCTCTCTCACTGACAGGAGAGGTTTCTATATTGTTCACTGAGCTCCCAGACAACTCAATCTTTACTTGGAACCAATTAAGAGATGTCTTCTTAGCACGCTACTATCCGGTCTCCAAGAAACTAAACCACAAAGACAGAGTGAACAACTTTGTGGCACTACCAAGAGAGTCAGTTAGTAGTTCTTGGGATAGATTCACCTCATTCTTGAGAAGTGATCCAAATCACCGTATAGATGATGAGTCACTGAAAGAATACATCTATCGGGGAAAGGATGATAACAACAAAGCGTTGTTGGACACTATAGCAGGTGGATCTTATGGAGAATGCCCTTATGCTGAGATCGCTGAAAAATTAGAGAAAATCTCCCGAAATATCAAAGCTTGGAGTACTAGGAAGTCTGATACAGGGAGAAACACCTTCGCAGTGCAGTCCACTAACAACCTAGCCACAGATGAGATTCGGGAAGAAATGGCCCAGATGAGAACTGAGCTTGGGTTGGTACTAAAACATGTCACAGGGGGTGCAGAAAAGATAAATGCAGTCAACTACTTGGCTAAACCACCACCTTCTAATGATGAGTGCTATTATGCGGAGGACACTTATGCAGTAAATGAGCAGACGGGAAATTTCCGACCAAGCGCCCAAGGCTCAAATCAGGATAAGTGGCGCCAAGGTCAAGGGAACCAAGGTCGAAACTATGGTAACTACAACCGTGAGGGTCTTTATGTCCGAGATGGAAACTACAACCGTGACAACAACTTTAACAGAGGTAACTATGCTAACAGAAACGACATGAATGGGCCCTATGTCCCTCCTCAAAATCGTGATGTTACTCCTAGGGATGGTGGAGATAGTATGGCGCGAGTTGAGGATATGTTGCACAAAATGATGAGGAGGTTCGACACTAGTGATGAATACATTAAAGAGTTGAGGTGTGACTTAGCTATTATTGGGCAAAAAGTTGATACACATGCAATTTCGATTAAACAGATTGAATTGCAAGTGGCCCAATTATCTGCGACAGTGAACACACGGCAACCGAGCACTTTTCCTAGCAACACTGTCCATAATCCAAAGAATGTTGTGCACTGTATGGCAATCACTACTCGGGGTGGTAGGCAAACCATTGACCCACGTATGCCATCTACTGAGGAAAATGTGAGAAAGGATAATGATAATGTTGTAAAGGCTAGTGGTGAAGTAGAGGAAAGTAATGGAAAAGATGCAGAAGTACCTATCAAGGTAATTCCCATGCCTAGGCCACCGCCACCCTTCCCTCAGAGATTAGTGAAAAACACTGAGGATAGTAAATATCAGCATTTTATAACAATGTTCAAGCAGCTTTCTATCAATGTCCCGTTGGTAGAAGCTCTAGAACAAATGCCCGGTTATGCAAAATTTATGAAAGATCTGGTCAACAAGAAAAGATCGGTCACTTTTGAGGATGATGATACACTGCAGCATTGTAGTGCTATTACTACAAGATCCCTTGTACAAAAGAAAGAAGATCCTGGTGCATTCACTATTCCTTGTACAGTTGGGTCATTACATTTTGCAAAAGCATTACGTGATCTGGGGGCAAGCATAAATCTCATGCCCCTCTCAATCTACAAGAAGTTGGGTTTGGGGGATCCAAAACCCACTGCGATGCGGCTACTGATGGCTGATCGGACAGTGAAACGGCCTATAGGGATACTCCATGATGTGCTAGTAAAAGTGGAGTCATTCATCTTTCCAGTTGATTTTGTTATTCTTGATTGTGAGGTCGATTTTGAAGTACCTATTATTCTTGGGAGGCCATTCCTTGCTACAAATAGTGCATTAGTTGATATGCAGAAGGGACAGATGACATTTCGGCTGAATAATGAAGAAGCGACCTTCAACATTTGTAGGACCATGAGGCAGAGTGGTGAGCTTCAATCGGTATCTGATGTATCCCACAAAGAAAAGCTGAAGAAGGAGACTGAGCAGAAAAATGCAAAACAAGAGTGTATGGTTGGGGATTTGGTGCTTGTAGACAGTTCTGGGGTGCCTTGTCCTCCGGGCAAGCTCAAGTCTAAATGGACTGGCCCTTACTTGATTACCCAAGTATTCCCTCATTGAGCAGTTGAGTTAAAAGCCAAGTAGGGAGTGCGGTTTAAGAGGAATAGAAATAGAATAAAACTCTATTTTGGGCATAAAGCATCGGGGAATAAAGTGATAGAGGCATACCATCTTGATGAAATCTGAGTAATCAAGGGTCCCCAGTCGTGCCGCGACATTAAATCAGGCGCTTGTTGGGAGGCAACCCAATACTTATAGTCTTTTTAGCAATGGTGGCATTTTTCTACTAATGGGTTTTAAATTTGTAGACACATCACCAGGAAATTCTGCAGAAAATTACTCTGCAGCAGTAAGTGACGGAGACATTGATAGACCGTCGCGCCTGCGACGGACCATCGTATGCATCTGTCATACCAGGTACGTTTTACTATTATTTTGAAACTAGGGCACACGCGACGGAACAAATGACGGGTCGTCACATCTGCGACGGTCCGTCGTCGGGGAACCGTCGCGTGATTAATGAGGTAAATCCGACCCGACCCGGCGAAACCCTTTTTCAAAATCAGAACATTTAAAACCACCAAACCCCTCATTTCACCCCATTACTTCATTATTCCTATCATCTCCCCTTTCTTTTCAACTTCCACACTCTCTCAACCACCGATCATTGCCCTATCACAATTCTTCAAAGCCCTAAACTGTTATCTACTAGTGGAAACTGCTGCTGTGAGTGTCTACCTAGCCACCGAGTACTTTGGCATCTGTTTTTTCTCCATTTCTAAGGTATGTGTCTCTAATTTATACTCATTTATCTTGCATTTTTTTTACTAGTTAGTATTAAGCTTAGTTCCTCATAGTATTTTGTTTACTTTATACGATTCTGCCTGACCTAGGTTACAAATGTTCGAAATTACCATGTTTACCACCCTAGACATAGGTGCTTTTGCATTGCTAGTTTACTAGGTAGTTGGGTTAGACACATGTAGGTCCAAAAAACTACAAGGTTGATGTGGGTTCATCGGGGTTGCTTAGGGTACCCTTAGTTCTGTCACTGTCATTCAGAACGAGATCCCGATGACGGACCGTCGTAGCCACGACGGACAGTCGTAGGGTCTGTTGCACAAGCCCTAGCACCCCTGTCCTAATGGACTTATGTGACGGATCGTCGTCCTCGTGATGGTCCGTGCTACACAACCGTCATGCTAGACAGAGACCCTATTTCTAAGGGTCTCTCATTTTTTCCAAAGTGTTCCCCGACGGACACATATGCCGGACCGTCGTCTTCACGACGGTCCATCCTGAACAACCGTTCTGGTTGACAGAGACCCTGCTACTAAGGGTCTCTCATTTTTTTCCTAAGTGTTCCCCCACGGGCACATGTGACGGACCGTCGTCTTCATGACGGTCCGTCCTGCACAACTGTTCTGGTTGTCAGAGACCCTGCTACTAAGGATCTCTCAATTTTTTTTCTACGTGTCCTTCAACGGACACATGCAACAGACCGTCGTATATCCGACGGGCCGTCCTGCATGACTGTCATGACGGACTGAGACCCCTCTCCTTAGGGTCTCCATAATTTTTCCCAAGTGTCCTATGACGGACATCTACAACGGATTGTCGTAACTGTGACGGTCCGTCCTTCACACACCGTCATGCTAGTCAGAGACTCTCCTTCAGGGTTCTCTATTTATACAGAGTCCTAGTAAAACACGACGAACCTCACGACGGTCCGTCATAGTCACGACGAGCCGTCACCAGGCCCATCGTGTGTCACTGTTTCTATAGCAATTACATATTATTTTCACTATTTTATTTTATATGGTTTCGCTTGTCTTGTTTGCCACTACTCGTACTAATAGTGATCCTTTGCAAGTACTATCTACTATGGCACCCAAGCAAGACCGAACCTACGCACGCGGGCGATCAAAGTTTGTTGCCCCGTTTGCACGCTAGATCATCGGCTCTGATGATGAGCGGGACCCTGAGTATGTGCCCCCAGGCACTTCCAATCCTTCCCGTGTTGCACGTGCTCCCAGAGCCACACACAAAAATGTGGCATCCGGCGTAGGTACTGCCTCCCAGTCTGATGAGGAGCGCACACTGATCGGCACACCCTCTGGGTCAGCCACAAATGAGGAAGGAGCGTCTGGCTCCTTACAGGTATCATGGTCCGAGGAAGCTTCTGGCTCTGCTGAGGTTCCCGCATCCGCTACTGCTGCAGCGTCGGCCTCGTCTGATGAGGCTAACAGTTTAGACTCTACATCTAACGCACCAGCTCAAGTCCCCACCCCAGCCTCTGACCAGCCAAACCGGTGGTGTGTCGACGGCCAGTTTCAAGTTTACACCGACGCCAAGTTCCTGACTGATAAAGGAGTAATGACTCGAACACTCACTTTGGAGCGGCGGGTACTTACAGGGAGTCTCCCGACGATGCCTGAGATACACAACCTCTTCACCAGGCATCGCTTGGAGTGGACAGCACGTCCGTTGGGACGATACATCGAGGAAATGGTCCGAGAGTTCTATGCATCCTACGTAGCAACTCTCCGATCACAGATCGATAGGTGGGTTGCCCCCGCTAAACAGGCCCCACTGGAGCAGGTCTGAGTCAGGGGCGTGCAGGTTGACATTTCCCTGCCAGACATCCGCCGGTTTCTATACGGCGAGAGTGTTGCTGCTACTCGGACCCCCATCACTGCCGAGTTTGACTACCGCTGGCAGATAGTGAAGGATGGCCAGTTCTTGCGCGAGCCATCACTGAGAGAGACCACCAAGAGGTGGATGGCCCTGCACCTATTAGTAGATAGAGAGGGTGCCGATTGGGTGACTGAGCTTAAAGGGGCCATCAAGAAGGCCAACCTCATGTTCACTGGAAAGTTCTTGTGGTTGCTTGTCCGTCACTTCCTTTCCCCCACAGCTGCTGATAACATCGTTACTTGGGATCGAGTAGTGTTGATGGCAGCGATGATAGCCGAATTCGAGGTGGACTTCGCATGGCTTCTCCAGGCAGTCATGCACGAGAGGGCATTCAAGGTCACTACTACCTACCCTTTTCCGTGCATGATTTTTGCCCTTTGCAGGTCCGCAGGTGTGCCTATATGGCACGTAGATTAGCTGAAGACCCCGCAGGGCACTGTTGACGTCGGCCTCATCAGAGACGAGGCCAATGAGTCGGCTCCACGCAGAGGGCCCCGTCCAGCGCTGCTTGCTGATGATCTTGCGGATACGGTAGCCCAGGCCCGCACCGCTACCCAGGCGTTCACTGACTCTACCCCGATCGAGTCTATCCCGGGTAGTAGCACAGCCCCGAGCTCCTCTCGCACAGCCCCTCTATTGCCACTGGCCCCGCTTGATAGGGTCCAAAAACTAGAGGCACAAATGGCCACTCTTCTGCATCATATCCAGCCATGGATGCAGAAGTCGATCACTGAGTCTGAAGAGCGTCTAGAGAGGAAAATGCAGCAATTTACAGAGCGGAAGATTGTTGAGTTTAACCAGCGCCTTGACGCCTTTGAGTTGAGAGGGTTAGCCCGACCAGCCCCTCCATTGGATGTGTCGACTCTTCAGGCTGCAGTCGACAGTCTTCGTGCAGACATCGACACGATCCTAGAGGAGAGGGTGCCAGAATCTGTCAAGCCTGCTGAGGACACTATATTGGCGGCCCTGTTTGCTACTTCAGAAATTCCACCACCTCTCCCTTGAAAGAGTTCCAAGAGGCGTAGGGGTCGAGCAGAGGATGAGGCGCGAGCAAGGAAGAAGGAGCGCCAAGAGATGGAGGCGGCGAGGAGAGCCTCACTTCCTGAGGAGGAGGCACACCAGATCAGAGCATCACAGTTAGCGGCTGGGGCGTCTAGCTCCCGCACTGTAGAGATAGCAGGAGGCACTACAGATGGTGCAGTTGTTGCTGAGGACACCACTAAGGGTGTCCAGATTGAAGAGGACGTGGGTTCCGGGGAACCGGACCCACCAGCTTGTTGATCGACGGTGCTTTGCGCCACAGGTTTGCTTCACCTACCACTCTAATATCTAGATTTTGTTTTATTTTTTTATGCATTGGGGACAATTGCGTGCTTTTTTTTTGGGGGTGGGGTAAATGGAAAGTGAGTGTTAGGGTGAAGTCTGAGTAGCCCAACTCACTATCCTCTTTTGAGGTTTTCTTGCCTGTGTTCTTATTCCGAATAGACTAATTACTTTTTCTGTTGAACCGGCATGTTTATATCTTTTGTACATAGTTTAACTCTGAAGCATGATGGCTAAAATGATATCCTGATAAAACTGGAAAAAATGTTGCATGACTAGGCATAGTAACTGATAATTGTGTGGCTCTAAGCAAGAAATAGAGTTATACCATTGCATTACCCTAAGTCTTCAATTCGAACTTGGTGTCTGATAATCTTGTATAGTGATGAGATGTCAAGTGAGTGTGAGAAATCTAAATAGTCCACTATTGGTACTGAGCTAGAACTTGCCTGGTTAGTCCTGCTAAAAGTAAGCTGTAAAAGACAATTAGGAAAGGATCATAGGCCCTTATTCAAGATAGCCCATTTCTAGCCTAAATAAAAGAAACCAAATGAAAGTTATCCTTCTTTGATCCAAATAATCTGAGCTTAAAATTAAACCTTTCTTTTTCACCCCAACTGATCTTTTCTGGGAACAATATGTTGGCCCTGGTCCCTCCTTGGACATGTGCACCTCAGCTTATGCCAAAAGCATAAGTTGAGGGTGGCTAATGCATAAACAACCTTCGTTATGGCCCTGACCCAACTTTGGGTATTGTGTACCTTGACTCATGGAAAAGCCATGAGTTGAGGGTGGCTACTATGAGGAATGCTCTGGAAAGTGGGGTTGAAAGAACAAAGAGAGAGAAACAACAAAAGTAAAGTGACTCAAGAATTAGATGAAAAGAAAAGTAAAGAAACAGAAAAATACACAAGAAATACAAGCAAGAAAAGAAGAGAGTCACTTACACAAATGAAGAAAGAAGAGAAAATAGCAAGGTGAAAGAATATGAGAAACTGGGCGAGATAAAATGAGAGACTGTGAAAGGTGTAGCCGATATGTCAAGGAGGGAAAAAAGTCAATAAAGTATACCAAAATATACCTTACCTGACCCCGAGCCTATGTTACTAGCTAAAAAAGTCCTATCGTGATCCTAAGGGTTGTATAGCGAACTTAAGGCAGTGAAAATAAGGTCAAGCTTATGGCAAAAAGGTATAAATGAGTGTGACTTTGTTCTGAGAGTGAGTGTTGAAAAGTAATCCTTACACTCAAACTGAAATCAATGTGTGAAAAAAGAGGATTTTGTTTTAAAGTAAGGACACTAGTTGCAATACCATAATTGTTATCACCCCGGTGAGAAAATGAAGAGGATAGGTGTTATTGCGTGGTGAGTCTGTGTCATGTTCTGATCCCACAAAATTCAAGCCTAATAGTGATAGCATGCATAGATTTGATGAGATTAATCGGGATTGATAGCCAAATGATTGCAAAGGATAAAACATGGATACTATTGTACAAAGATTGTGTAGTGAGTCATAGTGCGTCGCTTGAGGACAAACAACGAATTTAAGTTGAGGGTGTTGATATACCGTGGTTTCACGGTATTATTAATACTTTTTCCTTAAGTTTAGTGTGTCCAAAAGCCTTTTTGTGCTAATTTTTATATAAGTTTCTCTCTGTTTTGCTGGAAATCTGTCCAAAGCTGAATGCGGAGATTTTGAGCGAAGAAATGCAGAAGAGACCACCTACGGAGCTTATGACGGTCCGTCGTGCTTGTGACGGTCCGTAGGTGGCAGCGTAGTGCAGCTGCTGAAGGGAGATGGGGAAGTCTGACCAAGTGTGGGATTATGAAGCTTGTGACGGTCCATCGTGGCTATGACGATCCGTCCTGCAGGTTCGTCATGAAGTTTAGAGAAGTGATCCCAGTACCCAGATTCGAAGAGTTGAAGTGTTTTAGAACGAAGACCCTCGACGGACCGGTGTGCCTATGACGGTCCGTCATACTTGTCGTCGAGGGGAATGAAGAGAGCAGCAAAAGAAATTGCACAAGTATGGGACGACGGAGTCCATGGCGACCGTCGTGACCACAACAGTCCGTCGACCCAGCCGCGTTTAGGCAGATTTTCAGCAATTAGAATCCTTGTTTAATTAGTTTTTTATTTTTTTATAAATAGTTTTAAAAACCTCGTTTTTGAGGTTAGACTCAGTATTGTTAGGCTCCATATTATTAGACTTTTGGATTGTTGGATTGTTGGATTGTTTGAATTTTTTATTGTTGATTAGTGTTAGATTTTGAGATTCTTACAAGTGATTTTTGGTGATTAATCAAGCAAATTTTTGGACTTTATTCTTTCTCATTGAAGTAAGTACTTGAATTCTTATTTAATATATTTGAATATTGTGTTTATGGCTATGAGTAACTAAACTCCATAACTAGGGTTGTGGGAACCATAGGCAAATAATGAGATAAACCCTAACTAAAATAACAATTCTAGAATAGTTTCTTGCATGTATTAATAATTCTTTCGTTTAGAAGTCTTTTTAACGGATGGTCAACGTTAGAACTCGCCTTAATGCTACTTGTCGGACCAAGGAGGTAGATAATAGGAAAAGAATTATTTACATAGATTTAGTGTATACTATCTAATAGGCTAGTATTGATTGGTACGAGGTAATAACTTAGTCAAATATCGAATATGATGCTTAATATGAGGTAAGGATAAGGGTTAGGATAGCAACACACGTAGCCGGACCAAGGTGCGGAGTGAGATTTTCTAGATGCCGGACCAAGGATTTAGAAATACATAACTTATCACTTTGCAAGCAAGATACTAGGAAAGAATTGTTATAGTTAGAGTTATCAAGTTATGAACCTGTGGGGAACACGTAAACCCTAGTTACTTTGATTAATTGATTAAAACCCAACATTAAAAGCTCTCAAGTGTCTCTTTCAAGTTCGTTATTTATTTTCACTTATTTAGAGATAGAAACCCCCCTTTTTATGTTTTTACTTTCCAAGGAAGTCATTGACCAAACAATAGTAATAATAGGTTGAAGTTAAGTCTAGACTATTTTCCTCGTGGGAACGATCCAAACCTCTCTTATTGGGTTATTTACTTTACACGACCGCTTTACAATATCATTTATGTTAAAAAATTGAGTTTTTATTTTGGCCAAGTGAATGTTTGATTCTTTAACATTCCAAGTTTTATTATTAAGTTCATTGAGTAAGTGCATTTGATCATTGTAAAAATTATTAGAGTCTTCAACTGAGTTAAGTAAGTCAACAAAGGGTCTGCTTGATCCCAGCAATGGTTTTCTAGTGCTAGTCCCGCCCCGGGTGTAGGATTTGGGCATTAGAATAAATTATGTGTAGTCGAAGGTGAATCTGATTAATTCACTGACTAATGAAACATCGAGGGGAGTAAGACTTTTGTCGTTTGAGAAGATCAACAACGATGGTAACCCAACCTATGTGATTGGAGATCCCATGAACTAGGTTTATATGTGTAATAACAATTCATTACTTGATCAAGTAAACATTATAAAGTTATGTCCCTCCTATAATGTGTGAATATAGTTCAACAGTTGCAATGCAAAGTGAGACTGAATTATGCTCTTAATCAAAGTCATATCCCTCATAGGTGGTGTATTGCTATGCAGAATATACATGATGATTGCACTTTCATCTCCATTGAGTCTCCAATATTCAAATTTAAAAAAACAAAGATAAATAATGAACTTCAAGTCGGTCAATATACATCATATATATATATAAAAGAAAATCTTAGGTCCGCCTATGTGGCGCCACCACAAACAAGAATTCCCTTTTAAATTTATTTATTTCCAAAACTAGCCTTTCCCTTAAAAGAAAAGTTGTAAATGTTATGAAAAGTTGTGACTTTAATGAAGATTTATAACTTTTATGAAAAAGTTGTGGCTTTTATAAAGAGTTGCAACTTTTGTGAAGAGTTGAGACTTTTTTGAAAAGTTGTGACTTTTATTTAAAAATTTTGCAACTTTAATGAATAGTTGTAACTTTAAAGATTGTGACCTTTCATATGGTTTGCAACTTTTCCAAATAGTTGTGACCTTTCCGAAGGGTTGTAACTTTTCAAAATAGTTGTAACCTTTCCTATAAGGCACAGTAAATAGTTGTTCGTGTTGTCCTTTTTTTGTACATAAATAGAGGTTTTTTATCTCATTTAAAACAATGAAAATTCTAAACCTCCTTTTCTTCTTCTTCTTCACAACTAAATATTTGTTCATGTTGAGTGACTCCCTGACATGATTGCTTATGTTACAGATCTTGATATGTAATTTACAATTATTAATTTATGCTTATGTTATTAAGAATAAGTGATAATATTGTGTTTTAGTTTTAATTACTGATAGATTTAAAATAATATTTTATAAAAATTTGTGGAGATTATGAAAGGTTCTAACTATTTGAAAGACTTGTGACCTTTTCGATAAGACACAATAATCATTTATTACACTACCCTTTGTTGTTTATAAATAAGCATTTATTCTATTATTACATAACCTAGTATATTTTTTATAATCATTAATTTATGCTAATGTTATTAATTTCTATTTTTGAGTACATGTTTTAATCTTTGTTGTTTATATTTACGCTTTTGTATATTATCAAATGATCGTAAATACATTATTGACGTAGTTCACCACTGCGCGAAGCGCAATAAATTTACCTAGTTATTAAATA
This sequence comes from Solanum neorickii, assembly GCA_027704865.1. Lineage (NCBI taxonomy): Eukaryota > Viridiplantae > Streptophyta > Magnoliopsida > Solanales > Solanaceae > Solanum > Solanum neorickii. Next base: position 9,273,233 of record JAKWJC010000368.1, on the reverse strand, counting down.
AATTATATTCCGTGAGTCAAATTATATTCCAACTCGGTGGAGTCATTAAAATTTCAAGCATGTTTCATAGAAGACAATGTTATAAGGGGTGACCTAAGAAACAAATATGTGTAGATATTATTGTTGGGTCTTGTTTGATGATAGGATAAGATGCAATTAAATGGTGATTTGACCTAGTAGTTGTGGTTTAATTCAATGGGTTTGTAGTTGCAAAAGCGAACCCACCCACGTGTTTTTGGCTTGCACAAGAGGGAGTTCGCGAAACCAAGTCCACTATATTGATTGCCTAAGGCATGGGTCCACATGACTTTCAGCCCAAGAGGGTGAACCATACTCCAATATTCAAGTTCACTCAATCAAAAAATCATGGATTGGGTAAGGCATAGGCTTTTTAGTTTAGACGAGTGGGTGTCCGACAGGAACCCATTTGATTGGGGTAAGTTGCTTGAGATGGAACTTACTTTAACCTAAAGCTTAACCTATTCACCATTGTCTTGCGAATTAGCTCTTTTACTCTGTTGGTCCCATTCTGTATGGAGGAATAGACATAGGAAGAATATCTTGAATGATGTCTATGCTGAAGTCTATCTCTCTTGCAGGAGGGACTCAAGGTAGATCATCAGGAAAGACTTCTGGAAACTCTTTCACTACAGTAACTTACAGAAGGGAAGGTACCTCAACACTTGAGTCATTAACTCAGACTAAATGATAGATAAACCCCTTAGAACCCAACTTTCTCGCCTTAAGGTATGAAAAGAAACGACCTTTAGGCACTGCTAAACTACTAATCCACTCTATGACTGGTCATTAGTAATGTGGAACTTGATAACTCGAGTGCTACAATATATTGTTGCATAACAGACAATTCAAAACTTATATTTAAACACATAATATACACCACAACAAAACCAAAACCAGGTGAACCTCACCCTACCAAAATTACAGATATTTTTCCTCAAAATAAATATCCTAGATATTAAGCATGATAAACAAAAAGGAACAGCTTAAAAGGAGATCCTGTTTATGCAGCTTCTTCATCTATCGGGGTATGAGTACCTGAAGTGTCTTCCCAAAATAAGACAATTGTGCCTGCACTGTTGCTACTCTGAGTTTCACGGTTGTTTTTAGCTGCCTTGGCCTCAACAGTGATATTAGCTGCAATTGTCCTGTCTATCTCATGACCTTCCTTCAATGCATGTACGACATTAATGAACCCTCGTACCCATGATGGCACATTTGGGTTTACGGGAATTCGTGTGTGTTCCTGATAAGAGTCTCAATCAGAGATTGTTCAGGCTTATATTTTATTAATCATGTATTTAAATATCTTAATTCTAACAATTATCATGATTAAAAGTCTAAGTTTGAGACTGTAAGGATTTATACTAGTAGTAATATGGTTAGATATAATATTTATTATATGATAATTATTTTACTTAATTTTAGTAAAAATTTGAATACATCATATATCGTAGATGTATTTTCTTACTTATATCGTAGGAAAAAGTACTAGAATATTGCTTTTAGTACATTAATTTTACGTAGTTTAAATCTAATTTTTTTATTTACAACACTAGTATTTAAATAATAAAAAATATGAATATCTATGAAAAATAAATCCTAAACTTTTCAATACCTATTTTATTTGCTTGGTGGGCTGATTTAACGTGACTCATAATTTTTTAAAAAGATGACAACCACAATTATATTTACAGATGTTCCTTTATTAAATACTGGAGGAAGTGTCATTCATTTCCCCAATACATTTGGAAAAATATGTTATTACTATTTTATTTATTACTTGTTCAGAAATGTGAAAGGTATATCAACTGAGACATGAAGGTAGTACGAATATTCTTAAATACTAAAAAATAATTCTGATTTTAATCTTTGCATTTCACAAGGTTTTGGGGTTTAAATGTCCTAGGATATCTGAAAATCCACACTAAGAAGTATCATTTTCATGGGTGTGAAGTGCACCACATCTAATGAGAAGGAGGAGATGAAATGTTCTAGGAAAAACTTCACTTTCTAGTCACTATTAACATGCATAAGGTATGATCTTATTCCATTCTAACTCGACTTTCTGCATTTCAGATTATGTGTACTTGTAGTGCTAACACTAGGAATGTGAATGCTAGGAATTAAAACGCAGCTACTCTAGTTTTCTTCTTAATAAAGCAGGCTTTAAACAGATTATTGAATCTGATCAATGTGAGATAGTGAAGAAAGGTATTTTTGTAGGGAAGGGGTATGTATGTGATGGGATGTTTAAGTTGAATGTTGAAATGAATAAAACTTCTACTTCTGTTTATATGTTTTCTTCTACTAATTTTTGGCATGCTCGTTTGTGTCATATTAATGATCGTTATGTTGGAATCATGAGTAGTTTAGGATTAATCCCAACAGTTAAAAAGAATTTTGAAAAGTGTGAGGCTTTTAGTAAAGCCAAGATCACTAAAAGGCCTCATTTTCAAGTTGAAAGAAAAACAAATTTGTTAGAATTATTTCATACTGATATTTGTGAACTTGGTGGAATTCTAACTCGTGGAGGTAATAGTTTTTTTTTTACTTTCATTGATGATTTTTCTAAGTTTACATATGCTTACTAGATGAAAAATAAAAGTGATGATTTTGAAAATTTTAAAACTTATCTACATGAAGTTGAAAATATGTTTGAAACAAAATTAAAAAAATAGAAGTGATAGAGGCCGTGAATATGAATCAAATGAGTTTAATTTTTTTGTTAGATCACTTGGAATAATTCTTGAAACTCCTCCTCCTTAGTCTCCTTTGTCTAATGGAGTAGCAGAAATGAAAAATGGAACTTTGGTTAAATTGACTAATGTCATGCTTATGAGTCACATACACCTTTAAATTTTTAGGGTGAAGCTATCTTAACTTCTTTTTATGTGTTGAATCGTGTGCCTCATATAAAGTCTAAATTGACACCTTTTAAAATGTGGAAAGGTTACAAGACAAGTTTTGGATATCTAAGAGTTTGGGGTTGTCTAGCCTTTGTGAGGATAATGGATCCCAAGATTACAAAGTTGGGTGAGAAAGTTATTACTTGTGCTTTTCTTTGTTATGGTACAGCCTATAGATTTTTTAATCTTGAAGATAATATTGTAATAGAATCTGGTGATACTATTTTTCATGAAAATAAATTTTCTTTTGATACTTAATATACTGGGGGTCAAAGGATTGAACAAAATATTTTTTCACTACCTAGTTCTTCTACTTCAACTTTGAAAAATAAAGAAGTTGCTGATTTTGAGTTACGAAAAAGTAAAAGAGCTAGAGTAGAAAAAGATCTTGGTCCTGATTTTATGTGTTTAATGTTGAAAATGACCCTCTAACTTTGAAAGAAACATTATCTTCACATGATTCTATTTTTTAGAAAGAGGCTGTAAATAATGAAATGGAATCTCTAATTTCAAATAAAACTTGGAAGTTAGTTGATGTACCACCGGGTTGTAAAACAATTGGTTGCAAACGGGTCTTAAGGAAAAAGTTGAAACCGGATGGTTCTAGTGATAAATACAAGGCTAGGCTAGTTGCAAAAGGTTTTAAACACTAGAAGGCCTAGAATTTTTTGATATTTTTTCTCCGGTAACAAGAATACATCCATTAGACTTTTAGTTGCTATGAGTGCAATTTTTGATTTGCAAATTCATCAAATGGATGTAAAAACTGCTTTTCTAAATGGAGACCTAAATGAATAAATTTATATGGACCAACTCGAGTGTTTTGTTGAAGCAGGCCAAGAAAGCAAAGTATGTAAACTTACTTAACCCCTATATGGCTTGAAAAAGGCACCAAAGCAATGGCGTGAAAAGTTTTATTCATGCATGATTGAAAATGATTTTAAAACAAATGAGTGTGATAAGTGCATATATATTGATGATTTGTTGATCTTTCGCTCTAACGTGAATGTTATCAATGATCCTAAAAATGTTCTTAGAAGCCATTTTGATATGAAAGATCTTGGTGAGGCAAATTTTATTCTTGGAATAAAAATAACAAGAACATGTGAGGGGATTTTCCTTGATCAGTCACATTATGTTGAGAAAATTTTGAAAAAGTATAACTTTTATGATTGCAAGCATGTTGCTACTCCTTTTGATTCAAGTGTTCACTTATTCCTGTTGAAAGTAAAAATGATGTAATAAATCAAATGGAATATGCTAGTATAATAGGAAGTTTGAGATATGTGACTGATTGCACTAGGCCTTATATTGCATATGCAGTAGGAGTACTTGGCAGTTTTACAAGCAAGCCAGGTAATGAACATTGTCATGCTTTAACAAGAGTTATGAGATATTTGATTGGAACGAAAAATTGTGGTTTGTTCTTTGAAAAATATCCTGCTGTACTTGAAGGCTTTTGTGATGCAGATTGGAACACTTTGTCAAGTGATTTCTATCTACCACTGGTTCTGTGTTTACTTTAGGTGATGGTGCTGTTTTTTGGAGATCAAAAAAGAAAACTATAATTGCTAACTCTACCATGGAGGATAAACTAATTGCTTTAGCTTCAGCTAGTGAGGAAGCGAATTGGTTACGAGATTTGTTGTTTCAAATTCCTTATTTTGAAAAACCAATTCCTCCTATAATTCATTGTGATAGCACCGCTGCAATCGGTAGAGTTAAGAATCGTTATTACATCGGTAAATCCTGACCTATAAGGAAGAAACACAGTAATGTAAGATCTTATTTGAAAAATGGTACCATTAATGTTGATTATGTCATATCTTCTGATTATCTTGCAGATCCTCTTACGAAGGATTTAACAAGAGAAAAGGTCTGGAGCACATCGAGGGGGATGCGAATGAAGCCTACAAATCCTTGAGTCATATATGAGGAAACCCGACCTGGGGACTAGAGATCCTATAACCAGGTTCAAAGGGAAAAACTAATCATATGATGACTTGCTGTGAAAAATGCACTATTTTTATTCCCTCCTTATGATGTGAGTGCATTATTTACTATAATTTATGAATGTTGAGTTGATAAAACTCTTAATGAGTATCTGTAGCCCGTATGGGTGGAGTGTTAATCTTACAGGATCACTCTCGATAGATTTTAACTATGTGATATGTGGAAGTAGGTCGCTTACTGTGAGAATGGGACTTATTCTCAAATGCAATGATGAAACTGGGATAGCACATGGCCATAACGTGCTGGCTGTTAAACCTCATGTCAACACCTTGATTATTATGCGTGAGCAGTGATATTTTATTTCCCTTAAGCAGTCATAGTTCAAGTCTGAGACCACTACGACTCTACGACTCTGGAGTAAAAGTTACAATTTCACTAAGTGGAGGTTCAATGCAGATCACACCTTCATTATTCATAGTAGTCTTCCTTCAACTTATATATAGGTTATTAGCATTTTAATATTAATATTTAATATGTTAAATTTCTTTATTTTGGAGTTATAAGAATGACCATTGGTATCCATTTGTATTTTAAACTACCAATTTAATCATGCTATTCATATTTGACTTGGTAGCCATGTAATGCCATTACTTTTGGATATATTGGCTGAATTCATTGTGAGATAAAAATGTTCAAATAAAAATTGGAATGGATAACTTCTACATCATCCATTAGCATTGGTTATCCATACCTTTAGTTCATACTTAATTCCTCCACTACTCTATGTAACCTATGTAACTCCTATTGTAACCTATGTAACCTATGAAACTCCTAATACCATTATCTTTACTACTTACTACCTCCATTAAGGAGGTAGCTCCAGGAAGGTAGCTCTTTGACCCAGTTAGCTATGGGTCTACTGGAGCTTGATCAAGTCAAGTCCTTCCTCCTTATGTCTATATTTCAATTAGATTAATGCGCGCTCATATGGGAGTACAAGCCACTACTTTCTTCTTTCCTCAAGATGAACTACTCTCGCAAAGAACCTTCCTTCTATTTCTTATAGTGAGTTGCTTATTCTCTTGGTGCATAGAGGTTAGATCTTTCTTCTTCTTTCTAGAAAGAGCCGCATGAAAAGTGGACAAGAAATGTTTGGCAGCTACTACAACGATAAAGACAAAGGATGTGGGATAATCGTACGAATCTCTCCTTGGAAAGACTAAGTTGTCGGAGCACCCATTGAAGATAGATTTTTCCGTGCTACGGCCGGGGAAATGAAAATCCCAGTGCCAGAGAAGAAAATCCTATTCTTCCTCGGATGGTACCATTGTCTCTTCCAAAGGGCTTCCCTTAGAGGAACTATTATACCACTTCTCGGAATAGAATACAAGAAGGAGGTTTGACATCACTCGTGACACAAGAAGGACAGCTCACCAAAGGGGGGAATAAAGGTCAACACTTGAGATGCTTGCTTCGGTACGAGTCAAAAAGAAAACACTCAAGAAGGAACTGCACTCGAAGAATGAAAAGGCAGGTTGCGAAGGCGCTAATACGATTATTCTCGAAGCAAAGAAGGCATGTCCAGAAGAGAAAGTATATGACTATAATGTTGGTTTAGGGTATTCTAGCTATCTCACTATTGGCAACGGAAGGGATTTCTCAATTCTTTCTCTCATTTTGGAATCACTCTCCTCATTCTTTCATTAGAGCGACTGCTACCCCCGTATAGCGACTCTCTGCTGCTTTTATTTAGCTATTTGCTCCTGCCTTTGTATCTGCTATGAGTAAATCTACTCTGGGGTGAAAGAACCAATGTTAGAAACTTACGCTCCAGCCGATTAAATAGGTTGAAGAAAGGCATTGAGAAGTGAAGTTCTTAAATATTTGCAAAAGGACATCCTTCTCCTCGGGGTTGTGATGCAAAAGGACCAAAAGTGGATTTGGGATCATCTCGAGGTCAACATAGAGAAAAATCTTACCCTTCCGTCCTTGGATCTATACCTCTTTCATCAGAAAATCTACAAATTAGATAAATGGACAATCTACATCCCAAACCACAATGAGGATAAGTTTCTGAAAGAAGGTTACTACGGTGGTCATGTGGATGCCTATATACCTATACGTGAGAATCTACACTACTATGATGTAAACTTGCTTTATCCTTTTGTAATGATAGAAATAATCATGCCCACTGGGAAGCCTGTCTGGCATGGGGATTTGCGTGAGCGGGAAGTAGATTGCCTCTTTGGCGTTATCTGGGCATATATGGTCTGCTTGAGGACGAAGAAAGTAAAATGACCCTTTCTCCCCCATCAAACGGGGGATAAGACTCTGGTCTTCCCAATAGGGAAGTTTGTTGGAGTTAACTTTAGCGAGGGACTCAAGTATGCAAAAAAAAAATAGGCTACACTATAGTCCCAATGAGTGTATACCTTTTTGAAAAGAGTGAGAGAAGCCAATTTAAAGACTTTGTTACCACTCTCTCGGAGAACAGGATAAAGGCTAAGAAAGATGGGAATGTAGCAATAGACTATGTCTACAAGATACTAATGAATTCTCTCTATGGGAGATTTAGTATAAGCCTTCCAAGCACTGTCAAGTGTAAAAGCTTGACACTTGACAGTGCCTGGGTACCAAATAAAAAATCATTTTCCCTTATATAATTTTTCCATCGTTGAGTATGGAAAAAGAAAGAAAAACCAGTCAATCACAGGGAAGGAAATAGAGAAGGTAAGAGACCTGCACGGATGGTGTAACGACTGCCCCACTGTCTTCGACATGGACCCGGTGAAATTGAATTCTCCGTGAAGATGTGGAGTACCAACGGCTAGACGGTAAGAACCTGTGCACCTTAACTATAGCTTCGCAGTGACAACCTTAATTGAATGTGTAGGATAGGTGGGAGGTGGTGACACACAACGACCAATCCTAAAAGACCACTCTTTCGTCTAAGGATGCCTAACCTCTGCACCGATCATTCGGGCGGAGGCAGGACACTACGAGGTGGGTAGTTTATCTGGGGAATATGCCTCCTAAAGAGTAACGAAGGTGTGCGAAGGTAGGCTCAAGCTACGATTCTGCTTGTGAGCGTAATGGTATAAGCCTGCCTGACTGTGAGACCGACTGGTCGAACAAAGATGAAAGTCGGCGATAGTAATCCGAAAGTCTCGTGTGGAAGGGCTCTCGCTCGACGGATCAAAGGTACGCCGGGGATAACAGGCTGATGACTCCCAAGAGCTCTTATCGACGGAGTCATTTGGCACCTCGATGTCGACTCATCACATCTTAAGGTTTAAGAAGGTCCCAAGGGTTCGGCTGTTCACCGATTCAAGTGGTACGCGAGTTGGGTTTAGAACGTCGTGTTCGGTTTCTATCTACTGTTGGTGTTAAAGGGAGAACTGCGAGGAGCCAACCCTAGTACGAGAGGACTAGGTTGGGATAACCTATGGTGTACCGGTTGTTACGCTAATAGCAGCGTCGGGCATCTAAGTTTGTATGGAAGAACTACTGCGCCGCGGGAAATCCTTCTCTATACAAACTCGGATGAGGTTTTTTAATAGAACTTCGATAGGCGAGAGGTTTAAGCACCGTGAGGTGTGAATCGATCTCGTACAAAACAAAATGATTTTCACTTTCCATAACAAAAATGAAAGAAAGTCAACCTATTCTTGAAATTGCGGTCAGTCTCGCTACCTCTTTAGTTGCCGCACCCTACTTGCTTATTCGCAACTACTACCACAAGAAAGTCTCCCCTACCTATAAAGGGGCTTATGCACTCCACAACTTTCTTATGTTATGGCATCTTGAAAACTGGATTTAGCTGCCAACCCTAGTAATCGAGCTTTAAAACTTTCTCCTTTATCCCATGCTTTCCGTCGGTCAACAACCAACTAAATCTATACCTCTTCACTACTCGTACAGGCTTGACGGAGTGAAGCTGTATTGAGGGAATCTATTTGTCTCAATCAATCAAGAATGCCTCAACTAGATAAATTCACTTATTTCACACAATTCTTGTGGTCATGCCTTTTCCTCATTCTTCTGAGGTTCTACCTCCTTTTAGATTTGCAAGTAAAAGTTTATTTCTATTATATAACTAGGCCAAAGTTACGACGGGCTCTTTCTTTTCTAAAATTTTTTATATATCTTTTATTCTTACTGAGTTTGGTATGTAAGATCTATCATCACGTTTTTGATGGGATTCTACATTATTCCCTGTTTGGTATTGTTCCATCCAACCTCCCACTCCTGGACCACTATATGAATCAACCTGATAAGGACCCTGAATGGGTGGAATTCGTACAACAAGGCCTACAAACCCAGGGACTTTCACCCAGCCAGTACGAGGTCATGGTGCACCATTTTCTAGAAACAGAGTTTTGTTTTTTAACTCGTGACAAGAATATACCTTTTTCAATAGATCTCCGCGTCCTCCCAGTTCGCTAAGTAGACTCACTCTACCGAGGGGCAACAAACGCTGAAACTATTCCTGCCAAAAACAAGAAACCTACTTCTCATCCTAGGAGTGAGAAGGTATGAAAGACTCCCCTCTTTGTCTGTCTCTCCGAGTTTCTACTACTAAGTAGCACTTCTTCTATTCAATGATAGAATCGATTCTGATCAAGATGAAAAAAGTAAGCCCTATATATGTTTGTTATTAGTAAAGCGCTAAGGCCCTATCTATAGTAAGGGGCCCTTTCTAGCTCGTTAGCGAGGTTTTTTTATTGCAGTTAGGGCACCCCTTTTCTTTCTCAAAGTCAACTTTCTCCTTTCTTAGTCAAGCTTTGAAGTCCCTACTTTATTTAGATTCATGGGATATTTGAAGAAGCACAGCTTTGGAACCCTATACCTATACAAGGGGCTGGTCTCGATCTTGCTTGGTGGTACCCCTCTCGATAATTGTTGACTCAACATTGGTTTCGTGCTTGAGTTGGAGGGCTCTCCCTCTATAAATTGAATCAAGTAATTCGCTATCAAAAATTTGTCCGCCGCCTATCTCGTGTCATGCTTCTTCTTTCTCTGAATCGTTTCCTAGTGCAGTCAATTAAGATTCGTCATCAAGAGAGGGAAGATCCTTGACTTTAGGTTAGGCCGGTCTCATCATTCACGCAATTCACCCATCCATCGATTGATCACAGGAGTACGCATCCAGTCAGCGCATAGCGAATGAAAAAGCGGTAATCCTGGATTCTCTTCCTCAAGAAAAATGTCTATCAATTGATCCTTACGGTCAAAGTCTCCATTTTTCACGCCCCTCTACTAAGAGATGCAACATGTTGATAGGAATCGACAAAGACCTTCTTGTACACATCCTCGATTGCAGCATTCATGGAAATCATCACTACTTTCTCCCGAGGGCATGGTATGGATTTGTTCTTGGTCTTGTTTAATAGATGTCGAGTGCCGCTTTTGCCCGTCCGAGAATCTCTATCTACTCTAAGTGGGCTCGAGCTAGAATCCTTAAGTCAGCTTGGTTGTTCAAAAGAGTATCTCTTTACCACTTGCATCTTCATCTTTTCGAAAGCTCAGACCATTCTTTTGGATCTGCATTAGTCCTATTTCAGGTGTAAAGACTCTTCAATGAAGACCTCTTTTTTTTATTCCTCCCCATTTCTTATTTTGTTGATTGAAAGAGAATAATTGTTATTCATTGAGTAAAGAGAGGGTTTGCTACAGTGATTTGGGTGGTTGATGGCCCCTTCGATAGTTGTGGGTCCTTGCCGTTGTATGAGTGTTAGCTCACGGTCAAAAATCCTTCGACACAATTCCTAATCGGTGCGCTGAGTTCCATTTCCCGGCTTTGCTTGCGCGATTTGCACTTCTGATTGGTTATATCCATCCCTAACCTTAATGAATGGACTATGAAGGGGTCAGTCAAGCTGTTTGGGTTTTCGGTCGGTTCCCGTTTGCCTTCCTCCCCCCCCCCCCATCATAGTCCATTAGTGGGTAGGGTGATCAACCCTCATCTTCAGACGTGTCCTCGACAACCTGGAGGTTCTTTGGTCTCCGCTTTTGGAGGCAGAAGTGCTTCGTTGTTGGGGGTTCCTTTTCCTCAACCACTTCGGTTGTGTCAGCCTTGGTCTAACATTTTGTTATGAGCTGGATGGACAAAGATGGATTGAAGGTCAGATAGATTTGAGATCAAATGGAACAGCACATTCGATCGACCATAGGGCCTATTCTACCCTTACCGAATTCATTCTATTGAAGCGTAAAATAAAAATCTCCTTCTCATCTTGAATTTCTTTGGTTTGGAAGTTCCAGAATCTTGTCTATGGATGTCTATAACAAAGGAAAGCCTCTTACCCTAATAATATGCAATTTGATTGAAACAAGTTACGTGATGCTCACCACTCATCAAGGCCAAGGACGGGGTCTAACCGTCATTCAAGGATTTGTAGTTTGATACATTTCCATTATGTTACCTAGCAAAACCCGCCACCTCATGTGCCAAAGTAAAACGGTTGTTCTTCCTTCTCCGCTCCTTCTTTTTCTACATATGCGGAGGCGGGTTACCAGAGAAGGGGGGAAAACTCTTTTCTCCGTTGCCTTGCTCAATCTTCCTTTTCTAATTGAAAGTAGAAAGCCACTCTATTATAGGTACAAAGGCCAGATAGAAGGTTGTTTATCCAGCCCAGCGGATCCATTGTGTATGCGGCAGTGCAATGCAGCTGAAAAAGGAAAGCCCCTTTTTATTAGTAAGGTATAGGTTTGTTGAGGAAAATTCCAAAACTAGGGTTCCAAAAAGCTTACATTATATAATAGAAAAGTTTGAGAAAGGGGCACCCCTACTATACCCCTAAACTACAAGCTAGCGCGCAACGGCGGAAAAGCTGTTGTTTCTTGCTGCTTGCAGGCTCAAAAATATCTCTTTCGCCTCTCCTCCCTGTCTCAATTCTGATTGATTACCTTCTTCCTTCGCGCAAGATACGGTCTAACGACCCCCTTATTGTGTTGCATTATTTTATCTTCCGCTTCAGTCTGCGTTTTTCGGATAACTGGAACCAAAGTTGTTTCCCAATTCAAATGTCAGCTCCAGGTTTGGGGCGGCCCATCTGATTAGTTCAGCTATCACAGCTGGAAAGCCCATTGGTTGTTCGGTTGTGTACTCCCTGTCTTCCTATCTCACAATCCCAAAGCAAATTTGGATTTCTTCTTTCAGTTTCCTTTCATGCATCTTTCTTTCTATCCATAGGTCGGCTTCGCGCAGATAGATCTTTGCCGGGGGAGATTGGTGCCCCTTGAGGTATGACCTTCCGGTGAGTTGTTCATTTATCTGTATTTTCCATCCAGTGCCCACACTGCATCAGAAAATATTTGTCTTCGATCTCTCTTCGTAACGCATTTTAAGGGCTAAGACTTTCTCTCGACATCTTTCTTTTATTTAAGTCATTGATCTCATATCTATAAGCAGGGGGTTCTGCGTTCACTATTAAGCCTACGCCCATCCATTTCATTTCAAGCTTGATCCTTACCTTAGACTCGTTACCTTGTCCGACTGAACTCGTTTGTTCCGCGTTGGTCGTAACATGGTTCGAGAACCTTCTCTCATAGATTTCCTTCACCAAGTCATCGCCAGCAATCAGCTCTTATCCCTGTGTGTGAAAGGGCGAGTTCCTTTCTTGTCTTGCCAAAAAACTTTCTTTATTATCATTAGATAAAGACTCTCTCGCGGCAAGGTTTTACACATAGGTTTAGCTGCTTTCTTTATCTCGCTTGACCTTAGTCCGTCTAGCGCCTTTCGGTTGGGGTACGCCCTGGGGGTTAGGTTAGACCACTTGGGTTTTTTCATCTATCGAAGGCAGTCAACAAGTCAGCCATTCTTCCCCCATTAGAATTGTCAATCCTTTGCTCTTTTTCCTTCTCTCTTCCAGTTCTCCATCTCTACTTTATTTGACAGGGGTGGAGAATACCACTCTATCAATACCAAGAAAAAAGTAGCAATTCTGTTTCAAATAGTTTGAGCTTGGAAGCAACCTTCTATCTATCGATAGGCGAGAAGAAACTGCTATTGACTGCATTGCCTATCTATTCTATTATGGACGACTTGGAGACATCAGAGGAAGATCACCATATCTATCCGGATCATAGCTTCATTCATTCCTTGAACCTTGGGGATTACCATTAGCATTGAGGCCAATCACCACACTACCTCTATCATACATACGACATTACACGAAGCGAGAGTGCATGGTCAACACACACCTAAAGTGCCTACATTCTGCTTCCAGCCAATACAACCACAACCTAACTTGCACGAGATTCAACAACCGAAGCAACTAGTAGTCCTGAGTGGGCGGCATCCTCCTATAATAGGTAGCAGTAATGAACAAGCGATTCATCGGTCTGAGGAAAGAAAGGGGCTGCCTTTGGAAAAAAAAAAGAACTCACTAGGCCTTCTGAACAAAGGCGATTTTATTTATGCTTCAAATAATCTGGCTAATTCTATATACAAGTATCTAATTTTTTTCTATTATATATAAAGTCGTAAGGGTGAAGGCCTATTTAGCACCTTTCCAAAGGTAAGCAGTTAGGTTGACTTTGGAAATGCTACTAAGGGCCGCGTGAAGAATGAAGAACGTCAGCTAAATCCCACGGTATAAGGTTTGGAGATGCGATAATGAATCGAACTATATCAAAACATCCAGCTGTCGACGGATAAAGTCGGAACGTTGATCGCAAATGAAGGATGGCCAGGCCCCGGTTCCCAAGGTTAGGGTATTCCCTAAATATGAGCCTACTTAGATCAGAACCAAACTAGTTGATTCTCTTTGATCTATGGGTCTACTGGAGCTACCCACTTCGATAAATTATCCTAGATTTTGATCGGATACGAAATCACTGGCACTCGATCTAGCGTTATTTTTATGGGGATTCTATTTATCGTTGTAGGATACCTATTCAAGATCACTACAGTTCTTTTTTGGGTGGTTGTAGGATGGCCGCCTATAGTGTGTAGGGTAGGGTGGGTGGTATCGCTCTGCGGCTAATCTTCCTAACTGCGCGCGGGCCGGGCTTAGAGAGCTTGAAACTCATCACTAGTTTGTAAGGGCGTTTAGACCATATCATGTTACACGAAAGCGCCTCTTTCTCTGTAGGGTTTTCACACAGCTGCCCGCCTAGAAGAGCAACTCGCTCTGTAGTGTTGTCACACAAGATAAGCACGCCGCACGCCTGCTGGCCGGGCGAATCGAAGTTATCTTCCCGTCAAGTGTGCACCGTGTCAAGTGCAAAAAACATAGTAGAAATACGCAGTGCACGCTGCTGGTGTGCTTCCTGCTCACGAGGAAAGAAAGAAGAGCGACAGGGTTCAGTTATGATTTGACTGTTTGCAGCATGGGAGAAGATTCCCCAAAAAATCCCTGGAGCAATGAAAAAAAGATATCTCGGTAACGAAAACAATAGAGGTCTGTATTGGCGAGATCCAATGGTGAACAGCTTCCTAAAAGAAAAACCTCCTGGATGTTTGAGGACCTTTAGTATTGTACTCTACCCCCGAACCAGCAGCCTTCGCGCTAAGCAAGACCACCTTTGTTCCTTTTCTTTCTCCATTCCACCTCCTTCTTTTCGTTGTTCCAATAGAGTCTAAGGCAAAGTGGTTTGTATGCCTACATTACCTACTAAACGAAAGGGAACAAACAACGTTTCATTTCCGGGATTATGGATTTGATTCTGTCAGCCTCACGACATAATCAGAGTGAGGCTATGGTTACCGGCAAACGCTTCTCCAAAGGCGACCTCTCGAGTTTCCGGTTGTTTCCGTCATTGAAGTATCCTTTTGTCGCCCTACCAAACGAAAGAAATCACTATCAAACTACTCACCTTATTGAAGTACTAAAGGTGCGCTCAACCCAGTGACTAGAAAATGGGTTTGCCCTTGAATTTAAATGATGAGGTCGGAAAGAGGGAAGTAGGGATCCTATTGACTAAAGGTTGGTTCTTCGCTTTCCTTTAGAATGAAAGTTTCTATGAAGCCCCTCCCCTTACAGTCAAGTGGCTGAATGCCTCTACTACATACTTTGTTTGATTCAAAAGGCGAACAGCCCCCCCCCCAACTAGTTGTATGGGGGGTGCTTGTGAAAAGCTGCTTTGGATATGAGTAATTCCTAAAAAAAGGCAAAGTCCGGTATTTGGCGAAGATCTTTCTATCAATAGATAGGAATGAGTGTTCGATATAGGGGATAGGATTTATCTGCTCTTTATCTCACAATTTTTTTGAGAAATACGTATATATCATTTATCTATCTCTTGTCTATCTATCCTTGATTCTCAAGTCCAATTTTTTGGTTCTCGAAGTCTCGAATGGAATGGATCGTTTCTGCCAACGAAATGAACGTGAAGCCCATTCCGAATGATTTAATGATCCGGAATTTCTCGCGAAGAGAATAAGATGTTGCTCCCCTTCCTTCCTTCTTTTCCCGCTTTGCTAATCTTCCCCTCTAACGCAGGCCGCGTGGCGATGGGCGCGGGAGGAAGAAACCTAAGAGAAGACGCTCGTCTCTTAGGTCCTTTTTTTGGTGCAACACAGGAAAGCGCCCTCTTTTTGTCATCCCTGCAACTTTCCAGATTTTGTATTAAACGCATCGCGTAGCTAGGACCCTTCAAATTATGTTTGAGCCTATGTTCAAGCCAAACCCACCCCTTATTTTACTCAGGATGGAAAGAATGCCCACAAGGTTCAGATAAGGGAATGCTTTCCCCAACCATTAAAGTAAAGGCTCGACGAAGGGAGGGAGGTGTGGCTGGGAAGGAAAATGCTTTCGGAGATTTTTTTCATCGAAAACAAAGACGGTCGAGGATGGCCTACAGTGCATCCTATCTGAAGGGAACACACTTTTTTTACCGCCGTGGTATTATTGTCGGGCCCTCTCCTTACAGTCAAGTGGCTGAACGCCCTTCTCTTTGTTTTGCCCTTCTTATTGGGATAGCAGCCTTCGGGCTTTGCCTGCCCTTTCTAATAAAAAATTTCAGCTCTGCCCGGGAAAGCGCTGGCAAGAAGTGAAAGGAAGGGGTCTTTGTAGCTGCTTTGTCCGCCCCCTTCTTAATCAATGGGGCACAGCAGGTTCGACATCTACTACAAAAGAGAGAATCCACTTCAGATAACCACGTCTCTACTAGGCAGCGTGGGCAATGGCCAAGAGCAGACCTTTTTGGATATATAATCCAAGTCGAGAGAAGAGTTATAGGAAAACTCGTCTGATGGAAAACTACTTTCATGTTTGGTTCAGAGAGAACTTTTTTCGTTAAGAATTCCTCGTTCCCTTTCGTGTGAATTTCCCAGCAGCGAATTTCAAACTTGTGGGTCCCTATATATTCCATCTCTCGAGCCCCAAAGAAAACCCCTACCCTTCGGACTCCATATATCATATGACTCTATATATGTGGGCACCTGATATATATGAGGGTTCATCCACCCCGGTTAAATCATTCCTTTCTATTGCGCCTAAAATCTCTATTTCTGCTAATATTTCACGTGTTTCTATTTATGGTTCTTATGGAGCTACATTGCAACAAATATTCTTTTTCTACAGCATTGCTTCTATGATCTTAGGAGCACTGGCCGCCATGGCCCAAACGAAAATAAAAAAGGCTTCTAGCTCATAGTTCAATTGGACATGTAGGTTATATTCATACTGGTTTCTCATGTGGAACCATAGAAGGAATTCAATCACTACTAATTGGTATCTATATTTATGCATAAATGACTATAGATGCATTGACCATAGTTTTAGCATTACGGCAAGTCCGTGTCAAATATATAGTTGATTTGGGCGCTCTACCCAAAATGAATCCTATTTTGGCTATTACCTTCTCCATTACTATGTTCTAATACGCAGTAATACCCCCGTTAGCAGGCTTTTGTAGCAAATTCTATTTGTTCTTCGCCGCTTTTGGTTGTGGGGCTTACTTCCTAGCCCTAGTGGGACTAGTGACTAGCATTATAGGTCGTTGGGCGGCTGGAAGGTTGCCATGAGTAAGTAAGTTTGGGGGACCGAAGGCAGTTCTTCGTGTACCGGACACGTAGCTTACCGAATCAGTTGCGGCACGGATGGGAAAGAAGGCTACGAAAGATAGGGTCGAGTCTCATACATCAATTGTTTACTCAATATCCTTCTACGAGTCCACAATAACTACATGAGATGAACCTTGGTTTGGTGAATTGAAGTTGGACTTAGGTGTAATAGGACTCCCAAATGAGGTGCTCCCCACTGGTTGTTGGAATGATGCAAGCCGGGCCGGGTCTAGATTCAGAAATATGAAGGGCCCAAAAGTCTAAATAGGGGGTGAAAAATTCCCCATTTCATTGGGGGAGGAAAACGAATTGACATATCGATGTGATACAGCCCTTTTGATTTTAGTTGGGAAAGAACAGCGAAGTACATCCAAACTGTCCAATGAAGAATAAGAAGAATAAAAGAAAATCAATATATACATACATACATACATATATATATATATATATGTATATATATATTGATTTTCTGATTGCTACATATTATATTCCCATGTTAAATTGGTTGGATAAGGATATTTTTTAGTTTGCAGGTTGACCTAATGTAGTGACTTAGGGTAGACAAGGTCTTAATGTCCAATAATTAATTGTTATGAATGAATAAGGCTAATGAGCTGTAGTAATGCATAAAGTGAATAGATGGAGGTTTGCATAATTGTAGTTTCAGGGATTTGCATATTGTTTCACGGTAACTTTGATATTATTTATTTTCAAGATCATTTCAATAATTATCATCTTATGATTTAAGTTTAAATATATTAGCACATGTAATTAAATATTAGGTGTATTACATTATATTATTATTAGATTTATGAGATTAGGAGAAATTTAAGACTTGTCCTAAGCGTGAAATCTAGCAAATATGAGACTTGTTATATTAATTGACAACAAGATTAGGAGTTTGATTTGAGATGTGAGTGAGTTTTTGGATCTAATATAAACATAATATAGTATTAGCGTCTTTGAACTCGCGTGCTTTAAAATATTGTATAATTGATAGATTGGGAATGTTTTGAAACTTGATGAAAAGGGAAGGAAAAATCTTGATGATTTTATGGCACGTGTCCGGCATTTGAGGTATGTTAAGACTTTTTAGATTTCCTTAAGATATGTTTTCTAATTAAAGATTAAAATGGCATAGACAATGGGTAAGGGAAAAAGATGAGGGTCTTTATCCAATGATGTGACAGGCATTGGTACGAGTACCAATGTTATAAAAGGGAAAACCTATTACTATAATATGACATATCCTAATTTGAGAATGTCAAAGCATATGGGCATTAGCTGAAGTATTTAGTTACTTAATTTCTTGTGTGTGGTTGTGTTCCTTTATTTACCCCGTATAATTGTGAAGATTGAGGTGATTATACGTCATAGCGACATTTTATGTATTGAGATGTTGTATCATCCCCTTTGATTTATATCATATTGTACACTTGTGTTGACATGAGATTGAGTATGAGTAAAGGTCTAACACATGGATCTCGTCCATATAGTCCGTGCGAGGGATTGGTTATGATGATAAGTTGGGCACGTCAAGATTTTTCATGCTGGAGATTATTTAATTTTATGATAGTGCATTGAGAACGTCTGCACAGACATGTGGATATCGTTCATGTCAGAATATGGACCTCGTGAGTTCCCATGGGTCATGAACTCTCGATGTATTTTCGAGGAGTATCATGTATATATGGTTAAAAGAGTAGTGGCATTTCAGACATATCATTTCATAGTGTTGCATTGCATTGCATATCATGACATCCTTAATTATTGCTTGATTATGTCTTCTATTGGTGTTTGGGAAATACGAAACACTTGATTATCCCTATTGATGAAATGTTGGTTGATAAATATGATATGAACTTGAAAAATCAAGAGATAATTTTCGTATATACTCTCGTCACTACTTCTTCATTGTCAGTCCATGAGATATACTGCGTACACGTGGTTTTGTACTCATACTACACTTGCTACACTCTTTTGTGGTGCATATTGTATTTCATATTCGTACATGTTTTGGAGATTTGTATATGAGTTAGATTATCTTGGAGTTGTGGTGCGTTGCTTTGATATTCTTCGGCCCACACCTTCATCTACCTCCCATTATTAGGTTGTTTTGGTGTTTTGATAGGATATTCATTATGTTTAGATTTTCATATTAATTTGGACTTGTATCATATAATAGAAGCTCTTGTACTTATGACACTAAATCTTGGGAAGGTAATTTAGGCTTTCTGTGTTTTATGTAAATGACTTAGTGATTGGATATTATATTTTCGCTTATCTTTCTACTTTAATTATTGAATTGAATTGGTAAAAGTATTAGATTGGCTAACCTATCGGTTGGGAACATAGGTGTCATCACGACTTGTGATTTAAGGTCGTGACAAATTGATATCAGAGCCCTAGGTTCACCGCTTTCACGAGTACAAGAGTTGAGTCTAGTAAAGTCTTGCAGATTGGTGTGGAGACGTCTATTACTTATCTTCGAGAGGCTATATGACTTTAGGAAACTTTCTTCATTCATTCCTTATCGTGCGTATTGATACACTCAAATTACCCCTCCCTAAAGTAGTATAAGCAGTCGTAATAAAGTAGAAAAACCAACTAGAAGGTTGGGGTCGATCCCACGATGAAAATGGTTTAGACTTAACTTTAATTCACAGTTATGTTCGTTTAGTCAATGTCTTTCAGAAAACAATTAAATAAAGAGAGGGTTTTATGAAAAAAGTTCCTTAAATAGTGTGAGCTAACAAGTAAACTAAAGTAGATTTTGAGTTTTTATCAAGTTGTGAGAATAACTAGGTATATGTGTTCCCCACAGGTTCATAATTTCGTATTCCTAGCAATAGAAATTCATTCATAGTGTTTTACATGCAAAGTGGCAAGTTAGGTATCTCTAAATCATTGGTCCGACCTTTAGACAATTTTAACCCGCACCTTGGTCCGGCAACGTGTGTATAAGTTATTGACCCTTACCTTTACCTCATATTAGACATCATAATTGATGTATGACTTAGTTATTACTTCACACCAATCGACACTAGCCTATTCGATAGTGTCACACTAAATCTATGTTGATAATTCTTTTCTTATTCCTACCTGCTTGGTCCGGCAAGTAGCAGCAAGGTGAGTTCTAATGTGTGCACTCTTTAAAAAGACTTCTAAGCAAAAGAATAATCAGTGCATGCAAATACACTATTTGATAATTGCTTAATTACCGGATTACGTCGTTAATTACTCATGGTTTCCTCAACCCTAGTTGTGGATTAGGTTACCTATACAATAAAGATCACAATTCATAGTTTTGAATGAATAAATCATGAACTTATGCAACAATAAGAAGAAACTCATAAATTCAACTTGAAATTGCAAGAAAATCGTTCAAAGCAATCTGGAAATTGACAAATTGCAAAAGTTTGTAACCCCCAATCTCCAATACATAAAATAGAACAAAAATAATTGTAGCTAACCCCAAAAATGAGATTTTAATATCCGAAGTAAAAAAACATAATCCTAAAAAAAGAAATTGAAATAAGGTAAATATTATCCAGGTACGCGACTTCAATTGTCGGCTCCACTGACGGATCGTCGATCAATCAACAGTGCGTTGACTGCCTCCATCAGTCAGGACATAGAAATATTTTTCTCCACCAGATAACACCTTCTCTGAATCAAACGACCAACCATTAGTATGGTTTATCGATCCATCTACGGTCCGTCGATGCTCCTCCATCACTCCGTACATAAAATCTTGAAAAGTCAGGTACTGGAACCTTCTCTGAACCAATCAAAGATTCACTAGTACGGTCCGTCGATCAATCGATGGACAGTCGATTGCTCTTGTGGTTCCACACTTGATCAGATTGCCCTGATATTCTTCCAAATCCTGAACTACTCATCGACGGTCCGTCTATCAAATGACGGACCGTCGAAGGACTTCGTAGGCATCTTCTGCAATTTTTCAGCTACCTTCTGTGCTTTCAACATGGACATCTTTCCTGCAAAACACCACACAGAAATAATTAAAGTTACTACAAAAATGCTCTAGACACATAGAACTCTTAAGTAAAATGCATTGAAAATACCGTGAAACCACCGTACATCAACACCTTAAATTAAATTCATTGTTTTTCCTCAAGTGACGCACTATGACTCAAAAAAACATTTGTACAAAATTATACTCTTTTAAGCTCTAGCAATTACATGACTATCAATCCCGACTATTTCTTTGATTTAGTGCAGACTTACGCTCTTAGGATCAACAAGCTAATTTATGCGGATCACGTCCTAAAACGACTCACCTTGCAACAGAAACTCCTACTATTTTGCCTATCACCTAGGTACCTACTTTTCGATACCGTAACTATTGCCCTCTCTTCAAAACAAATTCTCATTTTTCACACAGTGATTATGAATTTTGGCTACAAGGATCTTTGTTTCAACACTCGCGCTCATGAACAAGTTCAAATACAGTTAGTACTCTTCGCCATAGGCTTGCCCTTATTTCACTACATAGGCTCACCGCACTAGACTCTAGGATCACGGTAGGACTTTCTTGGCTTGTAACGCAGGCTCAAGGTCAGGTGTGGTACATTTTTAGTGACTTTTTGCCCTCCTTGACATTTCTGCTAAGCTTTCTACCTCTTTTCACTGTCTTTGACCCCCGTTATTTCTCTTCTTTTATCTTCTTTGCCTTCTTTCCTTTTTGGATGTGACTTTTACTTCTTTTGCATCTTTTTCTCTTAAAAATCTTCTCTTCTAATTTTTTTTCTTTTTATATCAATTGATAATTTTAACAGGTCACGTTGTTCACTCACTTAAGATTTTTTTTCAACATTCAACTTTTTTCGTACCCATTTTTGGATCCTCACTCATAATAGACACCCTCAACTCATGAATTTTCCTTTAGTTGAGATGCACAGTATCCGAAGTTGGTTTAAGGCCAAGACGAGGTCACTTACTACTTTAACCACCCTCAACTTAGGCATTTGACCTAAGTCAAGGTGCACATGTCCAAGGAGGGACTGGGGCCAAAACATTAGACCCTGGGAAGGTGAGTTGGTATCAAAAAAATTTGGTCTATTACAGGCTCAACATATTTTGATCAAAAGAGAACATAGATTCATTTTTTTCACTTCATTTAGGCTAGATATTGTCTATTTCGAACAAGGGCCAATGATCACTTCCTAGCTCCTTATACAAATTTCCTTCGCAAGACTAACTGGGCAAGTTATAGCTAGGCTCCAACTGCTTCAACACTAAAAATTTCCTCACACACTCGTGGCACAGCATTACACTATTAGATTGTTATAGTTTCCAGTTCAAGTTTTTGTTGAAGTTTATGCAATGGGTGCCTATTTATGTCATGCTTATATCCAACACATCAACATATCTTTGCCTATACATGCAAGCACTATCCAGGATGGGGTATCAATTTTATTAGCCATCATCCCTCATTTTTCATGCTTCTATACTTGTACAAACTACGACATTCCAGTTCAACAAAAAATTAAGCAGTCTCTTGGAGAAAAAGAACACAGGCAAAAAAAACCCGAAAAGAGGATTGTGAGTTGGGTTACTCATACTTCACCCTACCACCCATTTACCCCACCCCCAACAAAAAAAACTTGTAATTGTCCCCAATATAAGAAAAACAAAGAAATAGGGTGGTAGGTAAAGCAAACCTGTGGTGCATAGTGCCGAAGAACTATCAAAATGTGAGAGGGTACGGTATCCCGGAACCCACTAGATCATCAACACGGCAACTCTTAATAGTGTCCACTTAAACCTCCGCAACATCAGTAGTACTCTTTTGACCACACGCGGGTACCGTAGTGGATACCCCATCATCCATCTCCTTTGCTCTCCTTTGACTATCTCATCATCCAACGAGGACTTCCTAGCCCGCTCAAGATTTGTCTTCTCTCTTTATATTTTGCAAGGGCCTCATCACCTGCATTAGCGGTATGGATTGAGTGATGCCTCTTGGTATGCGCACGCTCCTTAGATGGTGGCTCAACAGGGGCCTTGAACAAGGCCTCAAGCACTGTGTCCTCTGCTAGCTCAGCGCGAGCACGCTCTGGATCATTCTCTCTCATCTCCAAGATGGCATCCACATCAGCTCGCAAGCTAGCAATCTCAGCCTAAATAGTAGTGAGGTCAACAGTGGGGTTTGGTCATGATAGAACCGTAGCTCAATGGCATAAAGGTATTTGTGGACCGCCTAAATCTGTTGCTTGGCCTACTTTTCCACCCGCTTCTCTATGTGGTCCTGTGCCTCAGCAATGGATTTTTACATCCAAGGTTGTATATGGTGGAGAAGAGTGGCATCTGTGCCTCTAACTTCTGAATCTGAGCTAGAGGGACCAACGCCCCAGATGGTGGCATAGATCTCAACGAGTTGGGGGCTCTATTGGTTGCATGTGAAGATGATGCCGGAGTGGGGTCAGCAGACTCTAGTGCGATCAGGTCAGCCCCTTGGGCTAGCTCCACTGTGTCTGCCAAATTCTCGCTCAATGGAGGCACCTCAATCCTGTGACCTCTGCATGGTGCTACTACATTAGCCTCATCCTTGATGAGGCCCATATCAAAAGTCCCCACTAGGTGACCTAGTGTATCACAATGCCAAATTGGCACTCCTGCATCCCTGCACAGCTAGAAGATAAGACATGGAAAAGGGTAAGTGGTGGAGGTCTAAAAGGCCCTCTCATGAATTACCACTACAATCATCGCAGCAAAGCTTATCTACAGCCCCACTACCAGTGAGGCCGCCATCACCACCCTATCCCATGTAAGTACATTATCAATATTTGTAAGTGATAATTAGTGAAGGACATGTAGCTAGGAAAACTTAGCCACCAAAGTGAGGGTAGCCTTCTTGATCAGCCCTCGGGGGTCTATCACCCAATCTGCCACTCGCCATCGGTCGCCAGATATTGAGCCTGCCATTTCTTCATTGCTTCACGCTTCTCCACATTTATCTAAAACTCACCACTCTTTACCATATCCCACCTATAGTCAAACTCTGAAGTATTTTGGGTCCAATATAACCCGGTGGTAAGGTCGTAGAGGAAACGATATATGGAAGACTCAGATATATCAACTTGGCAGCCCCGGACTAGTGTGTAACTGAGAGTGTCCTATTTTGTAGGTCTTGAACTCGTGTCTATAGAGCCTCAGAGAGTAGCCATGTATGAGGTATAGAACTCCCCGATGATCTCCTCACTATAAGTGTCTAAATCCGGAGCCATCCAATTGGGTGCAAATTGAACAGTCTATGCACCTCGAATATTGTGGGCAAACTCCCCGTTAGGACTCGAGCTCCACAGTAACCATCAAGGTCATCACCCCTTTTCATTCAACATCTTTGCATCCCTATGCACCTGGTATTGAACCTCGATGCACCTTAAGTTAGGTTCATCGACAACAGGAGTGGGGTCATCTGATCGGGGTGCGGCTGTAGCTCTAAGCTGGTAGCCTCATCAGACGAGGTTTGGTGGTCTTGGTACTCTAACCTAGTGGCTCGCTGAGAGGTGGAATCGAAAGCAGTAATTGCTTTTGACCCAGAAGATTGGGTCGACCCTAAAATGGAAGCAAACTCAGAGATGGATGTTGAACCTTATTCAGAACTGGAAGCTGCCTCGCTTGGTAAACCGATAAGTGTACGCTCCCCATCAGACTGGTAGGCAGTGACCATGACGGGAGTCACCTTTTGGGGGATTCCCCTAGTGACTCATGTTGCTGCAGTCGATGTTGTGGAACCTAGAGGGTCGTAGGTTGGATCTCGCTCGTTATCGGAGTCTCCGTCGATCAACCAACAAGACGAGGAACAAATTTGAATTTTCCCCTCCTAGCGCAGCCAATGTCCTTCTTAGGAGACATATATACCTGTGAATTAATTGATAGTATCATAGCAGCACCACAACACACTCGATAAACAATTGAACAAAATGACATATGGAAGTTTAGAATGTCAGGTCAACAGACACTATGGATGGATCGTCGATCAATTAACGGTCCGTCAATCTCATCTGTCATCTGATACTTAGAATTATGTCAGAATTAGGTGAAATCAGGTTCTCTTAACAAAACGATAGACGTTTAGAATGGTCCTCCGATTAATCGACGGACATGCAGAATGGTTTGTCGATCAATCGACAGACCATAGTCTACTTCCATCATTTTGAACTTGGTATTTCTAGGTGTTTCAATGGATGGACCCCATCAACATAATGTTGATCAAGCGACAGCCCGTAGATGGGGTCTCCTACTATTTACTTTCGAGGCCCTTTCATACACAATTAAGTTTAAACATGCATTTTCAACAAAGTAAATACGAGTTCGTCATTCCTAGAGTTCCAATTTAATACAATTAGTACCCCAATTCAGTCAAAATAAGAAACCCTAAGTCGAAACTTTCAGACATACGGAGACACACTCATTCTAGACAAACTAATATGCAACACAACAATATCCAATTATTCCGACGGATGTAATTACACAACTTTTTGCACGCAAATTCACCTAATGTAGTCCCAAGGTCAAGATCCACTTTCAGATTCTTGTATTTAAGTATGAATGAGAATTCATAGTTTTAAGGGAAATTGAAATACCTTTATTAGTACCTGTGTTGTTGTGTGCACTTGTGAACTTTCAAGAAGTAGCGTACGTGCTCGAACTCAATCACTGTCGTAAGAAGAATGAAGAAAAAGAGAATTTCGGGGAGAGCATTTTGAAAATTGAAAAAGTGATGGGACAAGTTTGAAAGATGGGAAGTTTATTATGGAAGTGAGATATGGGGGAAATGACAGGTTGAAATAGTTAAGGAAGGTAATTCGAAAGATAATGGAAAGAGGGAATGCATTTTAAAGGGTATGTCTTTTAAATTACGGGTCGGGTCGGGTCGGATAACTAGCAAATTTGGACTACAAAACCCCTGTTGACGGTCTATAGGTCAACCTACGGTCTGTCGATTGGGATCACCGATCACATTAAGTCTTAGATAAAATTTGAAACATACCTGGGATCGATGGATAATATCAACGGTCCGTTGATGAGTCGACGGGTCATCGATGGGGTCCGTAGACCTCTGCACACACCATTTTCTGCATATTGTGCTTTTGCTCCCTGCACATGTACAACCAATTAAGCCATTATTTTTGTGTTTTTTCTAGACACTCTTAAGACAAGGACCCTATAATGATCTGTAGCCAATACTATCTCAAAAGCAAAGATTAAATAACAGGAACAAATAAACAAGACTACGACTAATTCTACAAGGAAAACAAAACCTATAGTTTGATAGAAAGTACACCGTAGGTTTCCTCCCAAGAATCGATTGATTTAAAGTTGCGGCACGATGCAGGCCTCTTGATTACTCAGACTTCATTAAGATGATAGTCCTCAACTACTTCTTGAACACTTTCCACATGCCCTAAATAGGTCTTTATCTTTTGTCTGTTGACTGTGAACCTTGCGCCTTCCTCGTTTTCTAGCTCAACCTCTCTTTGCGAAACACTTTAGTAATGAGGAATGGCCCAATCCATTTGGACTTGATTCTCAGAAACAAGTGCATCCTAGAGTTGAACGGAAGCACCACTTCACCAACTGCAAATTCTTGCTTTGCGATTCTTTTGTCGTGGTACTTCTTCATCTTCTCCTTGTAGATGGATGAACTTACATAGGATTTTAGTCAAAACTCATCAAGCTCATTCAAATCATTTAGTCTTTGTTCTGCTGCTTCAGTCCAATCCAACTTCAGTCTCTTCATTGCCCAAATCGCCTTGTACTCTAGCTCGACCGGCAAGTGACAAGCCTTCCCGTATACTAGGTTGTATGGAGACATACCTATAGGAGTATTGTATGCAGTGCAGTAGGCCCAAATAGAATTATCAATCCTCGGTGAACAATCCGTTCTATAAGCATTCACAGTGTTTGTCAGAATTTGCTTAATCTCGCGATTGGACACCTCAACTTGCCCGTTAGTCTGTGGGTTGTAAGGAGTAGCCACACTATGGAGAACACCATGTTTCTACGATAGACCTTTGAACAATTTATTATGGAAACGAGAGCCACCATCACTAATAATGTCCCTACGTGTACTAAATCTAAAGAAAATATTCTTCTTAAGAAATGTAGTGATACTCTTCCCTTCATTGTTGGGCTAAGCAATTGCTTCCACCCATTTTGACACATAGTCAACCGCCACAAGTATGTATTTGATCCCATGAAAACTCACAAATTGGTCCATAAATTCACTGCCCCATACGTTAAATAGCTCAATCACCAAAATGGGATTCAATGAAAGTTTTTGCCGCTCCTAAATTTCTCCATCTTGTTGGCATCGATCATAGGATTTGGCGAAGCCATGAGCATCTTGGGGAATGGTTGGACAATAATACCCATACTGCAAAATCTTATTGGCGGTCCGAATACCACTATTATGCCAACCCGCAAGGGAGGAATGACACGCCTCCAAAACACTCAACATCTAAACCTGAGGTATACAACGACAAATTATCCCATCGGCACAACTACGATATAAGTAAGGCTCATCCCAAAAGAACTTTTTCACATCATGCATGAACTTTTTCCTCTGGTGGAAGGTCAAGTCTAACGGTACTATATCACTTGCAAAATAGTTCGCAAAGTCGGCGAACCATGGGATCAAATCCTGAGACGCGGCCAATATATGTTCATCTGGGAAGGCATCATCAATTTTAGCCTTTTCTCCCGATTTACACATAGCTTCATCCTCCAATCTAGACAAGTGGTTGCAACTTGTTTCTCAGTCCCCTTCCTATCTTTTACCTTTAAATAAAACTCTTGAAGCAATAGTACCCATCTGATCAACCTTGTCTTTGCATCCGTCTTCGCTATCAAGTATCTCAAAGCAGAATGCTATGTATGCACAATGACCCTTCTACCAAGCAAATAGGAGTGAAATTTCTCAAATGCAAACACCACCGTAAGAAGTTCCTATTCAATTATCGTATAGTTCTTTTGGGCTTCATTTAGGGATTTATTGTCATAATAGATGGAGCGAAGGATTTTGTCGATTCTTTATCCTAATACCACCACCAAGTGAAACCCCACTAGCATCACACATCACCTCAAATGTCTCACTCCAATCCGGTGAAATAATAATTGGCGCGGAGACCAATTTATCTTTCAACTCTCCGATTGCTTTAAGACAAGATTCATCAAAATAGAACTTACATTCCTTCTGGAGAAAATTGCATAAAGGATGTGCAATCTTCTAAACATACTTAATAAACCTCCAATAAAACCCGACATGCCCAAGAAAACTTCTCACACCATTGATAGATATAGGAGGAATAAGTTTCTCTATGACTGCTACTTTGGCTCGTTCAACCTCTATCCCCTTTTCAGAGATGCGATGGCCAAATACTATGCCTTCTTTCACAATAAAGTGACATTTCTCCCAGTTTAGCACCAAATTACAATCTTCACACCTCTTGAGCACCTCAGCCAATTTACTCAAACGCAGATCAAAGGAGTCCCCTACTACATAAAAATCATCCATGAACATCTCAATAGTGTCCTCCACCATATTAGAGAACATATACATGATACAATGGTGGGAAATCAACGGTGCATTACATAACCCAAATGGAATCCTTTGGAATGCAAAAGTTCCATATGGACAAGTGAAGGTGGTTTTTTCTTGATCTTACTGAGCGATAGAGATCTAATTGTAGACAGAATATCCATGAAGAAAGCAATAACAACCCTTCCCTGTAAGTTTGTCTAACATCTGATCCATGAAGGTCATGGGGAAATGGTCCTTCTCAATCAAAGCATTTAACTTCCGGTAGTCCGACTGACCGCATTGAAACAAGATCATTCCTCTCATTAGGTACCACCCGCCCTTTTTAGGTACACACTGAACATGATATACCAACTATTGTCTACTATAGGATAAATGACTCTAGCATCCAACCACTTGATGATCTCCTTTTTCACTACTTCTTGCATAGGTGGATTTAACCTTCTTTGGTGCTCAATAGTCGGTCCATGATCCGGCATGAGTTGTATATTGTGGGAAAAAATATCGGGAGATATCCAATAATATCTGCAATAGTCCAACGAATTTCTCGCTTGAACCTTTTCAACACCCCCACTAAGCACTCTACTTACTGTCCATTCAAGTGTGCTGCAATGATTACTCACAAGTGTCATCCCTACAAAAAAACACATACCGCGGATGAGGTGGTAGATCCTTAAGTTCAAATTATAGGGCCTCCTCAATAAATGGTTTCGCGGGTGGAGACTCGCGATGCATCATATCCAACTCTAATTTCTTCAGCTTTGACCGATACTCGAGTTGTTCAAGTATAGCCACCAAAGAATCAAACTCTTCAATACCATCACTGTCAAAATTCATAATGGTTGTTGCTAGTGGCTCGACACCTAGTCTCTCTTGAATTTGCACTGCAGTTACACTCTCAACCTTCTAAGATACAGCAGATACCGTTTGGATCTCACCACTCTGCTTCATGGACCTACAGATATTGAAAGTTGCTTCTTCATTGTTCAATCAAAATTTCATTTGCCCTTTTCCATATAGACTAATGCACGCCTAGTGGCAAGGAATGGTCTTCCTATTATGACCTCAAACTCAAACCCACAGTCCATAATCATAATATCGACAAGAAATATGAATGACTCCACTTTCACAAGCACATCATGTAGTATACCAATGGTCCTCTTCATAGATCGATCGGCCATCAGTAATCACATCGTAGTGGTCTTTGGGTCACCCAAGCCTAACTTTCTGTAAATGGACAAAGAAATGAGATTTATGCTCGCCTCAAGATCACATAATGCCTTATAAAAGTGTAGAAACCCTGTCGTACATGGAATAGTGAAGGAAACCGATCTTCTTTCTTCTACACAAGAGACCTTGTAGAAATATAACTACAATGTTGCATCCTGTCATCATCCTCAAAACTCACCGACCTCTTCTTTGTCACCATATCCTTCAAAAACTTAGAAAAATCAGCATTTTCTCCAAAGCTTCTATTAATGGAAAAATGTTGGAAAGTTGTTTTAACATAGTGATAAATCGTCGATATTTACCAACTTCCATTTTCTTCACCAATCTTTGTGGGAATGTTGGTTCAGGTCTAGGAGTGGGGACCATTTTTTGAGATAACTCTACTTCTCTCGACAGTGCATCACCCAACTTTCCACTAGCTTCTATCGCCTCATCTTCCTTTCTAATATCTTCTTCAACTACGGACGGCATAGGTGGACCAATGGTCTGCTTACCTCCTTGAGTAGTGACTATCATGCAATGCCCATCATTCTTAGGAATTTGGATAGTGTTGCTTGGAAGAGTGCCAGGTTGGTATGGGTTCAAAGTAGTAGACAGTTGATTATGTGTAGCATAAGGTGTTTTATCGAGACTGCATGTGCATCTACCTTTTGTCTGATGCCTGATAGTTCACCTCTCATCTTACTGACATTCTCATCAGTTGCATCAAACCTCCTCATCATATTTTGCAACATATCCTCAACCCGTGCCTTACTACCTCTACCATCTTTAGGTGCAGCTTCCCTATTTTGAGGTGGAACATATGGACCACCCTTGTCATTCCTGTTACCATAGTTGTTCCGATTGAATTTATTATCACCGTTGTAGTTCCCATCTCAGACATATTGACCCACAGGTTGTAATTGTCATAGTTCCTACGTTAGTTTCCTTGACCTTTGCACCAATTATCCTGATCGAAACCTTCGGTGTTTGGTCAGAAACACCCCGTATGATTATTCACTGCATATGTATCCTTTTCATAGTAGTTCTAATCTGTCAGTGGTGGTGCTTTATCCAAATAGTTCATCACATTTACTTTCTTTGCGCCTCCACTAACATGCTTCAAAACCAACCCTACATTAGTTCTTATTGACGCCATTTCTTCCCGAATCCCATCAATGGTTGAGTTACTTGTAGCATGTACCGTAATGGTGTTCCACCCCGTCTCTGAATTTCTAGTGCTCCGAGATTTATTATTGTGAGACATCTTCTCTAGCTTCTCTGCAATCTCAGAATATATGCATTCACCATAGGAGCTACCCACAATAGTATTAAGCATTGCTTTGTTGTTATCATCTTGACCTCTGTAGAAGTATTTTTCGATGACTCATCATCAATGTGGTGGTACAGGACGCTTCTCACAAATGCAGTAAATCTATCCAAGAAGATACTCACTGACTCTCCAGGCAATGCCACGAAGTTGTTCATTTTATCCTTGTGGTTTAGATTCTTGGACACCAGATAGTACCTCACTAAGAAAATATCTCTCAATTGATCCCAAATATAGATATAATTGTTGGCAGCTAAGCGAACCATATTGAGGCATCTCCTATCAGTGATAAAGGAAACACTTGCAGTCCCAAACACAAGCTCCTCGCGGTGAGCATCTGTATCAAGCTACTCGTCACCACAAAAGTGTGCCCAGGGGGCAGTGGGGGTAGGACAAGAGGTCCATCGGATTCTGCAATGTTCATTTCCCCTATAGTAATCCTAAAGTCATGGGGCTGCTGGAGGTTGCAAATCCAAGGCATCACTAATTGATTTTCAACGTGCACCTGGTGGTGTGCCTCATCTGGTAATCGAGGTTGATGGTCTACTCCATCACCTAGATTCTCTCTATTAGGATTGGTTGGGACCCCTTGATTCTCTATTCGTCTTAAGGTTCGGTTGAGCTCAATGATCTATGGAGTGAGTGTTTCTCCCTGGCTTCGTATACTTGGTATACACTAGATATAGACCTGAGAGAAACAAAACAAAAATAAAAAGTAAAATCAGAAAATAGTTTACTAAATTTCAATAACATAATTAAAGTTAATCTAAAATCGAGATTCACCGGGAGTGGCGCCAAAATGTGATACCACAAATTACACCTCCTTAAAGAAATCTAAGAACTCATGATCAAGTAGAGAACCCAACTAGTAGGTTGGGGTCGATTCCATGAGTAAAATGGTTTCGACTTAGCTATAATTCACAGTTATGTATGTTTAGCAATGTCTTTCCAAATACAAGTAAATAAAGGGGGGTTGTGAAAAAAGTATTTTAAATAGTGTGAGTTAAAAAAGTAAACTAAAGTAGATTTTGAATGTTTATCAAGTTGTGAGAATAAATAGGGGTTATGTGTTCCCGACAGATTCATAACGTTGTATTCCTAGCAATAACAAATTTTTCCTAGTGTTTTACAGGCAAATTGGCAAGTTAGGTACCTTAAATCCTTGGTCCGGCATCTAGAGAATTTTACCCCAGACCTTGGTCCATCTACATATGTATAAGTTATTAACCCTTACCTTTACCTCATATTAAACATCATAATCAATGTATGGCTTAGTTATTACTTCGCACCAATGGACAATAGCCTATTAGATGGTGTCACACTAAATCTATGTTGATAGTTCTTTTCTTATTCCTACCTCCTTGGGTCATAAAGTAGCAAAAAGGTGAGTTCTAATGCATGCACTCATTATAAACACTTCTAAGCAAAAGAATTGTCAATGCATGCATAAACACTATTCGAGAATTGCTTAATTAGTAGGATTACTTTGTTAATTGCCCATGGTTACCACAACCCTAGTTGTGGATTTAGTTACCCATACAATTAAAATCACAATTCATAGTTTTGAATAAAGAAATCATGAACTTACTCAACAATAAGAAGAAACACATAAATTCAACTTGAAATTGACTGAAAATCGTTCAAACCAAATCAGGAAATTGACAAATTGCCAAAGTTTGCAACCCCTAATTTCCAACACACAAAATCAAACAATAGTAATAGTAGCTAACCCCAAAAATGTGGTTTAATGCCCTATATATATAAAATATAGTCCTAAATAAAAAGGAATTGAAATAAGGAAAGTTTAGTCCATGTACGGGGCTTTAATCGATGAATCCACTGACAGACAATCGACTCCCTCCGTTAGTCAGGACTTAGAAATATTTTTCTCCATTGGATAGAACCTTCTCTGAATCAAATGACGGACAAACATTATGGTCTATCGATCCATCTATGGTCCATCGATGCTCCTCCGTCGCTCCATACTTAGAATCTTGAAACATCAAGTACTGGAACATTCACTGAACCAATTGATGGTTCACCAGTACGGCCCGTTGATCAATCGACAGACCATCATTTTCTCTCGTGGTTCCACACTTGGTAAAATTTCCCTGATCTTCTCCTAAATCCTGAACTGCTCATCGACGGTCACCAACTACGGTCCATCAATGGCCTTCATAGGTCATCTTCTACAATTTTTCAGTTGTCTTCTATGCTTTCAACCTAGACATGTTTCCTGCAAGACACCACAAAAATTTTACTTAAACTACTACAAAAAGTATCTAGACACACACAACTCTTAAGTATAATACATTGAAAATACCGTGAAACCACTATACATCACGTAAGTGGTATAGTTGAGGTCAAAACTTTTGACCCATTCTCTCACCAATGGTGATGATACATTCTAAAATTTGAGCCTAGTGGTAAGGGGTGATATTATGCGGTATTGTTTGAATGTTGTGTGGTTAACAAGATAACTTAGTAATAAGAATTTTGATTTTAAAATATGAAATTAAGAAGGTTGGAAAATGTCAAGTATAGTTTTCTCGAGGTGGATTTTTATAAGGATACTCCAACTTTTTTTAAATTATATGATGATTTTATGACCTATGTTTATTAACAATAAATCATTAATTCAATAATGAGATGGTCCGATATAAATATCTTAAAGACAAAGGGTAAGATTGAGAGGATCATAGATTAATGAGAGTATATATTGTAAGGCTATGAGGAAGAGTTGAGGAAGGATAAGGACATCAATTGTTCATGAAATTTTAGATGGTAAGACTTATTATAAGATTCGTATGTAAAATTTTCATTCAATATTTTTTAGTAGAGGTATACTAAAGATAATTTGAACAATTCAAGTTGTATTGCACAGTGACCATATTGATATTCATTTGATAGAATCCATGAATTCAGTAAAGTCTAATACATTAAGAGATTATAAAGGCTAAATTGGATCAATCACTAAGAACATTTAATGTGACAGATAATGATAGATATTGATAAACTCATATTGTGAGGCCTATTAGATATTGAATTAGGATAAATAATAATAATTGAAAATAAGATGGGAGAGAGATTTTTTAGTTAAAGGATTTTTGAAAGAATAGTTGAATGAAACTACATGAGGACACCTATAGAGATGTATGCATAGTCGTTATGAATAGCTAAATAGATCATAAACCAATAAGTGTTGATTGAAAATCATACATTAGTAAATAACTAATTGTATTGGGGTAATCAAGGTTGTTCGAAGTGTCATTCCATATGCTCTCGGTTTACTATAGTTTAATTTCGAGCATATATCTACTTCATAAGTACATACCTTATTTGGATTTGAATATATATTGAAGCTCTTCTTCTATGTTTGCACATATATTTAACTGGAAGATTATTCTCAGTGGTAGATCGGTTACATCGATCTTATGTTGTTTACTTGGCAGAATGAGACACATGGTCAAACGTAGTTCTTTAATTTTGAATATGATTTTAGTTTATCTATACAGATTATTTGGCCTTGACGATAACCTCATATTTGTCAAGCATTACTAAAATAAAATGGCAAAAAAATCTCATTACTTATCTAAGAAGGATATTTTTTTTTTCAATTGTGAAGTCTCAACTGGTAAAAAGAGAAAGTGATATGTGATCTATATGATTTATGTTTGTCATACTAGTATCGAAAACTTTCATTTAGAATCAGGTTTAGTGGCAACAAAGTCTTGAAGTGTTTCATTAGTTCTGTTATCGAATTTAGTATTTGATTACAGTTGGACACTAGGCCTAATTCTGTCATTTCTTATAGGAATACTCCAGTGAATTTGAAATAACAGTAACAAGATTTATTGAGTAACAAATTTTGTTGGATCAAGTATACTTTTATTTGGTCTTTCTATCACATTGGGATTCCTTTGTTATTATTTTCATCGAGGATATATTGATATACTCCCATAGTAGGAAGGATCACGAGCATTAATTGAGGATGGTTCTTTAAAATCTGAAGAAATGTATCATGGGAGATCCCAAGAGAATTGAGGAAGTTTTCAATTGGTTCTGACCTATATTAGTTACGATATTTAAAGTTCTTAGGCCTAGTTGGATAGTATCGATGGTGATCTCATTCATTACACCTGCATTGACTTAATTAACATAAAATTAAATGGCTTTCCAATAGTTTGATGTGTGTGAGGTGAGCTTTCTAAAGCTTATTGTTGGGCTATTGCCCATATTCCAGCCAAAGGGATCATTTCCTAATCCTACTTGAAAAAGGATTCCAGTTATTCTCTTTATTTGATTTCCAATTCTATTAGGAAAAGGATTGAAATTGCAATCCTATTTGTAGTTGATTTTTTCTTTTTAAGGAAAAACACAACTCTATAAATAGATCTTGAGAGAAAAATTGAATTCCTCATTAGTATTTTCCTTCAAGGAAATTAGGACATAATAGAGGTTTTCAGAGATATTTCAACAAGAGAGAAGAGATAAGAGAAAAGAAAAAGAATTATTTTGTTGTACACCTTTTCTCTGACCAACAACCTTCAGATCGTGTTTTTTGATAACTAACTGTTGGATCGGGCTATAATTTGAACTGATGGTTCCTAACATCTTGGTGGTGTATTTGAATGGTAAAGATCGGATTTAGATGTCCACAAGATCTTTTTTTAGCTTCTGAACAGTAGCTGCGTTTGGGTAGTGCTTGCATTAAAATTATAGAGGCATTATATTTTTAATGTGTATCGCGAGGTTTTTTAGTATAATATTTAATAAGACGAATCTAAATTTAAGACAATGGATATGGTTAGTTTTTGTCAAAGATGATGGAATGACTATCATTTATAATTTAAGACTTTGAGTGTATAGGTAGTCTACCTTGGTACATGTGGGAGAGTGTCCCTAGGCTATGAATGTCCAGTCCTTAGCCAATAACTTTGAAAGACTTGATACTTTAAAATCTGTAGAATTTGGCTTCCAAGAAGGTGAAGAAATTCTTATTAGATCATATTTGGGTTAGACAATTTAGTGATGAAAATTTGTATATGATCCGAGACAAGGTGTTGCAAGGAAAAGCTAGTGAGATATTCATGACGGTGAGGGAGTTTGCGGACAAATGATCTTATTTATGTTGTTTGGCTAGGTGAGTTGACTAGATTGTTCATGGAAAAGATTCATAGTTTGACGTATTTTATTCATCCGAGGTCTACATAGATGTATCGTGACTTGAAGTAACATTGTTGATGGTGTCCTATTAAGAGAGACATGGTAAATTTGAATCTTGGTGTTAAAACTATTAGCAAGTGAAGTGTGAACACTAGAATTCAAGAGGTGTGACTTAAACAATGCTTGTACTAGAGTTGAAGTAGGAGAAGATTGCATACCTTGGATAAGTTGATGATATATGGATCATAGTGTAACAATTGAACAAGTCCTCATATTTTAGACTTCTTATGAATCAGAAAAGTTAGTCACGATCTACATTAAGGAGATAGATCAATTGAATGGGTCTTCCAATTCTATCATTTCATATCGTGTCACACAATTTACATTTCATTTCTAGTTGTCTGTGCAGTAGAAGTTAAATACTAGAGTGAATTTTGGTAGTAGTTTTTATATTTATCGGAGTTAGCCTATAATAAGAGCTAGCATTTGATCATTGAGATGACATCATTCAATTCTTTGTAGGGTAGAAGGTGTTGATATTGATTGGTTGGTTGTGTGCATTTGAGGTTAGTCGTGGGATACAAATCTATCGAGAGAGTCCTTACATAGGAACAAGTTTATTTAGAATAGGTTTATCATGGCCCAGAGTAGGCAAAAAAAAATTATGTGAACCAAAAGATTAGTGATTCGAGTTTATGGTTGGATAGCATGATCTACTAGAGGATTTACGCATGAAGGATGAGATAAGATTTGGAAAGAAGCGCACTCTGAGGTATAATTGTCATTTTTTTGAGATTATTTAACGTATTGGTAAGGTAACTTACAAGGTGCCTCTTCCACTTGATTTGTCGTTTGTTCATCTTATATTTCATATCTCAATAATAAATAAGTATAACTATGGTCCCCTGTCATTCAATTTTTAATTGATAAGAAATTTATTTTTAAATACGAGGGGGTAACCATCTTCAATCAGAAGATTTCAAAATTTGAGGTCAAAATAAATTGTTATAATCAAGATTCAGTAGAAGTATCATCTGGTTGAGGAGGCTATTAGGGAGCGATTTAGACATATAGGCTAGTTATCCTTGACTAAGTGAGCGTTCAGGTGCTATCTATTATTTTACCGTTCACCGACGAAAATTTGTTTTAGTGGTAGATGATGCAATGATTTGTTATGTTGTTTTGAGCACTAGGACTATTTTGACTCTTTCTGTAAAATTTTAGATGGAAATTTTGAACTATTTGGTAACTACGATTAGTTAGTTAACGGATTTATAAAAAAAATCAATATAGTTGATAGTTAATGAACCAAGTATATAATTTATTTAATATCTTTTACTACTTGGCTCATATAATTAAATTAAGTGAATAGAATTTGTAACTTTTAATACCTAATTATTTTATTTAGAAAAATTATAAAAGAAAACAATCTAGGACACAAACTGGTTGCAACATAGCCACAAAGAGTGACAACCTTCAAAGTAAGTAAATTTTAGTTGGATTTTCAATTGTGTGCATATATATATATATATATATAAAATTACTACGTATTATATTTAAATGTTAAAGTGGTTGGATAAGGATTTTGTTTTAGTTTGCAAGTTGACCTAATATAGTGATTTAGGGGAGACAAGGTCTTAATGGCCAATAGTTAATGGTTGTGAATGGATAAGTCTAATGATTGGTGGTAATGCATAGGGTGAATAGATGGAGGTTTGGAAAATTGTAGTTTCCAGGGATTTGCATATTGTTTCACGTTGACTTGATATTATTTCTTCTCTAGATCCAACCAAAAATTATCATCTTAAGATTTTGGTTTAAACATATTGGTATAGGTAAATAAATATTAGGTGTATTACATTATATAAATATTATTAGATTTATGATATTAGGAGAAATTAAAGACTTGTCCTAAGTGAGAAATCTAGCAAATATGAGACTTGCCATATTAATTGACACCAAGATTAGAAGTTTGATTTGAGATGTGAGTGATTTTTTGGATCTAAGATAACCATAATATAGTATTAGTGTCTCAAACTCGCTTGCTTACAAATATTGCATAATTGGTCAATTGGGAACGTATTGAAGCTTTGTGAAAAGGGAAGGAAAAATCTTGATGATTTTGTGGCACGTGTCCAGCATTCGAGGTATGTTAATACTTTTTAAACTTTGTTAAGGGATGTTTTCTAATTACAGATTAAAATGGAATAGACAATGGGTAAGGGCAAAAGATGGGGGGGTCTTGTACCAATGATGTGACAGGCATTGGTACGAGTACCATTGTTATAAAAGGGAAAATCTATTACACTAATATAATATATTGTAATTTGAGAATGCCAAAGCATATGAGCATTAGCTGAAGTATTTAGTTAATTGATTTCTTGTGTATGCCTTTGTTTCTCTGTTTAACCCGTATAATTGTGACGATTGAGGTGATTGTATGTAATAGAGATATTTGATTTATTCAGATGTTGTATCATCCCCTTTGATTTTATATCATATTGTGCACATTCATTGACATGAAACTAACTATGTGTAAAGGTCTAACAACTAGAAATCGTCCGTGTTGAGATCGAGTTATGATTATAATTTGGGCACATGGAGATCGTCTGTGCTAGGGATTATTTGATTGTATGATAGTGCATTGAGGTCGTGAGCACAGACACGTGGAGATCATCCGTGTCGGTATATGGACCTCGCGAGTCCCCCATAGGTCAGGAACTCTCGATATATTATCGCGGAGTATCATGTATATACGGTTGAGAGAATACTGGGCATTTCAGACATATCATTTCATAGTGTCGCATTGCATTGCATGTCATTACATTCTTCATTCTGGCTTGATTATGTATTTTATTGGTGCTTAGGAAATACGAGACATTTGTTTATACCTATTGATGAAATCTTGGTTGATAAATATGATATGAACTTGAAAATTAAGGGATTATTTTCATATATACTCCTGTCAATACTTCTTCGTTGTCGGTCTATGAGATATACTGGGTACACGTGGTTTTGTACTCATACTACACATATTACACCCTTTTGTGGTGCAGATTGGATTTCAAATTCGGGCATGTTCTTGGAACTTTGAATATGAGTTTGATTATTGTAACACCCCAAGAGTACACCCTAGAAGATATGGCATTCTCGGAGTGCAACATGGCGTACTTGACCTCTCGGAGGTCTTGTACAAGCCCTTACACATCATTCATTGCATACATGTATGAAAAGTAATGCAGAATTAAAACTTTTCACACGAAATATCTTAAACATCTTTCATATTAAAATCATTGGAAAATACTAAGTCTCAACATATGCCAATCTTAGACTCGAAAATACTTGAGACACGGCCTATACGACACGAATATAAAAATACTTAGTCTATTATAATACTCTGGATTAAAACAAATCTAAAGATAGTTATGCCCTGGAGTCAAGTGAGGACATACTTAACCTTGCTTCAAAAGAATCCTAGTTTCCAAGATTTGCTTCAAGACGCTTCTCACCTTCCGCCTACACCTTTAGATATAACAAAATGTATGAAATTAGTACAAACACATGTACTAAGTATGGCATAATGCATAAAATTATGAGAACGACATTTATGATAAATATGCTAGTTTTTAGTTAAAACATCACATTAGAAGTATGAGAACACATTTAAGCACCAAACATTACATTTAGAACGCAATACAAGTCAAAGGCAATTTATATCAATTTAATGAATCTTACAGTGAGCTTGCAGTGAACTTCACTGTAACTTCACTTTAACACTCCATAAAACTCACACATTACATTATAGCACCAATAACACCTACAAACACACAAACATGAGATCCTCCTATCAAAGGTGATTCTAAGGCTCACTTGAGTGAGTTATGAAGCGACCGCCCATACAATCCCTTCACACACACCTAAGAGATCCTTTAGACTACCTAAGATAAGATCATTCTCACTACACACAATAGTACACATATATTATGACATTCTCTTCCCAAAGATTATCAAAAGACTTATTTAAGTAATGCAAGAAGAGACTGCCCATACACCCTCTCCAAACTTACCTAAATAATCATTAAGACTACCTAAGCTTAGATCATGCTTACTTATTCAATTTACTTCCCAATCTAGATTCATTTTTAAGACTTCCCTATGTAAGACATGAAGTGACCATTTCTTTGCCCCCTTCAAACCTTAACTAAGAAACCCTTAAACTAATTTAGGTAAGTACTTAGTCATGAACATACTTTCCAACTTAATTCATTATTTTTATTATTTCATTGATAGACATTCATCACATAAGGACATTCAAGTAATGGTTTTGGAGAAGACCTAGGGACTCACTCACTAACATCATCAAAGCCTAATTATGCAATGTCTAGATAGTGTTCCATACCACCACCTAAACTTCAAAGAACTTCTCCAATACTAACGGGTATCCCATATGATGATAATAGGCAATAACTGACATAGAACATACTAGTTATGCATGGAAACCGAGTCATGAACCTACTCCATTGGAGGTTTGTTCTACGGGCCAATTGTAGAACTAGGAGACATCATATGTAGGCACATGGTTAATGAATATGAAGAGTTTCTTTGTATTCTAGCCTCATCCTTAAGTATAAACACTTCACAAACCATACTCACTCGGTGATAGCCTTTGCTCTCATAGAGTATTTCAATAAAGGAGTACATGAAGAGGTTACATATCTAGTTCATAACCCAATCACATTACACCTTACCAAAGAGGGTCCACTAAGGCTACCTACAATGGTCAGGAGTATATCTTGATGACTTTCCTAAGGATGATTTCATGTCGTTCCATCCAATCAACCCTAAGTCCACCATTCACATAAGAAGGATACCATTACAGCTTTCAACTTCAAGGATATCATATCCTTCCAACTAGGTTGAAGGTTCCACATAAAGGACCTTCTTAACAATGTTCAAGGTCACATATCCATCACACATACAAGGATAAGAAGATTTAGTATACTAAGTCAAGAACTCATATTCACATTGTACATGCACCAAGTAAGGGACACAAGTCTACCAAAACAAGACACACACATATTCACCATATCACATATAGCATATCATTCTAGAAGCAAATAGGTATAACCAATATCATCTATAGGTCACCCTATTCACTACTATAGTATCATCAATTTAAGTATAACAAGTATCATATAATTTATCAACAAACATCATACTTCACCATCAAGTAATCCACATTATGAATCTACCATAGTCTACTAGTGACTCACATCATCAACTATAAAAACTCATGCTTTGACACCACATAAACACATAAGTCTTCTTGACATTCATACTATCCACATATTAAAGTTATAACATGATAAATCCATAATACATAAAGAAATGCGGGTGAGGCCAAATGATTCACAATTCATAAAGTAATGCCGACAAGGCCACATTGATTCACAAGTATAGCACATATACAATGCCACCATAAGTGGATCATACCAACCATCATTATTATTTAACAACTAGACTGCATAATATCAAAAAATTTAGGTCAACATACCATTGATCCAACGTCACAAATTCAATCTATAGTCAACCAACACAATATACCAAGGCCCTTACCAATGGTCATGACCACCAATTCAATCCAATAATTACAATATACAATGAATAAAGGATAATACAACATGAATTTATGAATTTAGGGCAGCCAACTAATAATTCTATCATGATTTATTCATGATTCAATAGCCTTAATCAAACTACACAATAATACAATAATATTAAGACAAAATCAAATCACCCACAAAGTAGTCAAAGCGAGGGTTACATGAATTAAATGGGTTCATAGATATTTTAGGTTAAAATCATCTAATTAACAACAATTAAATCGATATAAAATGATTCAATACATTTAATGCAAGAACCCACAATTAGATTACAAAATTGGACAAGTTAATCTTTGAAAGACTTTAGAAATCACTTTGATGATTGGATCCTTGAAGAAAAGAGATTCAAGGATGAAGTTCATACCTTAATTGATGCTAGACAATGAATTCGATCAATAATCACCTAAGAAATATTCAATTCAAGCTCTACTTTAGTTTTGGCTCCAATGGAGTTCTAGAGAATTTTGGTTTTGATTTTGTAAAGTCAATTCATCTAGGTGTTTAAGACATATAAAACTATTTATAATACCCAAAATACCCCTAGTATACCATTCTAAACATTTATTTGGACGCCCTGTCGATCGACGCCTCATAGCTAACCAACGGACCATCCTGTTGGTCCTTCATTTGGGTAAGAGGCTGGAAAAAAGAATATCAAGCCTCCCACGCCTAAGTTTCAACATACGCCTCCATCGAAGGGGCGTAAACCATCCTATTAGGCATACATTGTCTCCGTCGTTTCGGGCTGCTTTTTGACAGCTTTTGGCTCTTGGGTAGGATCCTCCTGAAGGACCCTTGGTTGGTCCTTAGGACTTTTGAATGGACGTTTACAACCTGAATAAGTTCTTATATGATATTAGTACCTCTCACGTCAATTTCATCAAAAATGAACACGTAAAATTCAACGAAACTTACTAAGACACACAAGGTCATTTCAAGGCAATTCTTTCGAACGTCATAGGCGTTCTTGGACGTTTGACCTCCAAACTTCATGAAACTTTAAAAACTTCCTCCTAACCTTATAATAACCCATTCAAAACATCAATATACAAGCGTTAGGTGTAACGACCCTAAAAATGGATATGCTAAGTAATGCTTAATGTGTCTAGAATGCCAATGATTAGACCGGGTTCACACGGATTAATTCGCGTAGAACCATACCTCGTAAACCTTGCTACATCCAATCCAACTAACTTGGGGAGTTAGTTGATCTAGTAAAGGTTGGGTCCAATAATGTAGTGCTCTCGAATACGAAGATTTACTTGAAAGAGTCTTTACCGGGCCTAAAAAGGGAAAATCTTATGTTTGGAAGGTCTAGGGGTAAAATGGTCTTTTTTCAACCTAAGGGTAGTATAATAATTATCCTAAATATATAATTAATTATTTAATTAATAATGTGGAGGGGCATTTTTGGGAGAGAGGGCCGAAATTGGGCTCTTGAAGTGAAGTCTTGCTCCACCCGAGTTCGAACCTAGGTGGAAGCAATGAATAAAATTGTTTTTAATTAAGTTGGTAAATTGATGTAATTAATTTATATTTATTATTTATTAGCTGACTTAAAATAAAAGTAAATCAGATTTTTAATAATTAAACAAAAACCTTATTTGAATATATCCTAAACTAGACTCCTAACCCTAAGAAAACTCTTCTCTCCCACGCTCATCACTCTCTCTCTCTCACGTCTCTATCACTCTCACTCACGATTTTCTATGACAAATAACTTCAAAAAAGCAGTAGGTAAACCAAAGTTCTTCACACTTTAAGAACTCACAACGAAAATATAAGAAAACAAACAAAATCAATCACGTAGTCAAAGAGAAGTTTGTTCGTCGAGTTGGTGTTGACTTTGAGGGGATTTGGACGTGATTTTTTGAGAATATTTTGGGAAGCAAGTCGAGGTTTGAACGTCATAAAAGGTATGGGTTTTCTTACTCTCGGTTCCTTTCCCAAGAGACTGTTAAGGCTTAGATGAATCTACTCAAAAACTAGGGTTGTTCCCGTTCTTGTCGAACTCCTCCCTAGTATCCCTTTGATCTCAATGTGAAATAGGTTAGAGATCATGTTGTTGGTATGTTTGCTGGTACTTTAAGTATGAAGTTTGATTTTCGTGATAATGTGTTCTTGATTATGTGTTTTGAATTGTAAGCATGTTAAGTTATGTCAACCGAAAGTATGTGAAAAATGATATGTTTTTATGGTTGAATTTTATGTGCGAATGTTTGTGTAAATCATGAGGTGTAAAAGTGGTGTAATGTTGCTAGATGAAATGGTAATTCTTGGATGAATATAATAAAAAAATATTACACTTAAATATGCACCAAATGATCCACGAAATTCCTCAAATATTAACGTATAAATGATGATAAAAAGAAGCTGAAAATAGTGAACAAATTTCCAGCATTTGGTAGG
Organism: Solanum neorickii; assembly: GCA_027704865.1. Taxonomy (NCBI): domain Eukaryota; kingdom Viridiplantae; phylum Streptophyta; class Magnoliopsida; order Solanales; family Solanaceae; genus Solanum; species Solanum neorickii. The sequence goes on along the minus strand of JAKWJC010000368.1, from coordinate 9,228,991 downwards.
TTGGATTTGGCCAAACAAAATGGTACAAAATGCAATGAATAATGACTGTAAAATAAGTGATATAACTACGTATTGGACCCAAGACATCATTACATGAAAGCTACAAAAAAATCAACAAAAGATTTAGACAAAAATGGATTCGAAGAGATTAAATTTCCAGCCTGCTGAAAATTGTAGTCTCGACCAACTTTTATAAAAATCAGCTTCGTTTAAAAAAAATTAAATGTGAGTTCATTGGGGATTTAACCCATGACATCACTAAATGAAAATTTCATAAAAAATTCATGAGAAAAACGCAAGGAAAAGTAGATGTGGTGAGTGGGGATTGAACCACAACCTCTTGAATGGATGAGAGAGTTAGGAGAAAAATAAAGGGGGAGGCATGTGGGAATGGAACCCACGACCTCTTAGGCAGATTAAGAAGGAGAATAAAAGAAAACTAAAGGGGGAGGCGTGTGGGAACGAACCCACAATCTCTTAGGAAGATTAAGGAGGTGAATCAAAAAAATAAAGGGGGAGGTTGTGGAAATCGAACCCACGACCTCTTAGGCAGATTTTAAGGAGAAGAATAAAAGAAAAATAAAGGGGGAGGCGTGTGGAAATCAAACCCACAACCTCTTAGGTAGATTTAAGAAGGAGAATAAAAGAAAAATAAAGAGAGGTTGTGGGGGTTTGATCCCACAACCTCATAGACAACTCGAAATAGACAAGGAGAAATATATTTTAAAAAGGGGGGGGGGGGCTATGGGGGTTTGATCCCTCAACCCCTCGGCCAGGAAAGAGAATTTTCAAAGGATAGAACTAAAAAGGAAATGGTGATGTCGGGGCTCGATCTAGGGTCCCTATGTCACGTGGACTGGAATAAAAGAAAAAGAAAAATATAAAGTGTTGTCCAAGGGATTTTGAATTGGGTTCCCTTGAACAAATTCCGTATTGATACATAAGTCATACGTGAATTAAATATTAAAGAATAATGCTGCATACTTAGATCGAAATCGAGATCTTGGCATACATACAAAATGCATAAGTCTTGTACTACATAATCTTAGGAAGATATGAATCACTTAAACGAACGATTAATGAAGCCTCGTGGCTTGTATGTATAGACCCATAAGTCTATCATACGTTTAAAAATAAGTGAACCTAATATGTATGTAATGAAATGATGTAACACTAGAAGGGTTAAGTAAGAGGGTAAAACACTAAATGGCCAAGTGCATTGGCACATAATTAAAATGAACAATGAAATGATGAAATGAACAAAGAAATAATGAAATGAACAATGAAATGATGAAACCCTAGAAGGGTTAAGTAAGAGTGTGAAACACACTAAATGGCCAAGTGCATTGGCATATGATGAAATGAACATTCACGTAAAATGGGGTGAGTAATTATGAAGAGAAAATGTGCTAATGTTAATGAATGTGGTCACAAAATGATATGAGGCTAATGTAAAAGATGAGATCAATCTCAATTGAGCCTAAGTAAATGTTACCAAAACGTACTCACCTATGAGAGTGTAAAGTTAATGAAGCGACCAGTCTTGATGAACACTCTAATGAAAGCATTGAGATTAACACACTTAATACTAATAATGAGATGAGAAATCATCTGTTGAGATATGATGTCCTCATACTAGAAGCTAGCTTCCATGATGTATGAGTTGAATGTAATGAAACTTTATACCGAGTATCGATAGACTAGCTATGAGCGGTGATGCCTTCTTTCGGGAAGGGCGGAGGTTCACATAACTCTCATGAGATGAGACTGTCCGGCATGCCGGGTAAGGATCTCCTTATATCTCCTAGTCTTCAAACCTATACTGCCAATATAGGGATCTGGTGGGGTTTAATTACTATGTACGCTAGCATGTTTTGGGTCACTTTGGCTGGTGATTCCACCTCTTTTCAGTGTGGGGTTTCATGACACTGGATTTCATGATGCTCACATGACCTATGTCGGTTAAAGGTAAAGTTCCCCATGAATGGATGAGGTCAGCCTCAAATGATTCACATAATGAAATGAATGATACCAAAGGTGTTAGGATAGGATAACCAAGAGGTGAGGTAGACTTAAGTAATGACACTAGGTCATTCTTGATCATTATATAGCAAACTCGATGAAAGTCTTAAACTACATCCTAGGTATAGGTGGTGTTTATACTAGCCTATGAATGAAATGAAATGAAGTACGTATGAATGAATGAAGAAATCTCTTCACACACACCTAAGAGATCCTTTAGACTACCTAAGATAAGATTATTCTCAGTACACACAATAGTATACATATATTATGACATTCTCTTCCCAAAGGTCATCGAAATAATCACTTAAGTAATGCAAGAAGAGACCGCCAATACACCCTCTCCAAGCTTACCTAAATAATCCTTATGACTACCTAAGCTTAGATCATGCTTACTTATTCAATTTACATTCCCTATCTAGAGTCATTATTAAGACTTTCCTAGGTTAGACATAAAGTGAACATTCCTATGCCCCCTTCATACCTTAACTAAGCAACCGTTAAACTACTCCAGGTAAGTACTTAGTTATTAACATACATTCCAACTTAAGTCATTATCTTTATTAGTTAATTAAGAGACATTCATCACATAAGGACATTCAAGTAATGGTCTTGGAGAATACCTAGGGACTCACTCACTAACATCTTCAAAGCCTAATTGTACAATGTCTAGATAGAGCCTCATACCACCACCTAAAATTCATAGAACTTCTCCAATACTGGAGGGTATCCCATATGATGAGAACAGGCAATAACCAACATAGACCATACTAGCTATTCATGGAACCCAAACTCCTGAACCTACTCCGTTGGAGGTTTTTTCTACAGGCCAATGGTAGAAATAGGACACATCCTATGTAGGGACATGGTGAAGGAATAAGAAGGGTTTCTTGTACTCTAGCCTCATCCTTAATTAGAGATACTTCCCAAACCATACTCACTCGGTGCTAGAGTTTGTTCTCATAGAGTATTTCAATAAAGGAGTACATGAAGAGCTTGCATATCTAGTTCATAACCCAATCACATTACTCCTTACCAAAGAGGATCCACTAAGGCTACCTACAATGGTCAAGAGGATAGCTCAATGACTTTCATAAGGATGATTTCATGTTTCTTCAGCCAATCAACCCTAAGTCCAACATTCAGACAAGAAGGATTCCATTACGGCATAAAACTTCAAGGATTTCATAACCTTCCAACTAGAATGAAGGTTCCACATAAAGGACCTTCTTAACAATGTTCAAGGTCACATATCAATCACACAAACAAGACTAAGAAGCTTTAGCATACTAATTCAAGAACTCAAATTCACATTATACATGTATCAAGTAAGGGACACAACTCTACCAAAACAAGACACACACATACTTCACCATATCACATATAGCATATCATTCTAGAAGCATGTAGGTATAACAAATATCATCTATAGGTCACCCTATTCACTACTATACTATCATCAATTTAAGTATCACAAGTATCATATAATTTATCAAGAAACATCATACTTCAAAATCAAGTAATCCACATGATGAATACACCATAGTCTACTAGTGACTTACATCATCAACTATAAAAACTCATGCTTTGACTCCACAAAAACACATAAGTCATATTGACATTTATACTATCCACATATTCAAGTTATAACATGATAAAGTCATAATACATAAAGTAATGCCGGTGAGGCCACATTGATTCACAATTCATAAAGTAATGCCGACAAGGCCACTTTGATTCACAAGTATAGCACATAAGTATCGCCACTCTAAGTGGACTATACCAAACATCATTTCTATTTAATAACTATACTACATAATATATAAAGTTAGGTCAACATACCATTGATCCAATCTCACAACTTCAATCTATAGTCAACTCAACCAACAGAATACACCAATGCCCTTACCAATGGTTATGACCACCAATTCAATCAAATAATTTCAACATACAATGAATAAAGGATAATACAACATGAATTTATGAATTTAGGGAATCCAACTAACAATTATAGCATGACTTATTCAGAATTCAATATCTCTAATAGAACTACACAATAATTCAATAACATTATGACATAATCAATTCACCCACAAAGTAGTCAAAGCTAGGGTTACATGAAGTACATGGGTTCATAGAGATCTTAGGTTAAAATATAATTAGCAATAATTCAATCAATATACAATGATTCAAAACATTTAATGCAAGAACCCATGGATAGATTACAAAATTGGACAAGTTAATCTTTGAAAGACTTTAGAAATCACTTTAAATATTGGCTCCTTGAAGAAAAGAGATTCAAGGATTAAGTTCATACCTTAATTAATGCTAGACCACGAATTTAATGAAGAACAAATGAAGAATCACTAAATAAATCTTCAATCCAAACTCTATCTTGATTTTTTGCTCCAATGGAGTTCTAGAGAAAATCATAGAGAATTTGGGTTATTATTTGGTAAAGTGAATTCATCTAGGTGTTTAAGACATATAAAACTTATAATACCCAAAATACCCCTAGTAAACTGCCTAATCATTGATTTGGACGTGGGGTGAATTTACCAACTCATATTTTCACTTAACAATGAAGCTGCGAAATTGCAGACTCCGTCGACGCCTGCCCATCAACGCCTTGTAGCCCAACCAATGGCCCGTCATGTTGGTCCATGGTTTGGGTCAGACTCTGGAAAAAAGAATATCAAGCCTCCCACACCTAAGTGTCAATCTTCTCCTCCATCGATGGGGCGTTGACCATCCTACTAGGCGTCGATTTCCTCCGTCTTCTAGGGCTGGTTTTTGACAGCTTTTGGCTCTTGGGTAAGGTCCTCCTCAAGGACCCTTGATTGGTCCTTGGGGACTTTTTTCCAGACGTTTCCAAACCGAATTAGTTTGTATACAAGTTTAGGACGTCTCACATCAATTTCATTAAAAACATAACATGTAAATCTCAACAAAACCTACTAAGACACACAAGGTCATTCCAAGGCAAACCTTTCGAACGTCATAGTCATTCTTGGACGTTTGACCTCCAAACTTCATGAAAATTTAAAAATGAATCGTAATATCATTACAACCCATTTTAGGACTTCACAACATCAAGATACAAGTGTTAGACTCTAGTTACACCTAAGTCATTTTAGAGGTGTTACAATTATCTTGGAGTTGTGGTGGGCTGCTTGGGATATTCTTCAACCCAGACCTTCATTTACCTTCATTTATTAGGTTATTTTGGTATTCGGATAGAATATTATTATGTTTAGATTTTAAAATTAGTATGGACTTGTATCATATTGTAGAAACTCTTGTACTTATGACGGTAAATTTTGTGGTGGTAATTTAGGTTTTTGCATTCATGTGATGACTTAGTGATTGGATATTATATTTTCGTTTATCTTTATACTTTAGTTATTGAATTGAATTGGTATAAGTATTAGATTGGTTAACCTATCGATTAGGAACATAGGTTCAATCACGACTTGTGATTTTGGGTCATGAAATTTATAGAATTTTTTGAATTATATAAATTTTTAATCATTTTATAATCAACCGTGTCTATTACGTAAATTTGTAATGAAATATTTTAACTTATTAACTCTAATAATTTGTGGTATAGTAAACGTAATCTTTGAATATATGATAAATTAAAAAGACAAATAAAATAAATAAATAAATCATAAATTGAATAATTGACATTTCCAAAAATTAATTTAGTACAAAATAAAAGTGGACGAAGTTGTGAGGTAGAAATAAATAGAAGGGAATGGAATTGAAGAGGTAAGGTCCATATCTATTAAAAGGGATTGAAATAAATGCACGGCAAATAGAAAAGGTGTTAAACAGAGAGGGAAATGGGCCCACATGCATTGAGCATTAAAAACCTTCCGGCCGATGATGGGAATGTACAATTTTAAAGTAGTCTCGTACAATAGTGTTGAAGCTTGGCTAGGGAAGCAGGCATATTAATGAAGAACTGCTTCACTAACCTGTTCTCTCTCTCTCTCTCTCTCTCTTATATATATATATATATATATATATATATATATATATATATATATATATATATATATATATATATATATATATATTCAATAATAATTTATATTTGTCATTTTTAAATTAAAAATTATTCATTTCAAAATATCGTTTATATTTGAAAAGACAAAAAAGATTAAAAAAATGAACGGAGAAAATTTAAAATTAAAAAAGAAAACTTTTGAAAATATTGGAAATATTAATTTCATGCCAAAAAGTTTTTAATTACTCTAATGTGACTAAAAACAAAACCAAGATTTATTTGACATATTTCATTTAAATTTATCAGTAATCCTGTCAACTATTCCACCATCTTCTTGAGATAACTCGAGAAAATTAAATGAAAGGTGTCAAATAAGTCTTGGTTTGGTTTTTGGTGACAGATTGATCATGAGTTAGTCAAATCCTCTTGAAAATGTAATTAAGTAAATTTGGGATCAAATTAACATTTTCAAAATTCTCTTATCTTTTATAAAATACAAAAAACACTTCATTTTTCAACTTTTATAATTCTATCCAAACTATTTTTTAAAAAAAAAAAAAGGTAAATCAAAATATAATTTTCTCTTCTTCTTCTGCCAATGTTCTCTTTTCTCTTCTCTTCTTCTTCTTCTTTAAGAAAATTCGAAAATTCAACTATCAAAACAAATATTCTTACACATTATCTTATCTTCCTCCTCATTTCTTGTGGTGACTCTTTCCTCTTTCTGTATTGAAGATTGTGTTTGACCTAAAATGGGTAAGTCATTTTTTGAGAGATTTAAAATTTTGAAACAATATTAAAAACATTTATTGGGTTAATGAAGAATAAATCATTCTATAGATGTGAAAAATGAATAATCGTGTTATGATACCTATTATTTATTATTTTTGAAAGAAGTTAATGAACCCAAAATGCCCTAATTTTTAGAAAAATGTATATATATTGTTAACATTAAGTGAAAATTCATTTTTTTCGCTTTTTGTTGTTCTTTTTGTGAACATTTTGTTCATATGATTTTAAAAATATAGTTTTGTTCAGTTGTCCAACATATATTTGAAGTGTAGGAGGTTGAAAAAATCTATTTCTCAATCACTATCTATAATTAATGAAAGAAAAAAACAATGATTATTGCTCCTTATCACACTCAAACCTAAAAAGCAAGATGAACAAGAAGGAGAAGGAAAATGAGAAGGAGGAGAAGCAGAAAGTGAAAAAGAAAGCGAAAGACAAAGAGAAAAAAATTGAAGTCGTCAATTATGATGTGAAGTAACAATATCCTCAATCGATTAGATTGATGGTTATATTTAACACTGTGAATTAATTTTTTGTTGATAAGTTGTATAAAATAAATTGTGAACTGTTCATTTTTGCTAACAATATTTATGATTTTTTTTGTTGTTGTTGGAACAAATGTCAATTATGATGTAAAAGAAGAAATGTGGTGTATGTGGCAACATATATACCTTATGTTGTAAAAACACCATAGAATAATCTGCATGTACCCTAACAGAAAAGATACATATGACAACATTTGTTATAGAAAGAAGATATGTGTAACATATGTCACATAAAGAAGATATGTGTAAACATATGTTAGATAAAGGAGATATGTGGAAATATTACATCGTCACCAATTGTTGATTTTTGCTGATAATATTAATATTAATGATTATTATTTTTTATTATTTTGCTGGAACATATGTCAGTTATGATCGAAAGGAAGAAATGTGGTGTTTGGGGCAACATATATAACCTCTGTTGTAAAAAATACCATAGATATATCTGCATGTGCCACAACAAAAAGGACATATGTTGCAACATATGTCACAAAAAGAAGATATGTGGTAACATATGTCACAAAAAGGAGATATGTTGCAACATTATATTGTCACCAATTGTTCTTTTTTGCAGCTAATATTAATATTAATGATTCTTCTTCTTCTTCTTCTTCTTCTTCTTCTTCTTATTATTATTATTATTATTATTATTATTATTATTATTACTATTATTATTATTATTTTATTTAAATAAATGTTAATTATGATGGAAAGGAAGAAATGTCATGTCTGTGACAACATATCTAACTTCTACTATAAAAAAACCACAAAATTATCTACATGTTCTCTAACATAAAAGGATATATGTTGCCACATATGACATGTATGTTGCAATTTTTTCAATAGAACGTGCATATGTTGCCACAAATGACATTTCAATGATGGGTTAATTGATAAATTGAGCAATTTAGGAATGTAAAAATATCAAATTAGACCAAATTTTAGTACATTGAACTATAATTAAGTAATAAAAATATGTTATAACACTTGGAACAAAGATTTACAAGGGTGTTATATAACTATTATTTGATGGTATGATGAACCAATGGTATGATAATTTTGTAAAAATAATTGATAGATATGATTAAGGTTGTTGTTTAAGACCAAAATTATATACATAGACGTGTTGTATGACTATATATTAGTGTTACATGTTGAATTAGGTGAACCCAAAAAGACACATTTTAGGATATACATATGTTGCTACATATGACATATTTGTTGCAATTTTTCAACAGGACGTGCATATGTTGCCACATATGTCACTTCAAGGTGATGTAACCGATAAAATAAGCGACTTAGGAATAGAAAAATGTCAAATTAGACAAAATTTAAGTACTTTGGACCATAATTAAACAATAAAAATATATTATAACACTTGGAACAATGATTTGCATGGGTGTTATATAACTATCATATGAAGTTACTTGGTCATTGCATGATGAACTAGTGGTATGATAGTCTTTGTAATAATAATTGATAAAATTGATGAAAGTTGTTGTATTACACCATATTTTTATGCTTATACATGTTGTAGGACTATATATTAGTGTTACGTGTTGAATTAGGTGACAATTTAATTTAATTAATCCGAAAAAAACCATTTTATTATATACATATGTTGTTACATATGATATGTCTGTTGCAATTTTTCTAACAGGATGTGCATATGTTGTCACATATGTCACTTTAAAAATGGTTTAATCGATAAATTGAACAACTTAGGAATAGAAAAATGTAGAATTGGACCTAATTTTAGTACTTTAAATCATAATTTAAGGAATAAAAGTATACTATAACACTTGGAACAACGATTTACAAGGGTGTTATATAACTATCATATTAAGTTACTTGGTCATTGTATGATGAACTAGTGATATGATAATCTTTGTAAAAAAATTGATAGAATTGAGGAACGTTGTTATATTAGACTATAGTTTTGTACTTAGAAATGTTGTAGGACTTTATATTAGTGTTACATGTTGAACTAGGTGACAATTTAATTGAATTAACCTCTCAAAGGCCATTTTATGATATACATATGTTGTCACATATGACATTTCAGTTGCTATTTTTCAAACAGAACGTGCATATGGAAAAATGTCGAATTTAACTAAATTTTAGTACTAAGGACCATAATTATGCAAGAAAAATGTGTTATAACACTTGAAACAACGATTTAGAAGGGTGTTGCATAATTATCATATGTAATTACTTGGTCATAGTATGATGAACTAGTGGTATGATAGTCATTGTAAAAATAATTGATAAAATAGATAAAGGTTGTTTTATTAGACCATAATTTTGTACTTAAACATGTTCTAGGACTATATATTAGTGTTACATGTTTAATTAGGTGACAATTTAATTGAATTAACCGTCAAAAGATCATTTTATTATATATATATATATATATGTGTGTGTGTGTGTGTGTGTGTGTGTGTGTGTAAATGTTTTCATATATGACATTTCTGTTGCAATTTTCCCAACAGAATGTGCATATGTTGCCACATATGTCACTTCAAGGATGACTTAATCGATAAATTGAGCGATTTAGGAATGAAAAGATGTCAAATTAATTTTAGTACTTTGAACCATAATTAAGAAATAAAAACATGTTATAACACTTGAAACAATGATTTACAACGGTGTTATATAACAATCATGCCATTTGCGACATGTAAGTCATATGATGCTATATGTCTAAGTTATATATAACAGCTTGTTTAAGTTATATGTTGCAACATATGTCTATTTGTTGGTATTGAAATAACCTATCGGTTGCTACATATGTCTATAATTTGTTCCAATAGTCAATTGTTGCAACATATAGCAATCTGTTGGAAACGCAAATGCAAATTATTGAAAAAATTGCAGGTACCCAAGTGATGATCAATGACTTCAAAGAATTATTAATTTTTCATATCAAAACAACGGTTTGTGACCCCAATCATTTATGAAGTAATTCTAATTGATACAAAATGAAATCTGGTCCACTAATTAAATTAGTTAAATCTGATTCAAGAAGAAGAAAAGAAGAAAGCTTTATGTCACATCCTGCCAATTCTCAGTAAAATTTTGCATCCGGATATGTGAGGAAAAGTCTAGAGTATTGGAGAAGTTATTGTAGAAAACTCTAGAAGCCTCTAGATTTTTCTAGAAGGCTTTGAAGAGTTCTAGAAAGAAAACTAAATATTTTCTAGGAAAACTTTGGAAAATCCTAGAAAGTGTAGATAGTTCTAGAAAGGGACCAAAGTGTAAATACGTTAGGGACTTGTAAGGTAATTATAAATTACACTTTAGCCCCTAGAGAAGTAGTATAAATAGCGGAACTCTCATTTGTAAATTATCCAAGAAGTTGTAAGCAATCTTCCAAGTAATCAAAATCCTTTTTCCAAACTTCTCAAGTCTTTCTTTACATTTTCTTAGCGATCTTAGCATAAAGGGATTACTTGAGCTTACAAGATCGTGAAAGATTCATGAGTAAGTTATCAAGTTCCACACGGAGTTTTAGCAAAAACTCTAAGTCCGTGACAATGTGGTATCAGAGCGAAGGTTGCACTAAGGGAATGGCCAACGAAGGAGACGTAAACGATGCAAGCACCACCAACGTCCGTATGAATGGTGGAAAGAAGAACCGAAAGGCGAAGAAATATCAAAAGTGCAATGAGGAGATGCTGGACGATCCCACACCTACGAGGCACTAACATTCCACCCTCGATGTCATCACTGGAGAAGAATGAGTCGCAAGGGTGGAAGTGGCAAGGCAGGCCATGGAGATATTAGGCCGGCGCATGAATGTGGCCTATGGAAAGTTCAAGACCCTCGAGGACTTCACTCTTGAGGAGACCGAACACCTCTGCAAGGAATTGGAGGGACGCTAGCATGCCGAGTTCGAGATGAAGAAGACTATCACTTCCTTAAAGTTTTGGCTCATGGAGGCGTTGAACACGATTGAGACCAGAAAGGTAAAACCACTCAAGGTAGGCGCAGAAGTTCGAAGATCACCATCGCTCGATCGACATAGGGAGGCCAAGGTTGAGGCTCCCAAACCACCTATGTTCAGAGGCATCTGTGACGCGCAAGAGGTGGAGAATTTCCTATGGCACTTGGAAAATTACTTCAAAAGAAACAGGTTGAAGAGCGACGAGAGTAAGATCAACACTGTTGTGGTGTAACTTTTGGAGATGGCCATGCTATGGTGGAGGCATAAAGAGTCAAAAATAGGGAAAGGGCGTTGTACCATCAATACTTGGGACCAATTCACGAGGAGTTCAAGAAAGACTTCTTCCCAAACAACGTTATCTATGAGGCAAACCGAAAATTTAGGGTACTGAAGCATACGGGCAACATACACGCATATGTGCAGGAGTTCACCATCCTCACGCTTCAGATTCCCAACCTCACGTATGAAGATATGTTGTTCCACTTCATGGATGGGCTGCAACACTAGGCTAGGACGGAGTTATAACGCCCACAGGTCAGGACTATTGAGGAAGCCATCACACAGGCCAAAGCTTTGACAAATTTCATGCACGAGAAGCCCCCCAAAGTCGGGGGACGAAGTGAGAGGTAGTTATGACCATGGTGGGGGGAGATCGTGGCAAAGGAAAGGAGCAGCGGCCACATCCTAAGAAGCATGATACATTTAAGTCTGATGGCAAGAAGTCTGGACGTCATGGCGACACGGAGAAAAATATAGAGGTTGCCAAAAGAGATGGTTGCTACATATGTGGTGGGACGCATGGCTATGCAACTAAGTTGAAGAGCCTTGGTGCTATCCTGCGAGAGCGGAAATAGAGGAAAGCAGAGCAAGAACAAGGCACGGAGATGATGCAGTTGGGCTTAATAGGACTATGCGAAGCTATCACCAAGCAAGCCGAGAGTATGCGCAGTGCAGTATGTCGACATCACAATCAATGGAAGACCCGCTCGTGTTATGGTCGACGCAGGTGCAGAGGTCAATACCATAACCAAGACGGCATCAACAAAGTTGGGGCTTCATTACAGCCCAAGAAACGCCCAACTCAGGACGGTCAATGCACCACCAACTCCCGTGAATGGAGTCGTGCATAGAGTAAGCATCACGCTAGGCGAGTGGAAAGGTAAGACCAACTTCGTTATCGCTCATTTAGATCTCTTTGACATTATTCTTCGGAAAGAGTTCTTCCAAAAGTAACACAAGGTGATCGATCCTTACCTACAACAACTTCTGGTCATGGATCAAGGAGGAATATGCATGGTTCCCATGGTTAAGTCACCGAACACAAAAGGGCAGGTCAGACTAACAGCCATGCAGCTCAACAAAAATCTGAAGAAGGAGAAGATGACATGTGTAGCAACCATTACAAGTTCAAAAGAAGACAATGGTGCTAAGAAGGCCTTGCCACAGTGCACGAAGAAGGTTCCAAGAGGGAACATGGTGTGATGCCAAAGAAGTCGTCGGGGCGCTTTCCTCCTAGGAATGAGGAAGATCGTGACGCCGAGTTAGAAGCGATAAAGAAGAATTTGAAGGAGTTGCACAAGGGAATTACTCGAGTTAATGGACTGTTGGTCGCGCATACGAGAAGACAAGACTCGGTTGCTGATGAAGCAACGATGTGACGCGATCATCGCATTAATAGGTGGGGTAGAGTGTCATGTCCTGCCAATTCTTAGTAATATTTTGCATCCGGAAAGGGGCAGAAAAGTCTAGAGTCTTGGAGAAGTTTATAGAAAACTCTAGAAGCCCCTAGATCTTTCTATAAGGCTTTGGAGAGTTCTAGAAGGAAGACTAGCTATTTTATAGGAAAATTTTGGAAAATCCTAGAAAGTGTAGATAGTTCTAGAAAGGGATCAAAGTGTAAATACTTTATGGCCTTGTAAAGTAATTATAAATTAAACTTTAGACCGCAGGAAGTAGTATAAGAGGATCTCTCATTTGTAAATTATCCAAGAAGTTGTAAGCAATCTTCCAAGTAATCAAAAGCCTTCTTCCAAACTTCTCAAGTGTTTCTTTACATTCTTTTAGAGATCTTAGCATAAAGAAATTACTTGAGCTTACAAGATCGTGAAAGATTCGTGAGTAAGTTCTTAAGTGCGGCACGAAGATTTAACGAAAACTCTAAGTCTGTGATATTTAGGACTAGCAGTCAAGACCAATAATGTACGGAAAAAAAAGAAGAAAAAGATAAAGATAATGAGAAGAAAGGCAAGCAAGCAAACAAGAACAAGAAGAAGAATACAACGAGAGGTGGGGGAAATATTTTATTGGAAAAGGGTCAAAAATACCCCTTAACTTTGATTTTTATTGTTTGATTTTACCCTCGTCGTTAATATGAAGTAATTTTACCCCTTTCTTTATTAATTTCACAAAATTTACCTATCATTAAATAGAATCCCAAAAATTGACCTAAAATTGACTCGAATTTTTTAAAAAACCCTATATCCTATTCTAACTCGATGACCTAACCTCATTTAGAATAGCCTGATTAACCCTATTTTACCCATTCTTCCAAATTTTCTTACCTATTTACCTATTCTCTCTCTTTTTCTCCATCAGAAGCATGTATTAATCAAATAATTCTCTGGCACGTTGATGTACCGTGGTTTCACGGTACTTTTAATGTTTTTTCCTTAAGTTTAGTGTGTGTCCAAAAGCCTTTTTGTATTGATTTTAATGTAAGTTTCTCCTTATTTGCAGGAAATTTGTCCAAAGATGAACGTGGAAGTTTTTGAGTGAGAAATGCAGAAGAGACCACCAACAGAGCTTATGAAGGTCCGTTGAGTCTATGACGGTTCGTAGGTGGCATCATAGTGAAGAAAGAAGTTGCAGAAGGAAGATGGGGAAGTCTGACCTAGTGTGGGATTACGGAAGTCCATGACGGACCGTCATATCCACGGCGGTCCGTCCTGCTGGTTCGTCGTAATGATTAGAGAGTAGTCTCAGTACCCAAATTCCAAGAAGTTAAAGTATTATGCAACAGAGACCCTCGAAGGATTAATTGTTGTATTGAAGAATTAATTTCTGTAATTTATACTTTTTCTAGAATTTATTGTTGGTGTTTTGTTGATTAATCAAGTGAATTTCTAGATTTTATTCTTTCTCATTAAAGTAAGTGCATGAATTCTTATATTAAATATATGAATAGTGTGATTATGACCATGGGTAATTAAACTCCATAACTAGAGTTGTGGAACCATGGATGAATAATGAGGTAAAATCTAACTAAAATAGCAATTATAGAATAGTGTCATGCATGTATTGATAATTCTTTCGTTTAGAAGTCTTTTTAACGGATGGTCAACGTTAGAACTCGCCTTAATGCTACTTGACAGACCAAGGAGGTAGATAATAGGAAAAGAATTATCAACATAGATTTAGTGTACACTATCTAATAGGCTAGTGTGGGTTGGTAAGAGGTAATAACTTAGTCAAATATCAAATAAAATGCTTAATATGAGGTAAAGGTAACGGTTAGTATAGCAACACACGTAGCCGGACCAAGGTGCGAAGTGAAATTTTCTAGATGCCGGACCAAGGATTTAGAGATACATAACTTATCACTTTACATGCAAGATACTAGGAAAGAATTATTATGGTTAGAATTATCAAGTTAGGAACCTGTAGGGAACACTTAAGCCCTAGTTACTTTTATTAATTGATTAAGCTCCGAGATTTGAATCTGTTAGTTGTTTACTTTAATTTAGTTAATTATTTTCATTAATTTAGAAATAAAAACCCCCTTTTTTGTCTTTTGTTTTCTAAGGAAATAGTTGACTAAATAATAGTAATAATTAAATAAAGTTAAGTCTGAACTATTTTCCTCGTGGGATCTATCCCAACCTCATTAGTTGGGTTCTTTACTTGATAAGACCGTTTTACTTCTTATTTGAGAAGTAAGTTTGAGCGTATCAAATTTTGGCGTCGTTGCCGGGGAAAGTACCTTTTAGATTAACTTAAACTTATTACTAAAGTTTAGTCAATATTTTCTAAGTTTTACTTTTCTATTGTTTTTTATTCTTGCAGAACTAACTTCCTTGTATGCCAAATACATGGAGAGGAAGAGAACCCTTGTTTCCCTACGACCACGAATTAGAGCATACACTACGCAATATGAATTGAAACTTGGGTATTAACGATAATGATCCAAACTAGAACATCCCTACTCCAGTTGATGCTCATGGTCAGTTATTACCATGATGATCTTGGTGAAAATCAACAAAGGGTACAAAATCCCGCTCTATGTCCTCAAGAACAGTACAGAGGTTATGATAATATTGCAGACTCTGATGGGCCACTTGTCTTGCATCCTCTACCACAAGGCCACACCTTTGTGCTAACAAGTAGACTGATGCAAATGCTCACTACTAGAGTATTGTTTTCACGGCTACCTTCTAAGGACCCACAAGCCCATATAGCTAAGGTAAGGGCAGTGTGTAAAAGTTGTGTAGGGAGGCCTGATTTGAATTTTGATGTATTAGGGCTAAAAGTATTTCCTCCCTCACTAACTTGAGAGACTGCTATTTGGTTCACTAAGCTCCCTTATAACTTAATTTTCACTTGGAACCAACTAAGGGACGTTTTCTTAGCACGTTACTACCTGGTATCCAAGAAACTAAATCACAAAGATAGAGTCAACAACTTTGTGGCACTACCAGGAGAGTCAGCAGTTCTTGGGATAGATTCACTTCATTTTTTAGAAGTGTCCCCAATCACCGCATAGATGATGAGTCACTGAAGGAATACTTCTATCGAGGATAGGATGATAATAATAAAGCGGTATTGGATACTATAACGGGTAGTTCTTATGGGGAGTGCCCTTATGTCGAGATTGCCAAAAAGTTAGAGAAAATCTCGCGGAATAATAAAGCTTGGAGTACTAGGAAGTCATATATTAGAAGAAATACCTTCGCAGTGCAATCCGCACACAACCCAGCCACAGATTAGATTCGTGAAGAGATGGCTCAAATGAGAACTGATCTTGGGTTGGTATTAAAACATGTCACTTGGGGTGCAGAAAAGATAAATGCAGTGAACTACTTTTCTAAACCACCACCACCAAATTATGAATATTATTATAAGGAGGATTTCTATGCGGTAAATGAGCAGACGATGGGTTTCCGACCGAATGTCCAAGGCTCAAATCAGGAGAATTGGCGCCAAAGTCAAGGAAACCAAGGTCGCAACTATGGTAACTATAACCGTGAGGGTAATTATGTCCGAGATGGAAATTACAACCGTGACAACAACTTCAACAAGGGTAACTATGGTAACAGAAATGATAGGAATGGGACCTATATTCCTCCTCAAAATCCTGAAGTTGCTCCTAGGGATGGTGGAGGTAGTATGGTGCGAATTGAGGATATGTTGCACAAAATGAGGAGGAGCTTCGATGCTAGTGATAAGCACATTAAAGAGTTAAGGAGTGATTTAGAGGGTATTGGGCAGAAATTCGATGCACATGCAATATCGATAAGCAGCTTGAGTTGAAAATGGCCCAATTATTTACGACTGTGAACACACGACATCTAGGCACTCTTTCTAGCAACACTGTCCAAAATTTGAAAAATGATGGACACTGTATGGCAATCACTACTCGGGGTGGTAAGCAAACCATTGACCCACCTATTCCGTCTAATGAGAAAAAGGTGATAAAAGATAATGATAAAGTGGTAGAGGTTAGTGGTGAAGTAGAGGATAACATTGGAAAAGATGTTGAAGTGCCTAAAAAGGTAACTCCCATGCCTAGACCACCACCCCCCCTTTCCTCAAAGATTAGTGAAAAAGACCGAGGATGGTAAATATCGGCGTTTTATAATAATGTTGAAGAAGCTTTCTATCAATGTCCCTTTTGTAGAAGCTCCAGAACAAATGCCCGATTATGCCAAGTTTATGAAAGATCTGGTTACAAAGAAAAGATTGGTCACTTTTGAGGATGATGATAGAATGCAGAATTGTAGTGCTATTGCTACAAGATCTCTAGTACAAAAGAAAGAAGATCCGGGTGCGTTCACTATTCCTTGTACAATTGGGTTATTACATTTTGCGAAAGCATTATGTGATCTGGGAGCAAGCATAAATCTCATGCCCCTCACGATTTGCAAGAAGTAGGGTTTGGGTGATCCAAAACCCACTGCGATGCGGCTACTGATGGTCCGATCAAACAGTAAAAAGGCCTACAGGGATACTCCACGATGTGCTAGTAAAAGTGGAGTCATTCATATTTTCGAAAGATTTTGTTATTCTTGATTGTGAATTCAATTTTGAAGTGCCTATTATTCTTGGGAGGTCATTCCTTGCTACGGGTAGAGCCTTAGTTTATATGGAAAAGGGGCAGATGAAATTTCGATTGAACAATGAAGAAGTGACCTTCAACATTTATAGGTCCATGAGGCAGAGTGGTGAGCTCCAATTGGTATCTGCTATATCCTACAAAGAAAAGATGAAGAAGTTTCATGACCTAGAAATTAAAAAATGAGAGTTTATGGTTGGGGATTTAGTGCTTTTATACAATTCTAGGTTGCGCTTGTTTTCGGGCCAGCTCAAGTCCAAATGGACTGGACCTTACTTGATTACCCAACTATTCCCTCATGGAGCAGTTAAGTTGGAAACCAAGGAGGGTGTGCGGTTTAAGGTGAATGGACAACAAATAAAAATCTATTTCGGGAATGCTGAATCGTCTAATGAAGTGATCGAGGCATACCATCTTGATGAAGTCTGAGTAATCAAGTGTCTTCAGTCGTGCCGCGACGTTAAATCAGGCGCTAGTTGGGAGGCAACCCAATACGTATCCTCTAACCCAACTATAGTTTTCTTTCTAGTAATGGTAGCATTTTCTACTAATGGGTTTTAAATTTACAGGTAGCACATCACCAGGAAATTCTACAAAAAATCACTCCGTAACATTCACTGACGGATACATCAATTGACTGTCACGCTTGCGACGGACCGTCGCATGAGTTCGTCATGCCAGGTAAGTTTTTCATTTTATTTCAAAATTAGGGCATCCGCGATGGAACCCATGACGGACCATCGTATCTGCGACGGACCGTCGTCGGGGACTCGTTGCTTCATTAACCAGCAAAACGACCTGACCCGGCTGGGGAATTTTAAAAGTTTTCAACCTTTTAAACTCCCCACCCCTTCATTTAAACTGTTTCTTTCCCTCTTTATCCCATTTCCTCCCTGCCTTTCTCATCCTCTTCTCTATCAACTGGTCCATATCACTTTCCCAAATCCCAAAATCTCCTTTCTACTGGTTGGAGTCTGTTGCTGTGTTTCTGCTCTTGAAAGTTGAGTGCCTCACTTGCTTATTTTTCTTCTCTTCTCAGGTATGTGTCTCTGATCTCTACCCATTTACAATGCAGTTTTTTTTCAATTACTATTGGCATATTTCTTTTTGGTGGGTCTTTGCTCTTTGATCCAATTTTGTGTGACCTAGGTTAAGAGTCTCTCGAATTGCCTTGTTAAAACTCGAGAAATTGATGTTTTAGCATTGCTAGTTTGCTAGGTATTTGGGTTAGAAACATGTAGGTTAATATCAAGTATTCCATTTGAGTCACAGGGGATGATTGTGGCATCCTCAGTTCTGTCACTGAATTACAGAACGAGACCCCAACGACAGACCGTCATACCCACGATGGACCGTCATAGGGTCTGTCCCAACACCCCATTATTCATTTTCTCTAAGTGTCCACTAACGGACATATGCGACGGACCGTCATTCCCATGACGGTCCGTCTTACATAGCTGTTATGGTTGTCAGACACCCTATTCCTAAGGATCTCCAACTTTTTCTAAGTGTCCTCTGACGTACATCTACGACGGACCGTCGTACCCACGTCGGTCCATCCTGCACAACCGTCATAGTTGTCAGAGACCCTTGTCCTAAGAGTCTCCATTTTTTCCTAAGTGTCCACTAACGGACATCTACGACGGACCGTCGTACCCTCGACGGTTTGTCCTGCACAACCGTCATGACGGTTAGAGACCCCTCTCCTAAGGGTCTCCATACTTTTTCTAAGTGTTCTCTGACGGACACCTACGATGGACCGTCGTACCCACGATGGTCCGTCCTGCACAACAGTCATGGTTGTCAAAGACCCTTGTCCTAAGGGTCTCCATCATGCTTTTTCTAGGTGCCCCACGATGGACATGGACGATGGACCGTCATTATCACGATGGTCCGTCCTGCTTATCCGTCATAACCGTCAGAGACTTTCCTTCTGAGGGTCTCCAAATAAACATTTTTGAAGTAAGACATGACGGACCCCATGAAGGTCCGTCATACTCACGATGGGCCGTCACCTGGTCCGTTGTGTTTCACTACTACTACAGAGATGTCATTACAGCTTTGCTCTTATGTGTATTTTGTCTCGTTTTTGCTTGTCTTGTTTTCTCCTTCTAGTACTAATAATGATTCTTTATAGGTACTATCTCTAATGGCACCGAAACAAGATTCAGTTTACGCACGTGGGCATTCAATGTCTGTCACCCCATCTGCCCGATTGGTTATAGGCTCTGATGATGAGCATGATCCCGAGTATGTGCCCCAGGCACTGCCACTCCAGCACGGGTTGCACGTGCAACCAGAGCTATGCCCAAAAAGGTGGCGTCTGGCGTAGTCACTGCCTCCCAGTCTGATGAGGAGCTCACACTGACCAGCACACCTTATGGGTCAGCTACACAAGAAGAAGGGACATCTGGTTCCTTAGGAGTTTCGTGGTCAGAGGAAGCCTTCGGGTCCACAGAAGTCTCTGCACCCACCACTGCTGCATAGTCTGCCTCGTCTGATGAGGCTGATAGTCCTGATTCCACTCCAGGCTCACCGACTGGAGTTCCCGCCCCGCTTGCCGACCAGCCCAACCGGTGGTATGTCAACGGGCAATACCAAGTTTATTCTGACTCCAAGTTTCTAAATGATAAAGGCGTCATGACACTGACCCTTACACTGGAGAGGCGGGTCCTTACGGGAAGTCTCCCCACCATGCAAGATATCCACACTCTCTTCACCAGACACCGGCTAGAGTGGAAGGCTCATTCTTTGGTCCGCTATAGTGAGGAGTTGGTCTGAAAGTTTTACGCTTCTTATGTGGCTACTCTCCTATCACAGATCGATAGGCGAGCTGCCCTCGCCAAACAGTCGCAACTTGAACACGTCAGAGTATGCGGCATACTGGTCGACATCTCCCTGTCAGCCATCAGTCGGTATCTGTACGGCGAGGATGTTGATACCACCAGGACCCCTGTCACCGCCGATTTCGACTACTGGTGGCAAATTGTTAAAGAAGGCCTATTCTTGCATGATCCATCGCTAAGAGAGACCACCAAGAGGTGGATGGCCCAGCACTTATCTATTAATAGAGAGTCTTCCTACTGGGTAATGGAGCCGAATGGAGTCATCAGGAAGGCTAACTTGACCTTCACGACTATGTTTCTATGGTTGATTGTCTTCCATTTCCTCTCTCCCACGGCTGCAGTAATATAGTTACATGGGATCGCGCAGTTCTGATTGAAGCGATAATGGCCGGGTTTGAGGTTGACTTCGCTTGGCTTCTTCAGGTGGTCATGCACGAGAGGGCTTTCAAGGTCACCACTACTTACCCTTTTACGTGCATGGTATTTTCATTATGCAGGTCCGCATGTGTTCCCATCTGGCACATTGATCAGCTCAAGACTCCGCAGGGCAATATTGATAACGGCCTCATCAGGGATAAGGCCAATGAGTTGGCTCCACGTAGAGGGCCCTGTCCAGAGGTGCCTCCACTTGGTGAGAATCTAGCTGATACTGTAGCGCATGCTCGAACGGCTATACAGACTACTTCAGCACCCACTGACACTACCCTGGTCGAGTCTATCCCGGGTAGTAGCACTGCCCCAAGCTCCTCTTACTCAACCCCTTCCCCCGCTCTGGTCCCGCTTGCTAGGGTCCAGAAACTAGAGGCTCAGATATCCACACTTCTAAATCACATCCAGCCTTGGATGCAGAGGTCTATTGCTGAGGCGGAGGAGCGCTTGGAGCGTAAGATGACATAACACACAGAGAGTATATTGCGGAGGTTCATCAGCACTTAGATGCTTTTGAGTTGCGGGTGCTCGCAGGGTCATCCCCTCCGGTGGACGTGTCGACCCTTCAGGCTGCGGTTGAGAGTTTGCGAGTAGATCTTGATATGATCCTAGAGGCTAGGGTGCCTGAGTCTAAGGCCCCTTCTGTAGAGCCTGTTTAGGACAAAGTGTTGGCTACTTCATTCGCCACTTCTGAGATTCCACCACCTCCCCCTCGAGAGCATGCCAAGAGGCGCAGGTGTTGAGAGTAGGATGAGACTAGGGCAAGGAAGAAGGATCGTCGTGAGATGGAGGCTGTGAGGAGAGCCTCGATTGTTGATGAGGAGGCACGTAAGATTAGGGCTGTAGAGTCATCTGCTAGGGCATCTAGCTCCAGAGATGTGGAGACAGCGGGAGGCACGACTGATAGTGTTGTTGCTGATGAGGACACTACTGAGGGTGTCAAGACTACACAGGTAGTGGGTTTCGGGGAACCAAACCCATCAGCTTGTTGATCGTCGGCGCTTTGCGCCTCAGGTTTGTTTCACCTACCACTCTCGTAATTTAGTTTTTTTTATGCATTAGGGACGATTGCATATCTTTTTGTTGGGGGTGGGGTAAGTGGAAAGTGAGTGCTAGGGGAAGTCTGAGTAGTCCAATTCACGATCCTCTTTTGAAGTTTTCTTGCCTGTGTTCTTTTTTCCCCAAAAGACTGATTACTTTTATTATTAAACCTGCATGTTATATGTTGTGTACATAGTATAACTCTGAAGCATGATAGCTAAAACAAATATGATATGCCGATATGAAAATGATGCATGACTAGGCATAGTAATTGATAATTGTGAGGCTCTAAACATGACATAGAGATACACTACTGCATGACCTTGACTCTAAGACTCGCACTAGGTGTCTAATAATCTAGGAATGTAATGAATGTCAAGTGAGTGTAAGGAAAATTCAAAGGATCCACCATTGAGACTAAGCTAGAACTTGCCTGGTTAGTCTTGCTAAAAGTAAGCCAAAATGAACAATTAGGAAAGGATCATAGGCCTTTGTTTGAAATAGTCAATCTTGAGCCCCTGCTTCCCCCCCCCCCCCCAAAAAAAAAAAGAAGAAGTTAATCCTGTATTGATCCAAATGATTTGAGCCTAAAAACAGATTTTTCTTTTTCACCCCCAACTGATCTTCTCTGGGAACAATGTGTTGGCCCTGGTCCCTCCATAGACATGTGCACCTCAGTTTATGCCAAAAGCATAAGTTGAGGGTGGATAATGCAGAAAACAACCTTGTCGTGGCCCTGACCCAACTGTGGGTATTGTGAACCTTGACTCATGGCAAAGTCTTGAGTTGAGGGTGGCTGTTATAAGGAATACTCCGGAAAGTGGGGTTAAAAGAATGAAGAGAAAGAAAGAACAAAACGTAAGTGATTAAAAAAAGAAAAGAAAAGTCACTTACATATAAGTACAAGAAAGGGAAACAACAAGATAAAAAGAAAATTGAGAAATTGGGCGAAATAAAATGATAAAAAGGTGGTACATTTAGCCGATATGTCAAGGAGGGTAACAAGTCATTAAAGTATACCTAAATATACCCTACTTGACCCTGAGCCTATGTTACAAGCTAAGAAAGTCCTATCGTGATCCTAAGAGTTGTATGGCGAACTTAAAGTAGTGAAAATAAGGGCAAGCTTATGGCAATATGTATGAATAAGTTGTGAATTTGTTCTGAGAGTGAGTGTTGAAAAGTAATCCTTATACTCAAACTGAAATCATTTTGTGAAAAATGAGGATGTTGTTTTAAAGTGAGGACACTAGTTGCAACACCGGAAATATTAGCACCTTGGTGAGAAATTGAAGAGGATAGGTGTCAGTGCGTGGTGAGTCTGTGTCATGGTCTGGTTCCACATAATTCAAGCCTAATAGTGATAACATGCATAAAGATGATAAAAATGATCAAGATTGATAGCCAAATGATTGGGAAAGCTAAAATATGGATACTCTTGTACAAAGATTTTGTAGTGAGTCATAGTGCGTCGCTTGAGGACAAACAACGAATTTAAGTTGAGGGTGTTGATGTACCGTGGTTTCAGGGTACTGTTAATGCTTTTTCCTTAAGTTTAGTGTGTGTCCAAAAGCCTTTTTGTATTGATTTTTATGTAAGTTTCTCCTTATTTGCAGGAAATTTGTCCAAAGATGAACGCGGAAGTTTTTGAGCGAGAAATGCAGAAGAGACCACCTACGGAGATTATGACGGTCCGTCGAGTCTGTGACGGTCCGTAGGTGGCATCGTAGTGAGGAGAGAAGCTGCTGAAGGAAGATGGGGAAGTCTGACCTAGTGTGGGATTACGGAAGTCCATGACGGACCATCATAGCCACGATGGTCCGTCTTGCTGGTTCGTCGTATGATCAGAGAGTAGTTCAGTACCCAAATTTCAAGAAGTTAAAGTATTATGGAGCGGAGACCCTCGATGAACCGTCGTGCTTGGAACGGTCCGTCATACATGTTCGCTGAGGGTAATGAAGAAAGCAGTAGAAGAATTTGTGAAGTATGGGACGAAGGAGGCCATGACGGTCCGTCGTGACCACTATGGTCGGTCATGAAGTCCGTTTACTCAGACGCGTTTGGACAGATTTTCAGCAATTAGAATCCTTATTTTATTAGGTTTTTGCTTTTATAAGAAATAGTTTGAACCTCGCTTTTCGGGAATTAGACTTTTGAGTTAGACTGTTAGACTTTTCGATAATTTTTAGTTCTCTTGTTCAGGTATTGAAGAATTAATTTCAGTAACTGATAAACTTTTTCTGGAATTTATTGTTGGTGTTTTGATGATTAATCAAGTGAATTTCTGAATTTTATTCTTTCTCATTAAAGTAAGTACATGAATTCTTATATTAAATATATGAATAGTGTGATTATGACTATGGGTAACTAAACTCCATAACTAGGGTTGTGGGAACCATGGGTGAACAATGAGGTAAAATCTAACTAAAATAGCAATTCTAGAATAGTGTCTTGCATGTATTGATAATTCTTTCGTTCAAAAGTCTTTTTAACGGATGGCCAACATTAGAACTTGTCTTAATGCTACTTGCCGGACCAAGGAGGTAGATAATAGGAAAAGAATTATCAACATAGATTTAGTGTACACTATCTAATAGGCTAGTGTGGGTTGGTAAGTGGTAATAACTTAGTCAAATATCGAATATAATGCTTAATATGAGGTAAAGGTAAGGGTTAGTATAGCAACACACGTAGTCGGACCAAGGTGCGGAGTGGAATTTTCTAGATGTCGGACCAAGGATTTAGAGATACATAACTTATCACTTTACATGCAAGATAGTAGGAAAGAATTGTTATAGTTAGAATTATCAAGTTAGGAACCTGTGGGGAACACTTAAGCCCTAGTTACTTTTATTAATTGATTAAGCTCCGAGATTTGAATCTGTTAGTTGTTTACTTTAATTTAGTTAATTATTTTTATTAATTTAGAAATAAAAATCCCCTTTTTTGTCTTTTGTTTTCTAAAGAAATAGTTGAATAAATAATAGTAATAATTAAATAAAGTTAAGTCTGAACTATTTTCCTCGTGGGATCGATCCCAACCTCATTAATTGGGTTTTTTACTTGATACGACCACTTTACTTCTTATTTGAGAAGTAAGTTTGAGCGTATCACACATCCCCATAAAATTTGGCTAGAAAGAGGAGCTCAATATGACAATTTCAAGTCCTAAGTTCGAGTTTCTGGATAATATTTGTTGAAGCCAGCAATTTGCTTTCCCTTGGTTACATTTAAAAAGAAGTATGGTATTGTGTTTTACAGAGGAAAATCAAGCTTTGAAAAATAAGAAATCAGTAAGACGCAGATTATAGGATAGCTAAGACGAGGAAATTGGGGTAAATGGGTATAGAAATTTGGGAGGATGGGTAAAATAGGATTAGTCAGATTATTTTAAATGGGGTCGGGTCAACTAGATAAAATAGGGAATAGGGTTTTAAAAAAATTCGGGTCAATTTTAGTAATTCCGTCTAATAAGGGATAAATTTGGTGAAATTAGTAATGGGAGGGGTAAATTTAACTTCATTTTAACGGGCGAAGGTAAAATCAAACAATAAACCAAAGTTAAGGGGTATTTGACCCTTTTCCCTATTTTATTTCCCTTTTTGGTATAAATTGCTGGTGGCTTTTCTCCCAATTTAATTTCCACCAAAATTGATTAAATTAGGTTTTAGTCAATTTACCCTTTTACCTTTCATTTAATTCATTGGACCAAACTGTCAACTTATAAACTGAGGGCAATTCAACAATCCTTAATCATTAATCACATAATTGTCAGCTGAGAAAATTAAATGAAAGGTGCCAAATAAGTCTTGGTTTGGTTTTTGGTGACAGATTGACCAAGAGCTAGTCAAATCCTCTTTAAAATGTAATTAAGTAAATTTGGGATCAAATTAACATTTGCACAACTTTCTAATCTTTTATAAAATACAAAAAAGCACTTCATTTTTCAACTTAATAATTCTATCCAAAATATTTTTTTTAAAAAAAGTAAATGAAAATAGGATTTTCTCTTCTTCTTTCCCAATATGCTCTCTTCTCTTCTTCATCCTCTTTAGAAAATCTAAAAATCTGACTTTCAAAACAAAAATTTTCTCCCGTTATCTTATCTTCCTTGTCACCTCCGGTCGTGACTCTCTCCTCTTCCTGAACTGAAGATTGTGTTCGACTTTAAATGGGTAAGTCATTTTTTTTGGAGATTTTACAATTTTGAAACAATACTAAGCTTTTTTCTTGGGTTAATGAAGAATAAATCATTTTATAGATGTGAACATAAATAATAGTGTAATGGTACATATTATTTATTGTTTTAGAAAGAAAATAAACAAACCCAAAAAGTTCTAATTTTGAGAAAATGTATACGTAATGTTAACATTCAATGAAAATATATTTTTTGTTGCTTTTTTTGTTCTTTTTGTGACCACTTTGTTTGTATGATTTAAGAAATATAGTCTTGTTCAATTGTCCAACATATATTTGAAGTGTAGCATGTTGAAAAAAAATATATTTCTCAATCACTATCTATAATTAGTGAAAGAAAAAAACATTGACTACTGCTCTGTATCACACTCAAACCCAAAAGGCAAGGAGAACAAGAATGAGACGGGGAAGGACATACAGATGGAGAAGGAGAAAGTGAAAAAGAAAGCGAAAGAGAAGAGAAAAAAATTTAAGTCGTCAATTGTGATGTGAATCAACAATATCCATCATTGATTAGATTGATGGTTATGTATACCATTTTGAATTACATTTTTGTTGATAAGTTGTATAAAACAATTGGTTAAGTGTTTATTTTTGCTGATAGTGTCAATGGGTTTTTTTTGGTTGAAACAAATGTCAATTTGATGATAAAGAAGAAATGTGGTGTATGTGACAACATATACAACCTATGTTGTAAAAAACACCACAGAATTATCTACATGTGCCCCAGTAGAATGATATATGTGGCAACTTATTTCACAGAATGAAGATATGTTGTAATATATGTGACAGAAATGAGATATGTGATAATAGTATATCGTCACTTATTGTTTATTTTTGCTGATATTATTGTTGTTGTTGTTGTTATTGTTGTTGTTGTTGTTGTTGTTGTTGTTGTTATTATTATTATTATTATTTGGTGGCAAATGTCAATTATGATGGAAAAATACAGTATATACAAAAATACCACAAAATATCGACATGTGCCCCAACAGAAAAGATATATGTGACAACATATGTCACAAAAAGAAGATATGTGGTAACATATGTCACATAAAGAAAATATGTGATAACATATGTCACAGAAAGGACATATGTGGTAACATTTCATTGTTATCAATGTAGTGTCTGTGACAACATATATAACCCCTTTTTTGTTAAAAAAAAAAAACTATTCAATTATTTGCATGCATCCCAACAGAAAGGATCACACTATGAATTGTCAAAAAAATTTAAAAAAGTAAAATAAAAATGTCTAAAGTCCATTTTCTCTTTCTCCTTTCCTCTATAAAAGGTCGTTTCATCTCATATTTCAATTTTAATTTATTTTTACTAATTTTTGTTTTATTTTCTCTTCTTTCCTTTCTCTCATTTCATTATTTTTTTTATAGTTCAGTGTTGCTATGTTTTCTAAAATATCAATGGTAATATGTTGCGATTTTCTTCTACAACAAAGCGTCGTTGCCCTTATCATTTCTAGTTTATCGTTGATATCTTCTAAGGTAAAATTTAATTAGGATTTTGAAATAGTTATTGGTATTAAATCTGGACTTTTTAGTGATTTTTATCACTTATTTGTTTGTAAGATCGTTGGGTTGTTATTCCTTTTGAAATATTATCTAATTAAAAAAAATATATTTTATGATGTACATGTTGCCACATATGACATGTCTGTTGCAATTTTTCCAACAGATTGTACATATGTTGTCACATATGTCACTTCAAAGTTGACTTAATCGATAAATTGAGCAATTTAGAAATGGAGAAATGTCAAATTGGACCAAATTTTAGTACTTTGCTCCATAATTAAACAATAAAAATATGTTATAACACTTGGAACAATAATTTATATGGGTGGTATATAATCATCATATGAAGTTACTTGGTCATTGTATGATGAACTAGTGATATGATAGTCTTTGTAAAAATAATTTATAAAATTGATGAAAGTTGTTGTATTAGACCATATTTTTATACTTAGACATGTTGTATGACTTTATATTAGTTTACATGTTGTATGACTATATATTAGTGTTACATGTTGAATTATGTGACAATTAATTGAATTAACCCCCAAAAAATCATTTTATGATATATATATGTTGCCACATATGACATGTCTGTTGCAATTTTTCCAACAGGACGTGCATATGTTGCCACATATGTCATTTCAAGAATTAGTTAATCGATAAATTGAATGATTTAGGAATGAAAAAATATCAAATTAGATCAAATTTTAATACTTTGGACCATAATTAAGCAATAAAAATATTCTATAACACTTGGAACAACGATTTACGAGAGTGATATATAACTATCATATGAAGTTACTTCGTGATTATTTGATGGACTAGTTATATGATATTCTTTGTAAAAAATAATTGATAGAATTGAGGAATGTTGTCATATTAGACTATAATTTTGTACTTAGACATATTGTAGGACTATATATTAGTGTTACATGTTGAATTAGGTGACAATTTAATTGAATAAACCCCTCCAAAAACCATAATATGATATACATATGTTGTCAAATCTGACATTTCTGTTGCAATTTTTCCAAAGAACGTGCATATGTTGTTACATATGTCATTTCAATAATGGCTTAATCTATAAATTGAGTAATTTAGAACGGAAAAATGTCAAATTTGACCAAATTTTAGTACATTGGACCATAATTATGTAATAAAAATATGTTATAACACTTGAAACAATGATTTACAAGGGTGTTATATACGGAGGCAGATCTAGAATTTGAAGGTCGGGGGTGCCACAACATTCAAGTATCTTTTAGATATTATGTGATCAGAGATAACTAAAAAATTCAATTTTTATTTTCTTTTTAGAATTAAATGTCTTATTCGCTGAAACTTTGAGAAAAAAAAGTCATATTAAAATTTGAACTTGTATAAACCATCTAATAATATTAACATAATATATTCATCTTGCATTGACTTTATGTGTTGTTGGAGATATATAGTTGGGAAATAATAAAAGTTGTATTTTCAGCCTATTCATCTTACTTAGCAAATACGTCGGTGAAGATCGAAACCCGACCCGACCCCATAACTCGTCTCTTTTCTTTCTCTCAACAACTTGAACAATGAATTCTCATGCTCCATCAAAAAGGTTACCCAGAATGTCTCAGGTAACGATAACTCTCTTTGTTCTTATTGCTTTTCTTTATTATTCTTCCTATGATTCCGACGAGTGCACGTTCCGTTCTTCTTTCTCTTCCTTCGATTCCACCAAATCGACACAAATTGGTTTGAACCAATGTTGTTGCCTGTCGATTACGAACATCGTTTTTTGAGATAAAAGAAAATTGAAATATTGGGTTTTTTTGTTCAAATCAATGACGAAAAATTAAAAGATTGAAAGCAAGGAATATGAAAGAAAATATAGTGCAAAAGATGAGATGGAACAGTGAGACAGAAGGGTTTTGGCCTCTTGCTTTTTGATAGTCAGTGTTGTCAGGAAAAGATGTGAATCTACAGTTTTATTTGTCACCGTTAAGGTCGCTCAAGAGTCCAGTTTTATCGGAGTACAAGGAAACACCATCAAATACTCTAATGGTGTTTTCTCATTTATTTCATACCATCTATGCAAAAACAATTTATACGATGGCAGTAACTTTTCCATTTCCTCTAATGGTGCTTTTTCATTTTTGTTGGTCTATGTATATTCAGTGGTACATGACTCTGCAAAATATTTATTTTTTCACCACAATGAGGAAGAAAGCTTGAACTTTGAAGTCTCACCAATATTATTTGGTTTAATGGGTCGGGTCTAAATTAAAAGAGGTAACCACTTTTAAATGAATAATTTAATTGAAATTGAGAATTTGGGATTGATTTAGGATAACAGTTAGTTTGAAGGGTATATATAACAAGTTTACTAACGATAAAAGTATTAATAACTTTATTTTAATTATAAAAATAAAAGGAAAAATTACATAAATTGATACATTTTATTAAATAATTACTGAGTTTAGAGATACTTTTCATTTATTACCATTTATAGCAACTTTTTTAATTTTTTTTCCTTTTTTCTGTCTCACTCTTTCTTTCTTCTTTTCTATGTTTCGCTTTTTTTTTCCTTTCTTTCTTCTTTTCTATGTTTCGCTTCTTTTTTTTTTCTTTCTTTCTTTTTTCTCTGTCTCACTCCCTCTATTTTTTTTTCCTCCCTTTCTTTCTTTCATTCTTCCTACTTTCTTTCTGTTGTCCTTTCTTTCTTGTTTTTTTGTTGTTGCTTTGTCTCCTTTTACTATTGCTCTTTTTTCCTTTTTCCGTATAATAATTAATTATTCTACACTCTATAAAACTTATAACAATAGTTAATTAGAGAAGTGATATAATTGTAACAAATGAAGAGGCATAAAAAACTGCAAAATGAATTAAATTTAAATTAAAAATATATACAAACATATTAAAGTTGAATTATTAGAAGGGAACTAGTATAATCGTAATAAATGAAGAGACATTACTGCAAAATGAATTAAATTTAAATTAAAAATGTATTACAAACATATTAAAGTTGAATTATTAGAAGAGAACTAGTATTATCGTAACAAATGAAGAGACATAAAAAATGCAAAATGAATTAAACTAGAAGTAAAATTGTATTATAAATATATTAAAGTTGTTAGAAGAGAATTAAAAATATGAATACAGAATGTAGAAAACAAAAGAACATTCTTTGATCTGCACGTAACCTGAATAAAACTTGTATCAATAATGAATTAAACAAGTAACCAATTGTAACAAATCAATCAATTATTTGCAAAATGCATTAAATTTGTATTTTAAAAATGTATTACACAAACATTAAAGTCGAGGTAGAAGAGAAAATTAAGCATGAATAAAAAAATGTAACAAATGAAATATTAGACAATGATTTATAGAGTTAATTAAACTTGTACCAAAAATGAATTAAACAAGTATTCAATAGGAACAAATAAATAAAAATGCAAAATGAATTAAATTTGTATTAAAATTGTGTTACACTGTGTTAACTTTGAATAAGAAGAGAGAATTAAAAATGAATGAAAAACGTAGCTAATGACTGACAAGACAATGATCTGTAGAGTGAATTAAACTTGTATCAATAATGAATTAAACAAGTATCCAATAATAACAAATAAAAAAAAAGTGAAATGAATTAATTTACATTAAAATTGTATTACACATTATTTAAAGTTGAATTAGAAAAGAGAATGAAGAATGAATGGAAAATGTAACTAATGAAAAGACATGACAATGATCTATAAACTGATAAGTTATATCAGTAATGAATTAAACAAGTGTCCAATAGTAACAAATAAATCAAAAGATTTTCAAAATGAATTAAATCTGCATTAAAATTATATCATCTAATTCAACTTTAATACATTTGCAAGACAATTTTATGTTATATTTAAATCATTTCAATCTAATATTTCTCCTACAATCAATTATAAACTTGACTAAACGCTCTTAAAATTAAGATATAAACTTCAAACGACATTTTCAATTATTTGTAGAATTACCTATTTAAACTTATCACAAATTCGTAAAATGCAAATAATGAATTCAAAATTTGAAGCTTTATAATGACTATCAATGGTGAAATTTTACTTTTGTAATTTTAATGATTTGAAATTTCTACTTTAAAACGTGATTTTATACAATTTTACGATTTTTTTGTTCCTCTTTTCATCTTTTTTTTTTGTATAAAAATAGTGACATGCACATAATGAAATATGAAAAATTGATTTGTTAATTAAATAAAAATCAAAAGAAGAAGAAGAATTTTTTAAAAAAAGAAAAGAAAAGAAAATAAGAATACGAAAATAATAATGATAGAGAGAGAAAGATAAGAAGAAGATCTTTAAAAAGAAAAGAAAAAGATTAAGAGGCAAAATGACCGAGAAAGGAAGCGACATTACTTTTTTGTTTATTTCAGAAAAATGTTATATTTAGTTATAAAAATTATATTGACATAAATGGTAAATATTTTTTAAATATAGCGTGATTTACCCAAAACAAAATTAATCAATAAATCAAAAGTTGAGGTTATTTTTAACCATTTTCCCTTTTTTAAAAAAAAGCCCATATAACTCCAATTGTTTGTCGGGAAGTTGCAGGAGGAATCGATCGTTCATGAATAATAATGGAAGAACTGGTAAGAAGCTATTAGAATTGCAGAATCAACTGGACATATTTGAATTCGGTCATCTCATCTCCATGAATCAGCATTTATTAATCCTTATTTGCTTTGAATCAGAAAAAAGATGATTTGCTGAGTGAAATAAAGCAAATAGAAGAAAAAATTGATGGTGATTCCACTGCGCAGAAGATATTATGGCTTCTGGAAACGTCCAAGGTAGGTGCTGAAGTTGTGTCTCTTTCGGGAATAGATTTTACATTACTTGTACTTAGTTTTTGATAGGTTTAGTGAACTCTTGTGTGTTTGAAATAGTTTTTCGCTACAAATAGCGGTAAAAAAACCTATCATCGTTTAACCTAAAATTTATTTATAAAATTAATGTAAATCTTCCTAATGTGAATTTAATTGGAATAATGATATGAAAAATAACAAAGACATTAGCCAAATTTAGATAACTTATAAAAGACGAAAGTAACATTTGTATTCAGGTGAATTCAAATGGTGGGGAAGAGTGGCGGAGTTTAAAAGGTAGGCCAGTGGTGATTGCTTCATGATTCATGCTCATTTCAGCCGTTACATGGCTAAGTTCATTGCCATTAAATGGAAAACCAGATATCTTGGAATCTGACCGTTGTTTGGGTTACATACTGTACGGGCACTTTGAACCTCCCCGGATGGATTCTTCCAGACTCCTGATGTTTGGTGCGAATAAGGCGGGTCCAACAAGTCTTTGGTTTGACTGGCGTTCACTGACTCGACAGTTGACTGTAATCCTATCTACGCTTGCGACGTGCCTTGTATAATAGTTTTCATTTCCTGTATTTGTTTCGCAACAAAATCATATTGTTGCATTCTGGTTCTTGTGGATGATTAAGTTTAGACTGTTAAAATTGTTTCTATTTTTTTGGGTGAAATCCTTTTCTTGGCATAAAATATTTAACCTGATATGTGCTGCGTTTTGCAATCTTGTAGACGAGCATCATTTGTTGCTTTAGCAATCTCTCAACATTGTCAGATTTTAAATCTTAAAAATAAAAAGATTACATGCAATATTGAGCTCAATATCCTTTTCTCGATGTTTCATCATCTTTCTAGTCTTATTTATACTCAATATCTTGGTAGCTTTTTTTTTTTTTTTTAAAAATCTCACTTTAAAAGATTATCTTGTCTCATGAAACCTTCTTCTTTGATGTCCTTCTGCCATGATTAAATGCATTTGACCAACTTTTGCTCTTGATTCTTTTAGGCCCTTGACAACCAAGAATCTGAACTCCAATCTAGGTGCATCTTAGAACATGCTAAATTGCAAACTAAGGTTGATGAGTTTGAGGAGCTACTGCAAAAAGGCAAAGAGGTGAAGTTCTCTGAAAATTTGGACCATACTTTTCGGGACTCCACTAAGAAGCTTGATTTCGCAAAGAGGGTAAGAAAATGCTTTACTTTTTTGCTTACAATAACAAAGAACTAATAGATTGAGTTATGCCCCTTTCACGTGGTGGGCACACCATGGCGACCCACCATAGCCAGTCAAACTTCTAAATTTATATGTGAGCCCCTTGACAATGGGCGGACTGATGAGTGTGGGCCTAGCAAGCTTCTAGGTTGGTAAATTTCTGAAGATGAGGTGCACATAACACCTTAGGCGAATCTCATATCGAAATGGGAGAGGAAAATAAAGAGCTTTATAAGGCATAGTTCAAGTTCACCTGGTATGCGCGCTTTTGGGGCTGGATCTTGCGTAGCATGAGACATAAATCCGCTCGTATATGGCCTTGGGTTGTGACATTTTAGTTCCTTTTTGCTATGTCTACTTACCTCTACCTCACTTGCAACAAATCGACACCTACATCAATATTCAAACATCATAATTAATTACCATCACAAAGTATCACTCAATTGGCATGTTTTAAAGCATGGCATGAGTTTAAAATTACCTAAATGCATGTGGGGCATTATAGATTGAGTCCAGATGCATAGCCACCAACTTTTTCAGACAGAATGATAAGCTGAGGAAGACCTCGAGTCGAGTATTTGTATCAAGATTATGTAAGCTCCAACTTGAGGTAAGATTATACAAGATTTACAATAATTAGAATTAATTTCATTAGGAATTTGATTATGACTAGATTTCGTGATTATACACTTACTATATTGTTAAAGAAGTTGCAATAATATCCAAACCAAACTTGAGGGATTAATCAAGCTTCTTACTTGGTTTCTCTCTAATTTCTCATGGCAGGGCCAAGTTGAGTAGCCTTTATCTGATATGCTATGTGTATGCTTCTTACAAAATTTTATGCTTTTTTTGTTGGTTTGGATGTTCGTCACACAAACTTAGATATTGCTTCAGTTTTACCAAAAATATGAAGAATTATATCTAGTTTGAATTACATCAACCTTTATCTTTAATCAATGTTCTTATTGTCTTGGCTTATTATGCTGTATATATCTTTTTACACTTCTACATTATTATTTCCTTTTCATGATATTTTTGGAGGTAGTTATTGTTATATTGATTTTGAAGAATTTCTACTTGGTAAGGACCGATACCGTAATTACTAGATTCTGCTTTACCACAAGAAGGGAAGACGGAAGAGAAGATGGGCTTGGAACATTGCTCCATTTGCTCTTATGTGTTTAGTGTGGAGAGAAAGAAATACAAGAACTTTTGAAGGAATTAAATATCATTTTGTATATTTGAAGAATGGCCCTCTATCCCTCATGTTTCTTTGGTGCACCCATGAGATTCTTATTTTGTTCAGATCTCTTTTTTTGTATTCTACTTGTATATGGGAGTTTTTCCTTTTATTAATGAAATTATTCCTTAATTGATCAACGGAAGTAAATAATCCACACTTGATCAGGGAGGGGGTTGAGAAACATACAAAATAGAAGGGTATCTTCTGGCTCAAGGAAGTTAATCTAAGATGGAAGTACAAAGTTGTGGGTATAAATTCTCTCTGCTAGACTTGATGGTTATTGTGGGAATTGAAGATATGATGGGGTGAAAAGGACACACTGAACATTGACCTTCAACTAATTATAAGCTTTAAACTATACTCATGTGTTTCAAAAAGAGCTCTTTTCAACTGTTCTGCAAAAGTGAAATCACCTCCGAAGTAGATTTATTTGAACTCTATCTGAGGACTTTAGTTAGGTGCAGGAAACAGCTTGCAGTCAGTGGTAAATGTAGATGTTAAATGTGGATTTATCATTTAAGGTATAAATGTTTGAGTTGATCAGATAATATCTAACAAAAAGTCAATATTATGGCTCAAGGTTTCAAGTTTCTCTTATTTTGGAGAGTCAACACTAACTTTTCCTTGTTTCTAAGACATAATTTTTTAGATCTTCCTTCAGAGTTCCACTTTGGTTAGGATGAAACATTCTGTAAAAGACTAAAAGTTAGTAATCAAATTACTCCATGATTGCTTGTACCTGTTCGAAGTGCTTAGACATCCAATTCATGTTTCTTTTAAGTTTGTCACCCTTGATATAACATCATAAAATGAGATTTTATTAGTGTATAAAGTGTGGGCCTTTTCCCTAACTGAATAAAATGTATTATAAGGATCAAAGGATGAAATGAAGGCATCAACTTGGAGTCTATAGATTGCCACATGTGATTACATAATTGAGTATCAGTCTTTTACCACTGTGCTTGAGCCTTGTCACCTCCCTGAATAGTCCTTTTGGTCAAGTGATCTAGAACACCTTGGTCTTTGCATCACAACTCAATTAAGGAAGTCCTAGCTAAATAGTTTGAACTAAGGTCTTTTAAGTAATCATAAAACCTAAATTTCCTGTTCTGTATTTTTGGAGCCAAAAATGTCAAACTTGAAAGACTATTCGATGGCAAAGAGGTCTAGCAAAATAACAAAAAAAGTGAAAAAGTCACTGTACCATTTGAAAACACTGTTTCAGTGACCGTTTACTAGAAAAATCCCTGTGATTAGGGTTGGAAACAACAAGCGACCACTGTACAGAAGACTCCAACTTGACAAATACCGGGAAACTACCTCACACGTCGGCGTGTGACTTTACTGTTTCGTATGAAGACTAGATGCTGCGGCTCATGCAGGATTGGATGCCGGAAAGTCTTATTGGGATTTGATCTCCGGTCGATGATGAATTTTATGGTAGTGTTGGTTTTCACACAAAACCGAAATAAGAAGAGGATGATGCAAAACTTCTGAGCTAGTCATCGAATAATTGAGGCTCGCTGACTGTATTCTCTTTTTCTGAATATTTTTCACCACACACCATGTGTATAATAGTGAGCCGAGAAAATATCATTAAGATGCGTGAATTAATTTTCTTGCATTGAACCCTGTTTATATACAAACTTTACACAATACTCAATACCTATCTTCCAATATGGGACTCGTAGGTCGTTTGGTTTGAGGGATGGGATAGACAAGATATCCCATGGATTATCTATCCCACCTTTTATATGGGATAATTAATCCCACTATTTTCGTACAAATGATGGGAAATAATTGCGGGATAAATTGATACTGATAACCAAACACATGATAAAATAATCCTGAATTTTATCCCTGGATTGTTATCCTCATCCCACCAACCAAACAACCTCTTAGGGGTTGTTTGGTTGGTGGGATAAGGATAATAATCCTAGGAGATACCATGAGATTATTTTGTCATGCGCTTGGTAATGTGTATTATATAGTCCAGGATTATTTTATCCCACTATTTTAGTATAAAATGGTGGGAAAAGTTATCCCATATAGATTGTGGC
Source organism: Solanum neorickii (assembly GCA_027704865.1). Lineage (NCBI taxonomy): Eukaryota > Viridiplantae > Streptophyta > Magnoliopsida > Solanales > Solanaceae > Solanum > Solanum neorickii. Next base: position 9,191,927 of record JAKWJC010000368.1, on the reverse strand, counting down.
CAAATAATCCCATGAGATATCCTTGCCTATCCCAACCCACCAACCAATCAACCCCTTAAGTATATTATTATACGAACTATCTAACAAGATGCATATGATAGGCTATGTGTTCCTTGCCGTCATTGTTCAACATAAATGACCAATGAAGACAAAAAAGGATTATAGAAATCGTCTTGTCAAATTCCAAATAGTAAATAAAGCCATACAATATGGGAATGCTTTCTCTTTTCATATCATTGTGTAAACTCATTATTAAGTGTAGTTACCACACTCTAAGGAACTTTATAGGCCTACATCTCGATGGTCTTTTTGCCCCACTAATAAGTTTGCATTCTGCAATGATCTTTAACAGTATGCCACCCCAATTTTTACTGTGTCTGTGTAGAAGCTATTTTTTGAAAGTTATGCAGAGTTATTTTCCTAGGATATAGACCCTAAAGAAAAAAAGGACCACACACTTCTTTGCTGCTTGTGAGTTATTTCTTTAGTCCGGTACATAGGGAAAGCTTTGTATTCGTCCTCTGCTTGGCTAGAGGACTTCTTCAGATCTAGTCCTTAACATGAATCTTGGTTTCTTGTTTTGTACTTCTGGCATACCTCATGATAAAGCCCATGTTGATGCATTACCTTCTTTTCAGGCTTTAAGAAAACAATGTCGAGTGGGAAGCTCTGCACATTAATTGCTTTTGTGTTTCAAGTTTTAATCATCCAAGGAAAGTCGACAGCAATTTGGACTATTTGTTAGATAGCCGATGGACAATAATTAGTTCTACATAAAGATGTTTAGGCTAACAGTCATCAGGATTTCTAATTCAACTCTGACAGCATCCTTGATATGCAATCAGTTTTTGTAGCTTCACCAGTCAACTTACATGATATGCATCTTTCTACTTAATTTATAGCATCTTTGTTTTTGGATAAGATAAGATTTAGATTAGCATCTTTCTAATTAAAACACAGCATCATTATACCTAAGTTCACCACTATCCAATAAACTGCACCTTGATGTTGTATGTCATATTAGAATTACAGGTCTTTTTCTTTTATAGGAACTTGCAGCTAAATTGAGGTCCACTCTGTCATTTAAACGACAGCTCGATGATGTGCCATCACAAGCTGAACTCATTCAGTATGTTCCTCTATTAGTGCTTTTCCATTTTGTGCATGATAATCCTGATACGTGCTGAATGTGGAAATCCCTCTTAAATATGTTCGGTATACAAAGAGCATGAGTTTTGAATCGGTGTAGAATTGTTTCATTGAATTGAAAACCAATTAAATTTATGTCTCTCTGAAACGTTTATCTGGAGCAAATTCAAGCTAAGGATTATGGGGGAATTTTCTGTTTTGTTCTGTTTTGATAACTGATGTCTTGGTCTACTTCCCATCATCATAGGTACTGGGTTACTCTTTCCACCAAGTTTTTGATAAATGGAAAGAATCACTTTGTGTTTTTGCCTCCACTGTGATTTGAACCTGATACTTAATGGTTGTTGATCTACTACGTCGACTATTAGGTCACTTTCCTTGGGTGCAAGGTTATGTGAGAGTGTATCCTTATCTAAATGTACTTGAACTCTTTAAGCTTTCATTATTTGTCAATGAAACCTCATTTCATCCTAGCCTAAATCTTGTAAGCCCTTACATTTGTGAAGAGTTGTTTGCTTCTAGAATTAATAGGGTAGCATTTAGCTGAGATGAATGAAAGCAATTAGTACGATATTGATTTAGAAAACCCTGGAATTGGCTTTCACCTGTTGATTATCTGGTTTTAGTTTGTTAATGAAACAATCTACACAAGCTGTCTAACTACTTTATAGTTTATAGATGCTTCAAGTTTATTTAGTGAAAGAGTACCAGTATACAAAGTTAGAGGATTTTATGTTTGACTTTTGTCCAAGTCCAAGTTTCAGAGTCTTACTATTGTGAATATCTTAGCAGGAGGCGGGATTTGATTCTTTAGCATCCCACCATGATGATTTGGAGATAAAAACTGCATAAGAGCATGTTAGCTTGTAGGCTTTAGATATATTTTAATAGATTATAGGTTTGATGGCCTTCATAGTTTCTTGGCTGTTTGTGTTGGTGTTTCTATAAACAGGGCAACAAAAAGTATTGATTGAAATATCTCTCAATATTTTTATTAAGCATTATAGGGCTTTAAATAGCCAACTTGATGACATAATTAGCAGAAAATCTGCATTATAAAAATCTAAAAGGCTACATAATCAACACAAATATTAAAAATTCAAATTCATCCTAAAGTTAGGTAACTTATTATGCTAAAAGTTTACTTGCAATAACTAAAAGCAAATTCAACACTCCTCATTTCCCCGAGATACTACAATTTAAAAAAGTTGCTCCTCTTTTTCTGCTTCTATTGCTTGTGCTTGAGGATTGTTTTTAAGCACTTTTAAAATATGGCCGGCTTGTTTGCAATTTCCACATATTGCATCAGGTCTCCACTAACAAAAAATTTTCAAGTGTTTTTTTTTTGTAATATTTGCAAAGAGGAAATTACCTTTTCCTTTTCTAGTTTTATACATAAAAAACACCCTCAATAGCATTATCTTGTCTAAATGCTCTTCTTTGCTCTTGTGCTTGAAGAGAATTTATTAGTTCTTCAACAGTGATAGTAGAGAGATCTTTAGATTCTTCCAGAGAAGAAATTTTAGATTGATGCTCTTTGAAATTTGCCGCAAGAATATTTTCTACTTTTCTGTCATTTTTGAAATTCTCGCCAATCAACCTGATCTTATTAACAATCAAAGAAATCTTGTTAGAATACTTAACATTTTTTTTATCCTCTTGCATCCTAAGAGATTCAAAATCCCTTTCCAAATTCAAAATTTGCATTTGTTCGATTCGATCACTTCCTTTGTATATATATTTTTTAAAATATTCCCAAGCTTCTTTTGCCGTCTCACAATCAATGACTTTAGAAAAAATTTAATCCGCAACTAAATTTTGAATTACAATTTTGTTTTTGAATTATTTGTTTTTTTTCATTCAAATGACATTTAATTTGGTAAAGGATAGGATTTGTAGGGAGAGATTGTAAGGGTATATCTTCCGTTACAACTTCCATAGATCATAGGCTTCAAAGTATGATCTTAGGTTATAATTTGGTTGAGAAAAACTTTTTTTTTTTGAAAAAAGCATGAGTTGAAAATAACCCAAAACTTTTGTTTTGAAAAAAGCATGAGTTGAAAATAACCCTGGTGTTGTATAATTGATTGAAAAATAGCCCTTGCGGGTTAAAAGTGGACCTCACGAGTTAAAAATGATATGATAGTTCTTTGGAAGAACTCACAGATCACGTAAGATCATTAAAGCTCTTGATACCACTGTTGGTGTTTTTGATAATGGGCCAACAAAAAGTATTGATTGAAATATCTCTCAATATTTTTATGAAGCATGATAGGGGTGTGAGAATTTCACAATATCTTATAAGGAGGCAACAAAACATACACCTACAGATTTTGGATTTCCTCATGGACTTGACTAATCATTTGAAGCTTGTAGTAATGTAACAAAGTGGCCCAATGTTGGGTAACCCAACATCAGAGACGGGTCTAGTTTTAATATCACGTTAGGAAAATGCACATTGGGAATGTTACGACCCCAAAAGTTAGCTCAAGTGATGAGGATTGACCCAAAACAAAATACAACTGATTTAACCGGCGTGGAACTCTAACAGTAACAAATAAAGGTTCAACAACTTGCTTTTTGACAGAAAGAGAGAATTTTGAGTATTAATGAATGTTAGAATCCTAGGAATATTATATAGCATATGTATACTTGAGCTTTTTGTAAGTGTTGGTACCAAAGTTGTACAATATTATCCATCCATAGACATACACATTTATAGCATAGGAAAATAAACTAACTAGCAATCAGATCCCTTGATTCAAGGAGATTTGAGAATCAAGGGATGATTTTATTTCATCTAATATCCTAACCTATTTAATAGCATATCAGATATGATTTTATTAGATCAATTTAAATATTTCAAAATCATATCTGATCACATTTAGATTTACAAATCAGCACTCCCCCTCAAGTTGGCATGTAAATATTCATGTCGAACTTGCTTACAAGAATTTCCTACTTTGGTTTAAACAAGCCTTTTGTGAAAATATCCGCAATTTCCTGATTTGGGACAAAAGGCATGCACACATTTCCTTCTTCATTTTTCTTTTTATGAAGTGTCTATCCACTTCATCATGCTTTATTCTGTCATGTTGAACCGAATTGAGAGCAATACTTATGGCGGCTTTATTGTCACAGTACAACTTCATTGATAACACAAACACTATTTTAGTTCTTCCATCATCTTCTTGAGCCAAATCATTTCACAGATCCCATGGGCCACAGATCGTTCAACTTCAGCACTGCTACGACCCAATCTGCATCTCTAAAGGCCTTCAATGTCCTTATCTTGACAATTTTTGCAAAACAATCCTTTCCATGGTGAGCTTTTCAAATATCTTAGAATCATGTAGACCGCTTCTTGGTGATCCTCCTTCAGAGAGTGCATAAATTTGACTCACTAAGCTTACAACAAAATTCATATCAGGTCGAGTGTGTGATAAGTAGATCAACTTCCCAACTAGCCTCTGATATTGACTTTGGTCAATTGAATTTCCTTCTTCATTTCTGAATTTTATATTCGGATCAATAGGTATTTTAGCTGAACGACAACCACTCATACCTATCTCTTTTAGAATATCTAGTTGATTCTTCCTTTGTGAAACCTTAATGCCTTCTTATGATCTTGCTGCTTCCATGCCAAGGAATTTTTTAAACTGACCCAAATCTTTGGTCTCGAACTGTGAGGCGAATTGTTTTTTTAAATTCTTTATTTCAGGAAAGTCATCTCCTGTAAGTATGATATCATCGGCATACACTATTACGATAGTTGTCTTTCCCTCAAGAAATTATCGAATGAACATGGTATGACTTTATTTCAGGAAAGTCATCTCCTGTAAGTATGATACCCTTGTTTTTTACAAACCAAGTAAACCCTTAAACAAAGCTCTTGGAGATTGTTTGAGCCCATAGAGAGAATAACACTCCATTGTTTCTAGGTTTTGTTACTCATTTAGGTGATGTTTTTCCCGAAGCATGAAAAAATGCTATTTCACAGCCTACACGGCTTCTTCACTATATTGATCCTAAGGTCCCAATATCTCTTGTATTAAATATTTATAAACTTGAGAGGATTTCTGTGTTGGTGTGCTTATTATTAGCCATGAATGTGGTCGGATTTATTAATGCCTTGTACTCATACTTATGACAGAGCTTTTCTTCCGCAGGTATGAACTCCGATTGTCAGAACTTTACACTCATATCCAGGTACAACCATAGACAGTGACATAAATCTTTATTAGACCATGCCTCACATTTCAGGTCCTTGTCAATCAATTTTTATTTTTTTGAAACTGGCAAATTTATATTTAATATACAAGTAAAGAGTAGTACATGGATTGAACTACAGCCATATTTACAAAATCCTATGATCCTATGTCTACAATGAATTTAGAACATCAATAATAGAGATATGATAATAGACCAAATCTGATTACCCCAAAAACACAGAATCAAAATATAATTCAACCTGATCTGATATATACTATTTTCTATGTTCTCAAAACACCTAGCATTTCTTTCCTCCATATAGTCTACCATCTATTGGCTAGTACGTTTCTCCATCTGCTTCTGCTTTTGGCCAGTACCCCTATCTCTTCCAGCTTTGTAGTGTCTGTGATCTTTCCTGGCATTGGACCTAGATAAATCTCTCAAGTTTAGAAACAACCTCCATAGTTGTCCTGTAAACTTTCAGTGCAAAAAGAGTTGGTTTACGATTTCCGCCTTCTCCGGATAAAATAAACATATAGGGCATAACCGCATAATGTTATCTCCTTTTCATTGAGTTATCCTGTGAAAGCAATGTCTCTTTGGATAAGAGCCAGAAGAAACAGACAACCTTATTAGGAATTTGACCCTCCGATATTCTTCCATGGCCAGTTGATAAGCTGTTGATTGGGGAAATTTCTTGTATGCTTTGCCAACCTTGAATGTGCCTTTCCCAAAGCCTTGCCACCATAGCTCATCTTCCCCCTCTTGTGTCCCACTAAACCGGCCAATTATGTTGAAAAACTCTGCCACTCTTACAATTTTTCAACTATTAATTTGTCTCCTGAAGGTGATGTCCCATCCTTTGTGTCCAAATTTCTGCTATGGTACTGTGTTGTTGTATTGCTATGTTTTGCATGTCTAAAAAGAGGTTTTCTAGGATGCCTGCCTCATGCCATTTCTATTTCCAAAGCCTTGTCTTTCCCCTTGTTGGTCACTTTGATCTTGGTGTTTATCTTAAGTTCATTCCATAGAGTTCTGGTAGGCCTCCGTTGGTTCACTCCATATGGTCCAGTAACTTCCTCTGTTATCCACCTATCCTCCTCATATTTTGCTTCTAAGTGCTACTTGTCATTTGCATACCTTCAGAGCCACTTCGTTCTAAGGTCCTTTTATAGTTTTTCAAGTTGTTTATTCCCATTTCCCCATATCTCTTTTCTGCAATCACCTCTTTCCATTTAACTAGATCATACCATTTTTTTTTCTTAAATTCGCTGCCATAGGAACCTCCTTCCTAGATTATATCATTTTCTTTCTTTGTTTTCCTGCCATATAGGAACTTCATTCCGATTCTGTCCAATCTGTTGATTATCCTTGCCAGGGTTGGAAATAGTGACATCATGTAGGTTGGAATGGAATCTAGAACAGAGTTGATTAGTGTGACCCGACCTCCAAGAGACAAGTATTGCCCCTTCCATCCGGCCAATTTCTTCTCTCATTTTCCAATCACTGTATTCCAAATCTCGAATGATTCCCAAAAGGCATCCCCAATTACGTGGTAGGAAGGAATCCCACCTGGCCACCCAGTATTATATTCAGAGCCTCCATGTTAGCTACATCATTTGTAGGATACAAAGAACTCGTTCTACAATTGATATGTAGCCCCGGAATCCCTTCAAACAGAATCAGGATCACCCTCAGATGCTTGAGTTGACCTTCTTCAATCCCACAAAAGATGAGTGTATCATCAGCATATTGCAGATGAGTCACTTTTAGTCTTCCACTCTAGCCACATCTAAGAGTAATTTGAATAATCTTCTTCTCTAACTGATTTTCTCTTGAGTTTCGACGAGATTTCCACTCTGGATTTCCTCTCGACCCATATTGTAATGTCAAACGTGAACCCATCTTCTGACTGTTATTTTAATCTCTAGATGCTTCCTCTAGAGTGACGTAGATCCACTCCATGGTCTTACTGCTCATCTCAGATCTTCTCATCAGCCTGCAACTTCTTTAAACCCATTCGTACCACACCGAGTTGTTGGCTATCCACCTTGTAATGTTAAAAGACTTGTGCCCTGCATTGAAGTATATTCTGTTTTCCCGCGTGATCAGTTCTGGAAACAAATGAAGAGAGGATGAAGCTAACACAAATAGTGGTAGCTTGTGTTAGAGGCAAAAGAAAGGAAGGATTCCGGCAGGTTTTACTGCCAGAAAAAGTGGTTTCTTTCTCCTAAGAATTAGGAGAGAGAGGGTTCTTGGGACCTGTGCCTAGGAGCTTATATTTTCTTATTACAAATATTTTTTCACTTCCTTTTTAATCAATCTGTTAACCTCTACAATGAGTCATGCAGGGCAAGGATCGTCAAACCCGTAAATACTATGCTACTTACAATACATTGTTGGGGATAAAAGAATTGATGCTAAAGGAAACATCATTACTGAACTCCATACGCTCACAGGTATTGTACTAAGCAAAATAAACCTGTTGAAATTTGCTTTTAGTTAATGTAGTAACTTCTAGTAAAATAAATTGTTTAGTTTAAGATGAATTTGAATATTGAATTTTAGTTAGGTTGTTTGAATTGTTGAGATATTTTAGGTTGTTTTAAATTTCAAATTATGCAGATTATGTTTTTTATGTTTGCTATTTAAAGCCCCTCAATGCTCAATTAAACTATTGAAAGCCATTTCAATTCAATTCTTTTGTTGTCCATTTTTTAAAAAACACCAAAAGTGGTATCAGAGCTTAATTGATCCGTGAAATCTTTCAAAGAACTACAATACCATATTACCATTTTTAACCCGTGAGGGCTATCCTACCCGTCAGGGCTACTATTTTCAACTCGTGCTTTTTTTCTTTCTAATACCCCAAAAGTTTTCCATTGATGAAAACTGTCAAATTTGGTCTATCAGAATAAAACTATAAAATTTGGTCAATTTTAATGAAAATAATTAATAGTAAAACCTAACTAGAAAACTTTAAACTAGGAAAACAAGTAAAAATTTTATGTCACACTTTCTGCCAAACAATCAAAAAAAAAAAAAGAAGGTAAAAAATGCCTTTTTTTTGCTCCAAAAACACAAGCCCGAATTTAGGATGTTTTGGGCATGAATTTCAGCCTGTTTTGGATTTAATTTGCAGCACCCTTTGACTCCATGTGAGCTTGATTTTCAGCTCCTTCGAGCTCCATGTGACACCAATTTTCCTCTGGGATTTGGACATGCACCATGAAATCTGTAACGCTTATTCCACTCTTCTCCACAATTTTTGGACTCATTCTTGGATCTTTTTCCACGATAAACATCTTCTTGAAAGTCCTAGCACGGTGCTCAAGATGCCAAAGAAGTACTTCATCTTCAACATCGTACTATGAGGTCGTGGGGAGCTAGAAGAAGCAAAGAAGGTAGCAACTGCTGTCATGTATCTGCGAGGGGATACCAAGCTTTATTAGTGAGTGAAGTATGAAGCCATTAGGACTGGTGAAGACACTCTGGAGACATGGGAGTACTTATCTAGTACAATGCATGAAGATGACTCTGGGAGCTGCAGCAAATCAAGTCAATAAGGGATTATGTGCCTGAGTTTTCTGCTCTCATGACGAATATTCCAGACATGCAAACTGTTGAGTGCCTTGCGGATTATCAGGTGGAATCCTGGAGGAACAATCAATCACAACCTTCAAAACTACACAGGGCACCAACTTAGCCGGGGTGTTCTTAATAGAGGTGGGGGAGATTGGGGTGCAAATAACTCTTAAAGACTCTCAGCAGGTAGGTGTTGCATCCACAAAGGGCCCTTGATGCAGAGAAGTGGGTGTGTTACATGCTGTGATCTGCACACGGCAACTCATTGTACCTAATAGCGGAAATTGAACTCCCAACAAAACCAGGAAGAGGAGGCGAATGAGTAGGTAGCAATTGATGTCTTTTCCCATACATATTATTCTATATCTGCCACTAAGGTTGTATGTGTTACTTGGACAACTCTATATGAGGCATGTATTACTCAAGATAATATGAAGAAAAGGAAAATCCAACTCCCAAACAGATGCTATATGTGCAAAAAGGAGGCTGAAACTACTATGACATCTCCTTCTTCAGTGTAAAATCGCCTTAGAAAATATGGAACGTGTTCTTTTTCTATTTGATCTTCAAAGGATCACACCCCTCTCTGCTAAGGATGCTTGTAAGAGGCAGGGTCATCGAATAAGGGGGCTGATTTGGGCAGCAACTCAGCAACTGGCTTGAGAGACCTCCTCACGTAGTACTGTCAAGTCTGCAAATGCGCCTTCCTTGGCCCTCTCATAAAAGATGAAATAAAAATATTAAACCCGGCTATATCTGCGTACCTCACTTGGGCAATGATGGATGCACTTGGGTAAGCAATCTACCAATTTTCAGCTATCAAATTGGCCAAGTGTTGGCCGTACTTTCCTAGTGCTGGCTGCACTTGGCGCTGTTTCAGTTGTTAAAATTTTAGCATCTTGTCCGATGATGCAGAAACTCACCCCAGTTTCTCGAGTCCCAAATCAAACATCCCAAAATGTCCTAAAACATCATGGGCACCTAAGGGAAGTATCGAACCATTGAGCAAAGCGCTAAAACATCATATGCACCTAAGGGAAGTATTGAACCATTAACCAAAGCGCAAAACTCAAAACTAAAGGTTGGGATATTGAATCTCCCAACACGATGACCATGCAGTGAGGTGTTACTCACTGTTTAGCATGCAATTCCTTCGTTAGAATCTGCCAGTCGCCAATGCTTTGACCATGCAGCACACCAACCCACATGCAATTACTCTGGATTTTTCTTTTTTCCTTTATTTCAGTTCAAATTTTCTTCCTTTCCGCTCATGACTTCCTACACATTAAAATCCTTAAATTTAAGATGAATTGGTCATTTTTTACTAATGAAAACACTTAAAATACACCAAAGTATGAGGTGAAATGCATCAAATTATATGTCAAAGGACCTATTGATCTTATTATCTATGAGTGAGCGAGGTGTATTTGGTTGGTTGTTCTCTTGAGGAGTGGAAAACCTTTTTCCGCTTTTCTGAGTTCCTCTTCTTTTGTGTAACTGTACTGATTTAGCACAGATTGAATTTAAAAGAATACTTTGTACTCTATATCACATACTTTGTAGTTCTCCGGTAGTTTTCTTGGGTTTCTACCATGTAAATGTACATTGATTTCTTGTTGCTATCCAAACTTTTTTTTGAATCTTCCTCCCTTTGTTGCTGATCAATCCTATTTTATCTATTGACGGTATTGATTTCTTCTATCTTGTCATTTTTTGTCTATGTTTGTATAGTTCAAAGATGCTCTTACTAGCCCTGCTGGTCGAAAGAAACTAATTGATTCCATGGAAGGAATTATGCACGGGACTCAACAGGTATATATGCTTCTCATTCTTGAAATGCATCTCTACTAATATACAAGGGAGAGTGAAGCAGTTTCTTGCTCGTCCTGCTTGGGATAAATTTGAAATTTTAACAACCATGTCATGTCTTTTAGTTTTGTATCTTATATTTCAGATATTTGTTAACATCTGAAATAGCCCTTTGATTCATTATTTAAGACAAATTAATCTAACATTTTTTAAGCTGAGCTACTTTTGGCGAATTGGGCCATAATGTAATTAAGAGCGAGAAGAAAAATGATTTTAAAGTGAAAGTACATTCAATAGAAACTCCCAAAAGAAAACAGCTTTTCTTACTTTAGTACTAGAAAATAATTATCTCAGAGTATTTTTAATTCAGTCCTAGGATTCACTTAGTGCCAATATTATTAGATTGCTACACTTTTCAAATGTCAGTTTGTCATGGTTACTCTAATAAGCTTTTTCTCCAATTCTTTTGAATGAGTGAGGAACTCTTAAAACAGGAAAATAAACAACTTTTAAGTCAAACTGAAATGACTTTTAAGTCAAAAATAAAAAGGTAGGGGGAGACCTACTTTTGGTTTTTGACTTATTTTAAGTCATTTTAAACTTAGTTTAAGTCATTTTTTACCTTGTTAAACACTTTTCAAATTATTTTAAGTCATTTTCGACTTATTTTAAATTATTTTTTATATTTGTTGCCAAACACTTTCAGAAGTTAAAAACTGACTTAAAAGTATGTTTGAACAATTTTAATTGATATCCGTCAGTGTCTTAAAAGGACTGAGTGCAAGGGGGGACATTTTTTCTAATAAGGGGTGAGGTATAAGCCTCGAGGCGCTGGATATAGGCCTTGAGGAACTGGGATAAGCCCCAGGAGACTTAATTTTTAATAGTTTAGAAATTAATACCATAGAAATAAAGATAAAAAAGATGGAAAAGGTATATTGAACTACTTCATCTAAAGATGCTAATGAGAATCATCAATATATGAAAACACTAATTAGAACTTGATCCATCAAAAAAACCTAACCAGACTTAGAAACAAAGTTAAAGTAGAAAATCATAAGAGCAAAAGAACTTGAAAAGAAAGAAAAAGTGAGAAAGAAACCTAATCAAAAGCGTTGAATCCAAAGCAAGTGATGAAAGGTGAAGTCTTTTTGCTTTTATATTGCAAAAATAACATTTCTCATTTTACATGACAAAAGATAAAGAGAGGGAATAAAAATTAGGACTAAAAATAAAAAATAAAAAATTGACTTTCAAGTTTTTTAATTTTTTAGAATTTATAACAAGCCCACTTTTGTGGTTTTGGTAATAAATTGAAGACTTCTTTAGCAATTCTAGTAATTTGGAGAAGCTTTCTAGGCTTACGCCCCAAAACAAAAACTCTCCCAGTGACTAGGTGTCTGCCTAGAATAATGGGGCTTACACCTACCAATATTTTTTTACCCCCGGGTCTCCCCAGAACATTTTTGTTGTGCCCCACCCCGGGACCAATCCTGATTCTCCCCAAAAACTCCTTTTCAAACACTTATGTATATGTGCGGTGTAATGATTTTTTACAGTCAGGTTACTTTTATATCTATTCTCAGAAGCTCTACTTTATTTCAAGATTATTAACTTCTGGTGTTAAATAAATTTTACTTCTTCTGTTACAAGTTGAACTCTAAATGTATTTATGTCCGACTCTTTTCTATTTGTGTTCGTTAATTAAGATAAATAATTCTTCTCCTTTTCTCACCAGTCTATATGGGTAGCACTCATAAAAGAGTTACATCTTATTTTTATTTGTTTTTCTTTAGTTTGAAACAAACGGCTTTGACACTTTCTAGTGCTTTTATATCTGGAGGAAGTAGTATTTGTGTAATAGTTTCATAAAAGTTCTCTTATCGTGACACCATCAATTTCAAGTTCTAAAATCTGAAATGATCAAAAATGGATATTTTGAGAAATATTGAAGGACTATATTATTGAATTGTTGTTTTAATTATTACATAGAGAACCCTATTTATAGACACTACAATACAATTCCTTACCAAATAGGAGACTATAAACTATTCATATTCTTTATAGAGTTGTGTATACCTATTCTATTCTAACACTCCTCCTCAAGCTGGTGTATACAAATTATATGTACTTTGCTTATTACAAATGTAATTAATACGAAGACCGGTAAGGGACTTGGTGAAGATATCAACAAGTTGATCATTTGACTTCACAAATTTAGTAACAATATATCTGGAGAGTATCTTTTGTCTAAAAAAGTGACAATCAATCTCAATGTGCTTAGTCCTCTCATAAGACACTTGATTTGATGCGATATGAAGGGTTGCTTGATTATCAAACTCAAGTTCCATATGACCGATTTCTCCAAACTTCAATTCTCCAAGCAATTGTTTGATCAATACTAGCTCGCAAGTTGCTAAAACCATTGCTCAATATTCTGCTTTGCATTATATCGAGCAACAACACTGTTTGTTACTCTTCCATGACACCAAATTACCTCCTACCAAAACACAATATCCGGATGTGGAACGTCTATCACAGGTTGATCCTGTCCAATCAATGTTTGTATATCCGGTGATATATTCATGGCCTTGATCCTTGAAGAGCAGTCCTTTACCAGGAGCTGACTTTATATATCGCAGAATCCGAACAATTGCGTCCCAATTACTATCACAAGGAGAATTCATAAACTGACTTACGACACTCACAGGAAAAGAGATGTCCGATTTAGTCAACGTGAATAATTAAACTTTCCAACCAACCGTCTATACCTCTCAAAATTATTGAGTTTCTCCCTTGTCATGGGAGTAGTTTTAACATTCGAATCCATAGGAGTGTTAATAGGTTTACATCCTATCATTCCTGTCTCCTCAAGAATCTCTAAAGCGTATTTGCGTTGAGAAATAACAATACCTGATCTAGACTGAGAAACCTCAATACCTAGGAAATAATTCAGTTTGCAAAGGTTTTTAGTTTGGAAATGCTGAAATAGATACTGCTTCAAATTAGCAATACCAACTTGATCATTACCCGTGATAACGATATCAACGTACATAACCAAGTAAAATCACAAGATTTGGTGCTTAATGTCGATATAATATAGAGTGATCAGCTCCACTGCAAGTCATGCCAAATTCTTGAATTACTGTATTGAACTTTCCAAACCAAGCTCGATGAGACTGTTTCAAACCATAAAGTGACCGACGCAATCGACATACAAGGCTTCTAAACTCCCCCTAAGCAACAAAACCAGGTGGTTGCTCCATATAAACTTCTTCCTCAAGATCACCATGAAAAAAAATGCATATTTAGTGTCCAACTGATGAAGAGGCCAATGACGAATGACAACCATAGATAGAAAAAGATGAACTGATGCTATTTTGGCCACATGAGCGAAAGAGTCTATATAATCTAGCCCAAATATCTGAGTATACCCTTTGGCAACAAGGCAAGCCTTAAGTCGATCGACTTGACTATCTGGACCAATTTTGACCGCATAAACCCAAAGACAACCAACATTTGAAGGGAGACAAGCTCCCAAGTACCACTCGAATATAAAGCACTCATCTCATCAGTCATAGCATGTCTCCATCCAGAATGAATGAGAAAGTGCTTCTTCTGTAGTCTTAGGGATGGAAATAGAGGACAAAGATGATTTTAAGGCATAATGGGATGAAGATAAACGATGATAACCGAAGAAAGTATAATGTGGATTAATATTTCGAGTGAATCCTATACTTCTTTGAAGTGGAATCGATTGGCTAGCACGAGGCACGACCGCTGTAGGAGCAGGGTCTGGCACATGACATGAATCATTTGAGTCTATTGCTGGACGTGGATGCTGATGATAAGTTAGTGTAGTGGCACTACAACTGGAGATGGAGAAGTAATCGTAGGTACCTCAAAATTCGGTATAAGAAAGACCTGAGGTGTGGGTAAGACCTCAGGATGCTCAGAAGATGTGTAGTAAGGTTGAGATTAAAAGAATGTTACATCGGCAGACATAAGATATCGGCGGAGATCATGTTAATAGAACGATACCCTTTTTGAACTCGAGAGTAACCAAGAAAGACACATTTAAGAGCACGATGGGTTATTTTATCTTTTCTTAGGGCTAACTTATGAACAAAACATGTGCTCCCAAATACATGAGGAGGGATACAATAGAGATGTGACTGAGGATTTAGTATGGAATGTGGAACCTGATTCTGAATAGAAGATGATGACATTCTATTTAATTAAATAACAAGATGAAAGGACTGCATTGCCCTAAAAATGCAGCGAAACATGAGATCCAATGAGAAGGGTGCGAGCGGTCTCAGTGAGATGTCTATTCTTTCTTTCTGCCACACCATTTTGTTGAGGAGTGTATGGACAATATGTTTGGTGAATAATGCTTTAGTGAGACATAAACTCTTGAAATTGGGATGATAAGTATTCTAGGCATTATCACTACGAAATGTACAAATAGAGACACCAAACTAATTTTGTATTTCAGCAAAGAAACTTTTGAATACAAAAAATAACTCCGAACGATCTTTCATTAAGAAAACCCAAGTACATCTCGAATAATCATCAATGAAACTAACAAAATAACGAAATCCTAAGGTGGAACTGACTCTACTAGGACCCCAAATATCAGAATGAACTAATAAAAAAATAAACTCTGAACGACCCTCGATACCACGTGAAAATGTGGCACGAGTGTGTTTCCCAAGTTGATACGACTCACAATCTAACTTTGATAAATTAGATAAACTAGGCACCATCTTTTGAAGTTTGGATACACTCGGATGTCCCTGTAATTGCCATGACATGTTGTTAAAGAATTTGAAGAGGTAAGATCGTAAAGTCCTTGTGATTCATGTCCTGTGCCAATTCTCTGTACTGCGGTCCTGCATGAGAAAAAAATCATCAAAAAAGGTTATGCTACAATGTAGGGCACGTGTAAACGACTAACAGACGCCAGATTGAAAGGAGAACCAGGGACGCAAAGGACATAGTCTAGAGTGACAGAAGATAAAGGTATGACTTTTCCAACCCCTTTTTGTTTTGTTTGTATCCTATTGGCCAAAGTAATAGCAGGAAGAGATTGTGAATAAACAATATTTGACAGAAGTGATTTGTTATAAGAATTATGATCAAAAGCTCCCAAGTCCCCGCAACAACATCATGTTGAACAACCGAAGCTACTTGTGGAGATGTTTGCTTACTTGCTCAATATTGAAGAAATTAATCATATTCTGATTATGCAATATGAGCATTATAGGATGGTCGATCAGGCGGAGCAACAAATGCTTCTTGTGGAGATTTCTGCTTACTTACACGATTACGAAGGAACTCATTATATTCCTTTAGATTAACAGAATCATAATTGGGTGGTGGACCATGTAAATATGACATATGTCACGAGTATGTCCAAACTTATGACAATAACTACACTTGGATCGAGATTTTCCAAGACGACCTCCTCCTCGGCGAGTCTCCATAGACGGATATGCTCGTTTTTCTATGGTTTGAGATGTGAGAGTAGATGAGTCAATGGTCGGTGATGAAACTACTTTGTGGCTGAGAGGTGCGGCTAGACAAAGTAGACGAGAGAATAATCCATCAACTGTAGGAATTGTAGGACTAGCTAAAATCTGATCACGCATTGAATCATGGTCAGTAGGAAGTCCATCAAGTGTAAGTACTAAAAAAATTGTTTGTCTATGTGCTTGTTGTTGTTGAACGTCCGTGGTGACTGACATCAATGTTTCAAATTCCTCCATGACTTCCTGTACTTATCCTAAGTAGGTGGAGATATCTAATTCATCTTTCTTTAAGTTGGTCATACGATATATCACATCATAGAATCGAGATATATCATTAGTGTATAAAAGTACGAGCCTTATCCTACACTGAATAACATGTTTGGAATGGACGGAACAAGTGCATCAACTTAAAATCAATTGTTCGCCATAAGAGACTACATAATTGTGCATCAACCTTCTCCCATTGTGCTTTGGCTTTTACATCTTCCCTACTACCTTAGTCTTTTCATCGACAACACAAGCAATGTTCGTTAAGTGATCTTGGAAACCTTGACCCTTGCACCACAACTCAAATGAGGTTGCTTGTGTGGCCAAAAATTGGGATTTTTTTATCGTCGGAATCTGGTAGATCTGATCGCTGAATGTTGGTCAGAATCGAAAAAAAACATATGGTTAGCCTTGGAATGAAGAGGCGATCCAGATGGAAAAACAATTGGCGAAAAATTGGTCGAAAGATGTCTCACGCGCCGGCGCGTGGATCTGAAAACTCGTTGGAGAAATTCTTTCGGCGGCACGTGCGACACTGTTTTTCGGCCGGTATGACTGGGTTTTGGTCGCCGGGATGTCCTCACCTAGTGGTGGTGTTAATTTTTAAAAAATAGTGATGTAAAATATTAATTACCCGGACATGTTCTAGGTTATCAGAAAAACTGGACAATGTGATATTTTATTTTATTATTTTTCTCACAATTGCTCTGATACCATGTGAGAAATATTGAAGGAGAATACTATTGAATTGTTTTAATTATTACATAGTGAACCCTATTTGTAGACACTACAATACAATTCCTTACCAAATAGGAGACAATAAACTATTCCTATTCTGTGTATACCTATTCTATTCTAACAGATATATCATAGTATACCAAAATTCTGTACTATTGTACATCACATAGAATTGTGGAACATCATTTATCTCTATTGTGACAAATAGTAGATGCGATGCTTTTTGTAACATTAAATTAAAAATGTTTAAAACTTCTTACACAAGACAACTGCTCCCTCCGTTTCAAAACATTTGCATTATTTCCTTACTAGTTTGTTTCAGAAAGAATAACATGTTTTTAAATTTGGAAATTGTATAACTTGAGCTTTCCATTTTATCTTTTATGACTACATGAAGTGTTGTGACATGTTTAAGGCTACAAAATTTTAAAAATCTTACCACCATTTGAGAAAGAACAATAATAATCACATGTTGGACCTGTGCTCAACATGGACATCAACTCACCTATCATTCTACTAAGTGATGGTGGATCGTAAATAAAAATTGCTTGCAAGATCTAGAATAGTCTACGGCTATGCTTTCACAAAGTATAGCCACTTCAACTTGGAAAAAGTAGAAGAGGTGTTGTAGATTAACAAGAGCATGGGCATCAACCCACTTAGTATTCTACGAAGTAATGGTAGATCTCTAATAAAAATTTGTTTGCAAGATCTAGAATAAGTTTTGCCTATGCTTTCACAAAGTATAGCCAGTTCGTAATTTAGAAAAAGTAGAAGAGGTGTTGTAGATTAACAACTGCCGGGAAATAACATAATTCTTGTGAATCGGCTGGACACTTAGATACAAAGAATTCATATATTAGTGGAAACTGATATTTATTACTAAATTTGGTGCGAAAAAAGAAAAAAGAATAAACAAGCAAGATTACTTCATGATGGATTGATTATTATCAATGTAGAAGAGAGGCTCCTTATATTGTCATTTTAATTATATAATATGCTAGGTTATTATTCTTTATGCCTATTTAGTGACTATTTATAAGAAAACACACAATTTACATTATTAATGTTCTTTACTACGTAATTTTGTATGTAAAATAATAGAGCGTTTTAGTTTTAATGACGAATAGGTTTTAAGTATTATTTTATAAATTTCGTGATTTTAAATTTCTGCGCGAAGCGCGGATAATTTTACTAGTGTTAATATAATACTCCCTTCGCTCCCATTTGGTTGTCTTAGTTTAACCAGACATAGAGTTTACGAAATTAAAGAGGACTTGAATCTTGTGGTTGTTGACTAAAGATATACAATGTACCAAAATGTACTTTAAATTTGTGGACTTCAACATGCAACGTGGAATGTTGAAATTAAGGAGATGCCATATTAGAAAAGAGACATTCTTTTTTAAACGAAGGAAAAAGGAAAGTAAAACAAGAAAATTGAAAGAAAAGGAGTATTTTACAGTATCTTTCCTACTCAAATTCAATAAATCTTGACATATTGAGAACCTTAGACATATATGATATGATTACTTCTTTTTTACTTCCACTTACCCATTACTTAAGGTAAAGAAACTTGAATTTGCAACTCTATATTGTAAAGTCAAGTTGAGTGTGCTAGATTGACTTTTTATTTCCCTTTTTTCACCATGAGACATACTAGCTTAGATGATAATGATATCCCTTTTTTTGGGAATAATGGTTGCATATTTAATGTTTAGAGAAGAGTTTAGTACTTTAAACTCTATACCAATACCTCAACGAAAGAGCAGAGTGTGTGACTTTTCTTGAACAGTTGCAAATTTATTTTTTCAGAGCATTTAATCAATTCCTGTGTGTGAGAAAAAAGCTTTTTCAGAACAATGAGAAGGTTCATAATAACCAGAAATTTATTGTTAATAGGAGGGACTAAAATCAATACATAGACTCTGATCCTTTAGATGGATACAAGAAGTTCAGGAATATCCTTTCGTTAGAACTCATCAAAAAGTTGCCTTGGAGAGGGGTGGTATTTTTTTTTTGGGGGGGGGGGATGTTAAGTGCATAAGATTATCATACCAATATGGAAAAATTCTAGATTAGTCGGAGCATTGCTTCTTATTTGTTCGCTAGATGTGTTCAACACATTAAATGTTATAGCCTGAGATATATCTAGCTAAAGTAGTTCTAGAATGTCTGTCAAGACACATTGTTGGCAAACATCGGAAGGACTGTCAAAATGCTAAGTCTATCTAAACATTACCTCTTTGCACCCTCTTTTGCCAGTAGATTAGCTACTTGATTTTTCTCCTTGTATGTGACTGACTGTTGGATTATCCTATGACTGCATCTATGACCTGCATTCAAAGATTGATAAACAGTAAGTCAGATGGCCATTTTGTAGCATGTTGATTACCTCTAATGAATCTGAGGCTATTATAATGGGAGTAGGATTATGTTGCGAAGCAATCTTTAATACCTGCATGATAGTAATTAATTCAGTGGGAGTGTAAGTGACATTGGGGATACCTTTCATGAAACCAATAATGCCTTTAAAACGAAAGCTTGAAGATCTCCTTGATGGCTCTTGCATTGCCTATTTTCCTTTTGGCAAGTTGTGTAGAGGAGTACTAGATCTTCTCAGTGTCATATTCCATTTTTTCACTGACAACTATATTTCTGCCTTTTATATTTGCTCTTGCCTATTGTCTATGCTTTCTCTCATCCGAATCAAATCTCAGCATAAACATTAGAAGATCGAAATATTTCTTAGTGGCGCTTATATGGTCTGTAAGATGAACACTTACTAGTGAGCTGCATATTCCAGAAGCTGGAAAAGGTGCAAATTGCTCTACAATCGGAGCGGAAAGCTCATGAAGCTCTCAAGGGGCAATATGCAGCTACAGTTTCAGAGCAAAGGCATTACAATTCTATCTTAGGGGCTTTTCAGGTATGGTCTCTATTAATATGATCTGAAGAAAGCAAAATACATTTAGAAACTATAGTTGAGAATGAATCGTAAAATCTTTTTTTTTCACTAGAACTTTTATTGAAGATGTTGCACTTTAATAATGCATTTATCTAAACTTTGAGTCATTGAGGGGAGCATTTAGTTTGCACCTTTTGAATACATCCTGCTAAAGTTTGACTCACTGAGGGAAACAGTGTATAAACAGAGTAGCATGCGGACTCTGCAACTTTTTTTGATGACAAGGGAAACCGGCAGCCGCTACCCTTTGAGTGCGCACAAGGTAAAACCCCCGCTCCTATGCAATAGCTTGCAAACCACATAGGAGAGGTAACCCGCACTAGGCAAGTCTGGTGCGATGAGCTCGACCCAAGAGGCAAACCCCCTGCTTTCACTGGCAAAAGGTTTCGAACTTGAAACCTCCAACATGGAAGTCCCAAGCTCAAACGACTGGGCAATCCAGAAGGGTAACTCTACAGCTTTGTATCTCTATAGAGTAGGCTTTGTTGGATATGGACAACTCACTGTGGTTTTTAAAGAAAACTAGTCTAACCCTCAAATACACATTTGTGCAAGCTAAGTATGTGTTGCAACCACTATGACTCCTCTTATCATAATTACCCAAAGAAACTTGCGGCACAGGTACTTTAGAATAACTTAACCCATCAAGAACCTTGGGTTTCTTTTGTGGTGGGGTTTGTGGTTGGGTGTTGGTGTTGGTGCAGGTATAGATTCTTGCTACTGTTGCCTTTTGGTTTTAGAAAATTGACATATTTTTAGCTTGTTATTATTTTTACTGTTTTTTACTTATTTCAATTTAGTGCTTCCTATTTTTTAGCTAGACTTAATCAACTTTAGTTCCTCAACTTTTTGAAGTTAATGGCCCAATTATGGCTGTTAGTGGCCCCCTTTTATGGTAGTTAGTGGCACATGTTCTTATTTAAGTTTTAATGGTTATGTTTTTTCTTTGTATAAATTCAGACTTTCTGCAGATTAATTTACATAAGAAATTTCACAAGTGCACTCTATTTTTATTTTTTCAAATAAGTTTCTTGAGTATTTTTGTTCTAACAGTGGCATCAGAGCCTCTAGTTGATCTTACAGGACAAAAAAAGTTTTAACCTACAACACAAATGGCATCCAACAACCTACCTTTAAATCCACGATTCACTTAAACTGGTGAAAATTACCAAATCTGGTCTGTGAAGATGCAAACTTTTTTGGAAGCCTATGAACTTTGGGAAACTGTGACGAAAGATAAACCACTTGCTGCTCTACTAGCAGATCCTACCTTGGCTCAGATCAAATCCAACAACGAAGAGAAGACAAAGAAATCTAAAGCCAAGTCACTTATGCAGAATGCTGTGTTTTAAAAAATCATGGCTTGCAAAACTGCAAAAGAGACTTGGGATAGGTTGAAAGAAGAACATCAAGGCAGCGATAGAACACGTCTAATGCAAGTGTTGTTGGGCTATTGCCTGTGTTCCAGCCAAAGGCCCATGGTCTAATCCTACGTGGAAAAGGATTGGAATTATTCTCTTTATTTGGTTTCCAATTCTATTAGGAAAAGGATTGGAATAGTAATCATATTTGTAGTTGGTTTTGGTTTTGTAAGAAAAAGCACAACTCTATAAATAGAGGATGTTTTTGAGAGAATTAATTGCTCATTGGTATTGTCTTTGAAAGACATTAGAACATAAGAGAGGTTTTTGAGAGAGCTTTCAACAAGAGAAAAGTTAGAAAGAAAAGGGTCCTTTTGCTATAGTCTTTTCTCCGACCAGTAACGTTCAGATCGTGTTTTCCGATTAACTAACCGTTGGATCAGGATGAAATTTGGACTGAGTGTTCCTGACATCATGGTGGTTGATTTGAACGGTGGAGATCGAATTCGGAGGTCAGCAAGATCCTATTTTAGATCCCGAACCGAGGCTGGGTTTGAGTGGTGTTTCTTTCTATTTATCTTTTGTTGGTGTCGCTATTATTTGTTCTCTTTTGGCACTTGTTGTGTATCAATTAGAAGAATATTTGTAACCCTTTTGTTGGTATAGTGAAGCAATTCGGATCT
Organism: Solanum neorickii; assembly: GCA_027704865.1. Classification (NCBI taxonomy): domain Eukaryota; kingdom Viridiplantae; phylum Streptophyta; class Magnoliopsida; order Solanales; family Solanaceae; genus Solanum; species Solanum neorickii. Next base: position 9,169,621 of record JAKWJC010000368.1, on the reverse strand, counting down.
TGTCGATCCTGTGGTGGTTACCTTCGGTTTGAAGGGTTTTTCCACGTTAAACTTGGTGTTCTTTATTGTTAGATTTTCGGTTTCATCTTTTCATTTCAACAATTGGTATCAGAGCTAAGGTTATCTATATGGAGGGTAATATGAGCAAGATGGTATGTCTAAACGGAAGAAATTACAACATATGGAAAAGCAAGATGAAAGATCTATTGTTCGTGAAGAAGATGCATCTTCCAGTTTGTTCTGCTCATAAACCCGAGAATGTGACCGGTGAAAATTGCGAATTTGAGCACCAACAAGTATGTGGATATATAAGACAATGGGTTGAAGATAATGTTCGCAACCATATTGTGAATGAGACACATGCTAGAACATTGTGGGAAAAGTTGAAGACGCTTTACGCTTCAAAAACTGGCAACAACAAGTTGTTCTTGTTAAAGCAATTGAGACCTTTAAATACAAGAAGGGCAGTTCTATTCTTGATCATATAAATGATTTTCAGGGTATTCTTGATCAGCTATCTGAAATGGGTGTGAATTTTGATGATGAAATACAAGGACTTTGGCTTCTTAATACTCTACCGAATTCTTGGGAAACTCTTCGTGTTTCTTTAACAAATTCTATCACTGGTGGAAAGGTGACTATGGTATATGCCAAGAGTGGTGTGTTGAATGAAGAGGTTAGAAGAAAATCTCAAGATACATCTTCACATTCAGATGTTCTATATACAGAAGATCGAGGGAGACATAAGACAAGAGATCCGAGGAGTAGAGGTAAAAGCAGAAGTAAGTCAAAATTCAAGAATCCAAATATTATATGTTATCATTGTGGAAAGAAAGGACATTAAAAGATTTTGTAAACAATTGAAGCAAGATCTTAAAGAAGGGAAGAAGGAAGAAAACAATGAAAATAATGTTGTTGCTGTTGTCCAAGATGAACTTCTCTTCGCTTGTGATAAAGACGTCATCAATTTTATATCTCAAGATACAAGTTGGATAGTAGATTCTGGAGCCACATCACATGTCACACCAAGAAAAGACTTCTTTTCATCTAATACTTCTGTTAACTCTGAGGTGTTAAAGATGGGTAATGCTGGTGAAGTTAAGGTGTTTGGTGTTGGCACTGTTTGTTTGAAAACCAATATTGGTTCAATGTTGGTCCTTCAAAATGTCAAGCATGCTCCAGACATTCCAATAAATTTGATATATGTAGGACAACTAGATGATGATAGCTATCATAATGACTTGTGCAATGGCCAATGGAAGCTCACCAAAGGCTCACTGATTTTAGCTCGAGGAAGAAAACATTCAATTTTACACGTGACACAAGGATCGATTCTTGGTGACTATATAAATTTGGTGGAGAGCGAGACTTTATCAGAATTGTGGCACAAGAGGCTTAGTCATATAAGCGAGAGGGGGATCACCTGTTTGGCTAAGAAGAATTTGTTTGCTGGTACGAAACAAGCAAAGGTGAAAAGATGTGTTCATTGCTTAGCAGGGAAACAGAAAAGAGTTTCTTTTCACAGTCATCATCCTTCAAGAAAGTCTGAGCTATTGGAGCTAGTACACTCAGATTTGTGTGGTCCTTTCGAAGTGAAGTCAAAAGGTGGTGCACTTTACTTTGTTACTTTCATTGATGATCATTCTCGGAAGATTTGGGTATATCCTTTAAAATTCAAAGATCAAGTGCTTGATGTGTTTAAACAGTTTCAATCCTTATTTGACAGACAAATGAGAAAGAAATTAAAATGTATTCGCACTGATAATGGAGGTGAGTATATTGGTCCCTTTGATAACTACTGCAAATCGCAAGGAATTTGTCATCAGAAGACTCCTTCAAAGACTCCTCAATTAAATGGTTTGGCAGAGAGGATGAACAAAACTTTAGTTGAGAGAGTTAGATGTGTGCTTTCAGAGGCTAAACTTTCAAATTCTTTTTGGGCTGAAGCACTTATCACCGTTGCTTATGTTATCAATTTGTCTCCTGTTGTTACTTTGGATGGTATGTTCCAAATAGAGTTTGGTTTGATAAGGATGTTTCTTATGATCACTTGAAAGTGTTTGGGTGTAAAGCTTGTGTGCATGTTCCAAAAGATGAGAGGTCAAAATTGGATGTTAAAACTAAGCAATGTATCTTCATTGGTTATTGTCAAGATGAGTTTGGATATCTCTTTTATGATCCAATTGATAAGAAACTCATTAGAAGTCGCGATGTTGTGTTCTTTCAAGATCAAACTACTAAAGATATTGACAATACTGAGAAACTAGATTCTCAAACTGATGAGAGCTTAGTTCATGTTGATCCAATTCCTATTATTGATACATCTTCTGCACATGAGGGAACCCAAGGTAATGATCAAGATAATGATGAGAGTGTAGAACATATAATTGTTCATGCTGATGATGTTGTGGTTGATAATCAATCAACTCATGTTTGGGTGACCGCTTCGGATGCTCCAGAAACCTCTTGTAGAAGATCTACTAGAGAGAAGCGAAGCTCAACACGTTATTCTCATGATGAGTATATTCTAGTGACTAATATAGGAGAACCTGAAGGTTATGATGAAGTCATGTTAGATACTCATAGAGATAAGTGGAAAGAACTCATCGTAGACAATCATGAGTTTTGTAGAAGTGTGGCAGACAAGAAGCCTGTCAAAAGTTCCTCCACTTGAAGTCCATTTGGCCCCTTGGCTGGAGGGGGAGTTTGTTGGGCTATTGCCCGTGTTCCAGCCAAAGGCCCATGTCCTAATCTTATTTGCAAAAGGATTGGAATTATTCTCTTTATTTGGTTTCCAATTCTATTAGGAAAAGGATTGAAATAGTAATCCTATTTATAATTGGTTTTGGCTTTGTAAGAAAAAACACAACTCTATAAATTGAGGATGGTTTTGAGAGAATAATTAAATTGCTCATTGGTATTGTCTTTGAAAGACACTAGAACATAAGATAGGTTTTTGAGATAGCTTTCAACAAGAGAAAAGAGAGAAAGAAAATGGTTCTTTTGCTGCAGTCTTTTCTCCGACCAGTAACATTCAGATTGTGTTTTCCGATTAACTAACCGTTGGATCGGGCTAAAATTTGGACTGAGTGTCTCTGACATCTTGGTGGTTGATTTGAACGGTGGGGATCAGATTCAGAGGTCAACAAGATCCTATTTTAGTAACTGAACAAAAGCTGGGTTTGGGTGGTGTTTCTTTCTATTTATCTTTTGTTGGTGTAGCTATTGTTTGTTCTCTTTTGGCACTTGTTGTGTATCCATTAGAAGAATATTTGTAACCCTCTTATTGGTATAGTGAAGCAATTCGGATCTTGTCGATTTCGTGGTGGTTACCTTCGGTTTGAAGGGTTTTCCACGTTAAACTTGGTGTTCTTTATTTTTAGATTTTCGGTTTCATCTTTTCATCAGAACAAGTGTTGAACTTGAAAAGAGAGTTTGAGTCCTTGAATATGCATGAGGATGAAACTATCAATAAGTATGCTGATCGAATCTCCTTAATTGTTAATAACATTAGACTTATTCGTGAAGAACTTATAGATAAACGAATTGTGGAGAAAGTTCTTGTGACTCATCCTGAGAGATTTGAATCTAAGATTTCCTCTCTTGAAGAATCCAAAGACCTGAGCAAACTTTCATTAGGTGAACTAATGAGTGCTCTTCAAGCACAAGAGCAAAGGAGGACTATGAGACGGGAAACGTTCATTGAAGGAGCTTTGTATGTACAAAAGCAAAAAGGAAAGCAACAATTCCACCAAAAGAATAAGGGCAAGCATGATGAAGGAAACAATAGTGGAGATGTGAAGCAGAAGTGCCCTCCTTGCAAACATTGTAAAAGAAATACACATCTGGAGAAGTATTGTTGGTAGAGAGTCGATGCTATATGCAACAACTGTAAGCAGACGGGACACGTATCCAAGGTCTGCAAATCAAGAGCAAAGGCCTCTTGTGCTTTGCAAGCACAAGTAGCAGAAGCTGTCGATGTACATGAAGAGCAACTATTTGCAGTTTCATACTTTTCAATAAGTGAATCCTTTGATTCATGGCTTCTTGACAGTGGTTGCACACATCACTTGTGCAATAATGTTGAACTGTTCAAATTCCTCGATGATACTTACAAATCTAAAGTAAAAGTGGGAAACGGTGAGGCAGTAGAAGTCAAAGGCAGAGGTACAATGTCTATCTCAACAATATCAGGTATCATAACTTTTTCTAATGTTTTGTACACACCTGATATGAGTCAAAATTTGTTGACTGTTGGACAAATGCTTGAAAATAATTATTCTCTGCATTTTAAGAATCGTGAATGTTTTGTTTCCGACCCTTTTTGGAGTAGAGTTATTTTATATCAAGATGAGCAACAAAATGTTTTCAGTTTATTGGGAGAAAATAACTAAGCATGCTTACACTATTACTTAACAAACATGTACAAACCTATGACACAAAAGGTTTGGTCACTTTAATCTGAGAAGCATCGCCGAGAAGAAAAAAAATGACTAGTGGAAAATATGTCTGAATTTCTTTCTAATGCTCAAGTTTGTGAAACTTGCCAACAGGGAAAGCAAACAAAATTGTCATTTCAAGCAAATCAAGTACGAAGAGCTAACCAGAAACTTCAACTCATTCATACGGATGTTTGCGGCCCAATGAAAACAGATTCGCTGAGTGGTAACAGATACTTTCTCCTCTTTATTAATGACTACACCAGAATGTGTTGGGTTTATTTCATAAGACTGATGAGTGAAGTCTTTGATCTTTTTAAATAATTTAAAGCTTTAGTAGAAAATCAATGTAATCTTAGTATTAATGCTTTAAGGTCTGACAATGGAAGAGAATACACTTCTTCTCAATTTGTGGAGTTTTGTAATAGCACATGTATTGAACGCCAATTGACATTACCACACACTCCACAATAAATGGCGTGTCTGAAAGGAAGAACAAGACAGTAATGGAGATGGACATATGTCTTTTGCTCGAAAGAAAGATCCCAAATCAGTTTTGGGCTGAGGCAGTCAATACCTCTGTATATTTGCTGAACAGATTGCCTACTAAGGCCTTGCAGGATCACTCTATATAAAGCTTGGTGTGGGAACAAACCATCAATACGCCATCTCAGAATCTTTGGGTGTATATGTTATTATCGAGTTCTAGTAACAAAAAGGAGTAAGATGGATAACAAGGCTCATAAAGGCATATTTATGGGCTATAGTTCATCCAAAGGTTACAGGATTTTCTGTTTGAATCAGACAAACTAATTCTCAGCCGAGAAGTGAAGTTTGATGAAGCAGCTGGTTGGGATTGGAAAAATCAGAAGTCCTCTTATTCTGATTCATTTTCAATAGAGCAGCCTCAATTTTCAGAAGATGAATTAGTGGATGATGTACAAGTAAGGGGAACTCGATCGTTAAAAGATGTCTATTAGCGGCGTAACTTGGTTAGCTCTGAACCAATAAGCTATGCTGATGCACAAGACTCTTAGGCATGGAGGAGAGCTATGCAAGAAGAACTAGACATGATTGAGAAGAATGGATACTGGAAGCTTGTTGACAGACCTAGAAATCGCAAGGTAATTGGTGTAAAATGGATTTTCAAGACAAAACTCAATCGTGATGGAACAATTTGCAAACATAAGGCTAGATTGGTGGTGAAGGGATACCCACAACAATATGGTGTGGATTACCAGGAAACATTTGCTCATGTAGCAAGGTATGACATAATCAAACTTATTCTTGCATTTGCATCTCATAGTTCCTAGCAGATTCATCAACTTTATGTCAAATCGGCTTTCTTGAATGGTTTGCATGCTGAAGAGATCTATGTAGAGCAACCTGATGGTTTCTCAACTCCTGCAATAGAGGATCAAGTTTATCTCTTAACTAAGGCCTTGTATGGCCTAAAACAAGCCCCAAGGGCATGATATGAAAGGATGGACAATCATCTCATCCAACTTGGCTTTAGTAGAAGTCAAAGTGAAGCTACTTTGTATGTGAAAGTCAATGCTGCAGGTGAGTCCTTAATTGTCTCAATTTATGTGAATGACATGCTTGTGACAGGAAGCAAAATTGAACTAATCCAAAGGTTCAAGGATGAAATGGAGAAAATCTTTGAAATGACTGATCTTGGAGTCATGAAGTACTTTCTCGGCATGGAATTGTTGCAGTCCAGTGATGGGGTTTTCATATGCCAGCAGAAATACATTTCGGATATTCTAAACAGGTTCAAAATGCAAGACTACAAACCTTTGAGTACTCCAATATCTACTGGTGCGAAGCTTGGCAAGGATGAGGATTCTGAAAAAGTGGATGATAGTATGTATAGAAGCATAATTGATAGTCTTCTATATCTAACCGCAAGCAGGCCTGACATTCTATTTGTTGTTAGTTTGCTCTCTAGGTTCATGCATGCACTTAAGACACATCTCACATCTGCTAAAGGGGTGTTAAGGTATATCAAAGGAACTAGCAAGTATGGAATTTTTTCCCCAACATCTACCAAAGTAACTATGAACCTGATCGGGTACTCTGATAGTGATTGGGGTGGTGGAGTTGATGATTCCAAAAGCACATCTGGATGTCTTTTCTGTTTGGGGACAAGTTGTTTTAGTTGGAGCTCTAGAAAACAAGAAACTACAGCTCAATCAACAGCAAATGCCGAGTACGTAGCTGCTGCATTTGCTGTGAATCAAGTATCTGGCTAAGGAAGATGATGAAGGACTTAGGCCATGAACAAACAGAAGCTACTGAGATCATGTGTGACAACAATTCAGTAGTTTCAATTTCAAAAAATCCAGTGTTTCATGGTCGAACTAAACATATCAAGATCAAGTTTCATTTTATTAGAGAAGTCCAACAATCTAATGAAGTGTTGATTGTTCATTGTTCATCTGAGAACCAGCTAGCTGACGTTTTCACCAAGTCATTGCCAAAGGAAAGGTTTGAAAATTTGAGGCAAAAAATTGGTGTTTGCCACAAAAATGCCAAGGAGGAGTGTTAGACAATTGACATTTTTTTAGCTTATTATTATTTTTATTGTTTTTTACTTATTTCAATTTAGTGCTTTCTATTTTCTAGCTAGACTTAGTTAACTTAACTTTCTCAACTTTCTGAAGTTAGTGGCCCCATTATGGTTGTTAGTGGCCTCTTTTTATGGTAGTTAGTGGCACATGTTCTTATTTTACTTTAATGTTTTTTTTTCTTTGTATAAATTTAGACTTTTTGCATATTAATATACACAAGAAATTTCATAATTTCACTCTACTTTTATTTTTTCAAATCAGTTTCTTGAGTAATTTTGTTCTAACATTTGGAATATATTTGTCACCACTCACCAGATGTTATCACCCTTAGTTATTCAATAATTATAGCATTAGTTATTTCTTTTTAGCAGTAGTTATTTCCTTTTAGTAGTAGTTATTTTCTTGTAATAGTGCAGTTTTTCATTCGAGTAGTGTTAGGAAGTCATGTCCTAGTTTCTAGAGGTAGTTATCTTTTAAGTATTGTATTTAAATTGGCAGTTTGTCTAAGGAAATGTAAGTAGAAAAGTAATTTCAGTTTCTCAGTACTTTAACTGAAGAGATTGTAGGTTCTCTCTTAAAGAACCAACACCATATATCGTAAGAAGAAAACTTCAGATTTCATATTGCATCACCCCATGCGAGATCCATATCAGGGGACCATAACACCATACTCATAGCAAATAGCAAATCCTTCTGCTTGTCATACTTCATAGTTCAACTTCTCTAGACTAACAAGATCTGACGAGCCTGTCTTTCATTTTGGTGAAGTGCGGACTAACTTTATTCATGTCTATTCTTCATACATTCTGATAATGTTATGTTGGGGTTTAAATCGTACTTTGGTTTACTCCAGTTTTTGTGGGTTTTCAATACGAAGTTGTGCACTGATGTTCATCTATAGCACCCATAAATCATGTTTACTCCATTTGTCAATGCATATTCAACGAGCAAAGGTGCACTGCTGATGATTATTTTTTCCCTACTGATGTTGGCTGGGTAATCCCCTTAAATCGTATACTGTGTTTAGAAATTTATTCTTTCAGATTTTTAGGGAAGGACATCTAGTTCTGTTTGAATTGTAGGAATCATGATGCTGTGAGAATTTATCTAAAAATGAACATCTCACATAAAGTTGTTTTTTTTATAAATTTTTTTACTGTTCCGCTGTTTATAGTGCCTCTTCTTGTTTAACAGTTATATGAAGATGATTTTTTAGTTTAGAATTACCACCACATCGTTGAGTAGTTCCTAATGTTATGCTTCTATTATTTCCAGGTGGAATGTGCTAGGAATGAAATACTTCGCATGCAAACTTCAAAAGAACGCTTAGCAAGTTAAATTTACATATACTAGTTTGTTTCAAGTCATGCACAATGTATATTTTGAAAAACAATGTTAGTATTATTGAAGTAAATTTTGAATTATATATGAAGGTACAAAATATAGTTAACTTTATAGAGATAAGGGTCAAAAACACACCTAAATTATCCGTTTTTTTAGTTTCAAACCTAAACTATTGAGGGTGAGTTTCATATATAAACAATCTGTTTTTTAGTTTGAGAAACATACCTCAGTGGTGAGTAATGCACTCTCTTTTATTTGAAAAAAACATGTCACATGGCATTCCACATGAATAAAATATTTTACCTTGACAAAATTAAATGATAATCTATAAATATTAAGTAAAAATTAAAGATTAGGTATAAAATATTTTTTTAAGATTAAAATTTAAATTATTTTTTACTTCAGTCCACAACCTCCTCCACGTAATCCCCCCCCCCCCCCCCTCCCCCTTCAAAAAGAAATTGAAATTATTTTATTTTAAAAAAATAAAATTCTACCTCATCCTATTTTACCCTCTACTCTTAATTTTTATTTTTATTTTTACATTTTTCTTATTTTGTATTAGATATGTACGGACATATATTTTTAGATTCTTTTTCTACTAGTATACGAATATAACATAAATAAATAAAAAAAAGTCTTGCGGTAGCAAGTAAAAAATATTTGCCATATGTATATATCTAAACACAAAATGAGGAAAAAAAATTGGAAGCGGAGGGGTTAGGTGAAGTGAGTAGAATTAATTTTTTAAAAAATTAACATAATATCTAAATTTGTATTTGAGGGGGGTGGGGGTGGGGGTGATGGATGAAGTTAAAAAAATAGTTTTATAAAAGAAATCTAAAAAAAAAAGGTAACATCGCAGGCAGGGTGAGGGAGGTTAGAGGAAGTGATGGAGTGGGGTAAGAAAAATATTTTACATTTTATTTTATAAAATAAATTAATTTTGCGATAATAATTTTCTAACTTTTAATTTCAACCAATACTAATAATTTTGTTTATTTATTGGTTTTTCCATGTAGAATGTGATGTGATAATCTTTTTAAAATAAAAGAGAGTGTTTTACACACACCATGGTAAGAGTGGTATAAAAGAGAGAGGTGTGTTCCTCAAACTAAAATAGTGATAGTTTAGGTATGAAAAACTCTCAATAGTTTAGGTATGAACCTCAACAAAAGAGCATAGTTTAGGTGTGTTTTTGACATTTATCTCTTCCTTATATCATATTCTTGGTGCATGTCATTTTCAATTTTTCATCTACTTTAGTTTATCTATCAAGACTTGGACAATTTTTGTTGAGTTAGTATTGATATTTCTCTTGAAAGTGCATCATAAAATTGGAGCTAGGTAACAAGAATTCATGTCATGGTAGTGTAATCCAATATTGGAGATTATTTGAGCCTATGTCGTGTACCGCCACCATCCCAGTCAAATTTTGCATCCGGAAAAGCAGACTCCAAAATTAAGGAGAGGCTTGCGGAGAATTCTAGAACTCCTTGGATAATTCAAGAATGTCTTAGAATATCCTAGAGTATGTAAAATTCTCTCAAAAGGGGACCATTGTGTAAATATCTAGGGACTTATAAAGAAAATATTAATTGCACTTTAGTCCTTAGGTGGTAGTATAAATAGAGGTGCCCCTCATTTGCAAAGGCACCAAGCAAAAGTTGTAAGCAATCTTCCAAAACTAATACAAAAGTCTTCTCTAAAATCTCTATTGTTCTTTCTAAGTCTTTCATTTTTATTATCTTAGCATAAAGGACTTACTTGAGCTTACAAGATCGTGAACGATTTGTGAGTAAGTTATCAAGTGCCGAACGGAGCTTCAACAGACACTCCAAGTCCTTGACAATTTGGTATTAGAGCGAGGTTTGATACTAAAGGAATGGGCAATGAAGGAGATGAAAACGCCGCTAACACCACCAAGAAGAACCGCAAGGGAAAGAAGCACCACAAGGGTAATGAGGAGATTTTTCCCGACCCCAGTCCAAGCGAGGCGCTAACATCTCATCAAATTTTGACCACAAAAGAGAGTGACAATGAACTTGGCGAGGAGGCCATTGACATCATTTCTGGAGAGTAATGGGTCGCAAGGGTGGAAATGGAGAGGTAGGCCATGGAGATATTAGGCAAGCATATGAATGTGGCCGACGACAAATTCATAACTCTTGAAGACTTCACCCTTGAGAAGACTGACAGCATCCGTAAGGAGTCGGAGGGACGCCAGCGGGTCGAGTTCGAGATTAAAAAGGCCATCACTTTCTTGGAGTGTCTGCTTATGGATGGACATAAGCACGATTGTTTGAAACCTTGAAAATCAAGGTGAAGACACTCAAGGAAGGTGCAGAAGATGGAGGATCTATGATTGTGATACAGAGGCCAGGGTCGAGGCTCCCAAGCCACCTGTATTTAAATGCGACTAAGACGCTCAAGAGGTAGAGAACTTGTTGTGGCAATTGGAGAATTACTTCAAGTCTATTCGGGTGAAGAGTGACGAGAATAAGATCAACACCGTCGTGTTGTATCTTTCAGAGATGACAATGCTATGGCGGAGGCACTAGGATTCCGAGATAGGGAAAGGGATGTGCAACATCAATACGTGGGAGCAATTTCACAAAGATTTCAAGAAAGCCTTCTTCCCTAACAATGTCATATATAAGGTTAAGCGTATGTTTCGGGAGTTGAAGCAAAATAACATCATACGGGCTACATGAAAGAGTTCACTACTCTAATGCTTCAGATTCCCAACCTCACCGACGAAGACATGTTGTTCCACATCATGGACGGACTCCGAAATTGGGCCAAGAGGGAGTTGGAGCGGCGACAGGTCAAAACCATAGATGAGGTCATTACACAAGCTGAATCCTTGACCGACTTTAAGCATGACAAACACGACAAGGTGAAAGCAAAGGACACAAGGAGTAGTCATGCTAAAGGTGGGAGAGATCTTGGCCGAGACAAGGAATAGCAGGTACATCCTAAGCAGCACGACTCCTACAAGACGGACGACAAGCGGTTCTAGTGCCAAAAATACATGGAGATAAAGGCGTAGACTACAAAGGGAGATGATTGTTACATATGCAGTGGACCACACGGCTACACAAGGTGCCCCAAGATGAAGAACCTTGGTGCCATCCTATGCTAGCGGAAAGAGAAGGACGCACAAGAGTAAGGGCAGGATGCGGGCACGACATAGTTGGGCATGGTAGGACTATGCGGTGATATAGCCAAGCAGACAGAGAAGTTGGGAGACTTTAGCATGCAATATGTAGACATCTCCATAAATGAAAGACCAGCTCGTGCCATGGTAGACTTCGGGGCTGAAACAAATATCATGACTAAGACAGCGGCAGAGAGGCTAGGGCTAAACTATGCTCCAAGCAACACCCGTCTCAAGACGGTTAATGCCCTACCGATTCTCGTGTGCGGGGTCACCCAAGGAGTAAACATCACATTGGGGAAGTGGTAAGGTAAGACAAACTCCATCGTCGCTCCTTGAGATATCATTTATATCATTCTTGGACAAGAATTCTTCCAACAATGCCATACGATGATCAATCCCTACCTCTAATAACTCATGGTGATGGAGCGGGAAGGATCATACATGGTAACTCTAGTCAAGGTACCGAAGAAGGAAGGACACACCCACCTTTTGTCCATACAGATTGTGAAGGGCCTGAAGAAAGGAGAGCCAATGTTTCTGGGTACCATTGCAAGTTTCAGAGAAGACAATGGTACTAAGAAGTCCTTGCCACTAATAATAGGGAAAGTCCTTGAAGAGAACAAGGACGTGATGTCGGACGAGCTTTCAAAGACTCTACCTCCTAGGCGTGAGGTAGGTCACAATATAGATCTGGAGGTGGGAGCCACGCTACCCACACATGCACTGTATCATATGGCTCCACCCGAATTAGAGGAGTTAAGGAAGAAGTTGAAGGAACTCCTCGAGGTCGTTCAAATCCGTCTATCCAAGGGACCTTATGGCACGCCAGTACTGTTTTAAAAGAATAAAGATGGGTAGTTAGTTTATGCATAGATTATTGGGCGCTTAATAAGGTAAAGATTAAGAATAAGTATCCTATCCCGCTAATTGAAGATTTGTTTTATAGACTTGGGTAGGACAAGTACTTCACTAAGGTGGACCTACGAAAAGGATACTACCAAGTGCGCACCACAGAGGGAGACGAGCCGAAAACAACGTGCATGACCAGATATGGAGAATAGAATGGTTGGTTATGCCTTTCGGCTTAACCAACGCACCCGCCACCTTTTGCATGCTGATGAACAAGATATTTCACCCCTGCTTGTATCAGTTCGTGGTGGTTTACTTGTATGACATAGTCATCTACAACAACATCTTGAAGGAGCACGTGGAGCATCTAAAGAAAGTCTTCCAAGTCCTACGGGAGAACCAACTTTTCATCAAGTAGGAGAAGTGTGAGTTCGCCCAATATGAGGTGCACTTCTTAGGCAATGTCAATAGCCAGGGGGAACTACAGATAGACGAGTCTAAGATCCGGGCAATCCAAGATTGGGAGATGCCCACCAATGTGACCAAGCTATGATTGTTTCATGGACTTGCAAACTATTACCCTAGGTTCATAAGTGGATACTCCACCAAAGCCGCTACACTAAAAAAGTTATTAAAGAAGAAGAATCCATGAGTTTGGAGCGAGGAGTTCCAAAAGGCGTTCGAAGGTCTCAAGGTTGCGGTGATGGAAGAGCCGGTCTTTACGCTGCCCGACTTCTCAAAGACTTTCGAAGTGCATACGTATGCTTCAAACTTTGTAATTGGGGGAGTCTTAATGCAAGATATACACCATATAACATTCGAAATCCGCAAGTTAAATGAGATTGAATGGAGCTACACGGTATAGGAGAAAGAGATGGCAACCATTGTACATTGCCTACGCAGATACTACTGACTAGGCTCTAAATTCGTAGTAATGACCGACAATGTGGCCACTAGATAAATCTAGTCACAAGAAAGATAACCCCGAAGCAAGCTAGGTGGCAAGACTTTCTGGCAGAGTTTGATTACGTATTAGAGTACAAGCCCTGAAGAGGCTATGTTGTGGCCGACACACTTAGTAGGAAGGACGAACTTGTTGCCATCACTACAACCCATTGTGACATTCAAGATGCGATCAAGGATGGCATGCAACACAATCTAGAGGCGAAGAAACTGATGGAGTTGGCTGCCCATGGCAAAACCAGACACTTTTGGGTGGAAGATGGTCTCTTGCTCACTATTGGTTAGAGGGTCTATGTGCCCAATTTTGGGTCTAACAGGCAACGAATCATTAAGGAAATCCACGACACACCATGGGGTGGGCATCTAGGGCAGCAACAAACACAGGTGCTGATCGAGGCTATCTATTTTTGGCCACGCATGCGAGACGACATCAAGTGATGTGCAGACTTGTCTTGTATGCCAACAAGACAAAGTGGAGCAAAGACAACTAGGAGGACTATTGGAGCCGCTACCTGTGGCAGAACGACCATGGGAGAGAGTTACCATGGACTTCATCACCTCCTTACCCAAGTCTAATGGGTATGGAACGGTAATGGTTGCGGTGGACATGTTTTCAAAGTATGCTACCTCATGCTCGCCACAGCCAGTGCACCGCAAAAGAGACTACACGATTGTTCTTCAAGAATGAAATAAAATATTGGGGGGGGGGGGGCTGCCGAGACATATTATTAGCGATTGAGACCCTCGCTTAACGAGAAATTTTGGAGGGAGCTATTTGAGATACTTGGCACAGAACTTCACTTTTCCACAAATTTCCACCCGCAGATCGACGAACAGACCGAACGCGTCAACGCCCTAATGGAGTACTATCTTCAGTACTATGTTAGTGTGCATCAGAAAGATTGGGCCAAACTCCTAGATATGACGCAGTTTTCCTACCATTTGAGTTGGCGACAAGGCAACAACCCCAAACTCTGCATTTGTTGCTAGCTACTTTTGAGGAAAAGAGTTTGGGCGCTTACCATCTTGCCAAGGGATGGGAGGAACAACTTGACACTGCCAAGTCCTACTTGGACAAGACAACAAATAAGATGAAGAAATTCGGAGACCGCAAGCGGCGTCGCAAAGACTACAAAGTAGGCGACATGGTCTTGGTGAAATTCAATTCGAGAGAGTTCAAGGCACTAAGGGGCGTTCATTAAAACTTAGTGCGAAAATACGAGGGTCCGTTCAAGATCGTTACCAAGGTAGGCAAGATCTCATATAATTTGGAGCTACCTCCACACTTCGAAATCCACCTGGTCTTTCATGCACCATTATGACAAGGAAGATTCCAGCAGGAATCGATCACAACGGGCTCCCATAACAGTCACCACCTCGCATGATCGAGAAATTGAGGCTATCATAGATTTTGATGTCATACCGAAGCGAGGTAAACAAGCCAACACCATTTTCCTTGGAAGGATCAAACTCTGAAGAAGCCACATGGGAGAAATACGAAGACTTATGGCAGTTTTGAGACCAAGTCTGAGAGTTTCTGCAGTAGCAATGTGTCGCGGTCGTCGCATCATTAGGTGAGGAAGAGAGTCATGTACCGCCACCATCCTAGTCAAATTTTGCGTCTAGAGAGGTGTAGAAGCCTCCAAAATTGAGGAGAGGCTTGCGGAGAATTCTAGAAGTCCTTGGATAATACAAGAATGCCTTAGAATATCCTAGAGTATGTAGAATTCTCTAGAAAGAGGATCAATGTGTAAAATATCTTCGGGACTTGTAAAGAAAATATTAATTGCAATTTAGTCCTTAAGTTATAGTATAAATAGAGGTGTTCCTCATTTGTAAAGGCACCAAGCAAAAGTTGTAAGCACTCTTTCAAAGCTAATACAAAAGCCTTCTTCAAAAACTCTCTTGTTCTTTCTAAGTCTTTCATTTTTATTATCTTAACGATCTTAGCATAAAGGACTTACTTGAGCTCAAAAGATCGTTAAGTTTTCAAGTGCCGCAAAGAGTTTTAGAAAACACTCTAAGTCCGTGACACTATGATTTATATTATCTATCATTATTTTGCTAAACATAATTGATTTCAGGTGAATTTAAAAAGCATATTCTTTAATTTTGGTGGTACACATTATGTTGAGCCATTATAATTTCTACGTATGTGAATGTAGCTTTAATATTAAGATTCCTTATGGAGGGAAATTATTATAAATATCTATTAGGTAATTTGTCCACGCTTTGTGCGGTCATAAATAATAATTGCATCGAACTTTCAAATAATTTTTAAATATAATGGGAAAATAGGTTCTTAAAAGTAATAGCATTATTCCAAGATGAATTTGATTATTTGTCATTATCACATAACCCAAGAACCTCTAATGAATGAATTATTCACGAAATAATAAATCATTTGGTTCTTTAATCAAAATTAAAAGGAAAATTAAGAAAAAATAAGAGTATATACACAAAGACATTTCGTAATAAAAACAACATTTAAGTTACATAGATTATACAATTTTGATATATATCCTAGGAGAGAATTCAAAATTTTGTTAACATATTCCCAAAAAAAATGATTAAACATGAAAGAAAAAATAACTTTTGAACTTGCATAATGAATTTCTTCAATTGGAAAGTAAGAAATTATATATCTGTGTAAAAATTGATATATGTAAGCCTACATATAGTACTTTAAGTTATAGAATATAATATAGAATATAAAAACATGAATTCTTCGAATTAAGTACAATAATTATTTTTCTGCACAATGAATTTACGTAGTTTATGTGTATATGTTCAATATAACCGAAGACAATAACTTTGCAGAAAAATACACAATAGAGTTTAAAACATGTACTCAAAAACAACAATAATATCATATACATCAATTAATGAGTGTAAATTAGAAAACCATGATATATAAAAATAGAATGACATAGAAAGGAAAAAATCGAGTCCACTGAATGCATAATGTCCATTAAAAAAACTATTCCCCTCCAGTACAAGAGGTTTAAAGAATTACATCATCTTATGAGAGAGCGATTTTATTCACCAACTTATTGATACAAAAACAGTGATGTCGGTAAGTCATTCAACAGGAGCAAAACACACAAATATTTGATTTTGTGGATATAGAAGAAGAAGATCAAATTATTGTTGTTTAAAAATGAGAGAAAATTCCTCTATTTATAAACAACAAAAGGTAGTTTGAACAAATGTTTATTGTGAATTATGAGAAAGGTTACAACTATTTGGAAAACTTTCAACTCTATAGAAAGTTCACAACCTTTCATAAAAGTCACAACTCTTCATTACAGTCACAACTTTTCACAAAAGTCATAACTTCTGAAAGAAGTCGCAACTCTTCATTAAATTCACAACTTTTCATAAAAGTCACATCTTTTCATGAAAGAGGAAGGCTAGTTTTGAAAATAAATAAATTTAAAATGAAATTCTTGCTTGTAGTGGCGCCACGTAAGCGGACCTAAGGTTATAAAAATAATGGGAAAATAGGTTCTTAAAATAATTAGCATTATTCCAACATGAATTTGATTATTTGTCATTATCACATAACCCAAGAACCTCTAATGAATGAATTATTCACGAAATAATAAATCATTTGGTTCTTTAATCAAAATCAAAAGGAAAATAAAGAAGAAAATAAGAATATATACAAATAGACATTTCATAATAAAAAGAAACATTTAAGTTGCATAGATTATACAATTGTGATATATGTCTTAGGAGAAGAATTCAAAATTTTGTTAACATATTCCAAAAAAATAAAAATACGACTGAACATGAAATCAAAAATAACTTTTGAACTTGCATAATGAATTTCTTAAATTGGAAACTAAGAAATTATATATCTCTGTAAAAATTGATATATGTAAGCTTACATATAGTACTTTAAGTTATAGAATATAATATAGAATATAAAAACATGAATTCTTCGAACTAAGTACAATAATTATTTTTTGCACAATGAATTTACATAGTTTATGTGTATATGTTCAATATAACCGAACACAATAACTTTGTAGAAAAATAACCAATAGAGTTTAAAACGTGTACTCAAAAACAACAATTGTATCATATGCATCAATTAATGAGTGTAAAAATACAAACCGTGATATGTAAAAACAGAATGAACTAGAAAGGAAAAAATCGAGTCCACTGAATGCACAATGTCCATTAAAAAAACTATTCCCCTCCAGTACAAGAGGTTTAAAGAATTACATCCTCTTATGAGAGAGCGATTTTATTCACCAACTTATTGATACAAAAATAGTGATGTCAGTAAGTCATTCAACAGGAGCAAAACACACAAATATTTGATTTTGTGGATATAGAAGAAGAAGATCAAATTATTGTTGTTTAAAAATGAGAGAAAATTCCTCTATTTATAAACAACAAAAGGTAGTTTGAACAAATGTTTATTGTGAATTATGAGAAAGGTTACAACTATTTGGAAAACTTTCAACTCTATAGAAAGTTCACAACCATTCATAAAAGTCACAACTCTTCATTATAGTCACAACTTTTCACAAAAGTCATAACTTCTGAAAGAAGTCGCAACACTTCATTAAATTCACAACTTTTCATAAAAGTCACATCTTTTCGTGAAAGAGGAAGGCTAGTTTTGAAAATAAATAAATTTAAAATGAAATTCTTGCTTGTAGTGGCGCCACGTAAGCGGACCTAAGATTCTAAAAATAATGGGAAAATAGGTTCTTAAAATTATTAGCATTATTCCAACATGAATTTGATTGTTTGTCATTATCACATAACCTAAGAACCTTTAATGAATGAATTATTCACGAAATAATAAATCATTCGGCTCTTTAATCAAAATCAAAAGGAAAATAAAGGAGAAAATAAGAATATATACAAATAGACATTTCATAATAAAAAGAAATATTTAAGTTGCATAGATTATACAATTGTGATATATCTCTTAGGAGAGAATTCAAAATTTTGTTAACATATTCCAAAGAAATAAAAATACGATTGAACAGGAAAACAAAAATAACTTTTGAACTTGCATAATGAATTTCTTCAATTAGAAAGTGAGAAATTATATATCTGTGTAAAAATTGATATATGTAAGCTTACATATAGTACATTAAGTTATAGAATATTATATAGAATATAAAAACATGAATTCTTCGAACTAAGTACAATAATTATTTTTTGCACAATGAATTTACATAGTTTATGTGTATATGTTCAATATAACCGAACACAATAACTTTGTAGAAAAATAACCAATAGAGTTTAAAACGTGTACTCAAAAACAACAATTGTATCATATGCATCAATTAATGAGTGTAAAAAGACAAACCGTGATATGTAAAAACAGAATGAACTAGAAAGGAAAAAATCGAGTCCACTGAATGCACAATGTTCATTAAGAAAACTACTCCCCTCCAGTACAAGAGGTTTAAAGAATTACATCCTTTTAAGGTAGAGAGAATTTATTCACCAACTTATTGATACAAAAAAAGTGATGTCAGCAAGTCACTCAACAGGAGTAAAACACACAAATATTTGATTTTGTGGATATAGAAGAAGAAGATCAAATTTTTGTTGTTTTAAAATAAGAGAAAATTCTTCTATTTATAAACAACAAAAGGTAGTGTGAACAAATGTTTATTGTGCCTTATCAGAAATGTTACAACTATTTGAAAAACTTCCAACCCTTCAGAAAGTTCACAACCTTTCATAAAAGTCACAACTCTTCATTAAAGTCACAACATCTGAAAGAAGTCGCAACTCTTCATTAAAGTCACAACTTTTCATAAAAGTCACAACTTTTGATATAGGTCGCAAATCTTCATTAAATTCACAACTTTTCATAAAATTCAAATCTTTTAATGAAAGAGGAAGGCTAGTTTTGGAAATAAATAAATTTAAACTGAAATTCTGGCTTATGGTGGAGCCACGTAAGCGGACCTAAGAATCTAAAAATAATGGGAAAATTGGTTCTTAAAAATATTAGCATTATTTCAACATGAATTTGATTGTTTGTCATTATCACATAACCTAAGAACCTTTAATGAATGAATTATTCACGAAATAATAAATCATTTGGCTCTTTAATCAAAATTAAAAGGAAAATAAAAAAGAAAATAAGAATATATATACAAAGACATTTCATAATAAAAAGAAATATTTAAGTTGCATAGATTATACAATTGTGATATATCTCTTAGGAGAGAATTCAAAATTTTGTTAACATATTCCAAAAAAATACGATTGAACAGGAAAACAAAAATAACTTTTGAACTTGCATAATGAATTTCTTCAATTAGAAAGTGAGAAATTATATATCTGTGTAAAAATTGATATATGTAAGCTTACATATAGTACATTAAGTTATAGAATATTATATAGAATATAAAAACATGAATTCTTCGAACTAAGTACAATAATTATTTTTTGCACAATGAATTTACATAGTTTATGTGTATATGTTCAATATAACCGAACACAATAACTTTGTAGGAAAATAACCAATAGAGTTTAAAACGTGTACTCAAAAACAACAATTGTATCATATGCATCAATTAATGAGTGTAAAAAGACAAACCGTGATATGTAAAAACAGAATGAACTAGAAAGGAAAAAATCGAGTCCACTGAATGCACAATGTTCATTAAGAAAACTACTCCCCTCCAGTACAAGAGGTTTAAAGAATTACATCCTTTTAAGGTAGAGAGAATTTATTCACCAACTTATTGATACAAAAAAAGTGATGTCAGCAAGTCACTCAACAGGAGTAAAACACACAAATATTTGATTTTGTGGATATAGAAGAAGAAGATCAAATTTTTGTTGTTTTAAAATAAGAGAAAATTCTTCTATTTATAAACAACAAAAGGTAGTGTGAACAAATGTTTATTGTGCCTTATCAGAAAGGTTACAACTATTTGAAAAACTTCCAACCCTTCAGAAAGTTCACAACCTTTCATAAAAGTCACAACTCTTCATTAAAGTCACAACATCTGAAAGAAGTCGCAACTCTTCATTAAAGTCACAACTTTTCATAAAAGTCACAACTTTTGATATAGGTCGCAAATCTTCATTAAATTCACAACTTTTCATAAAATTCAAATCTTTTTATGAAAGAGGAAGGCTAGTTTTGGAAATAAATAAATTTAAACTGAAATTCTGGCTTATGGTGGCGCCACGTAAGCGGACCTAAGAATCTAAAAATAATGGGAAAATTGGTTCTTAAAAATATTAGCATTATTTCAACATGAATTTGATTGTTTGTCATTATCACATAACCTAAGAACCTTTAATGAATGAATTATTCACGAAATAATAAATCATTTGGCTCTTTAATCAAAATTAAAAGGAAAATAAAAAAGAAAATAAGAATATATATACAAAGACATTTCATAATAAAAAGAAATATTTAAGTTGCATAGATTATACAATTGTGATATATCTCTTAGGAGAGAATTCAAAATTTTGTAAACATATTCCAAAAAAATACGATTGAACAGGAAAACAAAAATAACTTTTGAACTTGCATAATGAATTTCTTCAATTAGAAAGTGAGAAATTATATATCTGTGTAAAAATTGATATATGTAAGCTTACATATAGTACATTAAGTTATAGAATATTATATAGAATATAAAAACATGAATTCTTCGAACTAAGTATAATAATTATTTTCTGCACATGAATTTATGTAGTTTATGTGTATATGTTCAATATAATCGAAGACAATAAATTTGCAGAAAAATAAATAATAGAGTTTAAAACATGTACCCAAAAACAACAATAATATCATATGCATCAATTAATGAGCGTAAAAAAACAAACCATGATATGTAAAACTAGAATGAAATAGAAAGGAAAAAATCGAGTCCATTAAGAAAACTATTCCCCTCCAGTACAAGAGGTTTAAAGAATTACTTCCTCTTAGGAGAGAGCGATTTTATTCACCAAATTATTGATACAAAAACAGTGATGTCAGTAAGTCACTCAACAGGAGCAAAACACACAAATATTTGATTTTGTGGATATAGAAGAAGATGATCAAATTTTTGTTGTTTTAAAATGAGAGAAAATTCCTCTATATAAACAACAAAAGGTAGTGTGAACAAATGTTTATTGTGCCGTATGAGAAATGTTACAACTATTTTGAAAACATTCAACCCTTCTGAAAGTTCACAACCTTTCATAAAAGTCACAACTCTTCATTAAAGTCACAACTTTTCACAAAAACTTCTGAAAGAAGTCGCAATTCTTCATTAAAAGTCACAACTTTTCATAAAAGTCACAACTTTTGATAAAAGTCAACTCTTCATTAAATTCACAACTTTTCATAAAAGTCACATCTTTTCATGAAAGAGGAAGGCTAGTTTTGGAAATAAATAAATTCAAAATGAAATTCTTTCTTGTGGTGGCGCAACGTATGAGGACCTAAGGTTCTCTTTTATATAAATATATAATTATTAAATTAAAATGTACACATTCACATTGTGAAACTTACATAAATATTCTATATCAATAAATATTTACCATTTGTAATAATAACATTTTTCTTCCCTTGATTACTTTTGATACATTTGTAATAGCGTTTTAATACATATTACAAAGTGCAATTTATATAACATATATAATACAAATTTTATTGATGGGTAATATATTTGTCACAAATTTTAATATAGTATGTCAATTTCTAACCATACAAGTGTAGTATTTTGAAATAGTTATAATGTATGTATGTATG
Organism: Solanum neorickii; assembly: GCA_027704865.1. Classification (NCBI taxonomy): domain Eukaryota; kingdom Viridiplantae; phylum Streptophyta; class Magnoliopsida; order Solanales; family Solanaceae; genus Solanum; species Solanum neorickii. Next base: position 9,147,544 of record JAKWJC010000368.1, on the reverse strand, counting down.
TATATATATATATATATATATATCCACATACATAATTCACTTTTAATACATATTGCAGAGATTTATCATATTATTACGACATATTTTTATAAATGGTATTAAATAAAAAATATCACTAAAACCTGTAATTATTTATTAAAAGATACTCATTCAAGTATTTTTTCTTTTATTTAAGTGTTTTGATTTGATGATGATAAATAACAGGGAGAGAAAAAAAACGTGTCTAGAATTTGAGAGAGAAAATAAGAAAAAGAAGGTTTTAAGGAAAAATAACTTACTATTTAAGCCAAATAAATGATAAATTTTTTTGCCAAATAAATTAAGCTGAGGTATTTATTGCCGACGAAATCTATAAGTTATCATGTTGTTAGCAAGTTTGGATTAAAACCACAAATAACTAATTAAAACCCAAATAAAAATATACACTAACAACAATAGGTCAAGTGAAAACGAATTAGTTGACATCTATATTTGTGTAGAAAAACATCTATTACAAATAAGATATTTTAGTCTAAGAAGATTATCTTTGAAATTCATCTTCTTTTCTTTTTGGAGGTAAAAGTAAGCAGGATTTTCTATGTGTTCATGAATATGGGTTGAAGTTCACCCAACTATCCCCTTATGCTTCGACGATGGTTGCGGATTTGTTGCTAGGTTGTCTCTTCTATCGAGTTAGAAAGGTAAGGCTACGATGCTGATAGACGATATTGATATTTAGCGATTGATGGTTTATGTGTAGCAGGTTGAGGAAGAAAAGATGAGGGATAAATAGGAATTCAGAACTAAGAAAGTTAAAACATGGAGTGAGTCTGGGCAATATAAAGGTAATGTGAATCGTTCATCCTTCTAGCATAAACAAAATGGGTCTGATCCATCATTTTCTAGTGTACCTGCACCCAAAAACAAAGGTGAGTATAGTTATCAGAATTCGCAGAACTTCAGAGCTAGACCAACACATTATCAAGGTAGTTTGGCACAAGGAGGTATTGGGCTCCTGCATGTACTAGGTGTGGTAGAACAGACCTAGATAAGTGTCCTGATGGCTAAAAAAGTTGTTTCAAATATGGACAAGAGGGTCACTTTCTAAAACAGTGTCGTAAGAAAAAGCAAGGTAGTGGAAACCCAGGCAATAGAGCCTAATCTTCATCAATTGCTCCACTAGACAGGGCTGCACCTATAAGAGATACTTCTGATACTAGCGAAGGAGTAAACCATATTCATGCATTCAGTAGTCGTCACGAGTGAGAGAACTCTCCATATGTTGCCACTGGTATGATCAAAGTCTTTATTTTTGATGTTTATGCTTTGCTAGATCCAAGAGAAAGTTTTCTTTTGTAAACCCTTATGTTGCAAATAAGGTTGACGTTCTTCCTAAGAAACTTTGTGGACTCTTTTGTGTTTCTACACTTGTTGGAAGTCTATTCTAGTCGAGCGAGTTTATCGTGATTGTGTTATTTCTGTCGTCACAAAGACACCATGATTGATTTAATTAAGTTAGACATGGTAGATTTTGACATCATTCTAGATAGGGACTGGTTTCATGCCTGTTATGCGCCAATAGATTGTAGAACTCGAGTTGTCAAGTTTCAAATTCCTAACGAGCCAGTATTAGAGTGGAAGAGTAGTTTAGCAGTGCTTGAGGGTCGTTTCATTTCGTACCTTAAGGCAAGAAAGTTAGTTTCCAAGGGGTGTGTATATCACTTAGTCCGAGTTAATGACATTAGTGTTGACATACCTCTTATTTAGTCAGTTCTAGTTGTAAAAGAGTTCTTAGATTCTTTCCAAATGATCTGCCCCGAGTCCGTCCTGAGAGATAATGGACTTCGCTATAGATATTCTTCCAGATACTTGTCCCATATCTATTCCTCCATATCAAATGGCACCAATAGAGTTAAAAGATTTGAAAGAGAATTTTAAAGATCTCTTAGATAAGGGTTTTACTTGACCAAGTGCCTCACCTGAGGGCGCTTCGATCTTATTTATGAGGAAGAAGGATGGTTCCCTTAGGATTTGTATACTTTACAATAAGTTGAACAAGATTACCATCAAGAACAAGTATCCTCTTCTAAGGATTGATGATTTATTTGATCAACTTCAGGGTACCACCTGTTTTTCTAAGATAGATCTCAGATTTGGCTAGCATCAGTTAAGAGTGAGGGAATGTGATATTCCAAAGACAACTTTCAGAATCTAATATGGTCATTATGAGTTTTTGGTCAAGTTCTTTGGTTTGACTAATGCCCTAGTAGGCAACACCGTTCATGGATCTTATGAATAGAGTCTTCAAACCTTATTTAGATATGTTTGTTATCGCCTCTATTGATGACATACTAATTTATTCAATTAATAAAGAAGATCATGCAAGCCATCTCAGAATAGTTATTTAGAATGATAAAAAATTTATATGCTAAGTTCTCTATATGTGCGTTTTGGATTGCGTCTATGGCATTCTCGGGCCACATAGTTTTTGGTTATGGGATTAAAGTCGATACCTAGAAGAAAGAGGCAGTGTAGAATTGGCCTAGACCCATATCTCTAACTGATATTAGGAGTTTATTCGGATTTACTAGCTATTATAGAAGGTTTGTCGAGGGGTTCTCATCTATTCCATCCCCTTTGGCCAAGCTAAATCAGAAGACAGTAAAGTTTCAATAGTATGAATCTTGTGAGAAAAACTTTCAAGAATTGAAAAAGAGGTTGACCGCTACCCCTATTTTGACCTTACCATAAGGTAAGCAAGTTTTTGTGGTGTATCGTGATGCATCTGGAGTTGGTTTAGGTTGTGTACTAATGCAGAAATACAAAGTTTTAGCTTACACCTCCAGACAGTTGAAAGTTCATGAGAAAAACTATCCAAAACATGAATTAGAGTTGGTTGTTGTAGTATTTGCTTTGAAGATAAGGTGGCATTATTTATATGGTGTTTTTGTTGATATATTTATTGATTACAGGAGCCTTCAATATGTTTACTAAGAAAGAGATTAAACTCACACAAATAAGGTGGTTAGAATTACTCAAGGACTATGACATGAGTATTCTTTACCACCCATGTAAGGCTAATGTTGTTGTTAATGCCTTGGTAAGCTTCTTTATGGGTAGTACCACCCATTTTGAGGAGGAGAAGAAAGAACTAACAAACGATGTGCATAGACTTGCACGCTAGAGTTCACCTAATGGATTCCACAGAAGGAGGGGCAATAGTGATGAATGGGGCTGAGTCTTCATTAGTATCAGAAGTTAAATAAAAGTAAGACCAATATCTCATTTTACTTAAATTGAAGGCAAATGTTCATAAGCAAAAAGTAATGACTTTTGAACAAGGGGGAGTTGGTGTATTAAGGTATCAAGGCAATTTTTGTGTACCAATAGTGGATTGACTCCAAGAGAGGATCATGGAAGAAACTCATAGATCCATTTATTCTATTCATTTGGGTTCTACAAAAGTGTATCTTGATTTGAGAGGAGTATATTATGGAATGGTATGAAGAAGAACAATGCGAAATTTTTTGCCAAGTGCCCAAATTTCAAAAAGTTAAAGTAGAGCACCAAAGGCCAGGTGGGTTGAATCAGAATATAGAACTTCCGGAATGGAAGTGGGAGATGATTAATATGGACTTGATCACATGTTTACCAAGGTCTCGCAGGCAGCATGCTTTTATTTGTGTGATTGTCGATAGAATGACAAAATAAGCCCATTTTCTACCGGTAAAGACTACTCATTCAGCAGAAGATTATGCCATGTTATATATTTAGGAGGTGGTAAGACTTCATGGAGTCCCAGTCTCCATTATTTCAGATAGAGGTGCATAGTTTATTACACAACTTTGGAAATATTTTCAGAAAGACTTGGGTTCAAAGGTGAACTTAAGTACTACCTTTCATCCTCAGACATATGGGCAAGAAGAGAACATTATTCATACCTTACAGGATATGTTAAGGGCGAGTGTGATTGATTTCAAAAGTAATTCAGATGATCACCTACCTCTCATTGATTTTGCTTACAACAATAGTTACTACTTAAGCATCCAAACGACTCTTTACGAAGCTCTTTATGAGAGAATATGCAAATCTCCTATTGGATAGTTTGAAGTTGGTGAATCTGGATTGATAGGACAAGATATAGTTCATCAAGCTATGGAGAAGGTGAAAGTGATTCAAGAGAGGTTGAAAACGTCACAGTGTCATTAGAAATCCTACACTAATGTAAGGAGAAGGGAGTTAGAGTTTGAAATAGATGATTGGGTTTAATTGAATGTTTCACTCATGAATGCTATTATGAGGTTTTGTAAGAAGGGAAAGCTTAGTCCCTGGTATATGGGATTTTATCGAATATCAAAGAGGACTGTTAATGTAGCTTATGAGTTGGAGTTACCATAAGAGTTAGCGGTGCTTCATCCGGTGTTTCACATCTCCATGTTAAGAAAGTGCTTGTGCGATCCTTCATTGATTATACCATCTAAGGATATTGGGATCAAGGATAGCCTATCTTATTAAGAGATTTCGATTAAGATTCTGGATCGCCAAGTTTTCAAGTTGAGAACAAAAGAGAAAGTGTTAGTCAAAGTCCTTTAGAGGAACCAATTTGTTGAGGAAGTTACTTGGGAAGCTTAAGAGGATATGAATAAGAGATATCCACATCTCTTTGAATCCGGAGAAAGTGAATGCAAAGGTACTAATTCTCTTCTTAGTACTCTTTAAATTATGAGTGACCATGTTGATGTTTGAATTTTCTTGGAGTGTTTGAACATAAAGTTTCCATCCTTAGCCTAGTAAGAGAAATCTCATTCGAGGAGGAATGTTCACAAGGGGGACATATCATAACATCTCGCAATTTGAAATAACTAGGAAGAAGATAACAATTTGAAATAGTGATTTTTGGAACGAATTAAAATGTTGAAGTTTGTTTAAGTGAAGTTAAAAATGAGTTTTTAATCAACTTCAAATGGCCAAGCATGTTTGATTCATCGTGAATTCATTCTAAAAAGAATGGAATTTGAATATTCTGGATAGATGTTCTTGAATTGCTTTCATTCTTGAACATGAGGAGATTTAGGAGTTTCTTGATGTTAAAGTGTTTTTTTAGTTCTTTGAGTTAGACCGATGTATTCCATACATGAACGTAAAGTGAATTTTAGAAAACAAATTGAGTTAAAATGAATTAGGATCAGAAAATGGGTTGACAAATTTGCCAGGCATACTTGGGGGGGGGGGGTTCAGGTGTGGCGCGCCTGCAGTATGCCCAAAGTGAGCCCAAACAATTTAAGGCCGGGCGCGGAGCGTCGTGGATGCACTCGGATTGGTGTTTCTCACCCAGTTTTTTGTCATTCAGTCCATTTAAGACCTTCTAAAGTGTTCTAAAACTTCCAATTAATTCTACCTACTTCAAATAATTCTAAACACCTAGGAATCATCCAGAAACACGAATCACAACCTTGAATCCTTAATTATATTACTTTGTATATGAGTAAAATTTAGTTTGTTATTGCATTTTCTTTAACGAACTAAGTTTCTTTTATTTTTTTATAAAGTTTTTCATATATTTATTGTGTTTCATTGCTTTATTTTGAGTTAAGTTTATTCATGAGTTGAGAAGAGACAAGCTAAGTGTTTCTTTCAAAATCTTTTCAAGCCAATGTATTTATTTATCATTCAAATCGCATACTCGTGCATTCAATTTACTGGTGTCAGTTGGCCTGCATCGTATTATGATGCAGACTGAGGTCACCGGGATCAACATGTAGTGCCTCGTTTATCAGGTTCAACACTCAGAGTCTGTTGATGAGCCTCCTTGCATCCCGGAGGACTCTTTTGTCTTTTGCTTTCTAGTTTTCAGTCGTAAGGATTATCGGGGGTCTTGTGTTAACATCCCTCTTGTTTTATAGGCTTCATAGACAAATAGTATTAGTTCTTTAGTCTTTTTCATTTTAGTAAGAAGTACCATAATCTTCATTTATCAAACTTAAAATGTAACACCCCGTAATTTCCATGACATGTACTAGAGCCTCATATATTAAATAATGATGATTCTAGACCTAAATAAGTATGAATAACTTTTTTGATAAGTAATAGAGACAAAATATCAAAGAAAGGTCTTAACGTCCGAAAACTAGTGAAATTGAACTAGTAGACGTCCCTATGTTTGGTGAAGGTTTGGGAGTGTCATATTAAGTCTAAAACTAGTAAAAAGACTGAAAATAGGTAATATATAGTATAGAGGGTACAAAAGTACAATCATTACTCCCCAAGAACCACCGAAAGGGTCCTTGAGGAGGACCCAAACTTTGGCGTCCAGCTAAGATATGAAGGTCCCTGCGCGTCGTGCAGCCAGCACAAAGAAGGCAAAAAATTTTCTCGCGATGCGGGGACTCCACGAGGTCCACTGAATAAACCCAGATTTTTGGAAAAAAAAATGTGGAATTGCCCCCACGATGCGCAACAACTTCCCATATCCGTTCGCATCGTTTTAAAGACATTTTGACTTCACAATAAGACTGAATTAAGTAAGGGGCCTTTTGGGTAATTTAAAGGTTTACTATATAAAGTTTTAGGGTCAGTTTTGAAGTCATTTTAATACACAAATAAAATCCCAAAGTTGAAATAAAAAATCACTCTCATCTCTCTCAAATTCTCTCTTCCTCAAAACCTCCATTGAAGACCATTAGAGCTCCAAGAAGAAGGTCAAGTCTTCAAGTTTCCAACCATTTTTCGTGAATTTATCATCTTAAAGGTACGGTTTATTTCACTCTTAAAATTCCTTTCCCCAAGAGGTCCCTCCAAAAGATGATTTCTAAATCCCCCAAAAGTAGGGATTTCTTCTCTTATGGG